>OX439447.1:9488399-10222826 GCA_949320045.1 Scotopteryx bipunctaria
ATGGTAAGAAATTGATAGACATATCCGCAAACATACATACATCCAAACATGCAACGAAAAATCGGCCAAGTCGCCACTGAGACTATATACTATAGACTATACGCTCGCTTCTCTCGCTCGGTCAATTATGTAGGCTATTATTTTTAGGTTAGGTAAGTACCTAGATACATAGATAGGTAGGTACTTTTATAGGACTTACGCTTTGCACATTTTTATTATTTTTCTTGCTCTAATGCCATCCAGCCAAACCCCATTACAGATGTTGCCCAAGGTCAGACAGAGCGATAGTACCTAATAATTTTACTATTTTTGCTGTGAATCGGAAAGATTTAATTTGCGCAATTTTAAAAGGTTATTGTTGTTTTGTGATTTTTCCAAGTACATACGAAACAATGTAGGTAATTTAGGCTAATTAATAATACCTACGTCATTCTTAAGTATATTTTGTACTAACCTTACCTACCACTTACCTACCCAGTACCTACCCACGCTCCCATCAATCAACTGACTGGTTTTTGTGTGGGACTATGAATAAAATATAACAAGATATAACTAACATACCATCCATCATAATCTCACAATATTCACACCTAGATCTCGTAAATCGTCAAAAGAGAGTTGCGAAAAAATTACCACACGCAAAAAATAAATATCGGGAATAATCGAGGACATCGATTCTCACTCGTGCGTTACAAAGTAGTCGTCCTGGCTCGGGTGCTTTCAATAATAATAACTCGACGATTACACGCGAGTCATCGACCTTCGAAAAATCTGACCTGCGCCGCACGCCGCGCCCGCAAGGTTGCGAGCAAGCCATCGAGACCACGCGCCGTACCTATTCTCTCCGATTGATTCATAAATTATAATAGAAAACATTCTTATTTATCGAATGAACACTAGACTTAGTCATCTTTTAAGATACCTAAGTGAAAAGTTACAAAATAAGTAAATGTCATCGAAACAAACTTTGCATAACATTGCATGCAACAACTCTTATCGGACGTTCACACACTAGGTATATATAATGTAGGTATATCACATGAATTAGTACCTATAGTTAGTTACTTGCATTAATAACAATTTTCCGCCTTCATACAGTGACCTCTGTTGGCGGAATCAGCGCAACAGGACGGGCCCAAGGTGCTTAGCATAAATGCTAAAGGTGAAATAAAAACTTGTCTTGTTCGAAAATACCAATATTAATAAGATCAGTTAATGTCAACAAACTGAAGGTGAACTTTACTGGACTTTATGTTTTTGCAGTTAATTACCTGTCCAAAATCAGAATATACATAATCTTTATTAACAGAAATAAACTTACAACTTATTATAAATATAATTTACAAAATACAAAAGAAACAGTCGGGCTACCTAAAGAATATCTATATAAGTAAGTAAATCAGAATGAATGTTCTGTGCTGCTGCTTTATCTATTTTTTTTCATAAACTGTCATGACTAATAGGGCTGTCAACTAAAAAATAAGTTATAAAATTTCTAAACACCACACACGGTGTGTAGTTTGTTTAGCTAACATTACAGTGTGTTCAAGTTAGCGTGACAAAAAGTCTATTTTCTCGTCTAAATACATGAACGAAATATCTGTGGCCCGCAACTCATGACAAAAAGTATACCTTCTTGTGGTAATACCTGTCTATTAATCTAAGTCCCTGTTCTTATAGCTTCGTTCTTTGTCAAACTTCGTGCTTCGAAGCACAGAACACGCTGTCTCCCTCTCTAAATAGTCACAAAGAAAAGTGATTCTTGAACAAATAAGCCAATACATCAGTGATCGTATCGTACAATGAGGTCGGTGGAGGTGAACACTCCTCCAAGGAAAACCGTTGACCCCCTCGTCGATCACATCCGTGTCTACGCAGAGGCGCGGTGGGTATAAAGATTTGTATGCTAAGATATTTAATTTATCGGACATCGTACTGTCCACGGTCAAAATGGCCCGTCGTTAATCACCATCGTTATTACGAGCCTTACAGATTCGAAACGATTACAAATAACCGGAACGTGAGTTATTTTTAACTATAAAATACGAAAGTAGCTAACCTCTAAGATCTTTGTTATTTTAATTGGACGAAGGGCTTTTGTTATAAGTTAAAAGTTAAAAGATTTCTCAGTATTTCAAGGAGGTATTGCGAAACTTCTGAACGCCTTTCTTCTAAAATAAAGTGCTTATTATAATTATTTTCCCGAATAACACAGGAGTTCGATGACTTATAATAACCTCGAGTCTAGATACCGTTGTAAGCACTAGCAATAATTACCCGGAAGAATATCGCGTTTTATTCCAGCAAATCCAACGGACACTGGAAGCGGCATATTTCCATTCGTTGCTCCTTGTAATGGAAACGAGGGTTCCACATCATTGCTCGTTAGTGTGGGTGACAGATAGTTTTTATCTCGAAATTATTATTAGGCATAGAAAACACACATAATTGGTAAAGTTATTGGCGTTATCATGTTATCAATTATCATGAATTGCGTAAATGGCTCGAGAACCTTGAACCTTGTTAATAGTATCATTATGCGCAACCATTAGATAATTAACAGTCATTTTAAAGTTCGATGATATTCAACATTGTTTGTCAATATTCCCCCAAACAAAATGTTTTGGTGTCCAATCCCACAACCACAAGCTCTGTCCAGACAGAGCTCAGTAAAAGTAATAATCCGATGGATATGAAAAACAAAGCCCGTCAAGGGGAATTATTGGAAAAAGGATTCCAGACATTCCCGCGCAATCCATTTGGCTTTCATAAATGAAATGAGCAAAGCTCATGGTCTACTAAAGCCTGCACAAACAAACAGGCGAAGAAACACAGAGTTTTTTCTACTATTATGTTCAGTTGTTGCATCCATTTCTATACTAGAAGTTGCTTCACAGACAAATAGAATCGGAAGCCGTTAGTAGGTAGTAACAGTGCATACCTGATTGTAAAATATTGCATCCCCATTCCCCATTCTACGCTTTAGTAGACTAGTGGTGCTTTAACGGATTTAGTCATGTAAAAGGTCTGGCCAATCCAATTTACACACAGCTGAACTCAAACGCGAGGGGACATAACTCCTGACAATGCATATTGATAAATATAGAGAAATGGGATCCCAATTAGTCTATCTGAGCGAATGACCGATGGTGATACGGGAAATGAGCTTATTAAGCGAGCAACGGTAAATGAAACAGTATCAATTTTACAGCTTTATTCAGAATTGAGTAACTGTTACATTACAGGTCGGTAAAAAAGCTCTTACAGTTTTACCGACCGAGAATCGCGTGAAAATATAACGTTTGTAATAAAACCAGTAAAATAATGTAGCGAATAGTATGACGTGTGTGAGGACAGCAACGTGAAGTAGGTAACTTTCGACTATTTTCGGCAGTTACGGTTACGAAATGCTTTGCGAAAGCGATTGTTGCGCCACTGAAGAACGAGCCGCATGGATTTTGGAGTTTCTTTTAGATTTTATAACATTCGCCTATTGCATTATTGTCGACGATTACACCTGTCGCATCCAAACTCCAAGTTACAGATTCAAATTGTTTTTATCCATCCGTTATCAAAATTCAACTTCCTCTTTATATTATATTAATAGAATAATAAATGAGGAAAAATATGAATTTTCCGCTTTGTTGGATAGAATGAGGTAATGTATTGATAATAGAAGAGATACATCCGAGGTTAACTCTGGACTACGAATAAGGGCAAATAGGACAATCCAGTAGATGCATTAGTCTGGTCTAGTATTTCCTCCAATATCCTAAAATATACGTTTACTCAGTAATTCCCATTTGTTCTATAGGATTGTTACCTCATAGAACTGTTAAAACTTTTTTATCCCTGTAGTTCAATGGTAGGACTATTGAAACGAAAACTAGCCCATTTGTTTTATGGAACTAACTAGCTGCCGCCCGCGGCTTCGCTCGCGTGGTACCCGGATAAAAAATAGCCTATATGTTAATCCAGTACATGTATTATGTATATTCTAAGTTTCGTACAGATCCGTTGAGCTGTTTAGGCGTGATTGAGGCACAAACATCCAAACATCGTTACAAACTTTCGTACTAGATGGCAGCACAGGTAAAATTAGTACGCGCTATCGTTGCGTTTTGAGCTTTACGCCGGTAATTTCAAGCAAACTAAGACTTTTCAATTTTATAATATAAGTAAGATAATATGTGGTATCTTTCATTAGTTCTATTATAACTGTTGGTCCTAGGGGCTAGTTTTCGTTTCTATAGTACTACCATTAAACTACAAGGATAAAAAAGTTTTAACAGTTCTATGACGTAACAGTCCTATAGAACAAATGGGAGTTACTGCGTTTACTCGAGTGCCCGACTAACCGCTACCTCCTTTTCAGAGTATCACGTCACATTCATCGTCTTTTTACATTAGAATGTAACCTAACGAGAAGGTTCAGCAGGTAGCAAGGCTGCAAACTAGATAGAGATGACGGTGCGCTACATGACTCGGCCATAGCTAAATCAACAGTTTGTATAGTTATCGGGGAACTGGTTCGAGCGGGGCTGCGGGCCCAGACGAAGGGCGTCATTGACCTGAACCTTCCCTCCGCACCCCGTCGCGACACCCGCGCAAACCGTAAACTCCATTATACCGATTTCAATGCGAATCAAATTTGGCGAAGTACACTTTTTTGTTGGTTCATGTGTGGTGATATTGAAGATGTTCGTCATGTTTTATTATTGTGTCCGAAATTCCTCATTTAGATCATCATGTTTTGAACAAAATCGCTTATTAGATTATAGGTAATGTAAATAGTGATTTGTTCGACCCTTCATGTGAAGAAGTTAAGTTTTTAGTTTTGTTACTTGAGTTAGGTTTATGTAAGTAGATAGTTAAGTTTCATTATAAGTATAGATTAAGTTTTTCTTGGTTTTTTTATTCATTTTTTTTATATGGGTGATGTGGTCGCAAAGCGACAAAACCCATAAATAAATAAAAAAAATGGTTTCTGACATTTAGTTTTGACAAGCTCACTGCTAAAGTGCTAACTGACGAATTATGATTGATTTTCAGCTAATAAACTATAAACGGCAACTATTAAAATGAAGCAGTAGGTAAAAGTGTTTTGAGTGCATGATATTAACTTCGAAGCGCTCGTGGTGTAGCTTGCTTAGACATTCTTGATCGATCGTTGAAGTTAAGCAACGTGAGCGGTCACAATTTGGATTGAAGCTGAGCGCTTCCGTGCTTCGGAGGGCACGTTAAATTGTCGGTCCCGGCTTTTAAGTCGTTAAGCCATGACGAAGGCCTTTAGGCGGCCTAAAAACTCCGTCACAATAGTTGGCTACTAGCTCAATACGAACTTACATAGGTACTTTATTAATTTCGATTAGCCATGGGGTTTGAACTACGGTTTGAACCAATGCTATTTAAAAAATGATTTTGATGATCTGTAAGCAACACTGCAATATTCATATTAAAGTTAAACAACTGACTGCCTTTAGGGCTAAAAAAATCGATTAAGTATACCTAAACAGTTTTATTAAAATATACACCCTTCGGGGGGTAAGGAGAAAAGTTAGAGAATGGAAACAAAAAAGTTTACCAAAGGTCAAACACGTTGGGTGAATAAAACAAGTGAGAATTTGAACGGCCGGAGAGTATGTACTCGGTCAAGTTCACTAAATACCAGTGGGAATAGAGAACAGTTTCTTTATCATGGCTGACATGTTCAAGCAACCGTTAGACATGTTCATAACATGCTTGAGTTTTTACTCGCTTCGATATAGATTTTTAGTTGAATTCCCATGCTCTAAAACTCAATGTATACGTATACCTACTTATACCTAAGTATATGTTTTGTTTTGTTATAATAATCTACAGAAAATTATCTTACAATAAGTACCTAAGTGTCCCATAAAAAGATATCACCTAAGCTATCTTTAGTGACCAGGCTATTCTCCTCTGCTGATAACTTCGACGTAGTTTTGTTATATTTATAGCTCTCAAGCGTTTCGGGAAATATCGATGTTTTAATATTACGTGCCATTTTCCCGTGCCGGAAAACCGGAGGTCGTCAACATAATTCGCGAATATTTTGCAAATGAGCGTGACGGCTTAGAGGTTAAGTTAACATATTTTGAGTTTGAGCGACATAAGGTGCCTACATAAATCATGAGTTTTAGTAGCTAACAATACCTACTAACCACCTAAGTGTTTTTGTTCAATTGTGAAGCAGTAGGTAGGTAGTTAATAGAATAATAATAGTCCAAGGTGAGGCGATGTCACTGTCTTTTTAGCTGTAGGAGTTGTGATATTAATCTTTATAAAAATCGTCTACAGTCTAGATCGTTCACTAAAGTTAACTTCTGATAAAATAAATAACACCCAACAGTCACATACGGTAGTCCTGACCCCACACAAGGATTCCCTGTGTTGTGGGTATCAGAAACTACGAGTACCATGGTACCACAACACCCAGACCCGGAAGAAATATTTACAGATCATGCAAACATTTCTTCCGCAGCGGGAATCGAACCCGCGCCTCTTGCGTCTCTGCCGAGCAATTGCCCGCCACGCCACCGAGGCCGTCAAATTAAACATTTTATGACCATAATACATTTAATTAACTCATAATAATCAACATTTCATACCAAGGTACCTACCCTGGATGTAAGTCTCCTTTAGATTTTGCCAGCCTCCTTAGACCTGTTCTGAATATTAATTATATATCTACCTATTAATTATCGTTCGTGAAGTTGGAGAGCTGAATCTCCGAGTTTATAAGTAAAAACTTGATAGATCACTTGACTAAAATCAGGTTTTTCCAAGTTTAAAAAGCAAACAAAGTAAGCTTAGTATCTGATTCTTAGTTTTATTTTTGGATGGATTTTCACTCTGCATAACTACAGAACTGAGCTACAGAATAATAACAGTAAATTCTACTATAGTTCTAGTTAGAATAAAAACAATAAAAATAAAAGTGAGAAATTATATATCTTACTAATGTAAAGCTACGATTTTTGGCTTATGATAAGAAAGGGTTGAACAAAATAAACTTGAACAATAAAAAAATTATAAAAAAGCTATGTTCTTTTTGCCAGAGACAGTCGTAAATTATTGTTTGCCGTCAAACCAAGGGTTCTGCAAACGTACCCGAAGGTTGCCAAAACGGGACTCTATTACTAAGTCTCCGTTGTCCGTCCGTTTGTCAGCGGACTTTATCCCATGAACCATAATAGGTAGAGAGTTGAAATTTTCACGGAGTGTATTTCTTTTGCTATAACTACAAATAATAAAAATAAAAAAGGGGGGCCCCTACAACATTTATGTAAGTACCTACATGTACGATGGACGGAACCGTTCGTGTGCGAATTCGACTCACACTTGACCAGTTTTTTTTTGAGTATATTTCTTCTGAAGATTTGACCAGAAATGATGGGACATTGTAACAGCTGACGAAAGTTTTGGAGTAATGACGGTCGAGTTTGTATCGAACTAGCAGGTTTAATGCTTATAATAAGTCGAATGAAAAAAATTGCACACAAGAAACTGGCTTGAACTTTTTTATCTTAATTTAGAATTAAAAAAATACTTTACACAAACAAACTATGGAAGTGAACGGAAGACTTCTTAGCAATAAAAAAAACGAAAGACTAGGCAATCAGACTCCGCCTTCTCGAAAGGGAAAATTATAAACTAGCTTAACCGCGCGGCCTCGCTTGCATGGTGTAAATGTAGACACCTCATTTTACCCCTAATTATTTGCTATTTACATTCTAAATTAGATAGCCAAAGATAGGGCGCGATGGCGTTCAATAGGAGAGGTCTATTTCCAGCAGTGGACTGACAACAAACAAACATTCACACACACAATCTTTCGCATTTATACTTAATACCTAAAAGTAGGATAATAATAGCAATTTAAGATTCCAAGTCTACCTTGTTTGTTGAACTCAATATGTTCTCTTCTATCTTTAACATATTATGCAACATAATCATAGTAAAACTAAGTAAACTTACTTTTATGACGGTCCACTCGACCGAATTAAAATTCTAAGCTTCCACTGCGTAGATCTGTAACAAAGACGAACATAAATTAGCTAAAAGAAGAGGAAAATGGAAGAATACATGTTTTGCCGACCCCACCCACATAGGTAAAGTGGGAAGATGATTATTTAAAAAGATAATTTGCCGTTATGTTTATGTATTCTGAATAGATTTATAAATATACATCTCACAATAGGTACTTAATACCTATAATACCCAACCCCACAATATCTATTAACAGCCCCCGGCACGAGCAAGGATAAAATTAAAACCTGTTACGCAATACAGTTCGGGTACAGTGTACACGACCTTAAACCCTTGAGTCGACGGTATCGCCCTTTTGCCCTCCTAGGAGTTTCGGTCATTCATTAATTTCGCGGACCCAGGAGACTGACTTTTGCAGACGGGTAATTGTGTACTTAGTATGATTTATCGCTTGTTTCTTTTCTGTCCTTGACGCATAAATATATATATTACATATTCTAGTATTAAAACTATTATCTCCCTATTTTCTGCAACTGATTCCATTAAAGCCAATGTGGACAAGTCTCCCCTAACTAGGCTGTTAGGTTAGGTTACGTTTTTCAGTCATTCATTTATTTCGCGGACCCAAGAGACTGGGCTCCTGCAGGCGGGTAATCGTGTAGAAAGATCTATATAGTATATTATTATACTTTTGAATAGCGGCCGTAGAGTTTTTATTAAGACTAAAACTATCATCTCCCTTTTGTCAGCAATTGATTCTACGTTGGCTAAGGTGGGCTGGTCTCCCTCAACTATGTTTTTCGGTACCTCATTGATTTATTTAGCGGACTCTGGCGGAAATTGGCTTTTGAAGACGAGCAATTATTGTGTAGTTCAATCTAAAGGCTTTATTGCGATTCTTTTTTAATTAATGAAAACTATCATCTCCCTTTTCTACAATTGATTATTCTGCTTAATGCCAAGGTGGACTAATCTCCCCCAGCTAGGTGTAGGTACAAACTACTGCATTCAATTTCACTACATTTCACTCGTTATTTATGACATTTCGTCACATTTCTGTCAATATCCGTTGTTCAAGTGTCAAACTTTGTTGGAGGATAAAAAAAAGAATATGACCGATAACCATCATCAGTCATCATCAGTCAATTCAGTTTGGTCCGTGCCTCAGGTCCGTGCCAATCGTTTGAAACATCGCTCGCCGCCCGCGGCCGAGGCGCGACCACAAAATGGCGGCAGGTGAAAGTGCCTGTGGACGATGGCCGCTCAATCTTGCCAACCTGTTTATGTTGTAGGTTAATTGAGTGTGATAGGTAACTGTTACAATGACTATGAGAAAACCTTATTCCGCAGCAGTATGCGAACTAGACACTAAGCTATTTGCTATTATCATCAGTCAGATTTAGCTCTACTAAATTCTCCTATGTCTAGTGCAACCAGACGTAAACAAAGAAACGTCACGATAACACGTGATCTAGAAAAGCAATAACAAAACGATTAGGTAATTTAGGTAAGCTAAGTGCAAAAATGTTCCATACAAATGGCAACGCACTTTCTTTACGAATAGAAGTCATTTAAAAAATAACAAAGAACCTAATAATTCAATCATTATAAATAATTTAAACGTTTAACCTTAAACTTCTAGAGCAGGTAAGCCTAACATGAGAGGCGATGATAGAATTGAGGACGCACTGCACTGAGAGCGACTCGTTTCGTAATGCTCGATCCGGAAGTAAATGCGCTTGCATGCGTTGGAAAACTAGATTGTGGGTTAGAACCTGTATTTGTTAGGACTAAACTGAAACAAGGCTGAAATATTAGAATCTAACAATTACACTTTTAAAATAACGATTGCCTTGCCTCCTTTTTTTTCTAAATTGTACTAAGAGTGTCCATACAGTATACAAAGAATATGGTGGTTTTGTGAATGTGAATGAAAGACACAAAAACTCTCTGAACAAATAAACAAAAATATCTATATATTATCACGTCTGTATCCCTAATTGGGTGGGCAGAGCCACAAGTAAATATAAGAAAACTTGCAGCCACTTCCGTGTTTTGGAGAGCACGTTAAACAGTCGTTAAGCCATGACGGAGGCCTTTAGGCGGCCTAAAAACTCCGTCACTAGAGTTGGCCACTAGCTCATACGAACTTACATTAGGTTTGATCAGTTTGCGCACAATCGACAAAGACCTTTTGTACTTTCAATGCGAGACCCACAATGCGTAATGAAATGTTTCAGCTGTTTTTACGAGCCACTCGGTATACTAACTGTAGGAGGTAGGTTGCTAACCTAAACGTGGTACTCTTAAGAATACGTTAACCCCAGTCGTTAGGGTTTCATTGTACTACTTCAGTAGGTACCTATAGTCAGGTATGTAACCGGCCTAACCACTCAACGTGTCGAGATATAAATATAATATAATGACCTTGAGTTGGGTATAGGTATTATAGATGCCGACTACAGCGGGTAGGTACTAGGTAGGCATGCTAAAAATAATGAAAGCCAAGTCTTAACTTGTTTTTTGTTTTTCAACATTTTATTAGTCTTTTGTTTGGTTCAACAACCAGCCCAAGACAAGGCAAACGACCATTTTAACTTCCGCATTTATGATGATGGGGAAACCTTGTCTATGGTGAGTGAAGAACTGCAAGGAATAGCAATAATAATAATAAATAACACCCAACAGTCACATACATAGTCCTGACCCCATACTAGGATTCCCTGTGTCGTGGGTATCAGAAACTACGTGTACCATGGTACCACACGAAAGAAAGGAAGAAATATTTGCAGAACATGCACACATTTCTTCCGCAGCGGGAATCGAACCCGCGCCTCTAGCGTCTCTGCCGAGCAATCGCCCGCCACGCCACCGAGGCCGTCAATTACTATCTTCTGTTGGCAAAATACGTCTGTTATATTTTAAATTTAGACATACATATATTAAATAAATAACTTAAGACTTTACTTTCTATTCAAAACCCCCTCTTTCAATCATACTCTAGACACAAAATAACCGACAACGCAAAATAATCAAATTAGAACAGCATCGAAACCCATCAGCTCCGAAGAGGTCGCTAATAGAATGACAGCGCTCTACAAACCTCTACCAAAAACCAAAACAGTACAGTCATCTTAAAAATAATCTAGTAGGTAGGTAAAAATAATTGGTATCCTCAGTTTTGAACAAAATGATATCTTTCCTTGCGTTCGTAGGTAAGTCTTTGGTGACCATGACAATATTTTTGGCCACATTCTGTTGTAACGTGATTTAGTTATTTTAGTCAAGGATTTATATTTTCTGAGTTGACTGTACCTTTTTAATGACATCAGGTGAAGCAGGAAGTGAATAATTATTAAATTTTGATCGAAACTTCGTTATTATAAAAACAATGGACTTTGATCATTTCTTTGTTTTGAAAACTCACCTATCGGTAGTGTAGTGACTGGAGAGAAAAATTTCGATAGTGGCTTAGGAGCAAATGCTTTCCCGACTGATCTACGTGGTGATGACCAAAAGTTCTTCCCCAGGGATCTAACTATGTCCATCCACAGCAACCTTCATACAAAACTGTTCAGCAGTTTTAGGCCGTAAAATAAAAACGAAACAGACAGGCGTACATACCTACAAGAGATATTTTTACAGCGCATTAAAGGTGCTCTGTATGTATGTATGTTCGTATGAGCTAGTGACCAACTCTAGTGACGGAGTTTTTAGGCCGCCTAAAGGCCTCCGTCATGGCTTAACGACTTAAAAGCCGGGACCGACTGTTTAACGTGCCCTCCGAAGCACGGAAGCGCTCAGCTCGTAATGTCACATGCGGTCACCCATCCCAATTTGGGACCGCGCATATCGTTGCTTAACTTTAACGATCAATCAAGAACGCTTAAGCAAGCTACGCCACGAGCGCTTCAGCAAGGAGCTCTTGAAGCGTACTTTAAGTCACCTTAAACCACACTGGTTCGAAAGAACTAGTGACACGGCTAGCACAAGTAGTATTTTACCTTTTAGATGTTGGTCCCTTAGAGGCAGAATTATGTAGTCTGCTGACTGTAAAAGCCAAAAGCCTCACAAAACCATTCATAAATCAGCCTAGATGTCAGTTGTAGCGATGAATTATGAATTTATGAATCATGGAGGCGTAGGCAATCTTCGCCAATTACTGGCCAACCTTGTTGTGAGGATGTGACGTCACTACTGTACCAACGTCCTTTTAAATATTGTACACTTATATTAGCATCGAATGATGATAAACATAATGCTTTTCTAGCTTCGAATAACAATATTTGAAGAGCCAATACGTTCATAACTAACAAAACATAAAAAAAATACCCTCCTACGTCGCAGTTAGCTATAATAAGAATAGTCGAATTCTTTATCTTTTGTAATGAGTTGGTACTTGTTTAGTAGTAGGGTTACCAGAATGCCCCGTACTTTACTGATTACCCCGTTTTACAGGCTATAAAAATCTATGAACCCGTAATTAAAATAACAAAATACGGGGTAAACAAAATTCACGTATTTATTATATTTACTACCGGGGCTGCGAATTTGCGATGAGAGGCCTGCAACCTCTCACGTATGAGTTCACTGCAACTGTGGGCATGTACCAAATGTTATGTTAGGACGTGCCTCTGACTACTCCCTTAGACACCATCAAAGATCTCGAGAGCCTGGCGATTTGAGAGGATGTCTACCGTGTCTGAGACTGTTTTTTTAGGATTCCGTACCCGTAGCGTAGGGTGCTAACGGGACCCTATTACTAAGCCTCCGCTGTCCGTCTGTCAGCGGGTTGTAATCTCATGAATCGTAATAGGTAGATAGTTGTAATTTTCACAGAGTAGGTATGTATTTCTAGAAAACAATTTTTTAACGTTCGCAATCGATCATTGAAGTTAAACAACACTTTTTTTGTAGTATTTTTGTGTATTTGTTTTTCAAATGATTTAAAATTTACTGATTTGTATAAAATAATAATAAAATTAAAAATTAAGGGGTCCTAATAGAAGAAACAGCGTATTTCATTTTGCATTTTCTTTGATTTTAATAGGGAACGTGCTGCCACCTATAGTACCTTCGTATGCTAATTCGGCTCGCACTTGACCAGTTTTATTTTTTTATTTGTCTTCCGTGATTAAATCGAAAGCCCGTGTTTTTTATTCTGATAACCCTTATTTCAAGAAGTGGCAGGCAGGTGGCGACACTATTTAGTGGGTCCTATGTCTACACAGTAAGTACTTTCGTGATACATAATTATGTATCACGAAAGTAACATTTTATTATTAGTTTTAGCCATCACATATTATGAGGCCAAGTTTGGCGAATTTGGCCCCAGCAAAAACAGATTCTATTTTAAGAGAGTTTTTATAAGGAAAAGAAACCGATGTCGTTTGATCATCGCAGTCCTTGATGATTTGACCTTCATCGGGGAATTCCGTACACCAATTTGAATAGGCGATCATTTTGTACCAATAGGAGATGCCAAAAAATTGGATTTGTAAGATTGCTTTCAATTTTTTGGCAGAGTATTTGCTCTACCGATAAAAAGCAAGTTTGCATAAGTTTGTGATCAACTCCAGTAACGACTTGGCACATTTTTACACCTAGGTACATTCTGAAGTACAAAAACGAAAAGTTTATAAAACTTATGTACCCGTCCGTATCAGCTAGTGGCCAACTCTTGTGACGGAGTTTTTAGACCGCCTAAAGGCCTCCGTCATGACTAACGACTTTAAAGTCGGGACCGACAATTTGACGTGCTCTCCGAAGCACGGAAGAGCTCAGCTCGTAATGCCACTTGCGGTCACCTATCCAAATTGTGACCGCGCACAACGTTCCCTAACTTCAACGTTCAATCAAGAACGTCTAAGCAAAATCAGTCAACGTTGTTTGCAACTGCAGATGTAGGTAGTTAGGTACTCTAGGTACGTTACGTACTAAGCTACATTTATCAATATTGTGGTACCTAGCACAAAACAGTGATCGATCAGAGCTATAAAATAAAATTGCGATAACCCCTAGACCTGTCATCACTTAGGGTAAGTGCGGGCACCGAGACAAAGTCGAGGTCGTTAACCCCCGGCTATCAGCTGACATCGGCCCAACCGCACTGAAATTATCTTCCACGCCTTCATATTCGGTCGTTCACTGGCTTTTCGTCACGGAAACAAACTCGTCAATGTCAATCGATGCTATTATTAACCAATTTTTTTGTATGTTTAACGTTAAGTTGTAACACTCACAACATCAAATTTTTGAGATGACCAGTTTATGCATTAGCCATTTATTTTTTAAATCCTGTTTCTCAATCTCTACAATCAAAAAAAAATGGCGACAAACAAAACAAAAAAGGTTCTCAGAGATAATAAGTACTAATAGGCGAATTTACTGAAGAATATACTCATCTCTAGCGATTGGGTTCATCTCTAGTTGACAGTCACATTAACAACAATAGAATTAGGTAGGTAAGAAAAAAAACGAAAGTAAAAATTTATAAAATTTACCGACGATGAAACTAAATAAACAAGACGAAGCGGTAAGGTCTTTGACTACCGAATGGAGCGAATCGTCATCCCCCGAATACTCAAACGCGACTCAAAGTTGAGCACGTCTCAAGTCAACGTTTTTTGACAGTTTTTGATGAAAATCTGTCAAAAACTCGTCACTTGAGACGTGCTCAACTCTGAGATGCGTTTGAGTATTCGGGGGTATGTTTCATTAAATGTGTAAAATTAATATATTTTCCAATGTAACCTACTCATACTTACGTTAGTAAGTACTACAAAGTGTAATTCACTCTTTACATTTTAGATTATCGGTATTCGAAATGCAAGCCAAGCGTGAATCACAAAGATTTCCGGCCACGCGTTGTATTTTGGGTGTTTGACCTGCTTGTGAAAGTGAATTCCTCGAATAGGTACCTACGTTGGGATATGCGATTATTAATCAGGCGAGGCAATTGCAAGAAACGACGACCACCATGAAACGATCTTTTGATATTTAAACCTGCAATACAATGCTTGAACGGCATTAAATCAAAATGCGAGCAAAGTTGATGTATCTTGTAAAATTGTTGAAAAACATCATCTTTAACGGTTTTAATTTTCATTCAGAAACAGTCCTCATTTTAATAATACTTTACATAGAAGTCGTGGCTATGCTATTTTACACTCTTTACATCATCGCGTTTTATGAATACAATATTAAATGTAAAGTGGCGTTGATATATCAAGCCTATCTTATTCTATTAATCATCTTGTCAGAATTATTTGTTTACTCAAACGTCGAGGTGGCCTATTTTGCTAAAATTAAAGTTTGTCCTTCAATTCTCGCAGCTTCATCTGTTATTGAGATACAAAAATGTTACTACTACGACTTTCTAGTAGTTGTAGGTGGTGCCTATACTATTATCGTATAGGTAGGTATAAATGGCTTTTACATATTATAATATAGGTAATCATAATAAATAACTGTGCCATTATGTAGTATAACCTATGTTTAGTTATAGAATATTCCGATGCATATTTACCGAAAGTTATTTTTGGAAAAAAAATATGGAAGTGGCTTTTAACACTAAATATGTTATCGATCCCAGAATTTCGGTGTAGGTTGTACCTAAGCGTCCGATTTTATTGTCAGTTCAGAATTCAATTTATCGACACCGGAAATAAAAAAATAAAAATTAAACAAAAACACTTTCCATTTTAGCCAACATCACAACTTTAAGTGATATGCATCGGAATATCTTATCACTGATTGATTATACTATATGAATATAATCACACTGTAGTATAATTTTTCAAATTACTACACCTACAAAGCAAACATTACCACCAGAGATTAGAAAAACGCCAGAGACTTTTAGACTATGGACCCTCTTTATCGTCCTTCGCACACAAACTGTCATTGAATGAAGCCTGCGTTTGCGCATGACAGGTAGCGCGCAAAATATCACGACCTACTTTGTTGGCATCACTGGCCGAGACTCGTGCTTGGCATCTTTCCTAAAATAGATGTAATGTCAAGAAAGTGTGTATGGACGATACATAGTAGAGGCCTGAGATCGAAATCAATCAAACAGAGCGATTAGTTTAGATGTCTGGTGATGAAGAAAAGCACTTAAAAGTACGAAGTATGATTACAGAACAGCAAAACATCTGTGGTCATGATGCACAAATAGCCAATAACTTTTCCCTTCATTACTTTTTATTATAATTTAAAAAGCATTTTCCTGATGTTACCAACACATCCCCAAATCCGGGGCTCGTAATTCGGGAACAATGTTCAAGCGTGAATCAGCACGACTCAAGTATAGATTGACATTAAACCATCGAAAGCTGTCAACTGTTTGGCTTAACATAATTTTAAAACTTGACACCGGTCAGCGCCATCTATCGGGCCAGTTGAAACTATTTCTCCTAAATTAAACAAAAATACTAAGCCTTTCATTAAACCTATATTTACACCATCCATAATGCACCAATTCTGTAACCCAAGATTCAAGAATACAGCTGCAAGCCATATTTCCCATCTTCACTTTCTAAGTAATAAGAGGAGCACAAAAACTCGCCTCATGGCGTAATCGCTTCGTAAAACACGTTTTCAAAGTTTTTATGACTAACGGCGAACAAATGTTTAACAGATTGGATGAATCCACAATCGTTTAAGTGTCTGGTGACCCAACGCTCGTCAGTGATGTTGAAATTTCTCAAGTGGAATCGTAGTGCACGATTTAAAAACCAGTTTCAGTGAGCCTTCGAGCACTTGGACACTTGCCACGCCCATTGGAAGCAACTGGAGGACTATTTGACAAAACTTCAGGGTGAAATGCCTCGTGTCATCTCATTTCAGACATAAATGCCTCTTCAGACGTGCCCTACAAGAGAATAATTACTTTTCTATGGGTATTAATGCTGTGGTTTACAATATTATCTTCCTGTATATTTTGTATTATGTTGTATATTTTAGCTGTTTGTCGTCCTAAATAAAAAAAACTAAAATATTGAACTGTTATGTACCAACTTCAGGTCAACAAATCAAACAAAGGCCAGATGTTCACAAAGATGATTGAGGAATAAAGCAGAGTCGTTATTTCCGCATACGTAACAGCGTTTATCAAGATAATGGCATTGAAACATGTTTAAATAAAGATTTCCTTATTATAAATTGAACGGCCGATAAAAGATCACGAAGTTTAGAAGTACTTACCTACTATTTATATTCTAGGTGGATTGTGTCTACTTTAATCTTAATATGAATAAGTCAGTTGTCTAACAAGAAACTACCAACAGACATCGACCGCGACGACTCGTCTAACGGTAAAAGTCTTCCGAGCCACGTTCTCCGATTCAGCCCAGCAGTAGCAGGCAGCTATATACACTAGGTTTTTGTAAATAGCTAGTTTTCCATTAAATTCACGGCACTGCGATCCGGTTTCTATACACGTATGCGATCGCTCTCGCAGAAGTCTCGGCATTTACCTCGCGAGAATCGGAGGGACGATGCCAACTCAGGCACGACGACGGCGTAGCGCGACCAGCCCCACTTCACAGTCACCGATCCAACACTCAATTAAAGTCACTTCAATCCGAACCACTCGAATACGGCTTATTGTGCAGATTTTCAAGAGTTTTGAAGCGCATTTGAGGGAAACAGACGAATTAAAAGACGGTAGATATCGCGACGGAGCAACGATACGGCCTCCCGCGGGCAGAGCTCGAGGTAGACTGAGGTGTGGGGCACTTGGAGCCCCGGACGGGTGGAGGGGAAGCGAGGTCTCGTTCGCTCTCGCGGTTATCGCAATCATATCCGAGAGGGCACGAGGATGGCCGAGGAGATCCGCGCCGAGTGCCGAGCGCTGGGCACCGCTGCGCTGGCCACTGCCACTGGTGGTAATCCCGCTACACCACTTTGCTCTGAGGACTGAGGGCAGCTGTTAGCTAGCGTCACAAGAGATCGCAGGACCTATACATATAGGCACTAGGCACGTAGCTCACCTTAAATCCAATTGATTCCCGACCTCTGCAACTTGCATTGCGATTTGCGAGCGATGCTGTGATGTAGTCAACAACGGGTACTTCTTCCATATTCCTTTGAGTGCTTGAAGTTCTTCCATAATTATGTTAGATAAAAGTCTTTAACTCTGTATTTTAGGGAGGACAAGGTGTGCGACATTTCAGATTGCTACGCTTGCCTTCTACGGCGTAGCAAGCCGTAGCAAGGTCAGCATAGTATCAGATAGTGTGCTACACTGAATTTCGGAGATTATAGTACTTTTAATTTTATCTTTTCCGTGAATAACTTAATTTTGATAAAATATCAGTAAAATGCTACAAAATATCAGTTTAGGAATACGATAAGATCAATAAAAAATCCTGAGAAAGTCGATCTTATCTTGTCTTGACCTACGTAAACGAATTTGTCATGATAATATCCTATTTTTGCCCAAACAATTAAGTTCAGCGATGCAAAGGCAAAGAATCCATTTAGCATCGTAAATAACGTTAAAAAACCGATCCGTTATGTAGCAATTTGCACGCAACTAAAACTTGAGCATGGAGGAAATTTCTCTGCGCGGTGAGTTTTTGCGCTACACGGTTGAATCGCGTTCCGCGATATTGCCGCTTGTCGGGAAACCTGTCATTTTTTAACAGTACCTACGTAGAAAGAGAGCTGTTATACTTGCGTATTTCCATCCCTGTCTGCTACCAGTGCAGGCGAAGTACGAGTAGCTGTGGATCAAACTTTCTTTGCTGGTATCGTGCGTTCTCGCACAACTTTCCGATGTCATTGTTCTTTGCACGTGGGAACGTCGTTTTTGTTTTGTTACGTTTCCTCCATGTCATGTACTTTCCGAATGATGTTTTGTTCATTATTGATTGTACTCACCTATCTGATTTCCCCGTGGGTGCACTGTATGATTCCATTATCTTTAGTAGGTATTTTTGAGTAAAACTTTTCCGGATTGCTTATTACCCTTTGATCTCTTCTGTTTGCTGTGCTTTTAACACAAATCAAGATTTCATCTTTTACCACCCTAAGGTTAAAGTTTAAGTTTATTTGCACGTCACAAAATAACAAGGTTAATTTTCCCTTGCCCAATAGCGCAATTTTGGTTTCACAGGAAGTTTTGTTAAAACTGGTAGACCACTTTCTTGGTCCACCGTAAGTCGTAAAATTATGATAACAATCAAAGAGCATATAAACACTACGTTAAAATAACAATGATGAAGAAACCAAAAATCGGTTTTGAAAGGAAAAACAACAACTGCTACTTACAGCCGAGCTGATTGAAGCGAGGTTAAAGCCGAATTTGTTTGATTTAAAACAAGTCAAACAAATTTGGTTGTCAGAAACGTTTGAAGCCCAATCGCGCAAAAAATGCCAGCCGTAATTCTTCTCAACTGAATAGTCAAACAGGTACTGTCAGAACAACAAATTATTATTGTACTAAAGACTTAATACAAACATGTAGTCCTATTTGTTTACCCTAGACTTCCTCGAATTTAAACATCCTCGAATAAGGGTCTAAAAATGTGCGTGTCTTTTTATTGTTCCCATCACGTTTTACAGATTATTATATACTATACCTAACTATAATGCCCAAAGCCTCAAATCACGTCAACCTTGTGCGGCTATTTAGCGAAAGGTCGAAGATTAATTTTATTAATCGGCGTGCATTGCGCCTATCTTAACTTGAAGGTGCCTTATCTACATTATGAATGCATAGAAAACTGTAAAATGTACCTACCTTCTAGATTTTGCGGAAACGAAACTATGTTGTACTTGAATGCCAAACCTACGTTATATAATGTTAAACCTACGTTATGTTGCTTGCTTTGAAATCCTCAAATCCGTATACCATGCTCAATCTCTTATAGTGTATATAACTTCGCTAAATCCCACATCATTCGCTGAGAGAGCTTATCGATCTGTCCTAAAAGTAATGCTCCGGAAGCCATACAGGTACTCAACCACAAGCCTCCTGCGGACGCTGGGGTTCTTGGTGTTCGTCAGCTTTCATCCTAAAGACCTCCCTCTCGGTCCATAAATCAATAACAATAAACTCAGACGAATTTGAATTGGTGGAGAGTCATAGAGTGTACAGATTTGTTACGCCATTAATGAAGACAAGCTTTGCCCAACGTCTCGGTATTACTTGTTGAATACACACATAAAAGGCAGTTATTAAATATTGTGATAGTAAAAATAGATGATTTAATGAACCATAAAATGGCATATCTTATGATGACACTGAAAACCTACACTTCTTACTGACTTTACTTATATTATAGTGTCGTTATTTAGTAATAACGACACTATAATTTTATGTTCTATTATACTGCCCTTATAATTTTAATTTATTATTATTATAATATAGTATGTGTGTGTGTCTGTGTGTGTCATTAGCTATAGCATCCTAGCTTTGACCTAACTCTTTATCTTATCGTAACTTTGGGTCTTTATCTTTAGCCATTTAGTGAGGGCCTTTTAATGTAGGAATGGCGCTTTTCGACAGATAACAATGTTGCCATGGTAATGAAAGATCCGTCGCCCGTTCATTTAATATAATGAATCGGGCATAAGCAAACATTGATAGTGGCACGGTTTTGTGCGCACCTTTAACCTGTCCGCAACCACGTAAAATCCTTGAGCCATGGATGAATCTACGAAAATTGCACGTAACCTTTGTTAAAACTTTAAAATTACAATAAGAGTTTCCTGGCCTTCACAAAGATAAACAAACATACGCGGCGCGCATCAACTCACGCGCAACGTTAACCCAATTCCAGTCGGTATCGGCTTTCACAACGCGTTACATCACCGCCACTAGCGCCATCTACAGCTGAGATGCGAACGTCGACGTACGACTATTCGACGATCGACCATCGGAGATTACCTTTTCGACAGCTCTACCATAAAGTATTCCTAGACTATACCTAACTATAGAGTCGGGCGCTGTAGTCATCGTGTTACAGGAAATTGCCGTAGAATTTGTTTTAGTAGTTCATTTCCGCAAGACTTCTTTCGTGAAAAGGACTGAATACATATTATTTCTTACTAAACGCGATGTAGGTACCTACGAACTTCCCCTACAAAATTGTGGTCTGGATAAGGGGTAAAACGAATCGACGAGAGGGGTAGTTAAATATCCCTGAATGTATTTTTTATCTGTGTGTTCCATTATGTGACGCGTAGGTACTTGTATTTCATTGTAGTTTGTATCAGAAACTTTGAGCATGGCACCACAAACCCGGAAACAGATGAAATAATACTAGAATATGCAAATATTTCTCCTGCGGCCATCGAACCCACACCTCCCCACTCTCAGCCGAACCCGACCTCACGACCGATCCACAACCTCCCAATTAACATTACAAGTAAATTTATTCAATTAAAATCTAGGTAAATCTGCCAGAGGTGACAAGATGAGCAATGTGCATTGTTATTCCAGCAGCAACTGCCAGCCGGCGGTGACATGGCTTTGACCCGTCGCATTTGGGTCAAGACAAATCGATTTACCCTCCAGCCAGACGATGAATTATGGAGACCCATTAGAGGGATCGATGCTTTTTCATGATCAATGCCGATTTGTCACTTCCACAGTTGAAAGTTTGTACAAGGTACTTCCAAATCCTACAAATATTATAAATTCAAATATATTTTGATTGATATTTTGATTTGACGACCTCGATGGCGTGGCGGGCGAGTGCTCGGCTGAGACGCAAGAGGCGCGGGTTCGATTCCTGGAAAATGCTGGTAAAGCTCAGTAGCTTTACCAGCACTTTCCTTCCAGGTCCTACGTGGTCTGAAAGACGTGTAGGTTACCTACACTTAGTCAATCGCTTAAAAATGTATGTAGTGATGCAACTGGGAAAACGTAAACACGAGTACAATACCTACCTAAGCACCGACCTCGATCCAAGTATCCAATGGACTCAGTACGTCTAACTAAATGAAACGTCTTGTCGTCTCTACATTTCCATATTTCTTCAACTTCCGCGGTAGGAAGCTACAGTAGTACTTCTAACCATCAAGTTTCTTCGGATTCTCTTAGAGAGGAAGTAATAAAACAAATAAGACAGAAGGTCACAGTTCGAATTGCTGCAAGGTCAGCCCGCGAGGTCAGCTCGTTACCTAGCAACTAAAGACCGGTGCTCGTGTTGTGGCGATTAGATGGCGGTATTTTATAGCGCTGTGGTTCTATGCAACTATGTTAGAGGATGGTACTGCCATTCCAAAACATCATCATCATCATCCTCCTGCCCTTATCCCACGGTCGGCGTGGCTAAGGTGTTTTATGACCGGCCGCCTGCCTGACGTCAACCCTCCTTGGGAATACTTGCTTATTGTATCTCATCATGTTGGAGAGGATATTCAGGTATTTCTAAAATAAATAAAAAAACACCCAAACGTGACGTGCATAGCTCTACCCCATACTAGATTTCCCTCTAGTGGGTATCAAAAAAATGAGTAACACCGAAATCCGTCAATAAAAACGATGGAAGAAATATCTTTGCAGAACATCTCTCTGTCTCATTTCTTGTCTCAGCCGCCCGTGCTACCAAGGTTGTCAAATGTAGGGGTACCTAGACTTCGAGTAACGAAGCAGATTGTAGTATGATACAAAAATATAAAAATAAATTGCGATATGTGCTACGTTTGAACGGAAGAACATCCTTTGAACATAGTTTTCCAGCGTTGGTAACGTCTCTTTGTATCCGATCATGAACCAGACTCCAATATAGTAAATTCTTTTCTGAGATTAATCGATTGGACCTCAATATATAAATTCTGATCTAGTTTAATAGTTCTACCTTCCGACAAGGCCAATACGCGACATTGAATTTATTTTGGGTTTTTTCTTACAAGAATGTGATGTTTAAATAAGTCTTGGTAGGTAGTTAAAATACACTTAAGGAAGGCTTACCTAAGAAAAACAAAGTGTCAAGTGCGAGTCGAATTCGCACACGAAAGGTTCCGTACCATCGTACATGTACATTAATGTTTCTTGTATGGGGCCTTCTTTTATTTTTTATTATTCGTTGTTATAGCTGCAATAAAAATACACACTCTGTGAAAATTTCAACTCTACCTAATATGGTTCATGAGATATAGCCCGCTGACAGACGGACGGACAGAAGGCTTAGTAATAGGGTCCCGTGAGCACCTTTCGGGTACGGAACCCTTAAAGATTTCTAGTACCCATGGGGCCTACATTAATAGCCTAGAGTAACGGATGCACATTTGCCACGCGAAGTTTCAGACTGACAGCAGGTATAGCCACAGGGATAGATTTACACGTGAGGTACCCCCGAATACTCAAACGCGACTCAGAGTTGAGCACGTCTCAGGTCACGGTTTTTGATGAAAATCTGTCAAAACCTCGTCACTTGATACGTGCTCAACTCTGAGATTCGTTTGAGTATTCGGGGGGTAGTCTCAAAAAGTATTTGACCTTATTTAAGTTGGCAGCCTTGCCAGGTCTATTGAGAAGCGAAGGATCTAGCCAAGGCTTTTTCAAGTTGTTCAATGCCATTCTAGAACACATCGGCATCCGAAGACAGGCTACTTTCTTGATAAATTCTAGTTTGATAGGTAGGTAACTAAGGAGATGTACCGCATTATTATCATCATCTACAGCTTGACTTTTCCCACTCCAACTGCTAGGCATAGGCCTGCCGGATGTGTGCTCGGCTGAGACGCAAGCAAGAGGCGCGGGTTCGATCCCCGCTACGGGATAAATGTTTCTACGATCTGCAAATATTTCTTCCGGGACTGGGTGTTGCAGCAGTATTATGTATTATAGGTATGTACCTATTTAAAAAAAAGTATATAGGTAATGTTATTCTATCAGCCATCTGGTTTTCATAGCTTTGCTTAGTTTGGGGCAAGATGGCGCTGTGTGAAATGTCCATAACAATATTTATTTATTTTATTTAATATCATCCATCGAGGTTTTATGTACTCTTAAGTCTTATCCATCTAACTACAGCACCGGTCTAGTAAATATTGTAATACATTACCCCCAAATACTCAAACGCATCTCAGAGTTGAGCACGTCTCAAATGACGAGTTTTTGACAGATTTTCATCAAAAACTGTCACAAAACCGTGACTTGAGACGTGCTCAACTCTAGAGTCGCGTTTGAGTATTCGGGGGATTAGCGTCACATTTATTGTTTTGTGCTTTATCTTGCACATTTTACACCTCGTGCTTTTCATCCCTCGTGAAGCACACGTGATGCCGATAAAACTTCGCTCATGCCTGCTGCTACGGAAATGATGAAAACTTTGTGTCGCAAACGTTTTTCCGTAAACAATCGCGATACCTTGACCTTGTTGCTCAACCTCTTTGAAGTGATATTGTTACTTTGGCTTTTAAAATGTTTTGTTACTTTTACGACCTTTTGGATAACTTTTTAACTGAATTAATAAGGTTTCTACTCTTTGTTGCCTCGCTAAAGGCCTACGCAGACCGGGACGGCATGGCACGGGATTTTGACGTCAGAAGCGCCGCGGTATTCCAGCGCCTTGCCACGGCATGCGACATGCCACGGCGCGGCGTACTGCGGCACGACAAAGCACGCCTCGGCAGCTCCTGTTGCCCGATATACTTTTAGTCTTCAGTTGCATTTGATCGAGTGTTGATGTGCCTCAGTTTTAAAATGCTAGATTAGAATTTGGTGTTGATATAGATTATTGCAGACGAAGAAGGTGCACAGGCTAATAATAGGGATAGAAGATTTTGAGTTGATAATCACCCCGCGGTATATCACAACCAGCGCAGTACGCCACGGCATTTCAGCGCGGGAGCACGTGGCGCGTCCTTCAATGCCGTGCCATGAAATCCTTTTGGATGCCACGGCATCATTTTAAAGCACAACAATTTATGTCGTATTTTTATTATCGATACGTTTAAATGTGAATAAAAAAGTATTAAGTAAAAAATTTAATCCCTTGCCATGCCCCGTCTCGGTCTGCGTAAGCCTCTGTAGACTTACCCAAAAATACTCAAACGCGACTCAGAGTTGAGCACGTCTCAAGTCACGGTTTTTTGACAGTATTTGATGAAAAATACTCTGAGATGCGTTTGAGTATTCGGGGGTTACTCGCATCGCATAGGCTAGCAATTACCGTACCTAAGTATTGAATGGACTGGCTAGATTCACAGGTACAACTAACTAGTTTTAGATCTAGAGATGCCCTCAATGTGCGAGCGAAATAGGCAAACGACAACCGGTTTCAAAAGTTTTTTCTGGAGAAGATGATTTCAATTACCTATGTCGGTAGTTGCGGTGAGTAATTGAATCTTATGGAAGCTCAACCGGTTGCTTCACTACACAATTTATTTATTTTAGCAGTACCTATGCATACCTAATCATAATTTCTACCGTTACGCAGTCGCAAAACATCAGTCAAATGCAATTCTTTATGGTAAAACCGGCTTTACTTACAAATGAGTATGTTACAAGCCCAGCTGAAACATAACACAATGCAAATAAAATGAAAAACTAAAGAAATAGACGTGCCCTCATCATGTCCTATCTAGGTCATCATGTGTTACCCCCACGGCCCCCACCCCGCATACCGTGCTCAAGTCGCATATTACTGCTTCTGTGGTAAAGCGCATCGTCCTTCACATTGACCTACAATAAAATAATATTCTGTTGCTTTGGTGATGTTTCCTTTACGTGGAACAATTACTGGTAAAATAGCTCTCTCTTCTTCGTGTTGAAGACAACTTTCTATCGAGCAATCTTTACGTAACATCTTGCATCTTGCTCACTTCATTTATTTATCCCATTGTGTTCTCATGAAGCTTTAGATAAAATCTGTAATCAAATCAATTTTAAATGAAACTTAAATAGATTGTTCCGCTGCCGCTGTCCTCATTACTCTATCATTGTAAGCTGAGTGGGACAGCAACACGTTTTCTCTTTCTTATTATTTTTAGGCCGGGAATAGGCGGACCGCTTGAACACGTGCAGTCCGGACTTCAATAATGAAGTATTTGTATAATTGACTTTTCATAAACTACCTATAAAGGCGGACGTAAGTTTGAATAACTTAAAAAAACGTGCCATTTACCTACCAGTGATTTGGAATAGAAATCAATATAATAAAACAACCTAGAAATCTAGACAAGAGTCAATCTAGGTCAGCTAAGTTCGGAAAAGAAACGGGCTACGCGACGCACCGACGCGGCATTGGGTGTAATTACAACTAAACAAGGAGTAGATATCATGAATCAGTTGAAGCTTTTTTAGAGCTGATGGTTAGATAATTATCTGCCATCAGTCTTTTGACTATGAGCATGTTTGGTGTAGGTGGTTAGTCTTGCAGAAGTCAGCTTCAGTGAACATTCTTCCTTCTATTCGCGCTTTATGATCCATCCAGTTCCATGTGTTCGTTGAGTCGCAGGTTGTTACTACTACCACTAGTCGTGTCACTACTTCTTTTGAAAAAGTGTGATGAAAGGATTTTAAAGTGCGGTTCAAAGGCTCCCTTAGTGCACAGATACAGGTGATCTAATGCAATGCTTTCGTGACTGACTGACTGACTGACATATATCAACGCGCAGCCTCAACCATAAGTCTTAGAAAAATTAAACTTGGAAGATTCCTTTTATGGTGTAGGGGTGCACTAATAAGGAATTCCTGGAATTTCACTCATGAAGGACGCAACGTGTAGATAAAGTTTGAATGAATCAAAGCGGAAAAAGTCACGGGACGTTCCTCTAGCTAGAGTAATAATAATAGTAAAATTGGACATGCAGTTTTTGTATTCCTCGCCTACACTCGCAGGTCGCTCGTGGCAGCAGCGCAGCGGTGGGTTGCGCAAGCGCCGGCCGACTGCGAGGCCGCTTCGACCTCATTTTCGTCAGGCCTGCAAATGTCAGGATCAAGGGCGGATCGTGATTCATGAATAATTCCATACCCTCACAGCGAATATTTAGGGCTAGATAAACGTAATTATAAAAATATTTTGAAAATTACGACATTATTTAGCTAAAACGCGGTCAAGGAATTAAAATAATAGATACCTAGGAAGATAGATGTGGGCCTAGTGACATTTACCTACTCAACATCGCGAGATAGGTACCTAACCTACCTAACTATTTAGTTCTAGGCGAACTATAACCTACTACTAGTTTTTAACTACCTACCTAAAATACTTAGAAAAGTAAAATTAGGTAGAATTGTCTACCCTCGATATCAAGAGTTGTTTCAATCAGAAGTTGTAGAAAACGTGAATTGAAAGAATGGAATAAAAACAGTGCAATTTAATTTAGAAAAAAAAACAATTTCAAACAAAATAAAACCAAAACAAACACTCGTAGTTGTTTAAATTCAACGTTCGTCTAGTCATCTAGACTTAAAAAATACAGTTAAGGACATTTTACGTGAATCTTTATTTACAAACACACCTTTGCGTTTTCTTATTGCACTTTTTCAATAATTCAAAAATTGAATTTAGCATTTTTTTCTGCGAACCCAATCACATCGTATCACATCTATTTCTTTGCGAAATAGAAGCAACGATCTTAGAGCTTTTGCAACATAAAACTTTCCCTCGTAAATATTTTTTACTACCGGTGCAAACTAATAAAATAACTTGATAGAACTAATTCATAAAAGTGCTTAAAACGGAGCACGCTTACTATTACAATATTAGGGACTCACAATTAGTTAGCTATACAAGGCAGTGCTTCTACAAAAATCGCACTAAGCCTCTGTATAAGTACCTATTTCATTAAAAGCTGTTTCACAAAAGAAAGGTTAAGTAGATAGTAGTTTAGTACAATTTATAGGAAGATAAAAGGCCGTTATTACTAGTATTGGAGCAAACATTCAAATTGAACATAATTCATCCCAATTATCTTGAAAATCCAATACCAATAAACACAGCGTCTAATCAACTTGAGCTATTACAAATCAGACGATAAACGCGTTTATAATACTCATAAAATATAATGATATACGCACACGGCCCTACGCACGACTTATCAACTTGCTAGGTAAGTAACTGCGGGTAATAAACAAAACTAACCTTACATTAGTTCCAATTACCCGGGTTTATGGGTAACTTAACGGTAAAGTTAAGTAATTTAATTTACAAAACTGTAAAAACTTACTGTACAGTACAGGTTTGGCAGTATTGAACTATTATTATAAGTCTTATTACATAATGAGTATTCATCAGATAGTATTTCAAGTTATAAGTAGGTACATATGTGTAAACAAACTCGGTCGCTGACAACTACAAAGTTTTGAAAGACTACGCCCTATTCACACACCTTACAAATTCATAAATCTAGCTTATGTTTCACCTGACTATTGACTAGCAAACCGCAAAATAGGAGAGGCTAAAACTGAATTCTGTAATGGTGAGTCCTTTTATTGTCCTTCGCCGACTCGGCGGAGCGTCGTCTTGCCGCCGCGTACACTGCTAGCTTCGACGGCGAAGGAAGACTCGAATCTCTCGGCCGGACTAAAGACTCTCTCGACTCAGCGGCGGGCAGAGAGGCTGAAGTGGGCACTGAGGGTAGCTTGCGAACCGTGTCGTAGGGGAGAGGCGAACTGCGGGAGGCGGTCGACGCTATGGAGCCGGACCCGTCTGAATCCTGTGGAAAAATATGGAAGAATTCTGTTCAGCTTCAAATAAAGTACAAGCAAGAGTTATTCAACAAAGAATTTTTGCTAAATAGCTTGCTATAGTCTTCCCTTTTATTAAAAAGTCGGCCACCAATAAGTATGTTTTTTTTTTTAACCGAAATAGGTTTGCGTTAGACCACACTCTACCTGATGTTAAGTATGTACCTTGACTGTCTTTTTTGCAAAGACCTATAAAAAAATAATAAAATATAAATACTAGCTGCCACCCGCGGATTCGCTCGCCTGGTACCCGGATAAAAAATAGCCTATATATTCCAGAATATGTATTATGTATATTCAAAGTTGTTTAGGCGTGAATGAGGCACAAACATCCAAACACCCTCACAAACTTACATTTATAATATTAGTTAGTAGGATTATATTTTTATTCCAAATGCCATATATAGTTCTCTAAAATCTGGATTTAAGCCGGTGTATATTTTGCTCCCAGTCAAAACTGAAAATACAGCTAATGATTTCCACATGTCGAAGACACCTGGAAGCAATTTTCACAACATACCTTCCTAGCATCCCTGTGCTCCAGTCTATCGTATCTTGTGGTCCTAGCGGAGGGTTTCCTCGGCGGGCGCGGCAGAGCAGACGGCGGCGGCGGCAGGCTCGAAGACCTGGTCTGCTGGGAGGCCCTGCCTTGCCTTTCTAGGAGTAAAGCTTCCTCGCCTCGACCGTTGGTGCCTCTCGCACCCACTGTGCTCAGCCCGGGAAAGCAGCATAGACCACGCTGGGGAAGATGGCATTTTTCAGAAACGGATGCCGTTGAGTTTCCGCAAGATAGCTCATGTTTAAATTAAAATGGTAAATAAACATCCAAGTAAATTGAAACGTCGAAAACGAAAATCGAAATTAAGAGGCGTTCTCACCTAGCTGCGCATTTCAATTCATTTGTTTTATCATTTCAATAAACTCAAATTGTTTTTGTTTCGTAGAGAGCGATTGCAATACGTGGACACTTAAAAAGACGTCAGAACAGCAAATCAACTTCGTTTGTAAAAGGCTAATAAGACTTCAAAAAAGCTAACACTTTAGTGTTAATTGTAGTTACTTATATTAGTTTAGGATAAAACAATACAAACATAAGCTGGCACTTACCTTACTCAAACACCAATGCTCACTTTATAATTTTTCTTTCAACAAGTTCACTTCTCATTACTTTTTTACTTTTTAGACGATCTAATGTCTTATTGGTTTCTGAGTTGGTTGGTTTCAGGTTGATATTAGTTTCAGCTGGTACACTCCAAACATTAGAAAAACTATAAAAAAAACACTGCAAATGACTATATTTCAGCGCTTACAAGCTAAATGTTAGAGGCAGCCATTAAAACAACAACAAACAAAACATCATTTTTATTCTAAACATGCGTCATTAAAATACATTGAATCTTATCAAAAATAGTATGTAAATATACATTTTCCTTAAACTATACGTAAAGCCTCGGAATGACATGTTAACATCAAACGAAAAAAGGCACTTTTAAACACGACACGAAGGCAACATTATACGCGCTACCTTCAAAAATACCAGTACATTTCTTAAACAGCTGCAAAAATTAAAATAAAACAGTAACACTTCGAGTCGTCAACATTTAGACAGTGATAAATAGTTTTGGTCATCTTAACTATAAAATAAATTAAATTAACCTAAAATAATAAACCTATCTAGATTCAGAGCTCAGTTAAAAATATCGAAAAAGGCCGCGTATTTCTACTCTAACTTTGGTTTAATTTTGTGACCAATACCAAAAAAACTATAACAATTATAAACAATTAAATAAAAATGATGAATTGATATAACTAATATTATGATAAACATGGAAATACCTCCTTTTCTTATATACCTAGGGGAACTAGTGGAGACATAGACAGTGGAATTAGTCTAGGAGATTCTTATCATTCTATTTATTTCATTGGCACCAACTCTATGTTACATATTTATATAAATTCCTTTAAGGCATGTCGGCATACTTATACAGCAAAGTTTTTATTATATTTATTTATAATGTAAACTGTATATGAACGCACGTATTTTTCTGATAGGTACCAATAGGATTTTTAAATAATCTATATGAAATATTACATTTTAAAAAGAGTCAGTTCTCATTTTCTTCTCGAGTAGGAGTGAATACAATACGATCAATAATCATGAACAATTTTCTTGGTAAATTCGATAAAACAGTACAAAATAGTAATAATATTAAATGAGTAAAAACCCACGAAACACAAAACAAAGCTGTGTCTAGTTTGCACATTTACAGAGGAATGTTAGATGTATACATAGGAATGTTAGTTTTGTATACAAAATGTAAGTAACACTCAAATTGTCAGTCAGCATTAATATAAAAAGGTCAGCTGTTAGTAGCATATTCTATGATCAATAATTGACACCATTCTATTGCTGAAGAAGTGATGTATTTGGCAGAATGGGCCAGAATCTATAAAAAGATCTTATTATAAATAAAAAGTCAGCACAGTGTATCAGTATGTTGAACAGTCAACGCGGTGTGTCAGTATGTTGTACACTCAGTGCAGTGTATCAGTATGTTGAACAGTCAACGCGGTGTGTCAGTATGTTGAACACTCAGTGCAGTGTATCAGAATGTTAAACATTCAGCGCGGTGTATCAGAATATTGAACAGTCAGCGCAGTGTATCAGTATGTTGAATACTTAGTGCAGTGTATCAGAATGTTAAACAGTCAGCTCGGTGTATCAGAATGTTGAACAGTCAGTGCGGTGTGTCAGTATATTGAACAGTCAGCGCTGTGTATCAGTATGTTGAACAGTCAGCACGGTGTATCAGAATATTGAACAGTCAGTGTGATGTGTCAGTATGTTGAACAGTCAGTTGGTGTCTCAGTATGTTCAGTAGTCGGCGTAGTAGTTGTCATGCGGGTGCGGGCCGGGGTCTGCGTGCGGCAGGTAACTCACGGCGGGCACGGGCGGCCGCTCCAGCCGAGACTCTAACGCTGCTAGCTGCGAATCCAGTCGGAGGGAGCTGCTGTCGAAGCCGCAACCTGGGAAAACGATTGATAATATAAAAAAACGATGAATTTTGAGTCTTCAAAGGGCTCTTGGAAAATTAAGGGACATAGAGCGATGTGATGTCAAAGCCAAAACTAAAGAGAACGAATGTTGACTTAGCTGTTAGAGTGGCGAATTTTTAAGTTTTTTTATATCCTGGACACACTTAACAGTACATTCTACATAGCTACACAGAATAAATTAGATGGCGTTTGTAGATAGCGTTTCTATCGTACCAATGGTTCGTATTTATATTGTTTAAGAGAGTAAATTAAGCCTCTTCCCTAGTGTTAGGAGTCGCATTGTTCAAAAGCTACTTACCGCTAGCGTTATCGTTGTGTGGTGAGTAGTTTCTCCTGGCGAGGTGTCGGTAGCGACCCGACACGCTGCCGCCGCCGCCGACGCCCTCCGCGCTCGAAAACGACGCGCCAGACGACAAACCCACTGGAATCAATTCAATTCATTTATTCATAATTATAACATTACAGTACATACACCAATGCGTTATAAATAAATTTGTCAAATAATAATAATCATCATGTTTTAGTCTTTACAAATTAATTTACCAATTCAATTAAGTCAATATCGATAATAATAATAATATTTTAATTTATTGTAATGTCCGATTTAAATTAATATAATAATAATATAGGGAATATAATATTAGTCTCCAACCTAGCCAGGTTACTGACCTATACTAGACCCCCCTAGCCCACACTTCGAACATCCTCTTGCACTCGCGCATCAAGCACACCATACTAGACGCGAACAGATCACAGTGTGGGGCCACGGTGAGTACGGATCCCGAACACAACGATATTATACTTTTTGTACCTATAATTTATTTATTTATTTATTATTAGGCAACGTCAATAGAAACATAATACAAACTGTTATGGATGTTTCACAAAAAAAATAATACTATAGAATGTGCTCCAATTATAGGCTTGCACAGCATTTTCAACAAATTGGCAGATATAATGGAACATTTCGAAACTTAATAGTTCTTGTTATGAGACATGTCAAAAATAACAAAAACAAACCACCTTTTAATTCTGAACCGAATTTCGACTGAATCACCATAATTCATAATTGTTATATTTACCGAGTTCCTCCCGACTAGAGTTGTTCCTCAGCGAGGCCCCGCTATCGTAGGCGGCGCTAGTGTGCTTCTGTAGAACTTTCACCATCGCGTCGCGCTCCGCCACTTTAGATTCTAGCTCCTTCACTCTGAAACGAATGTCATATCTTTATAGACTATTTTTCCTATGAAAAGGCTTATAACCTCGATGGCGTGGCGGGCGAGTGCTCGGCTGTGATGGAAGAGGTGCGGGTTCGATTCCCGCTACGGGGAAAATATTTGTATGTTCTGCAAATATTTCTTCCGGGTCTTCGAAAAAGATTAGAAGTATTCTATTAGCCATCTGGTACCCATAGTACAAGCTTTGCTTAATTTGGGGCTAGATGGCGCTGTGTGTAATGTACATGCATATTTATATTTATTTAGAGGATAGTATCCTCTCCAAAACGATGGACCACCTATGTGGGTGATGGGCTGATCACCTGTCACCATAACCATCTTAGGATTTTAAATCACAAGTGACTGCAGGTCTACTTACGCTTACTTGTGGCCCCCATATATGGGCTTGATAATATGACTGTATGTATGTATTTAGATAAGTCTCATATTCACCTGCTCTCAAGATCAGCTACTTTTTTCTGTGCAGCGTGCAGTTCGTCCATGTGTCGTATCTTTTCACTGCGCGCCTCCGCCATCAGCCGCTCCGACTCCGCCGACGTCTTCTCGAGGGCCGCGATCTTGGCGTCCCTGAAGTATATGCTACCTTCTAACTCAAAGCTGCGAGGTGTAACTTATTGCTACTTATTTTAAGCATACTACTTTTTCTTTGTTCTGCCTTGTTCAAGTTATTATTTGAGCGTTTCTTATCATAAAACTATCATAAAATTGACCAATCAATCCCTTTCAAATGATACCCCACTTGACGTACAGGGTGTGCTAGTCTAGTACAAGTTCGTATGAATTTATGGCTAACGCCGACGGATTTCATAAGATGAACGAAAATATTTCGTCTTTTTCTTACACTACTTCTCTGCTGAACTGGGAGTAAATAAAAAAAATAGAATGCGTCCAGCTACTTCTCTCCCAGAGCATATCGTTAAAGTCGACTAAGGGATAGTATCCTCTCTAACATGATTGACCAGCGGGCGATGGGGCGATGGGCTGATCACCTGTCACCATGGTTTATATCCATCTTGGGACTTTGAATCAGGAGTGCCTGCAAATTTTCTTACGATTACTTGGGGCTCTGCCCACCCCTTTAGGGATACGGCGTGATAGTATGTACGTATGCTTTTCTCACAACTTCAACACTCCACAAAGAGACTCACTTAGGTATAGAAGCGGCGGACACGGCCGCCTGCCTCAGCGCGGCCTCCTCTAGATATCTCTGCTCCCACTTGGCGCATTCTCCCTCCAGAGCCAGTAGCCTCTCGTCTCTCTCCCTGAGCGCACGTCTCAGCTCGGCCTCGCCGCCGCTGCCTTCGCCGAGACCTCCGGAACCGGCGCCCCCGCATTTGCACTCGCGTTTTCTGAAACGAAATTTTATTTAGTATCTAAAGAGTATGTTGGCATGTCTTCTAAATTTTTAGGGTTACCCGTCTTACAATTCATGAGATACAGCCCGCTGATGGACGGACGGACAGCGGAGGCTTATTTATAGGGTCGCGTTGGCACCCTTCGGGTATGGAACAGTAAAAATGGCAAACTTTATATTAGTAGTTACCTCAGCGCGTGCAGTTCGTTCTCTAGCTGCGCGCGCAGTTTTCTCTCGGTGTGTTCCCTGCGGTCGGAGGCCTGTTGGATGGACGCCAGCGCACGCTGCAGCCCTGCCACGCGCTCCACGTAGCCGCTCGCGTGCCGACACTGAAATACACCTTAGTTGTAATACATAAGAGTGTGCACTATCTCTTTCAAAATTGATCTAGATGTGATGGCACGATAGCCTCTTAATAATAACTTGTTTCATAAACATGATTGTAAAGGGATCATTTTTCAAACAAGTATTTATTTAAAAGAACAAAAACCCTACTGCATAGAATTAAGGTATAGTATTTTTTCATGGTAAACAAACTCATTCATTCTTCGCCCTTTTTGCACAAGATAAAAGATTAAAACTACATAACTTCAATACGAAATCTTGACAAAAGCTATGGAACAAATATGCGGATCGCCTACTTGGCTAGAAGGGATGACGGAAGATGGACGAAGGCGATCACTGAATGGTGGCCCCGAGACACTCAACGGCCATCGTGAACATAGCCGAAAATCAGTGGATAAGATTCGCGAGGGATCGGAGAGAATGGCGTAATGAAGAAAAGCGGAGACGAGCTGAAATGATGATGATGGTACAAAGATGGCGAAGAAAAGAGGTACCTCTTCCTCCAACCTGACGACGTTAGTCTGTGCGTTGGTGAGCGCGGTGTCCAGTATATCGATATGCGTGCGTTGCTCCTGCAGCGTGGCTCGCTGCGCCGCCATCTCTATTTCTTGCCGCTCCTTCGCACATGCCAACTCTTTATCTGTGAAAACAATCATAATAATAAAGCTAGACATTTCACACAGCGCCATATAGCCCCTACTTTAGCAAAACTTATGACTACTGAGGGATTAGATTTTTTTAAATACATGTGTACAAACATATAGAACAAAAAACCTAAATTTTCTTTCTCCTATAAATCATCATCATCATTATCAACATCATCCTATGGAATCTTACTGCTGGACATAGGCTGATGTTCTCCCCAGTATACCTCTGGAATGAAAGATTTGTGTTATGTCTATGTCTATGTCTATTTAATGCTGTCTACATTCACCAATCACCGCCTTCACAATATCATTGATCCATCGATGAGCCATCCTATACTTCATTTCAAAAGCCATATCCACTATTCGAGAACATTTACTCAACATGTTGTGAATCCCCATACAAATTAATAACCTTACCTATATATCGCAGGCTTAAGGAGTATTTTATTTAATCTCACTCTGTGTGATGAGTTGTGCGATGAGCATCTCTCTATTTTGCAGTTCCTTCCGCAACGCTTCGGCGCTGTTCTCGCCGTCTGTCCGCACGCCTTGGGACAACAACTCCACCTGAAATACAACACTATTACAGCACACACAAAGACCAGATTTAAATAATCTTTTACTTTTAAACTTTTTGCATTTAATATGATCAAAACTGAAAAGAAAATAAAGTTATTATCACAACATCACATTATTTCTCAAAACTCCAATGCTTTGCAAACAGCGTTGCATTAATTGTCTCAAAACTCAAAAGCGCAACAAAAAAGGGTAGATTTTCATCAGCATATTCTTTTAATAAAACTTTTTTTGATCACTAGCTTCTGCCCCCAACTTCGCTCTCTACGTTTATTCCAACAAACGCACCATATTCCGCTTAATTTAAATCCATTCCACTACACCATGACTGAATCACAATACCGTTTACCGAAAAAACTTCCACATTATTAATATTAGTAGGATTAGTATTAGGATGAGTTAGTAAGAAACAGTAAAAGCACTAACAAATACCTGATGCTTGAGCGCGCGGTTCAAGTCGTGTAAGCGGCGGCTGTCCGCTTGTAGTCTGACGCGAGCGGCTCTTTCCAGCCGCTCCCGCCGCTCACATGATCCTACAAGCTCCTCGTGAGCTGAGCGGACCTTTTCCACTTCCTCTTCCAACTACAATAACACCCAAAAGTCAATGTTAGATAGTGGTCGTAGATATTTGCGATACATGCAAAAATTCTCCGGCAGTGGGAAACCCGCACCTCTCGTTTGTCAGACGGACACTCGCCCACCACGCCACCGAGTCTTCAACAACTATACCAACATTTGCAGTTATTGTTTGTTTTTAGGGTTCCGTACCCGAAGGGTGCCAACGGGGCCCTATTACTAAGCCTCCGCTGTCCGCTGTCCGTACATACGAGTAAAAGTCATATTAAAAAGTACATATACGATGGCACGGAACTCTTCGTGTGCGAATTCGACTTGCACTTGAGCTGTTTATTAAATTTCTTTACTTCTATTTTAGCAATATTACCTTGGAGGTTTTAGATATCCGCTCGCAGGCTTCAGCCAGCTGCCGCTTCAGCTGTTGGTTTTCAGCGGCCAACGCATCCAGTACGGCAGTGAACGCATCATCTGGTTCTTCCACCGAACCCTCGCCGCCCGAGCACCATCCACTGGACTCTGAGCCGCCTGGAACGGCGCGGACGCCCACACTGGGAAAGGAAAGGGGGGGTCAGGATACACTGGTTTTCTTCGATTCATATAGAATCCGTAAAAGCCACTCAACTCTTGAGCTGTGAACGCTGCGGACACCCACCCTGAGCAATAAGTGGGGGTCAAATTACACTGGAGAATAATTAAGCTCTGAAGATCAAGAGCGCAATATGATTTTTTACCATGAATCCGAGCTTTTATCCACTCTTTGCTAAAATTAATTTGTTTTTAGTTTTTCAAAGTTCTTTATATCTACATAAAATACATTTAAGTACATAAATTGAAAAATCCTAAAATAATAATATTTTAGCTCTTTGTTTATTAACAATCATACTGTCATGCGTCAAAAAATACATGTGCAAAAACTGTGCAGAACTGTAACAAAATGATCACAACTTACCTAGTCAAATCAGGCTGTGATCTTGACAGGCTAAGCTTCTCCTTGCTAAGCTTAGCCTTGGACTTGCCCTTAGGTTTCCTGTCATCCCTTGGAGGGGCGGGAGAGGGAGGCGCGGCGCGAGGCGGGGGGGAGGCCGCTACTTCTGCCGCTAGATGCTTCAGTACCGAAGACTGGTTGAGAAAGTCGTCGGGGATTTCATTTATTTCCTGAAACCAAATAACGAATATGTTTGGTAACTTTGTAACAAAATGTAATTTTCTAGATGTTAATATGCAAGTACTGGACCATTCTCTCACACAAGCAAGGTTAAAACATGCCGCCGCGCCAGTATATCGATGTGTCTGCAGGATCAAAAAATGCTAAAATAGTTTGGTATAGGAGTTGTCCTGTTGTCCCTGTGTTCCATAGCCTATGGATGATAGCCTAGCCTATGCCTACCTCTAGGCAGAGATCATGGATCACCATTTGCTACGATCGTGACATTCTCCTTTCACTTTAATTACATTCCTCATGCATGCTCTTCTAAATAATACAATCAAAAAATTTAAAAGCTGAAATGAGACCCTTTGTAGGAAATTCCTAAGTTTGTAACAGAAACGAAAGAAAGAAGAAAAGACAAGCCTTGAAGTTTCTGTCTCTTTAATATAAAGTGTCTGTGTGCCACATAAATTATCTATTTATCTAACATTCTTAGTAGTAAAGTCTCACTTGTACACCATGATCAGGTGGGCTAGTATATATCCTCTGGCCTCCAATATCAATGTAATTCGCGTTCGCAGTCAACGCCTGTTCTTTATGCACTTTAGGCAGTGGAATACCACTCTTCTTGCCATCCGCTTTCTTCAACGTGTGGTAAGGCGACGATTGGGTCGCAGGGTGCTTTACCTCGCTGCTAGTTCGTTCGTGTTCTCTGTAGGCAAGTAATCATAATAATAATAAAACACTCAACAGTCACATACATAATACGTTCCCGAGTTGAACTACAAGTATGGAACTTGTAGTTTCTGATAGTCACAACAAAACACCCAGACCCGGACGAAATATTTGCAGAACTTACAAACATTTGTCCTGCAATGGGAATAGAACACGAGCCCTTAGCAGCTCAGCGAGGACTCACCCGTCACGCCACCAAAGCCATCAAATGTGTTAAGCAAGTAACAAAAATACCTGAGGGATGCCAACGAGACTGGGATTTATGAATAGTATGTATGCAGTAGATGTAATTTAAAAGTTTTTCAATAACTTACCGAATTGGTGTGGGTCGTGGCGGCCAGGAGTCATCCTGGTTGTGGATGATGAGCGTGTTATAAGATGATGATGATACATCGAGGGAGCTTCGATTGCTGTTCCCGCCACCAACAGAGTCCTTAAGAGAGTTACGGTTGCTGCCGGGTACATTTTCCTGGTGCGTACAAGAATAAATGAAATTACACAATTAAATACTACACAAGATGTCTAGTAATTAGTGCATAATCCGGCAGATACTTGTAGTGTAGAGGGTTTTAAAGAGGTCTAGAAATAAAAATTAAATTCTCTGCAAGTTATTGAATTACATAACAATGTACAGATTTCAAAAAATTTGTACTTTTGTGCTTGACACATCTTTAAAATCTCACACAAATAAAGGAACAATTTGGATATTTTTTGTTTAAATGCCACCAAATATTATACAGATTAAACATGGAAGTGTATGAAAATGAAATTGGTTTAGACTTTTGATCAAGAAAACAGTCTATAAAGTAAAAATTAAATAAGCCCAATACCAATAGTGTAAAACCCAAACCTTCAATGAATTCCTGTTGTTGTTGTTATTCTGGCTATGGTTCTCTTGGCCCTGAGGCTCGACTCTGGCAGTATGTCGGACCACAAATCGCTCTACCCTCGATAGATTCTCATTAGATGTCGACACATCTGTCTCGCTGCCAGATAGGCTTTGAGGGAAACCGCTGGACACTGTTAAAGAATGGAAAATGTAAAGTTTGAGGTATTATTACAAATTACAGGATAAAATTTGTAATTATTTTTTCACTTTTTAAGCAAATTTTTAGCAAAAACAGCATTGTCATTATTGAATTGAATACAAGTATGTTTGAGAGTGCATTTTATGACTCTACAAACTACATTATTTGTAAATCTTTTTATTTATTTATTTTTACCTATGAATAAATAAATAAATATTTGTAGACATTTCACACAGCGCCATCTAGCCCCAAACTAAGTAAAGCTTGTACTATGGGCACCAGATGGTTGATAGAATACTAATATACTTTTTTTTTTTAGTAAATACATACTTATAATAAATAATGCTACAAATCCATACCCGGAAGAAATATTTGCAGAACATACAAACATTTCTCCCGTAGCGGGAATCGAACCTGCACCTCTTGCGTCTCAGCCGAGCACTCGCCCACCACGCCACAGAGGTCGTCATTAGCAAGCTTATTTAGCAAGTAATTAAAAAATTCTTAAAGTATAACACGATTGTTACAGCTAGCTCTTGGCCCTGTACGGTTAGTGAAAATGGGCATTTAGTGTCATGCAACTTATGATTCATAGCATTGGAATGTTGCACAATTTGAATGAATTGCTACTCAAGTAACTCACCAGCTGGTTTCTGCGCTCGTTGAATGTTATTCGTAAACGATAGGAATCGACCAGTCGGTCGCATAGACCCCATTTTACTACAAAAATGTGGGCACACGGATTTCAATTCCAAACCATTTCACATCTCAAACCAAAAACAAACTCACTTTTTGTATCATGATCTAAAAGTGAAATAAATTGATTATAATTATATGCATGTTTACCGTCACTCACTGATGCTATTCATAGAAATAGATTACAATAAAACCACAAGGTATGGAGTATGCAACAAGTTTAAGAGTTTTTCACATTCATCTACCACTGAGGCCATTCAAATTTAAACACATTTGTAGAAATACTAAAATATCTAACGTAGGTATGTAACGTAGGTATGGACTTACAGCAGTGTATTTATATTCCTATTTGGGATAAACTACAATAGTATAACACGATTTTAATGGAAATAATGAAGTCGAACGAAATAAAAACATTTTTTTGTGACTGAAACAATAAATATCAGTCAGTCAACCCTTAAGTCTATGTCAGTCAGTTCAGTTCAGTTCTATTCCGTTCGACTCTGAAACGTCAGGAAACGTCTTCCGAATGAATTGACAAAATTAGGGATGCTCCGCTTTTGAATCGAGCCAGGATCGAGTGCTTAATAAGGGCATTGAAGCCATTTCTTTTCTGTGCATTGCATGGACCATGGAACTGCTCTGTACTGGAAGTCCTTTGGATCGGAAGTGAACCTTACACGTCATCATTTCTAGTTTCCATGGTTTTATACTATCACCTCTTTTTAGGGTTCCGTACCCAAAGGGTGCTAACGGGACCCTATTACTAAGCCTCCGCTATCGCGCGCCCGTCCGTCTGTTCGTCCTTTTGTCAGCAGGCTGTATGTATCTCATGAACAGTTATAATGTAGGTAGAGTTGAAATTTTTCAGTGTGTATTTCTATTGCCGCCTTAACAAATAATAAAAACAAAAGTGGGCCCCATACAAGGAACATCTATGTATGTACGGTATGTACATTATTACAGTAAAGTACCTAATCAATCAACGTCAGTCAGTCGTCAACCAATATTTTAAAAGATACTCTGTGGACCCGTCTGACTGACTGGGCTGGCTGGACAGGGCTGGACTACCTACTGACTGACTTTGACAGTTTGACACTACTTTAGAATTTTTTGAAAGACTTTCCATTGCCAAAAGAAATAAATAATTTTTTGCTTGTTCCTGGAAAACAAAAATTAAAAATGTTGGGCCGTGCTTTCTTTCGCAGAATCGGTCCACTCACTGTTCGGTTTTTTAAATCGAAGACAACATCTCATACTGCAAAACATACTATCCATTCCGCTTCACGTAAGTTCCGCCTTCATTCAGTTAGCCCAGGGCTAACCGGGCTAACAGGGATACCGGTCTATACCTACTAAGGGCCTTAGTAGGTATAGACCGGTATCTCAAATCAATTATTATAATATGTGTATTTATCAATGACATACCTAAAACAATAATCATTATTATAGGTGCATCTGCTTACTGCTCCACAAATGTCTGTACTTCGCGATGGTACTCTCAGCAACAGGCACATACGGAGGAAGTTTCGGTCGTAGATTATGAGTATGTGAAGAATGTTACAACAAATAAAGATGTCCTGATCATCGATGTGAGAGAGCCTGACGAAATAAAGGAACATGGAAAAATTCCTAACAGTGTGAACATACCATGTGAGTGGTATTGTTTCTTGTCAGTTAGATTTATAATGTAGCTGCTGAAGAACCAGCTACTGCTGGGGTAAACAAGGTCTTGAGTGAAGACCATGATTCAGCAAATGTAATGTATGCCCTCGGGCTAGGTGGAGTGATGATTTGCGAAAGGATGCTTAAAGCCAAAGATAGGGTGCAATGGTGCTCATTAGGACTGCTATTATAGGCTGATGATGTTAAAGCCTTCATCCTCTTTGACCAATATTCTTTGTTACTTTCAGTGGGTACTGTAACTACCATACTGAGTACTTCAGAGAAAGAGTTCAAAGAAGCATTCAATAGAGATAAACCTAATGAAAACACAGAAATTATATTTTATTGTATGATTGGGAAGAGATCTGGCATGGCTCAACAAAATGCCCGAAATTTGGGATACAAAAAGTAAGTATAGCTACACTTTATTGTTTGTTGAACAATTTTGTTATTAGTTGTAACTTGTAACTGTCATTATGTTTATTTTTCAGTGCAAAGAATTACTTGGGCAGTTGGACCGACTGGGCTACCAAATCACAGTAAAAATTGCATAGTTTCAGAACCATTCAGGAAACAAGATAAAAATTGCTCAAGGACAAAGATAACCAAAACCTTTCCTGTGATAGTGGTCACTATAAACCAGATTGACATAATATTTATATGAGTTTATCAATATTGTTTAGTAGATAACACAATATTTCTTGTTATTTAGTTTTATGTTATAGACTTTATGTAGGTGTGTAGTCATACTGCAAAAACAACAAATACCTACAGTAATTTAATTTTAGAAATAAACAATAAATTCAAATTCAAACATAGTTTATTACATCTTATGAGATTACCCTGAAACCTCCACCTTAAATTTTATTACTTTCATAACATTAACATTACAATATTTTTAATTATAGCAGTCTAATTCATTTCTGCCTGCTTGACCAGTCATTCCAGCTTCCAAGATATGTTTTAGACCTGTAAAATGTTTTTAAACTATGTACTCGATCAAATAAAAAGAAAATTCTTTTTATTTGATCTGAGACTATGTATTGATTCTGTTATACTATACAAACATATTGAACCATGAATGGCAGCTTACTTTGCATATCCAAGTTTCAAAGCTTTATCTAAGGCTTCTGAAGATCTCCTGCCTGATTGACAGTAGAATATCAACTCATCAGATGATGATGGCTTGTCCCTCTGATATTGCTTCTTAAAGTCATCATCAGACATTGAGACCAGAACTTCTTGAACATGGCCTACTGAAAAATGTAATAAGTTGTTAACAACGTCTAGATTGTTATTGTAACGTCATAAATTGTTAACGTCTATCTCAAAGTTGAGCACGTCTCAAATGACGATTTTTTGACATATTTGAGATGCGTTTGAGTATTTGGGGGTAATTTCCCACAAAAGTTTCATCATAGTAACATACATACATGGAATGTTAATACTGGAAGGTATTTTCCCAGTAGAAGTTACTTCATCAGGATTACGAACATCAATGATAACTTTTTCAGGTTGATGGATGACTTTTAACATATCTTCATAACCGATCACTCTTTTTGGATCTACCATTTTTTTGTAGTCTTTCTTTTCAGTATCAAAAGTTCTTTTATGATGTATAGAACTAGTAATTTCTGGAATTGTGTTTTTGAGATTAAATAGTATTTCATAAAAAAGTTAATCTCTAATTTGATGGAAGCTGTAATATATGTTGTTAGTGCAACTGATAAACCATTAAAAAAGAAAGTTCAATCTATATTGTAATGATAGGACAGGGACAGACACAGCTTTTTAAGACCACAAAAGCATTTGATACAATCACAGCTGCTGTCTAAGCCCTTGAATATGCTCAATTTATATTGAAGGTAGTATAAAAATAGGTAATGATATGTGTAAGAAATCAGATACAGATAAAATCCCCAAAACTTAAAAATATAAATACTGTTGTTATTATTCCACAAAGAGGGATTATGTGATATTGATAGAACATCATTGGTAATACGAGGCATAAATCTTGTTGCTGCACGGAATGCAATCATCATGATGTAGGTATGTATTTATCTTTGATTATACACCTGGTATTTATTTACTGAAAGACAAAATACAAATATTATTTCTGGGCATTCACTGAAAAATTAGCATTGGTAACTTACTTGTTAACAGCAGGACTTTTACACCATTAAATGAGAAAGGTATAACTAATTAGCTTAAAAATTTTCCTAGCTGAATCCAAAACTACAACCAAACCAATTAACTTGCCCAAAAATAATGTTTTTGTGATTTTTTACTTTTGCTTGATTTCAGACTTTATTTTATGATTTTAGACAATGTTAACTGTCAAGAGCTGTTGTCAGCAGATATCAGTCAGTCAAGTCCTGTCAAATCAAAAACTTGACAGAAGAGTTTATGACCTTTCATGACAACTGACATGAAAAGGAAAAGAAAACGATAGGGAGGGACATATACCGGTATAGTTTAAAAAATATAGACAGATTACTTTAAAATCGATGATGTGTGTTGTGTTGCGGCAATTTTATTCACCTTTTTCGATAATAAACTCCGGTAATCGTTGTCTTCTTTTCATTTTTAGTCCAAATCCATTCATCTACTCTATACTTATGTATATTAAGTCAGTAGGTATGTTAAGGTAGATGCATATTAATGATTCCAAAACAGTTTTATTATTTATTAATTAAGTAAATAGGTACAATCACAAAGTTGAATTTAAATATTGCATTTGGGACTATGTATAAATATTAAACACCTTCAAGCGACCAGTTTTAAGACGTGCCTCTTTTTTGGATAAAGGAGATTTGGTGCAATCATCGAGCATTTAACTAAATTTTCTAATTCTAATTTCAGTTAAATGCTCGATGGGTGCAATAAAATAAAATAAAAATACTTAGCTTTGCGGGGAATTAGCAATGTTAATTGGTATTGCTCCTTTGATAGTAAATTAGCCAATAATTAATATTGATTGTATAGTACCTAGGTATTGTTTATATTACAAACAGTAAAATATAGTACCTAGTATACATATCAACATACATTTTAGATATAGAAAATTATAAGGTAATCTATCTTACGTAGTAAAATTCAGTCTTTGTTATTTGAAAATGAGTGATGCATGTGTGTAAAATATGTACCTACCAAAAAGCTTACAATAAAATTAAAAGGTAGTCAAAGAGGCCTTCAATTCGAACATTTTGTCGCATTCTTCTGGGAGCTTCTCATTTACCTATTTAAACTCAAGTAAAAAGGATGTAAGAGTCAAGTACTCACATTAGATGAAAGTATTTTAATAAGATTAAAATAGGTACCTAACCTACCTACTCAATTTAACTTACTGAAAAATAGGTAGCTTAAAAGACAGTAGATAGTTATTAATAAGGCAAGCCTGTCTGATTTTAAGTTTTCATAAAAGTTTTGATGTTCCGAAAAGTTAATTCTCAATCCCAATTTTATAATAGATTGGCAAACAATCTATTATAAAATTGATGCAAGCACAAACTAAAGTTATTTGCCTACTGCACGTAGGTATATCAGTTGACAAAAGTTCTTATAAAAAAGTAAGGTGATAAGTTATCAAAGCGAAATAGTAAACTTAGGTACCTAGTTACTGAACATTTTTTGTTGCAATATTTGCCGAAAATTAATAGAAAAAAAAAGTAAAAGTTAATGAGTATGTTTTGTGCGTTTTACATTTTGTAATTGTCACAATAATAAACAAACAAACTTTTCCTTTTATAATAACATTTTGTTATTATTACTTCTAGGTTATACTAGTACTATGTTTTGCTTGCAATTTTTTCAAAATATTTCTTTTTTTCATCGGGGTTTGGTATTATCTGAAAGTATTAAAAAAAGAGATTAGGTATAGGCGTGAACTTCAATTTGTTTTCTTATTTAGGTAATTTGTATGACACTGTAATAACTTACGGTATCTTGGCCTGGTTTCCAACCAGCGGGACAGACTTCTCCATGTGAGTCTGTGTATTGGAAAGCTTGGACAAGTCTCAAAGTTTCATCAACTGATCGACCCACAGGCAAATCATTCATAGTAATCTGTCTCAGAATACCCTTGTCATCGATAATGAATAAACCTCGCAGTGTATGTCCTAAATCTTCAAGGTAAACTCCATAGTCCTTTGCAATAGAATGGGTCAAGTCACTCAGTAAGGGAATATTAATTTTTCCGAGACCTCCCTCTTTCCGTGGTGTATTGATCCAAGCAAGATGAGTAAAATGGGAGTCTACGGAACACGCAACGACTTCGGTGTTTATTTTTTTGAACTCATCTAATCGCTCCGAAAATGCTAGAATTTCGGTTGGACACACAAATGTGCTGAAACAAAAACAGTATGTCGGTCTTATAAATATAGTTAGGTAGTTTATAGTAAAATTTATCATGCCTACTTATACTTCCCTACTTACGAACTAGTTACATTATCTAGGAAATTGGCTGCATTTAAAATCAGACATTGTAAAGAGATAAAAACTGGGTACCTATTCAGTATTGTAATTAAGCAAGTACCTTATTTAAGAACTATAAAAAAAAGGATGACTTACAAGTCCAAGGGGTAAAAAAAGAACACCAGGTATTTTCCTTTGAAGCTTGATAAAGACAGTTGAGTGAATTCTCCATTAACAACTGCGGTAGCCTCCCACTCAGGGGCCGGCTTTGAAACTGTTAAAATAAAAACATAAGTTATGAACGATGAAAGTTAGAAGGTTTATCTAAATAATGGTTGTTGAAATTCATTAGAAAAACACTTTAACTTACTCATTGCTTTAGTAAATTGAAGCTTGTGTTCAATTTTTCTCGCTCCACCGGGGAACACATTGCCACTTCCAAATGAATAACATGAATCGCTTTCGAATAATGATGGCTTACAGTAATTGGTTAAACTTAACAATAATAACAAGTATCCTAATAAGTAGCCCATTTTCACGTGTTGACAATATCCACTAATAAAACTATTACCTACTTTTTTTCGTTTGTACGTAAATAGTTATGTTATCAATCAGTTCATGAACTTCCAACCAACCAACACAATAATGACTACAAACAAGTAACATTTTGTTGTATGTGTTACTAACCTAATAATCATGGTTTTGTTAATGTGTGTGTAAGGAAGAACTGTCTGTCAACCACGTAAGCAAAATAACACAAGATCATTAAAACAAATGCTGCTCAATAATATTGATTTATTAAAAATTACTAAAAAAATAATGTAATGTGTAGCTGCAATGTATTATTATTTAATTTTTGGCAATAATTTAAAACACAAAATTTTAGTCTTACGATCGATGATATTATCTCGATTTGCAATAGCTTTTATGGCGTTTAATCGATACTGTTCGTAATTTTTTTTGTATGTATGAATGAAATGCACATCACTAGTTTTATTGTACGCTTCGTTTCTTTCGATCGCGTTTAGCGATTATTTTTCGTGTTTTTGTGTTTTCTACGTAAATTTTACAATGAAAATGATTATAGTTCCAACTAATAATTTTTCACTGTGATATTATAAGATAGAAGTCCATCGCAATACGTTGCGGTAAGTTAAAAGTATCATTTGGAAATCTACTTGTCGTTCATTATGGCGGTCCGACCGAACTCCTGGTGCTGGAAGTTGTTGATTGATAAAGTTTCGTCATGTCGCTCGTAGTGACGGTACGGAATACCGAAGAATAAATAGCTTACTATAGCTTATGTGACCTACAGATGGACGTACCAGATGAGAGCGTTTTGGACGTGGACTTGTTACCTGACGACGGCTCTGAGGAGGAGGGCGAAGCACCGCAGTCATCCGGTTAGTATTAATTCAGCATGTAGAAACCAACGTCTAACTATAATAAAAATCTTAATGCTTCTGCTGAGTGTTTCCAAAAAGATATCCAACAATACACTTTGTAGTTGTACCTACTCATTAGAAATACTTTTTAGACTTCTATCCGGGCCCAGGGTCGACTCCCACGTCCTGTGCGTCGTCGCCTCGCGGCGAGGAGCCTGCTTCTCCTCATGGGGCGGTGTCACAGCCAGCTTTCTTCCACCATCAAGGGTATACTCGGCCATTCTTTACAGCTGGTCGAAGAGGTCCTGGGAGACCAAGGAAAGAAGGCCCAAAGCTTACAAGAGAAGGGAAAATTGTTAGAAGGTATATATGTTCTTTTTTGTCTGATTTTGTTGAGGCGAGTAAGATGTATAAGTAGTTTCTTGAATGCTTATTAATGTTATTTAGGTATAGAGGTGGTGCAGGTTCAGTGCGAGGTGCAAAGAGACACAGAGGGAGCCGTGATGATGCCCTCGAGGAAATGATGGAGGAGGATGATTTCACCATGCCCCCAGTGCCTGAAGAACCACCTTATATGCCTGAAAAATGGTAATTCAATGAAACCAAACCAGTTTCACAACCATACATCTATGATTAAATTCCACCATTAACTAAAAATATATAATGTCCTAAAGCTTTAAATTAAAATGTGTGTAAAGTTAAACTATTAATACTGCCACAATGGCTTTTACTAAAATATAATATGCAGTCTGCATGTCATTTAGTTTATTGAAAGAACAAAAGTTGTTTGCTTTATTTAAATTTACACTTATTTCTAGGCCAGGAAAAGTCTGTGCACTTTGCAACCTGAGTGAGCGCAGTCAACTGGGGCAGGGCGAGATGCGTCAGATGACGTGCTCCATCGAGGGTGAAGGCAGCACCACTCCTGTGGCCAACTCTGGGGGCGCCACTCCGACCAGTGTCACGACTCCGGGTAGTGCCCCTACTACACCTGTCACCCCTGGCCTGGTATCCCCTCCGCCGGAGCTTGTGGACCCTAACCAACACCCCCTGGCTTTACCGCTGAGTAGGAGGCAGAAGGCTTTCAATAAATGCAAGTGAGTATACTAAACTAAGCTAAAATAAGTTATTTATTTTAAATATTGTCCCTACTTTAGAGCTACAGCATTTATACACATTACAAAATTGCACACAATGTCAGCAAAACAGAAGAAAAACTGAGGTCTTTTACCATCTATAGTAGATTATTTATACAGCGTCAGGAGGCTTTTACCTTTTTGAGAACTTTTACCTTCTCAAATCGGACGCTGTAGTGTCCGAGATGAATTAAGATGGAGTAGGCTTGCCCAGCACCTATTCCATCCTCTTAGCTTAGTCGGCTTTGTCCACAGGAAAGACATGGCCAATATGTGCGGAGCTGATAGCGGATTTCTTCACGATGTTTTCCTTCACCGTTTACTACGAGTACTGGCATAGGGCACATAACCATCAAAGAGCAGACCAGATCCTGTAGAACAAAAACATATTTTCTTCAATGTTCCCAGAACGCCGCTTTACAACATGGAACACACTGACGAGCTATCAATCATTGGTCATGTGGAAATGCTGGAGTTACCAATCGTGGTTTTCTCCCGAATGTTGTACATCCATCGCAACTGCCTGGAATTCTCGCTGCCGTTCCAAGACCAGATGGTGGTAACCTCCACTGAGGAAGAGAAGGTGGATATCGAAGAAGCCAGGGTGAAGGGTATAGTGACGGCGGCTTTGGGAAGGAAATGTGCCTTTTGCACCAGACATGGTGCTAGTATTCCTTGTAAGGTGAGTGATTGATTGATTACTCAATTTTTCTTACAGTATGGTATAGAATCTAACAAAGAAGTAGAGGTTGTCGCTTTAACTGTGCAGTAGGTCGAGAACATTCAAAAGGTCTATAGTATCTGGATGCGTGAAGCACAGGGCCGGACGAATGGCAGAAACAAAGAGAAGCCTACCAGCAGTGCTATACAGAGTGTTTTTTAATTTAAGTCCATTAATGCACCAGGTTTGAACCCTCGAGCTTAGGATCGGAAGGCAGGTCCGTTACTACTAGACCACTAGTGCTCTCAATATAAGGGCTATGAATGATGTTTTACAAATTCTGTTATCTATCCAAATCGCATGTGGTAAAAGCGATAAAAACGAAGCTTTTTAGAGCGATCATAAGCTACAGTAACGTGATCACATGCGGCAGTGATATGATGATATCGTCACTGGAAAGGCAAATTTACGTAAGCGCCAATCGAGAAAAAGCCGTTTGAAGTTCATTTTTTTCGTTTTTTTAATCATAACTTTCTACCTAATTATCGAATTTTGATGACGTCAACGTAAGATTTCATTCTTTTTTCATTTTCTATGTCCAGCAATTCATATTATTGTATTTGGACTGCTATTTTAGGATAATAACTCAATATGCCTATTTGGCGCCATTTTGGCGCTTACGTAATTTTGCCTTTCCAGTGACGATATAGTGACGTGATCAAATGCAACAGTGACGCGATATTCGATAATGACGTGATCACATACGGTAGTGTAAGTAGGACGTGATCATATTTGACACCCACTAACCATTTTAAACTTTGTTTGTTTTTTTTTATCCCATCTTTATTCTTGCTATCTGCCTTTCTGGGCATTGAGCTAGATTTTTGAAGTTTACTCCGTCATTGGCGTGCATGGAATAGGCCCAGTAGCATGTCCATATTTCGCGTACTCCCTTCTCGTCGCGGGCTATATAAGGTCTTGAGGGGTTCTCCTCTTTAATCGCTGGAAGGATGTGGACTTGTCCATTAAGTTCGCAGCAAGTTCGTTTGGATGTTGTTGTATGCGTTTGGCGTAGGATCCCAACTTGTGGGTTATGGCCTCTTTAACCATTGGTATCTCCAGATCTAGGTGTAGTTGGCTGTTTGTACTTAAAGGTTTAAACTTTGTAAAATGGCTTCATTCACCAGCTTTTGTTTACTTGTTTCAGATGAGCTGCAATAAATTCTTCCATTTACCATGTGTACTTGCATCTGGAGGGTTCATTGACTTCCAGTCCAAGTCTTCGTTTTGTAAAGATCATCTCTATCAAATACCATTAGTTTGTGAGTATCATACAGCCTTCCGGGTGTAAAACTACAATCTTCATTTAACTAATTTATAAAACTTTATGACCAGGTTCGGCTGACATAGAATGTAGAACCTGTAGGACTATTGGAGACATCGCGAATCTTATGACGTGTGTGACGTGCGGTGCTCACTACCACGGGACATGCGTCGGCTTGGCTCAGTTACCAGGTACAATAGCTTTTAATTTCCAGAAGTCAAAAAATTTTGATGGTCAAATTTAGATCACTATGAGGTAAACATTCGTCGCGAAAGTCGCAGGAAAAAATGCGATGCACGTTTCTAGGCGTTTTTGTTATAACATACAAAGCTGTGGTATAGCTGCAAAGTATTGGTTTACTAGTGGAACTGGAACATTCTACGACTTTGTCCTAGTTGAGTTTTTATTTGATTGCAAAGAAGAAGGGTAATGTGTTTGGGGTGTAAGTATGTATGTGCATTCAATTTGCTGAAGCTGTAGTCCAAACGGCTGGATGAATTTCGACAAATGAAGTGTCGTTGGATTCGTTTGGATGACGAGAGGTGAGATTTAAATTAAAATTAATTAGTAGACTAAAATGGTACAAATTCATCACCATCACTGTCTGTCACAAAATGAAATATGTCAGACCAGTTCTTTTAAATAAATACTTGTTATACATCAACTTCATGTTTACGCTGCGTCCTTTTGAATTTCGGGAAGTTATTTCTTAGTACACCCCCTTACACCATAATCTGTTTATACCAGGGGTCAGGTCAGGCTGGGCGTGCCGCGCGTGCCGCGTGTGCCAGGTGTGCCGCGGGGAGGCGGGCGCGGGCGCGGGCGTCTCGCCCAGCGAACCCAGAGCCGTGGCCTGCGAGCACTGCGATAAGCTATACCACGCCACTTGTCTCCGGCCCGTGATGGCCACTGTGCCTAAGTATGGATGGAAGTGTAAGGTAAGATCTTTTACTTTGACGAATTTTAGACATACGTATATGTAGTCTAAAACTCCGTCAATGCGGCGTGGTTTTATAATCACGCCTGCTTCCCATAGTTGTAGACAAAGATCGCGCATCTCGATTTGCTACGATTCTTACATAGGTACTTTTTTCGCTTCATTCACTCACTTTTTACGCTTCATTCTTCATGCATAATCGTCGGTTTAGTCCAAAACGTCGCCGATTTGGTTCAGGTCAGGTACGTGTGCCGGGGTCTTCCCCTTCCAACAGTATCATTCACACTCGCTTCATTAATCTTATAGTAGATTCGGTATTATCATAATTCATTATCATCATTGGTCTTTTCATCTATTGCAGATGATTTAGGTGACACAATTTTTCTCCATTCGTCGCGATCTTCAGTCTTTCAGAATGGTTGATTATAAGCGTTGCCATCTCCATCATATTGTTACTACTGTATTCATGATCATCATCATCATTTCAGCCTTATGACGTCCACTGCTGAACATAAGCCTCCCCCATAGACTTTCAGACCGACCGATCTTGTGCGGCCTGCACCCAACGGCTCCCAGAGCAACCTTTACTAGGTCGTTTTTCCATCTAGTGGGGGACCGTCCTACGCTGCGTTTTCCGATGCGTGGTCTCCACTCAAGAACCTAATTATGAATGATTCTATAATTATTGCAGTGTTGCCGTGTGTGTTCGGACTGTGGCGCGCGTTCGCCTGGCGCGGGACCGTCGTCCCGCTGGCACGCGCACTTCACAGTGTGCGACTCGTGCTACCAGCAGCGCAACAAGGGCTCCTGCTGCCCGCTGTGCCGCCGCGCCTACCGCGCCGCCGCCTACCGCGACATGATCCGCTGCACTGTCTGCAAGCGGTATGTATATACACTTCATAGTGACTCGTGCTCGACTGATGCTTTACAATAGTACTGAATTCAGAGGATACTCATGATCCCCTCCCGCCGATCCGTCTTAATCCACCACGCCCACGATTTAGTGGAACGTTAGTACGACTAGTTTCCGTACATATTTTTTACTACAGTCGCTAGCGGATATCATCTGGCAAGCAAGCCAATCAAGTTACAATTTTGTTGGCGAGCAAAGCGACCCACTATAGAAACCACAGAAGCTAAACATACATTCATATGATGTTAAGAAGGTTATTGTGAATACAGGTATGTGCATGGCATGTGCGATCCCGAAGCTGAGCCGCAGCAGTACAGATTGAAAAAGGAACAGAACCCCGGCTACGACTACTGTTGCCCCATCTGCAAGACGCAGATGCCGTTAATATCTTCCAAATCTGGATGTAAGTATAACCAAGGAAATAATGCATTTTGAGAACGAAAGTTTTTTTCTGCCTCCATCCATCACCTTCATAGGTTTTATTAGGACTCAACATCACTCATTTTTATGGCCAACTCGCCCAAGGCCAATAAAATTATTATGACAAAATTGTTTTCACAAAAAAGGAGCAAATGGTTCCTTAAACAAGTTTTCAGTAGCTCTTCTTTTCCCCATATTGTCCCAGTTAAAAAAAACACTACATAGATTACATTTCCTAAATTTAGTCTCAAAAATCAAAATTGTTGTCTTCTGAGAACCTCACGGTGTTCGAAAGCCGGTCAGACATGATTTACGTTAGGATTACTAATACAAACTCTACTCAATGTCTTAGGCTTTTCCACTTACTTATTGCGGTAAATAAACAGTAATTCCATTCAACAGTAAATTATTTATATTACGTGTTGTAAATGTAACGCGTAAAAGGGCCTTACGGGAACAGTGTTGTTTTTTCCAGCGTTCGACGAGGACACGATGGCATCTACGTCGCAGGACTCATCATTTGGGGATGAGAACTCACAGTCTGAACAAGATCCACTGGCGATAGAGCCTAAGGTAATTTATTTAGTTCCCTGTACATTACAGTGTCACTTTCCTTAGGTTTGTGACCCATTTGTTTGCAAGTTATACATTTAGATCATAGTAATGAAGTTTTAAGTATGAATGAAGTTCATAGTAATGAAGAAGAGGAAAGATGATTGGCCACCTTATAAGACACGACAGTTTTATTAACACCATCATAGAAGGAAAAGTAGAAGGCAGGAGAGGAAGAGAAAGGCCACGAATTAGCTACATGAGCCAAGTAAAGGAGAAGATAACTGTCGGGTCTTATAAGGAGGTCAAGGAGGCTGCGCTGGACAGGAACAAGTGGAAAGAGCTGCATCACCGACAAGAGCACAGCTCTTAAATTAGAAGAGAGAATGAAGTTCTGAACTGATTTTCAAATAATGTTTTTGGGTGGTCATCAAGTTACAAAATAAACGTCCAGTTTGGAGTATGATAGCTGCTTTACTTTTAATCATTACATAGTAATAAGATTTTTATTCAAATTTTGTGTTCTTTAGCAGCCTGCTGATGTAGGCTTAGGAAAAGGCAAGCCGTTCACCGTCTCCTCAAAAGTAGCCAAAAAGAAGATAGGCGGCTACAAGCTAAAAGGCGGGTTCCCTCCAGCCGGCAAGCTAGGCTTCCAGAAGCGACAGAGATCCGCGCTAGACTTCGGCAGGAAACGTGGTTCTAAGCCCAAAATGAGAGGCGTTTTTGGAGTACCGGGGTTAGGGTTACAAAGGCCGCAGGCACCAGATAATAAAACTCCTGAGGATGACCCAGGTAAGATACTTCTCTTTCACTTAGTATTCAAGTTTTTTTTGTTATTTGAGACCTTTACTGATCTTTGGATAAAGTAAGTTCGTATGAGGTAATGGCCAACTCTTGTGACGGAGTTTTTAGGCCGCCTGAAGGCCTCCGACATGGCTTAGTGACTTAAAAGCCGGGACCGACAATTTAACGTGCCCTCCGAAGCACGGAAGCGCTCAGCTCGTAATTGATTAGTAAAGCCTAATTAATTGCTAGAGATATCATGTTTATAAGAAGTTTTTCATCTCTTCCGGACCAGCACCCGCCTGTGGCTTCGCTCGTGTGGTACCTTCACATTTAAAAGTTGTGAATATGTTATTCTAGGACATAAACTACGTGTATTCTAAGTAGATTTTCATATTTAAAATACATGTTGGTAGAATACGCGTTGGCTCTACAGGCATTTTCAATTAATCCATATTTTACAGGCGTGGAGAACAAATTAGTCCTTTGCTCTAGTAAAGATAAGTTCGTGCTAACGCAAGACCTTTGCGTGATGTGCGGCGCTATTGGAACCGACTCTGAAGGATGCTTGATTGCTTGCGCACAGTGCGGCCAGACTTACCATCCTTATTGCGTTAACATAAAGGTGAGTTAAAACACCACATTTAAAATGTTAGAGTGAGCAAATGTTTTTTTTTAGTTGTATATAAAATAGGCACCTACCCTATTTTTCTTAAAAAATGTCTCATACAAACAGAGGTGAATTGAACGTATATTTAAGACATTTAAAAATGTTTCTTGTGTTTGTAAATTTCAAATTCAAATTAAAAACATAATTTTATTTGATTTATTCTATATATTTTTTGACATAACCCAATTTATTAGACACAATTTTTTTATTATTCATACACCTGTAATGTAGATTTTTGGTAGAGCAATATAATTTTTAAGACCTATAACCTGAAACTTTTATGAATAAATGTTTATGATTATATATTATACTTCTTTGCTGGACTGGGAGTAAAGAAAAAACATAGAATGCGTCCATCCAGCTGCTTCTCTCCCCGAGCATGTCGTAAAAGTCGACTAAGGGATAGTATCCTGCAACATGATGAGATACAACAAGCAAGTATTCCCAAGGAGGGTTGACGTCAAGCAGGCGGCTGGTCATAAAACACCTTAGCCAAAACTCATACAGCATGATCCAAGGAACATGCTGTGCCGACCCCACATAGAGTGGAATGAGGGCAGGAAGATGATGATGATGATTATGATTATAATATTTCATTCATAGGTGTCGCAAGTGATAGTGACACTCGGCTGGCGTTGCCTCGACTGCACAGTTTGCGAGGGATGCGGCAACCGTGGCGACGATACGCTACTACTGCTCTGTGACGATTGCGACACCGCTTGGCATACTTACTGCGCCAAGCCGATGTTGGCCGAGGTGCCGAGGGGCGCGTGGCGATGCGAGCGATGCCGCCGCTGCCTCGTCTGCGGCACTAGGGACACGTCGCATTGGTGCGATAACTATACCGGTGAGTTACTTATGTTACCATCACATGCCAACTTGTTGGGGTTCGAAGTGCTAAGATGCGCTACTACTGATCTACTACTGATCACTGCTGATCTGTGTACTGTTGTATATTTACTTCGCCAAGCAGATGTTAGCTGATGTGCCGCGTGGCGATGCGAGCGATACCGTAGCGAAACTCAATCACGAACATCATTGCCCAGTGGCTTTTTAGGGTGCCAACTATTACTAATCCTCCGCTGTTCGCCCGTCCGTCCGTCCGTCTGTCAGCGAGCGGTATCATGAACCGTAATAGGTATAAATGTTCATAACCATGAAGGTTTAATAAGTATACATTGTTTGTTCCAGAATGCGCTCCGTGTGCGTCGCTAGTGATGTGCTGCGTGTGTTCGGAGCCGTACTCTGACGGCGAGCTCATCATCCAGTGCGAGACGTGCAACCGCTGGCTGCACGCCACCTGCGATGCTATTCGCAATGAAAACGACGCTGAGATCTGCTGCCGGGCTGGGTAACAAACAATTAATATCTTAGTCAAGTGGAATCTGTACAAAATGATCCTTGCAATTGTATAGACTTTATACACCTTAAAAGTGAGAATAGTACGACTTTCTTTTCTTGCATCTAGTTTTCTATCTTACATTTTTTGGCGCAGCCGGGGGATGACTTTAAGGCTGAACTCACCTAGAAGAAATCGTGCCCTCTTTATCTAGATTGCAGAATCCCTAATGAGTATCTTGTCTTGCAAAGTCAAGAATCCTGTGACATATCATAATGGCTGTGTCTGTCACTCTTAACAATTACCCTACAGATACAAATGCATCCTCTGCCGCGGGCGCGAGGTTCCCGCGCCACACGTCACGCGCGCCATCGAGCCTGCCCCCACCCCTGCCCCCCCTGCCCGTCCCACACCCCGCCCTACTCCCCTCTCCCTCGGCCTTGCCGGCGAGTACTACGTCGACGACGTATGTCTCTCACAACGCGGCGCGCATCATATGAAGCAACTAGAAGCAGAGTTGGGCATCACGCATACAAGGCGGAAGAGGCGGTTCAAGAATGAACAGACTGATAAGGATGCGGGTGAGTTAGGTTTTGTTTTAGTACCGTGTGTAACTTACCCTGCGGCTATACTGTCAATGGAGCTTAACGTTTTGTGTCGTTATTTATTGTGAAATCATTATGGCAAGTCTGATAATGTAGCGGCAGGGTGAATGACTCAATTGTAACAAGCTTTGTTAAAATGTACCATTGGAGTAAACGAAAACACAATCAAGCGAAAATCACAAACTGTGCTGTTTTGTCGGGAAAATTTGGTTCTGTAGCCTAATTGAAGCTAAATTGATTCTGCAGTCTAATTCAAACTGTAAAGCACAGATTTATGTTGCTCGATTGTGTTACATCATGTTACAAATGTTCATAATATTTACCACATTGCTTTAATACACTTCATCTGTTTTGGTGTGGGGTGAGGTTGGGACTTTAACAACACTATGCCTGTGTCCAACTAAAACACTGCATGACTTCCTTCCTTCCCAAAGCTCAGTTAGCAGATAAATTATTATCTAATACGAGTTTTTGTGTGTTGGACGCTGGCATTGTGGAGTAGAAATAATGGCATCTATTGAAACAGTGGTTCAGAATGCTGACGCCGAGATGGCTGATGACTCGAAGCCAGATAGCACTGCCGAAGTCAAAGAAGAACCTGGTAAGAAACCAACTCTTTACTTCTTAAAGCTTTACGAAACTTACAAGTTTTTTGTTTGTGACTTGGTACAACCAAGAATTAATGAAACAGTTTTTTTTTTCGTAATTATATTAATTCAGCTTATACTAAAATAAAGTTTTAAAGACCATTCCATCAGCAATCAGCAATAAAATTATTACATACATTGTCATAGCCACATTCGTTTTACAATAATTGATTGTGTTAGGTTTAGTCGGCCAACAAAACTACAAGGAAGGAATACTTTGGAACGCCGCGAACGACGGCCCACCTCCCGAAGGGTTCACTCTCTACACCACTGAGACTGGTCTGACAGTACTGAGGAGAAAGAGACAGAGGAATCTGAACAAGCTCGGTATCGGCGGGTTCGTTGTGCGACAGAGACAGGCCACTATCAAAGCGCAGGCGGACGAGGATAAGGAGGGAGACGGCACGCAGGCTTCCGGAGGTAAGAATACAAGTGTAATACCCCCGAATACTCAAACGCATCTCAAAGTTGAGCGCGTCTCAAATGACGATTTTTTGACAGATTTTCATCAGAAACTGTCAAAAAACCGTGAGTTGAGACGTGCCCAACTCTGAGTCGCGTTTGAGTATTCGGGGGATATAGTTGTAAGACTTCAGAGTAATTAATATCTCTGAATCGGGAATCACAATATTCAAAGAGTGATATCATACAGAGGGATTCATTTCACGGACAAACCAATGTAATTGTAAATCTCCAAGTTGGCTGAAGTTTAGCTCCAATAGTTTGGAGCTTAGTAGCAAAGCTTGTGCTATGAGAACCAGACAGCTGGTAGAATACAGGCATATAGTTTTTTTTTGTAAATACCTAATTATAATAAATAATATTACAACGTACAGACCCGGTAGGAATATTTTTCCTGCAGCGGGAATCGAACACACGCCTCTTGCGTCTTAGCCGAGCACTTGCCCGCCATGTCACCGAGGTCGTCACGGAGAAAATGTTAGATGAATAACAATTTATGAGAAAACTATGAGCATGTCCGTAACGTCATTTTATAAAAAATATGTTTGTTTTTCTTGCAGAATCGCCTAGTAACAAGCGAAAGCCGCGTCGCAAGCCTCGCTCTAAATTGATGGAGCAGTTCCCACCGTACATGCAAGAGGCTTTCTTCGGAAAAGACCTCTTGGAACCAACTAAGCCAGCTGTCAGTTCTACCGGTAAGATTTATTTTAATCTGTTCCACATTAGTATCGGAATAGTTACATCAGGGCTACATAAAAACACAGCTTAATGAAATTTTTATCCAGCCTTGATTTGAATGGAAAATCAAGATCAAATTGAGAATAAAATTATTTTATTCGTAGAATACAGTCGTGTTCGCGAAGCCAGGCTTCGGTTTTCACTTTTTAATTATCTTTTTATATATCAGGTAATTCATCAGAAAGTCCCGGAGGCACGCTACGGCCGGCTACTCCGGAGGGCTACCGCGAACTTCGCGACTTCAAGATAGATTTCGAGTGCTCCGACAGTGAGGGAGAGGATGTACTCGCTGCCTTGATGGCCTTCAACGAGAACGATCCCACTATCACCATTACACTTAATCAGGTAACGCACCTGGAGCTTGCTCATTGAACATCAACATACATTATCGGCAACACAGCACATTATAAACTGGGTACTCACCGAGCCGTGTAGCATGTAATGTATCTGATACTGTATCAAGTGAGTACGTAAGCACGAGCCCGCTGCGAGCTGCTCGCGCGTGGAGCGCAGTACGCTCGCAGAGACCCGCGGAGTGGCGGTATCGCTGCGAACACAAAGGCGGCTCGCAGTGTGCGGCGCGGGAGCTCGTAGCTAGATACGCGGTGACCGTGGACGAGTCGTACACACTTGCAGGTTGATACAGTATCAGATACATTACATGCTACACGGCTAGGTGAGTACCCAGCTTTACACACGTAACTCATTATAATTTTAACTTATCTCAAACAGGAAGAGACTGATCTCCTAAACTCACTCCGGCCCAAAGGGCAGAAGGACGAGACCGCATCGGATGGCGTCAAGATAAAGACTGAAGCGGAGGAGGTTCTGAAGCACACTGAAGACTCGACGGCGCTGAAGAACGCGATAATGGGACCGCAGAGCGAGACGGATGCACCGCCTAGTGCGACTGAGCCGCAGGCTGTTACTAAGACTGAGAGCATTAGTGGCAAGTAACCATTTTAAATTCTATAATGTTTTTGCAGTGCCCAGTGTTTCTTTTCCCAGTGTCTGCATTAAAGGGCTATCGGTTTTTTTGCGAAGACTGACTGAAGCAGTCATGTGATTAGCCATAGACAAGGATGCATACTTCATAGTATAGTCACTGGGTTAGTTAGTATAGCCATCAATCAAAGATATGCAAAGATCTTAAATACCAGTTGGTAGATTCTAGTGAAGTCGGATTTTCTCTTGAGAGTTGTTATTTACCTTTGATATCCAACTAAAATTACTGCAAATTTGGAACAAACAAGGTTTGATACTTGGACCCTGACGGTTAGGCTTTCATTTGGATACCACGCAAGAGAAGTGCTAGTAAGTATTAGCTACTTACTACTTCTAGCAGCTAGTAGAATAGCTAGCATAACGATTTACCTCTTTCTGTACAGAAACCGGTGGCTCCTCCCAGGCATCGACGATATCGCCCAAGGACGACCTTTCTTTACTCAACATAAACATAGACAACATGGTTCGCGACTCACTACCTGATATCATGGACAGCAATGACGTAGATGAAATCTTCAAAGGCGTTCTTACTGATGATTCACAGGTAATATTATAAAAATTATATCCTTAAGATCGTCTTTTGTTTAACTAGAGTTAGCGGCTGTTCTGCCCTCAAGTCTCTATTGTTGTGACGTCCGCAAACGAATATTATCCACAGATTATACGCGTAGTGTTCTAAAGGTAGAATTTGATGCCTCAGTGACGCCGCGATAAAGCTACTATGCAAATGTATGAAGCTTCGAAACTACCTTAAATTCTATTAGACGCTAATGAAAGACTCCAAGGAACCTTGAATATACTATCACTAGAGTTGATACCTAGATTTTACGAACAAGAAGTAGATGCCAGCAGAAACGTTTTATATGATTATATTTATAAATATATATTTTTTAAATATTTGTGGACATTTCACACAGCACCATCTAGCCCCAAACTAAGCAAAGTTTGTACTTTGGGCACCAGATGGCTGATAGAATACATATACTTTTTTTAATATTTGCACAACATACAAACATTTCTTCGGTAGCGGGAATCGAACCCGCACCTCTTGCGTCTCAGCCGAGCACTCGCCCGCCACGCCGCCGAGGTCGTCGCTATATATACACTCGTATATCTGCTTGTTTTATCTCACAACTCAAGGCAAACAAAAGTGTCATTGATTCTATTTTTCTATTACAGGAGTCTCAGGAGTCGTCAGTATCATACGTGAATTCGATGGCAGGCACGCCCTATTCTCAACAGAGGCGGCAACTGCAGAGCCCTATGGATTCTTACGCATCGCCTTACCACACTGATTTTGGAAGCAAGTCAGTATTCATGTTTTTTAAAATTCAATACATAATTATAACAAAGAAAAGTCATGTTTCTTCCCTTCGCGGGAAGGCAAAGGGCGAAATACCCATTATACGAAAGGGCGTACCTTTGTTGCTTTGTCCTTTTTTTACGCAGCAACGAATCGACATGGTTTTGCATAGTGTTCGTACAGGAGAGTGACAGTGGCTACTATTTATTCTGGTACCACCCGAGTGAACCGTGAGGGAAGCTAATCAAATTTTAGTTCTTAATTATCGGCGGGGAACAAGTCCTGCATTGACTTCCCGCGTTGGAGTGTATTTTGCATGTAGTGCGCCTATAATATAGGCGGAAACTAGTTTATATACATACTCTAATCTATATACATACTCTAGTTTATATACATACTCTAGCTTATGTACATACACTAGTTTATATACATACTCTAGTTTATGTACATACTCTGATAACTTACGCCATTTTTGTTTCATCATCATCATCTTCCTGCCCTTATCTCACTCTATGTGGGGTCGGCACAGCATGATCCTTGGATAAGATACGAGTATATATAGATGATAAGAGTTTTGGCTAAGGTGTTTTATGACCGGCCGCCTGCCTGACATCAACCCTCCTTGGGAATACTTGCTTATTGTATCTCATCATGTGTGGAGGATACTATCCCTTAGTCGACTTTTACGCCATGCTCAGGGAGAGAAATCATTTTTGTTTGTTATACTTTATCATAACTGGTATAATCCTTTATCCAAAATGTTGGTTTTCGTAGCAGTAGCAGCGCTCTGAGCCCCCTGTTCGGGTCTGAGAGCGGCGCGGGCGCGGCGTGGGGCGACCAGCCCTCCGCCCCGCCTCCTTCCTACAACCAACGCAGCGCGGACAAGATGCGCGCTGACGAGAGTGAGTTCTATTACTATTTTACTAACTCAGAAAACATGTGTGAAGTGCATGAAAGGAACCTTTTCTCGCCACTCCTAGCGATATAGACCTCCCAAATATACCTCCGGGACAAACGAATTGAGCTATCTCCATCCACTCGCAACTTTCAAAATGTAATTTCTAGTCATCTTTAACTATTCTCATCTCTATCTCTATTCTCTTTCACTGTAATGTGTACTGGCACGGATATTGAGCGTCCGGCGGAAGAGCGAGTTCTGTACAGGTTACAAAGGTTATGACAAAGAATTATGGCTTTATCTGTACCATTATTATTTTCCACAGGTCTGGGATCAGCAGCGACAATATCCGCTGTTCTCTACGCGAACACAAACCATCCCGAATGGAAAACTGAATTCCCGAACTGGGTAGACCGCTGTAAGCAGATCCTTAAGAAATGGCGCGCATTGCCCTCGGAACAGAAGGCTCCCTACCTCCAAAGGGCGAGGGACAACCGCAGCGCGATAAGGATGAAGAAGGCTCAGCAGGTATGTCTGTTTGTGCTCAGACGTGGTGTGTGCTAACCCGACTCACTTACCACCCGTGTTTATTGTGTGCCATTCAATGGTTTTATATGGGACAGAACTGAATAATCCAACCGGTTTTTGTGTGACAGTAAGATGAAAAATACTAGTGTTTTCAACTCACAAACTATGACATTACTATGAGGATTTGAGAAGTCGAGGAAGGTCTTTAATATGTCCTGTATCAAACCAGTACCAGACCGGCTGATATAACTAGACCGCCCGCGCCCCTTAGGCGATTTTACTTTTGACCAATATAATGTCATGGTATCTTGAGAAAACTAGTTATACCATCCGAACTGTACTTATGAGTGCCTTCCAATTCAATATCACGACGTGGAGATCTCTCATATCCACTTCTGGACCATAGTTGCTATATTTGTGTCAGAAAAATTGTTGCTAGTGGGAAGTTAACAGTAGGATAATTTGTTGGCATATAATGCCAGAATACACTGCTGTTTTCTTTGATAGAGCCTTCAGCAAACAATACCGAAATAGTATTTTGGTAAAATACACTGTTAGCTTATAAGATGTGTGAAGAGTGCTGTAGATTCTATTGCTTGTACCAGCCAGCACGTGTAAATAAAGCTAGGATTCACGAGCACAGCAATGTTGCGTACAATATGCTTCGACACCTGTGCCGTTGTGTAAGTGAAAGGATCTACAGTATTTTTGTCGCTACGGGTTCTCATTTTCTCCTCAACTTGGGATTTTCGCTTGATGATTTATATTGAGCTATTGAGCTTGGTCCAAGAGGGTGTTCTTCCATCTTACCCCCGGGCTTCCAATTCCACCCCTAGTTAGACTGCATTACCACCCAAACTGTCACACCGTCCGAACATTCAAGTCTCGTGCGGAAGTAAGTCGGAGAACCCAGTAGAGATACTGGACAGCAAGGAGAGATACTAAGTATTGAGGCGCGACAGAGTACGGGCGGCGAGAGCGAGACCGGCAGCGGGACGAGCACGCCGACGACGCCGACGGCGCCGCCAGTCGCGCCCGCGCCGCCGGCCAGGACGGACGCGCCGCCAGCCGCCGCCAGCTCCGGGGCGGTGCGCGCGCCCAACGTGACGGTGACGGCGGGCGGGCTCCTGGAGGCGGACGCGCACATCCGCGTGCTCACCCCCTCCGAGATCATGAGGACGCTGCCGCGCCTCGCGCACCCCCCCACCCCGCGCGCCCCCGCACCCGCGCCCGACCCCGCACCCCCTACACACACGGTACCGCGCCCGCACACTCGCATACACACGCACACACACCCACACCCCAGACGAACACAGTCCCATTCAATGATGCGTTAGAGTACCCAGTGTGATTTTCTGTACCGTATGACAAAATCTGATTCTATATCTAGTAACAATCATCTGAAATACATTTTGTGAGTGAAGCAGAAGAGTTTTATTTATATCATCGGTATCGATCATTCTAAAGTGACTGATAATTTAGCGCTTGGTGATTGATTGGTTCAATTCAAGCACTTCGCGCGACCGACCTGCAATTTTGACTGTTGACACAGTTCGATGCGTTTGCCGCTGTCTGAAACTTGGAAAGTCTTGCTATTACAATTCACCGACTTTAATTCTGACACTAAGTTTGCAGCAACATGAAGGGACACTTAAAAAGCAACTTTCAATAAATAAACCCATTACATGAAGTGTGTGTATGCGAGCTGCATTTTCGACAGATTGTTGGGTGATCGCGCGGCACCTCGCGGTCCTTTGCACGTCCGTTCTATTTCACTTACATCACCCAACAAGTTTTTTGGCTGTTCGATGGCATTGTAAGCTGGTGTGTTTTGTTTCTTTTTATTTGAGCTGGCTTTTGTTGAGGACGCGCGTATCGATCCCAGAAACCGCCTCCCGGACTCGCGTCCTGTATCCGTAACGTTGTTTTTATTTTATTTTCGCTTTGCCTTGGTAGTTTTGGCTTTAACATTGTGGGCGGACGCCTTCAATGGCTGGTTGTGGAGTGCTAACATTTCTAACACTAAATGTAGTTCACGGTTGATTTGCGTTATTATGCTATTGTATAAGCTTGTAAGTTAGATGTAAGATACTGATTAGGTATAAGGTACACGTTTACTAAAATTTTATGAAGTCTACAATGAATAAATAACTATTTCCTCTTTTTATTTATTTTGTGTAGTAATTAACTTTTTTTCTTTCAGTGGATTAACAACTGTAACAATTTTGAGAGCATACTTTATTATTCATTAAGTTTTCATTATGGAATTCCGTAGATTCGACAAGGAAACCATGAAAGACCGTCTTATCATTTCATCCTTCTAGACTTTTCTCTTGAACTAAACATCAAGATACACACTACAGAACCCTATTGGAAGTTTTATGTGGCCCATTATAATTATGACAGTTCTTTTGCTTCACAGTTTCTGCTTTATTTTATCTCAAAGATAGATTCTGATCTAAGTGATATAAGAGCATAGTTAGAACTTGATAGTTTTATAGATTAGGTTCTTGTAAAGTTTAATACTCATTATTTAAACATAAACTTAATGTATATTAATTTATGTATCTCAGTATAAAATCACATGTAAAAAGAATAACTTATTAAAACAAGCATGCCTTGTTATGGTTTTTTAAAATCTAAAAGTATATATTTTAATTCAGTTTACTATTATTTGGAACTTGGTTATTGTTTTATTTATTTATGTAGTTCTATGTTCTATGTATGATATAATATTTATTTTAATAGTTACATTTCGTTATTTATAGAACACAACCTTAAAAGACTGCTGTAAAAAAGTATATTTTTGTTTGATAATAACAAATAGCCTGTGTAGATGAAGCATGTAAATATTTGAAGGATACGTTTTGTCATTGCAAAGAAGAATCGAAAGTATTCCAACTCGATATTGTTATAAATTTACAATGAAGATGAACCTACAGACGACTAAAATTTTAATTGTGCCTTGAGGATGAAAATGGAGCAAATTTTACTGATACCTACGTGTCAAAAATAAGCGTAACACTTTAACGATAACTATTCACAGTTGTTTATGATAAAATATCATAAATTGGGAAAAGGGCAAAGATTTGAATGAGTCGTCTTAGAATATGACCTATAATACAATCAAACATAACAGTGTAAGTGTCTGTACATTTTTTTTTACATTAAATTACATTGTATCACGCCCGTATCCCTTATGGAGTGGGCATATTAAGATTTCAACTTTCGGCTCTCTCGGCTTGAAAGCATTCTTCTTTGAGTGACAAAACATCATTCCATTCCAACAAGCACCCCAACTTACATTGGCAATCGGTGTAGGAACAAGAGCGGACGTGCGGCCAGCAACGGTCCGCGCGCGAGGCGGAGCAGGAGCGCCAGTGGAAGCATCTGCAGCAACAGAGACAGCAGCAGACGCAGCAGCAGCAGCAGATCATACACGACCAGAGGATGCAAGGTAGATCCTGCTTATCTTATTAAATCGTTTCAACGTTGACAGCCTCGGTGGCGTGGCGGGCGATTGCTCGGCAGAGATGCAGAGAGGCGCGGGTTCGATTCCCGCTGTGGAAGAAATGTTTGCATGTTCTGTAAATATTTCTTCCGGGTCTGGGTGTTGTGGTACAATGGTACTCGTAGTTCCTGATACCCACGACACAGGGAATCCTAGTGTGGGGTCAGGACTATGTATGTGACTGTTGGGTGTTATTTATTTATTATTATTATTAACTTCGCTCGTCTAGTGTGCAAGTACAAAGTAGCTTGTATGATATGCCTGTTCAAGTATACATATGTATGCCGCGGCGGCTTTGCTCGCGTGGTACTTGGATAAAAAAATTGCCTATAATATGTTAATCCAATACATGTACATACTATGTATATTCCATGTTTCATTCAAATCCGTTCAGCCGTTTAGGCGTGATACAGGCACAAACATCCTCACAAACTTTCGCATTTATAATATAAATATAAATGATGCAAAAAAACCGCCTAGTCGACGCAAAGTCTAATGTGTCTGAGGACGCTTTAACAGTAGTACTACAATTATTGTGCGCCGTTTAGCTTCTAAAATACGAACTAACGCGATGATGATAATGTAGGTAATATAGAGATGTTACAATAATTATGTAGATACTTTTTTTTCAAGGGTTGAATTCAGTTATTATTAGTTGCATATTCGGACACATTCGGTTTTCATACAAAGCACAAAGTTTGCTGAGGCGTACAATATTTATGGTACTACTGTACATTATTAGTGTTTTTGGTGGTTACACTGCCCTGTTGCCATGCACAAGTGGTCACAAGCTAGATCACATGCTGACTGATAACCAGAGATCGGACTTTTGGGTGCTATTGATAAAATATGTCATCAAAAGTATACGACCAAAAAAATTCCGGAAAAAATTCCGTGTCTCGGAATTACATATATCACTGGGATATCGAATATGGATGAATGTCGGAATCACGACTATTATGTAAAGAATGGATACGACTAAAATAATTCTTCAATGCTTAATGTGGTATTTAGTAATAGATTTGTTAATAATATGTTTCTAAAAATAATATAATTTCTAAACGCTTTTCAAAACTCTTATAAGGTTTAAAAATAAATATCCAGATTACGGAATTCCGGAATGTCATATCCATGTTAGTGACAACGTCTAAAATAGTACCCAATCGCCGATCTTTGATAATCATTCAGCAATCATTCATCCACAGTACCCCCAATTGCATCACAAACTAACCTCGCGTTCCGCCTTCAAGCAGCGATGCAGCGGCTGCGCGCGCCCGACGGCAGCACGTCGCCCGCGGCCGCGCACTCGCCCGGCGTGGCGGAGGCGCCGCGAAGCGCTTTCCCCGCTGCCAGGTTCCCGCTGCACTGCGGCAATGAGGACATCAACAGGCAGCTCAGGGACTTGCTGCAGCGACATCCGGAGAAAATGTGGCCACAGCGTGAGTGATTACCACAAGACTGGTTTTGACATTTACTGATTAACCCCTGTTAAATGTGGAAACGGCGTGCATTGTTCAGCGTGCTTGATAGAGTTCAGAAATCATTCATATTCTAAATAAATTCTATGGCATGTGTACCAACCAGAGATTTTAATTAACAACGGTAAAGCTTTCGCGCTACGTAAGATTAACCGGCGGGTAAAAAACGTGTAAATTTTGCTCAAAATAGTATTTGCCTATTGTTTTCAGTAGTTACTATTTCTTTTTGCGTAAAATAAACATTACAACTAAACCATCCTTAGTGAGACACAGTATCTACGTTCAAAATATTTACCGCGGGTTCATGTAGCACGACTTGTAACTTACTACAATCGGTTTGGATTAAAAAAACTTGAGAGAAAAATAGTTCTGTCCACTCCTCTCTATTTAAAGCTAATGTGACCCAGTTTTTCTTCAATGAGTCCGGTTTGTCTTTACCGTCGCCGTGGTATTAGCTACTTGTTCTCATCTGACATTATTTGATCCGTGAATTGTTGACAGAAGGCGACGGCATTGAAGCCGGAGGTATGGAAGGCCAGCAGTTCCGACCGCCGTTGCCCGTCGGTATGCGGCCGAGGCAACCATTGTTGCCCAACCAACGGCCTGATCAACACAGTAAGTAACTTGAAAACCTTGTAAAAAAAAACATTATATAGAAACTATGAAGAAAAGGCACAAAGGTTGATAGGGCCCAAATAGCTAGCACTGTGCCCCAGGTTCTATTAAACAAGATTTGTATTTCTTTCCTACTAATATTATAAATCCAAAACTTCGGGAGGTAGTTTTGAATCTTAGTTTGTGAATTCATCGCAATGGCTGAATGCATTTGGGTGATACTAGTTTACGTACGAGCTTACATTATGAGCTGGAATAACAAATCCTAATAAAATATTTCAGGTGGAAAATGATATTAATTGAGCTGAACACTTCCTAAGTTTTCTTTTTTTTCTATAGTGATAATGCAACAGCGCATAGTGACAGCAGAAGGTCAAATGCAGCAGAACCAAATGTCCAATCAGATGTCCCAACAAGTTATGGAAGCGCAAAAGACCAACGTCATAGTTCAACCAAACAGTAAGCCAATTTTCATCAAACACATCATCGAGAACTTATAAATTAAACTTCAATGTCTACTGAACTAGTCTATTTAGGTATATACAGATTATACAGTGGTCGTTCGTTACATATTATAAAGGCCTTTTACCATCTATAGTAGATGATTTATACAGCGTCTGGAAGCAACTTTTACCTTCGCAAACGGGACGCTCTAGTGCACGGGTCGAATTAAGATGGAGTAGGCTTGCCCAGCACCTATTCCATCCTCTCAGCTTAGTCGGCCTTGTCCACAGGAAAGACATGATCAATACGTGCGGATCTGACTAAGCCGCGGGTTTTTTCACGATGTTTTCCTTCACCGTTTGAGAGTACTTGTATAGCGCACATAAATTTTTTGCACAGAAAATTCATTGGTACACGATCGGATTTGAACCCACCACCTTAGAATCGGAAGGCAGGGTCATTACGAACTAGACCACCAGTGTTCGTTACGAAGAGCAAAATTTTTCATTAGACTTTGTTCTTTATGACTCACCTCCACATCGTTCCACAAGTTGAATCAAGACATAATCAAACTTGTTTTTTATAGTGGAGCATATTATAAGGCAGTCATTAATACTATAAAATAAGTGTCCTGCGAGTATCATCGTATTCCATGCATTTATTTTAGTTGGTGGCTGTCGACAAATTGTTAACCTTTCAGGGTATTATAGCTGTTGTTCTTCATAGTATTAAAACTCATAATTGCTTGCAGCTGAAAACCAAAATAAGCAAGAAAACCAAGACCAAGGGACGGATGAAATGGACATGGCTGAAATGGATAAGCTAGAACAAGATACGGGAAATATTGGAGAGGTATCAATCTTTTCATTAATTGTTTTGAATAAAAAGCAAACAGATGCACACTTATTTATACACAGAGAAAGTTTGGAAACATTTGTCAAGTGAACGAAATAAGCCTTTGAGGTGCACTTGAAATCTTTTCACTGGCTCCTAGTGACACTAGATAGATTTATTGGCCTTCAAGTGGATAATCTCAATAAAAATATTGTATTTCATACACACGCGCACTTCAGTGCACCATATCATGGCATACTATTCACATACTTATGCTATGGTTTCTTCTATCTCTTCTTCAGGTCGGAGATATCCTCACAGGCCTCGGCGGTGAAGATGACGAGGAGCTCCTAGAATCCCTTACGGCCGAGATCGGGGAACAGTTCAATATCCTGGAGTATGCAGACCCGGAGCTGGCAAATCTGAACGACGCGGAACATATCCTGGATGGACTGGAGCTGGCCGATGATGTGCCCGAGAGACATGCTAAGAGAGAGCCTGAGTAAGTAACACTTATGTTTTTGAAGTATGCAATATGCATGAAAAAATCCATCAATATTCATTCTAGCTCAAAAATTTGCTCAAAAATTAAATTATACTAGAAAAATTTTGACAATCATTAACCGGTTGTTTTAATTGTGCCAAGATGATGATGGAATTTAACGCGGCCAGTAGATTAGGTTTTGAAAAAACTACTATCATAAAATTCGTATAAAGATTTTCGACACCACAGCGCATAATATTTCCAGTTCATATTTTATTTTTTTCCTACAGGGACGAATCAGAACAAACCCAAGACAACAACAAGATGTACAATGACCTACAGAAAGCCGTCAAGAACATCGAAAGCAAGGCGGAAATCAAGACAGAGACCACAGAAGTGAAGACCGAAGTCCAAGAGGTTAAAACTGAGCCTAGTATGGCTCAGATGTTCAGCGATGGCGTACAGAGGATTATCACGCCGAACCAACAGATGGCATTGCAGGTTAGACTGCAGGTTAGCTTGGTTTGTTTTTGTTTTTGCTTCTGCAATGTGTGTTATTGCTGGGAATTGTTTTTACCACACTGCGAAGAGGGTAATGTGTTTGGGATGTATAATGTATGTATGTGCATTCCTTTGGCTGAAGCTGTAGTTCAAACGGCTGGAAGGATTTTGACAAATGAGGTGTCGTTGGATTTGTCTGGATGACGAGAGTGTCATAGCCTTGAAGTGTCATAAAATCCATATCCAATCCAAAATGGTACAAATTCATCTCCATCATAATGTGTCACAAAATCTAATATGTCCGACCTACTATGCCACCTAAATTCTACGCAGTCTGGTTTTTGTTCTTTGTTTATTTGAAACTATTTTGTACTTTGTTTTATAAATTCTTACAAGATGATGTCTTGATTAAGGTTAATATCTTTATGAAATAATGTCTTAGTTCTTACTTATAAATCTCTCTTAAAATTTTCATTATCTTTTTGTTAGATGGTGAAAAAGGCATAGCCGATTTTAAGCTATGTCTAACACCCCTATAATACAAAAAATAAGGAGTGTTATGACAGCGTCCTTCTCGACCATAACGCCAGTTAATTGACAACTCAAATCATTACAGAACGCAATGCAAGCTATTAAATCCGAAGTGAAACTGGAGGGGGACGACAAACAACAGCAGCAGAGGCCCGTATTCCCGCAAATGTTTGCTAACCAACAGCAACGATTACAGATCCATCATCAGGTATCTAAAAAATCCGATGCGATCCGACTGAGCGATTGTTTAAAAAATAATAATATTTAACACAGCATAGACATAGACGTACCATTTATTTGCTAAGATAGCATACATAACATAGAATTTTAAGAATATAAATAAAAAATAGCTAGGCAATTGAGAAAAAAAGGACATTAAATACTTGTCATTAAAATTATTAAACAAATCAAATTACCTACACCTTTCAACTTAATTATGATTATGATAAGATATTTACACAGAACAGTTAAGTAATAGTTTTAAATTCAGAATGGATTGCCGACCTCACCCCGCCTACGACTTCGTAGGGTGTTTGCGGAAAAAGTTTTCATACCATATTTTTTATTACAGTCCCTAGCGGGTACAGTCTGTAAAAACTCATGATAATTTTAAAACGTCTTAAAATCGATTGCCCACCTTGATATAGGTACGATATAACTACAATACAAATAACGTAATTTGTTGCAGCAACAAGGCGTGGTGCAACGCGTACCGCAGTTCGCGGCGGCCGCGCCTCAGGCCCCGCGCCAACAGTTGCACTTCCAACAACATAACATGCACTTTACACAGGTTTTTTTTTAAATCTTATAATATCTCTCTCTTAAACGTGAACTCATGGACGTCTGTATCGTCCCAATTCTAACCTACAGTGCTCAAACTTGGTCACTTACTAGTGTACAGAAGTCCAAACTCAAGGTTTGTTAGAGGGCGATGGAACGAAGCATGCTCTGCATAAAGCTAACTGACCGTATAAGAAATAACGTTATTTGCTCCAAAACTCAAGTTTCTGGCGTAGCTTAAGTGGTCTCAAAACTGAAATGGGACTGGGCAGGGCATGTCTGCCGCATGCCGGACGAACTGTGGGCCAAAATTACTGAGTGGAGTTTCCTCTTGTCTTTTGTTTTTGAGAGGTTTTGATTGTGACTGTGTTTTTTATAGCAAATCGTGGACCAAGGCGGTACCTCAGGAGGCACTGTGGCCGCGGGCGTGTCTCCGGCCGCCGCCGCCAACGCACAGAGTATTGTCAACGCTATGACCGCGCAGGTGAATAACATAACAGAACATTATGTTAATAATCGAATAGACAAATCACAAACAGCACTGAATTAAATAATGATATCACAAGAGCGAGTATTTTTTGTAACAAATGCAAATATTTGTGTGGAATTGACCAATATACAGTCTTCTTCATATCTTACCCATGCAAGCGAAGTCGGCGGAAGCTAGTTAATTAGAACTGTATCAAAATTTCATATTTTAATTATAACAAACTAAATATCTTTATTAACAGAAAGAAACTTACAACTATTACAAATATAATTTACAAAATACAAAAGAAACAGTCGGGCTATCTAAAGGCCGTTGCAAACGGTCTATAGATAGCTCACCTAATCCAGCTCATCAGACGGTGGAAGCGTGCATTATGATAAATGATAATACAAGTTACTTTTCTTCCGTTTCAATTGACCTGTATATTTGACCTCAGGTGAATGCAGCATTAGCAGCGGGGCGTAGTATCGCGGCGGGCACACGACTAGTAGGAGCGGACGGCGCGGTGGGCATCGTGCGCGCCGATAGGACCGTCACCCTCTCCCACCTGCCGTACTCCGCTACGGGACACCAGCCGCCGCAGCAACAAGGTACTACTAGCATTTACAGCATAGTCATAGTGAACATGGCGTCAATACCGTGTACGTCCTACCAGGCGCGGTCGCAGCCTGAAATTTTGGAGGGTGTCACTAATAATAGAATATCCCCCGAATACTCAAACGCGACTCAGAGTTGAGCACGTCTCAAGTCACGGTTTTTTTGTCAGTTTTTGATGAAAATCTGTCAAAAACTCGTCACTTGAGACGCGCTCAACTCTGAGATGCGTTTGAGTATTCGTGGGTAAGTCGAGTAAATCATGTTCCCTGTGACCTCCCCCCACCCGCTTCGGACCGCGCCTGCGTCCTACACATCGACAACAACTATCTCAACCGCTTAGAGGCCTTAGCTAAGTCGCTAATCCTACTATCGGGTAGTATGCCTTGCTTAGTTTGGGGCTAGATGGTGCTGTGTGATATGTCCTTAAATATTTATTTCTATATTTTAGCCGGCGTGCCCCGGCCGCCGCCGCCGCCGCCGTACCCCGGCACGCTGCGCCAGCCGCAACCGCCGCCGCCGCCCTACCCACAGGTAAGCCTCTGCCCCGACCCTGTCCGACCCAATCCAACGTTATTGACGCAATTCTGAAATGTACATTCAACTATTTGACAGATTAATCGATGCGTACCACTGTTGGGCTATATTCGAGGGAGTTAAAAAAACTTTTCGCGAATAAGGCGCTAGCACTGATCCTAAGATAAATTGATAATACCAGAAACATAGTTTTGAGCGGGTGGGTTGTTTCAAGGGAGTTAAAAAACTTTTCGCGAATAAGGCGTTATCAATGATCCTAAGATAAATTGATGATAACAGAAACATTGTTTTGAGCAGGTGGGTTAAGTTTTAGAGCCAAGTGTCTTTTGCGAATTTTCAATGAATGTGGTGTTTTATTGTTGATTAAGATTATTCAGAATTGTCTCAATGACACCATGTGTTAGGATTAAAAACATTCAACAATTGAATACCGGACTAAATAGATTGGACTCTGCCGTCTCACTAATTCGAATAATGCTATAGCTAAATGTTTTGATAAATCTTGGAGGATTTTTGGGTATGTTGTCGTGCATGCTGTATTTTCGTGTTTTGACGAATCTGTCTTGATGCCGAGTCAAGGCAGGTTCTACAGCTTTAAATGTATGGCGTAAGCTTTGGTTCACATTCTCGAGACACGTTCAACAAGCATTGTCGATCACGCAAATCGTCGTTTAATGTGAACCGATTATGATGTTTTTTTTTTATAATTCGCTTAATTTTGATCGTTTCGCAGATATGTGATGTTTTAAACGTAATCATAATATCCAGAGCAATATTAATTTGTTGGACAATTGGTGGCGGTCGTTTTGGATGTAAATAACGAATCAAAATTTAAATTGACTTGTTTGAACAAGCTTACAAGACTAATATTGCATGGGTATATGAGTAATCGCCTTCATTTCATACGCAACTCTAACAAGTAACTCCTTATGCCGTTCAGAGATAAAGTAGACAAGTTTGGATTGTATTCATAGTTAACAAAGCTGATAACTTATCAGTTTCTGAAAATACTATTTCCTATTACCTTAGGAAACTACTCAAAAATAATGAATGAATAGTGACGCTACCTTGCATATTTTTCAAACATGAAAATATTTCTAGACTCTTGTAGATCTTTATGACAAAGTAAATACATATTTTCAATTTTCAATGTAGTCCAAATTTAATAAAAATACATCAAAAAATCATAGGATAGGGTCACATGTACCAAGGCACATTGTGGTAAAACAAATAGGAAATTCATAGTGTAAATGTACCAAAAATATATCAACAATGAGTTACCTCACAGTTAGTTTATGAAATGGAGGCGAGAGTAGGTTGTTACCCATCGACTGCGGAGTACAGGCGTGTTGTTTGCATGTCGGTGGTTGATGGTTGTTGGCGCGGGCAGGCGCCCTATGACGCGTGGCCCGACTGGCTCCACCGGCGGCCGTTGCTGCTGCAGGTCAGACGAACCCCACTATCCCCCTATTTAGTGCACATTCGTCAGATACCTTCAAAATAAACCTAACACCCAAAGGACTTCCGAAGCAATTGTCAGTGACGCTTGCTTCGAAAATTTACCTTTAGGGCTATGCTTTACTTGCGGATCACCCGCGGCGGGAAAGCTATCGCAGACCGAAACGCTTAGTGTATGCAACATATAACTTGTACATTAAACTGTGTCTAAGACAGATTGCAAGCGGTTTCCCGCAGTGGGAGAACCGCCTGTATAGCATAGCCCTTATGCATAAAGACTTGGAGTAGATATGATGTTTATGAACCGTAATCTAGACATTCGGTCTACTCTTAAGTTTTTATAAGATCATAAATCTATATTTGTTTTAAGCTGGAATGATTATGTCCGAATTTCACCAGTTTTTATCGAATATGGATTTATTAATTAAATTTTGAACCAACTATGTTGTCTAGCTAACCAAAGTCGGCTTATAGGAGTCAATTACATCTGATCATGTACTTGCAACCTGTGAAATATTTACCGATTGCGCCATTACAGACTTAAATATATGCTAAATAAATGGTTTTGTGCCATGTTTTTGGTAAAGACATAGTTGGTTTATACCAATTAGGTTTTCGGCGTTTTTGGCGAATGTGCACCAAATAAGGCTATAGCCTACACAGCACCTCACCTAGCTCTTTAGCTGTCCTCGGACCTATCCTCTCTGACCTTGACTCTTGTGTGTGTACTTCGATAACCAGCCTTTGTATAGGCTTTCATTTTTGATGATATTATTAGCCCACGTCTTTGAAACATAATAAATACTTTGTGCTAACTCTCATGGTGATAAAATAATATTGAAGCAGTTTTTGTAGTACCATAAAATGATTACAAGTGTTTATTTGACAGAAGAAATAAAAAATAGTAGGTTCTTACTTCCATTTATCCACTCCTTTGTCTTCCTTCCTTAGTCTAGTCTAGAAGGTCCCATCGGAATCTAGAGGGCCTCGTCACCGCTAACCACCTTTACGTGTTTAACGCTTCTTACTTGCTCGCTCGTCGCACGCATGCTTAAAACTAACCTTTGTACTATTTCAGCATCCTTCCTAACACATAACACTAATACTAGAATAACACTAAAGAATTAAAAAACAATTGAATTGTGAAAGAGCTTAGGTTTAGTTGCCTGTCTCATCTTGGCTGAAGTTTTCAAGGTGGTGGAGTGTGTGATTTCTGGTTATGGGGATAACTGTACTTTATTTTCATAAATGAACTTGTGATCATTATGTTGTATACTCCGCACAATTACTCAAGCAGTTACTCTTTGAACAGGCACCGAATTACCTACTCAACATCTCCCAAAATCAACACAAACATGCTATGTAGCATGTGACGAACCTCTTGCCCCATTTGGTTGCGTATAAAAGTACAGTTCATAAATGTACCAAAATTATTAGACACCGCATAGTAATACACAGTCTATCTTACGATTCAAATCTGTAGTATTGTGCACTCTCTATTAGTTAGTGTATTTCCAGCAAACGTAGCATGAGCTAAAGTATTTTGAAAACTGTTGACTTGATGTTGAAATCCATCGCAGAAATAACCGGCCGTAGTTTAATCTGTTGTTTGATTTTACCAATGATAAATTTTCTCCAAGAAATTCCAATATGCAACCGGTTGTCAACATACCATTCAAGATGAGACAGGTTTATCAATAACATAAATATTGTCAATCATTGTATTAAAATTTGGAAAAGTAAATTCAAATGATAGTCGACATATCTAATAGCTTTCTAATAGAGTTGTAAAGAAGCTAGATAAATTACATCTCAGTACAGTAGAGTCAAACACTAAATCGAGCGCGACACGACCGCAGAGTCGCGTTCGCGATCGGCGTCGCAAGCCGGGCGACGTCACATATAATATTTAACCATCAGAACGTAAACCAGGAGCAACCATTGCTTCTCGAGGAGCTCCTGGAGCAGGAGAAACGGGAGCAGGAGCGCGAGGGCGGCGAGGGGGGGTGGTCGAGCGGGGCGGGGGTGGTGGCGGGGCCGGCGGCGGTTGCGGCGAGCGCGGGGGCCGGGGCGGGCGCAGCGCCGCCGGCCGTGCCGCTGTACGCGGGCGTGGCGCCGCCGCAGCCGCCCGTGCCGCCGGACCGCGCCACCTCCGAGGCCGACGTGCACGCGCGCCTGCTCTACGAGCAGTGGCTGAAGCAGTACAACGCCTTCGCCGCCGACCAGCAGCGCTACTACGAGGTCGAGGTCCAGAAGCTCCGGAAGGTCCGCAAGGTGAGCAGTAGTGCGCTTTCGTGTCGTGTGCTTGTAGACTAGCGCGCCGACCACGTAACTAACGAGGGAGCCATCCGGCCCGGCTTCGATAACGCTGGAGACTCCTGGGAAGTACGCGTAAGATCACAGGGGCTCCGTTTTACGGCGTTTTAACATGGGCGAATAACAACGACCGGAGCTTTTCTGTAATTTTACTAACTTTTCATGGTTTTTTAAACGTCTTCCGTTATTGAAGCGCCGCCGCGCCGGTAGGCCCCCCCTCTACACTCCGTCATATTTCAGTCGCTGAACAGTAAGCAGCGTCAACTGCGCAAGTCCGGGAACGAGCTGATGCCGAATGACGCCGCTGAGTTGCTGCGGGTGTCCACTGAACAGCAGGCTCTGCAGAAACATTTAGAAGCTGCCAGGAAGCAGGCGAGGCAGCATAGCATGCTTATACAGGTGAGAATGTTCTGATAGTGGAGTCAAATTGGGACATACATGATATAAAAAATAGTATTTATACCAAAACTATGTTCATCCCTTTCTAGGAATATGAAACGAAGCAGCGCCAACAGAACCCACAACTGGCGCAACAAACCGTCATAAGCCAGCAACAAATCGGCTCGAACCAGACCGTATTCACAGGCAACCAGAACATGTCGCAAACGCAGCAGATCCAACAGACCACCATCAACCGCCCCATGCAATTAGGCATCGGAGGTGGTTTGCAACAAACATTGATACGCACACAAACCGGCGTGATCGCTGGCGATCGAATAGGACTCGTAACTTCTACACCCCAAGGTCGAATTCTACAACAAGGTGGACGGACGCTTGTAATAGAGCAAGCGGGAGCGCCGAGCCAGCAACTAGTGAGGCAGTTGTCACAGGAGCGTCCTCAAGGATTAGTCCAATTCGGCCAGCAGCCTCGACAGCCGGTTCAACAAGGTCAACGGCCCGGTCCTCGACCGGCCATGTCGCCTTTACACGTGCAATCGGCGCAGTCCCCATTGCATTCTCTCGCGCCGCAATCTCCTCTCCATCATCTGACATCACCGATGCAATCGCCGTTGCATTCTCAACAGTCGCCGCTGCATCATACGTCTCAATCTCCGCTGCATCCGTCGACTCAGTCGCCGTTGCAGCAATCGCCGCTACACTCTCAACAGTCGCCGATGCACCAGCAGACTAATATGGCGCAACAATCGCCGATGCATCCTCAGCAGTCTCCCATGCATCAGCAATCACCGATGCATCAATCTCCGATGCATCCGCAACAATCTCCGTTGCACCCGCAACAATCGCCGTTGCACCCGCAACAATCTCCGATGCACCCGCAGCAATCGCCGATGCATCACCAACAGTCGCCGCATCACAACCAGGGCCAGATGTCGCAGCACTCGCCGATGCACTCGCAACAGTCGCCGATGCACATGCAACAGAGCCCGATGCATACGCAACAGTCGCCGATGCAGCCGGCAATGTCGCCGCAACATTTCCTGCAACAGTTGCAAGCTCAGAGGACCAGTCCGCAGCTGCCGACGCCGAGTCGAAGTCCTCAGGTGCTTTTAATAATAAATAAATAATAATAATAAAATTCGTTTATATCAGGCACATTACAAGATACATAGGATTAATGTATAATTAACTTTTTATTTCTATTTGGTTTTCTGTCTATACTTTCAACTTTATCAGTCAAGACACGGAGAGATCACCAATAATAAGGAAACTGTTTTTATTTCAAAATGTTCATCGTTTGGTGGTAACGTTCTCTAAACTCAAACATTTATGTAATATTTTTGTTTTAGATCTATCAGCAGTCACAAATACAAAGCCCGGTGTCTTCACATTCACCGCAATTGCAAAACGTAAGTCTTCTCTTCTACAAACAATCAAAATACTGTCATTTCACACTTTCCAAGTTGTTCACGAATCCTTTGTTTGTTGCAGACTGACTACATAACGGGTAGATTCCCGCGGCCTGCACCTGGGGGTTCCCCATTGCCTACACGGTTCGCTCGTCCCCCACACCATCAACAAGGTATTTTATACATATAACTTGTGTAATTTTTAGGATTCCGTACCCGAAGGGGGCCAACGGGACCCTATTACTTAGCCTCCGCTGTCCGTCCGTCCGTCTGTCAGCGGGCTGTATCTTATGAAACGTAATAGGTAGAGAGTTGAAATTTTCATAGGGTTTGTTTTTCTATTGCTGCTATACCAACAAATAATAATAATAAAAAAATTAAAGGGATATTACCATACAAGAAACATTTATGTACATGTACGATGGTACGGAACCCTTCGTGTGCGAATTCGACTCGCACTTGACCGGTTTTTTACTTATATGCTGTCATTTCAGCTAAGCAAAACCGTGAAATGATCCGTATTTTTTTTCCTTGTGCAAGGTATGCGTGTAGGCGGGCCATTTGTGGGAAGGCAGCAAACTTCGCCGCTTGGAAGTCCACAACCAATGCCGTCCCCAGGCAATCCTTCTAACGAAATGGCTGTAAGTATTGTTTTATTATTTCCGCGTTACAATAAATTACCTTAACATATACTTACTATTTCAAGTTGTCATGTTTATTACAGCGGCAGCAAATGGTCGCTCGTCAACAGTACAGTCCAATGGGCCAGCCCGGCTCCCCATCCGTGTCTCGCTCTCCGCACGTGCGGACGCCCACGCCGTCGGCCTCGCCCGCGGCTTCACCCGCGCCCCACATCGACCACGGCGGCGGCCACGTCCACCACATGGCACCTACTCATGGAGGTGGCACCAACTTTGATACAGCACCGTTCCCACCGGGCTATCGCTACCGGAAACCTGGACTCTTCGGCGGCGCTCCGCCTCCTCAGTGGCAGCAAAACGACAACCGCCGACACATCCCGATCCTCAAACGACGCCGCTTCACTGGAAAGACTCCAGCGACTGAGGAGCGTAACGATGAAGACGCACACACGTACGCGCAGTTCACACACGAGATAGACTTCGGCGGTGACGACGCACCGAGACAAGATGATGACGTAGTTCTCGTCGAGCCGCGCACGTCACAATCCGGTCGCACTGTCCAATCTCCCCAAGAACGTATCGCGACTGAGGAAGATTTCGAGGAGCTGATTGACGGTGGTGGCGTCGACGATGCAGAAACGAGCGAAACTCCACCACAGCCCGTGCAATCTGCACCTAGAACTGAAACTGCGACGAAAACCGTTGCTGTTATAAGCCTATCGACCGGGAAGCCTCCAGCGGCAGCCTTGCAACAGTACAAACTGATGGGGCCGCGGCTACCTGTACTTGGAACTCATGTCCATTCAGGCTCAAAGCTCCTTGATGACGTCAGCCAAGCAACTGTCGCGTCAGTCTCGATCGCCAATCAGACTATCTCGGTCCCAGTGTTGAAGAACTTGTCAGTTCCGATAGGCGCAGGAACTAGACCGCAACAAAAAAAAGCCGGGCAGCAAATGGGGCCAGTTATAGGAGTCATAGCTTCCAGTGGCGGAAAAGTCGGAATGAGTCCGGTCATAACCCTCGCGACTTCCAGCCCTCAAACTCGTGTACCAGTATCGTTACTTTCACAGCATCAAGTGAAGCAAAAGATTGTGAAGACTATTGAAAAGCCAATGTCGTTATCTCTTAGCGGTTCGAAGCTGTCTAGTCTATCTGTTACGCATGATGCGATTCTTCCAGCAAAGATATTCCAAGACGACGCCGCGTCCCCTGACAGTACCGTAGTAAGTGAAGCGGGGAGCTCACGTGATCTTGATATTGAGCGTGAAATCAGCCGTCATACAGAGCTGCCTTCACACGCTCACTCGTTCTCCGAACGAGCGCCGCTACCTCTGGGCCGCGCGGATATCAAAAGCCCTGATCCCGTACCGGAGACTATCCCAGACAACATAATGGAGGGCGACGACGATGACAAACCAGACGAGACAGCAACTGAAATGTTGCTGGCTTACACCGCGGCGCATGCTCCATTACCTCCCCCCGCACCGGCCCCGCCTCCTACCCCTGCGCCGTTAGACCCCCCGCAGGAAACCGTCGTTAAAACCATCAAGGCAATAGCCAATCAGAACAAGGACATGTCGTACACCAATAACGTTATCGACTCAAACATGCAGATAACCTCTGAAATGACACATGAATCTGTGCAAATCTCGATTCCATCGCCGACACCATCCCAGGAGAGATACCTTAATGCGATCACGATGAGAGAGCACCCTGACGCACCAGATGACAGAAAACACGTCGAGACATTCGAAGACATGCTGAATATGCTGGAGAATATTGATGAGCCGAAAACGTATGGAAAACAGCAGCCTAGATCTCAGCCGCAGGCGATTCAGCAGAACCCGAATACAGGACCTCCTCGTGAAATGCACGATAAACCAGAGCCGCCGACGTTTGCCAAGCGGGAACCAGACCGTTTGGCTTTACAAGCGGCTACGTTGCCGCAATTGTCGCCACTGTCCCAACCTGCGGAACTCCAATCGAACATGGCTAACGTGTCTCAACAACTGAGAACAATCATGTCTTCTATTAATCAAAACGCTGCTAAAGCGGAAGCAGCAAATGTTATAAGAAAGAATGATGCGACCACGCCAACTCAGGTCAACTTTGAGAATCTTCTGCCGTCTTCTAAGGTAGAAGTGGCAGTACCAAGGCCGTCACCCATACAAAGAATTGAGAAAACAGTCACTCAATCGGGATCGGAGTCTATGCCGATGAGCGTAGCGCAAGCTATCGGTTCTAGAGTTAACACCTTATCAGCGATGAATCAAATGAGAAAGTCTCCTACGGTCTCGCCTATAAATTCTCCTGTAATGCAAAACCCACTCATGAAGTCACCAGCTCAATCTACGTTGATAACAAACCAATTCAATCCTATGGAAGACATGGGTCCAACATCAGCTTCTCAAATTATTCAAATGCCGGCGTTATCGAGAATACAATGTAGCACAATTCCACAGTCCATCATACATACAAACAACACGATAACGACGAGTGCTATGAATTCCTTCCAAAATAAACAGCCCTTGCAGACTAGCATCTTGAGCCACACTTTACTACAGCCTACGCGGCAAATGAACGCTAATTTGCCATTCAACCAACAAAGTATCAGTTCTAGTCAACCACCAGCTCTAGTCATGACTAGACCTATGATAGGGAATAAAGAAGTGCCTCCGAATGTGACTGTTCGAACACACACTATTGTCAGTCCTGGTATGAGTCAAATGCAAAAACAACCCACTGCTCCGTTGAATTTCATCAACACATCAAAACTTTTGCACACGCAACTGACGTCACCATTGAAAAGGTCGAAATCAACTGATGAGCCGAAGAGTGAAGTTATAGTTGGCCACATACAGCCAACGAAACGTCATAGCGTCGAGGCGGTCGTAGTGAAATCCGAGCCAATGGAAACAGATGATCCCAACGCGGCTGCCGCGGCTACTGACGCATCAGGCAACAAAATTCCTCAGAGCGCTGCAAACCAGAGGAACGATGAATCACAAAATGTGCTGTTGAAGCAACTACTTCAGACTTCGACTACAGCTACAACGGTTGTCTCTCAACCGCAACGTACTATGACGATAACACGAACTGCGCCTGCGCTCGGAACAATACCATCTCTTGAAGCCCAGCTAGCTAGACCATCTATTCCGCCCCCCACACTCACGCTCGGCCAAGATGTCGACATTTCTAAGGCTCAACCTCGACACATATCGACTGTAAGCGCCTCTTTCCCATCAAGACCGATGCAAACTTGCATCCCGACTTCTTCCATTTCACCTTTGATTCACCCTTCGCATACCACGCAGTCACTCATGGATGTTCGTAAACCTCCCATGAAAATTATAACCAAGGAAGAAACTACACCTATGCCGGAAAGTTCGCCGACAATCAAATCTATGCACATGGGTCAAATAGGTTACATGAATATGAATATTGAAAGCCAACATCAGCTTCAACAAGCGATCAAGAAGGAAATCGCACCTCCACAGCAAAGCCCGGTTCATCGACCGTTTACTCCTCTAGATGTTAAAAAGGAGTTGATAGACGAGAGTTCACAGCAATCTGCCGCGTCTGGTGTGTCCGGAGCATCCGACCAAGGGACCATACGACTAGACCATCCTATGAAAGAAGAATACCCAGAAAGCGTTCACATGGATTCCAATCTAGAAACGAACGTAACCGAAACACCGTCTGAAGCTAAAAAGAGAAAGAGACGGGAGTATCAACAGAAAAAGAGAAAGCAATTGCAAATGAACATGAAAGCTGCAGCGGAGAACAGTCTGAACGCAGCTAATGCTAAAAAGAGACCGCGCAAGGGGTCCAGATACGAGGAAGATTATGACACTTTTATAGATAACCTGATGGCTCAACTACGGTTACTACCAACCATGCAAATTCAAGAGCCAGCCTTGACAACAAACTTCGCCGTTTGCCCTCTATTCGGTTCAGGAGATTTGACCAAACTGAAAAGCAAAGACTATGATTTCCTCAAAGGCGATTTGACGGGTGAATTCGGAAACGCTAAAATCCCTAACGTGGCTGATTATTACAACACCAAACCTTTTGGAGACGAAGAACCGCTACCTGAAAAGCCACCTGCGTCCACACAGCGAGGTTTCTACGACCAAGAGTTCCAGCCTATCATGTTCGACGACGATCCCGAAGACAAAAAAATGGACTTCATCTGCAAAGAGCGAGATACGGACACTCCGGATAGTATCGTCAGTTGTTCCAGCCCCGAGTGTCTGGAGATTGAGCCGGTGAACAGGTTCCCAGGGCTCAAACTTATTGACGACGACGAGGAAGACGATGACAGTGACACTGCTTCTGGAAGAATATCACCGATTATACCTATAATTGCGCCTGTTCCTATCCGAATCAAGACTCTAGGAACATATCCATTGAAGGAGGAAGAGGAAAACCAAAAAGCATTGAAGACCTTAGACACAGATCCGAACAAAATCAAAATGGAGGGTTCGCCTGGCTCGGAGAGCAACGAAAATGTCACTGTAACTTTAACTCTAACATCAGGCGCTGCCGAAGATATACTTGGAGTATTGAAGGAACTCGCTGGGATCTTGCATATCCCGCCACCAACGGCTTACCAGATCATAGAGAGAACAGCCACGCCTCCCTCGCACAAGTTAGGACTATACAGATCTAAGGGGAAAGATGGCAAAGAAGGCACCCCTATTGATATACAAAGCATTCTGAACGGTGCTGCAAAGTTCTGCCGTCATTGTGACGTCGTTATTTTAGATTCTGTTGTCAGAGCTAAAGCCTCGGAGTTCCCATTACTTTCAGCAAATAAGGGCAATGCGGGAGAGATACTGTGTGACAGTGATTCAGAGCTATACTTCTGCAGCACTCAGTGCTACGAAAGGTTTGCGTGGCGGCCGACCAACATCATCTTAGACGGAAAATCAAAGCCATCTATAAAAGATGCCAAGCCTGACACAGATGCGAACACCTCAAGAGATCGCGAAGACTTCGATACAGCGTCCAACGAGAGCATGGAAACTGATGATTTGGACATCAAACCAGACATAAAAGATGAAAAGATGGACCTTTCATTTATGGATTCACTCGACAACGACGAATTGATGAAAGAAGTGGGTGATTGTGACGTCAGTGCTCTAGAATCCGAAGATCTAAAAAGCGAGCAAGATGAAAAGAGCAACCAAGGAACAGAAAAAGAGAAGTACAGAGGAATACGGTACAAGGCGTGGTCACCAGGCTGCATAGGCCCGCCGGTTAAATACAAACGCCCGACGGACAGAGAGCTAACTGAACTGGTTTTCAGGACTGGAGTAGCTATAATGCCAGTAACAAATGAAGATCACAGAAGGTGTGAGCTTTGTGGAATTGAAGGGGACGGAGTTGCTGATGGAGTTTCAAGGTTACTCAACTGTGACGTCAACAGATGGGTCCATTTAAATTGTGCGTTGTGGTCCGAAGGGGTTTATGAGACAGTGAGCGGAGCGCTTATGAATGTAGAGACGGCCCTGGCCACAGGATCGAATACAACTTGCGCAGTTTGTAAGAGACTAGGCGCTACTGTCAGATGCTTCAAGGTTCGGTGTGGAAGTGTTTACCATTTGGGATGCGCGGTGAAGGATAACTGCGTGTTTTACAAGAACAAGACTGCTTTCTGCGCGTCGCACGCACCTAAGGTGAGTAAATTCTTATATCTATCTTAGGCCCAGATGTTAAGAAACCGAGACTCCTTTAAACTTGTTGGTTTAACAGCTGAAACTAGCCATAGAAACTGCATCTCTCATCCCAAAAATGAAACCATTGACTATTCGATAAGTCAAACTGTGATCGTCATTTAAAAACTAAAATCTATTCCTTTCCAGAACGAGAAAGACAACGAGCTAACAACTCTGAGCGTGCAACGGCGCGTATTCATATCGCGCGACGAGCAGCGGCAAGTGGCGTCGGTGATGCTGCACTCTGACAGCAATCACCTCATCCGCGTCGGAGGGCTCATCTTCCTCAGCCCTGGACACCTGCTGCCGCACCAACTGGCAGCCTTCCACACGCCCAACTACATCTACCCTATCGGATACAAGATCGTGAGTACATTGATCAGCTCACGTATCTTGAGCATTGACAGGTGGCGCAAATGATGCTGCATTCTGACAGCAACCATCTCATCCGCGTCGGCGGGCTTATCTTCCTGTGCCCTGGTCATCCAATACCGTGTACTAATTGGGGCTAAAACGGTCCGCCTACGATGCTAGTCTTCTTATTCTTGTTTGCGTGCCAATGATTCGTTGGCTTTTATAGGTACTTTGATAAAAACCTATGGCGCGATTTTCAGCCATCATGTGTCATGCCAGAAAAACATATAAACACTAACCACCTCTCGTGTCAATTGTTCTCTTAGGTGAAAACAATGTTTTTAGCAAATATGCAGAACGGGCATAAGACGCTAGGTAGCCAGTAGTAGTTTATAACTTTTTTATTGAAGTAATTTGTGTCCCAGGTGCGATTCTACTGGTCGATGGTGCGCGCTAACGCTCGCTGTCGCTACTTATGCTGGATCTCTGAAGAGGAGGGTAGACCACGCTTCCACGTGCGCGCGCAGGACGAGCCGCGCCACGAAAACGCAGCCGCCACGCCGCGCGCCGCCTGGGCCAATGTACGTACATATTGTACATCCTCCTCTCAGCTTTGTCAGGTTATATAGCAGGACCAAAGGTAATCACGTACCAGTATCGAATGCTGCCGCCACGCCGCGCGCCGCTTGTGCCAACGTATGTACGTACATCTCTTAGAAAACTTTGTGTAAAACCAAAAGGAAGCCTGCCGCTATCTATGTTGGATAGTTACTTAATAGACTCCGAGAACGGAATAGATTCAGTTCCATAGTTAACCGGTCATATCACCGCACAACGAATCTGAGCAAAAATTTGACAGAACTTTCCTTTGCTTCTTTCCGTTAGGATCTGAGACCCTAACCCCCGAATACTCAAACGCATTTCAGAGTTGAGCACGTCTCAAGTGACGTTGACAGATTTTCATCAAAAACTGTCAAAAAAACCGTGACTTGAGACGTGAGAAACTCTGGGTCGCGTTTGAGTATTCGGGGGTAAGACCCGTCTTGTCATGGATGTTCCTTATGAAAAATCATAATGTAAAATATTATTGCATTACCCAACAGATACTTGACGCGGTGGCGTCGTTGCGCGACGGCCGGAACGAAGACGGAGTGCTCAAGTTGTGGCCCAACTACGTCACCGGGGAGGACCTCTTCGGACTCACGGAGCCCGCCGTCGTCAGAGTACTGGAGAGCTTGCCTGGTGAGACTATAAGCCATGGGTGACCCGACCACAACCACAAAATGATGAAGGTTTATAAAAAAAACTGAGGTCTAAAATGTACACAAGGTGTCAAGATCCATAGCCGTAACAAAAATCCGGTCTTGGAAGTAAAGTAGGCGTCAACTCTTACATTGCTCAAAATATTTGCATGCTCTCATGAAGTAAAAACATGACAATTAACATTTTTATTGCTAATTACCTGGTATACTGGGCGGATACTATTCACACTACAATACAAACGCCTGTTTGAACTTATGATGTCCCTATTCACAGGTATTGAAACACTAACAGACTACCGATTCAAGTTCGGTCGATCCGCGCTTCTAGAGGGGGGATTAGCGATCAATCCGTCCGGCTGCGCGCGCTGCGAGGCGAAATGTCGCACGTCATGGCGCCGCGCCCCCCGGCCCCTTCACACCACAGCCCTGCCGCATCTCCCCGCACCTCCCCCCGGGACAGATCTGCCAGTCTGTCCTTATACCAAGCAGTTTATACACACTAAAAGCAGCCAGTACAAGAAAATGAAGATGGAGTGGCGGAATAATGTGTATCTAGCAAGGTAAGAGATGTTTTTAACTATTTTTACCGCGTCTCCGCAGCTATGCCGCATCTCCCCGCACCTCTCCCCGAGGCTGATTTACCCGACTGTCCCAATTAGATATATTGGCTGTCCCACGGCTATACCACATGGAGGGAAAGTAAAAATGTATATCTACGCTGTTTAAAGTACGGAAAGTAGTAAAGGTAAGTAAGAAATATAAAAACGGGAGTAATTTCTAAATTACTGCCGTTTTTTTATTTGTTATGCTTGAATGCTGCACTAAAGTAAGTAAGTTCGTATGAGCTAGTCGTGCTTCGCTCGTAATGCCACTTGAGGTCATCCCAATTTATTAATCCAATATATTAATCAATCAAGAATGTCTAAGCGAGCTACGCCACGAGCGCTTCACAGCACTGAATACACGTCTCTCATATTCATACATTTTTGTTTCAGATCTAAGATTCAAGGGCTGGGCTTGTACGCAGCCCGAGATATAGAGAAACATACCATGGTGATTGAATATATCGGGGAAATCATTCGCTCGGAATTATCGGAAATACGCGAGAAACAATACGAAGCTAAAGTAAGTACTTCATTTCATAAGAACGCCGCAGTTTCAATAATTTAATCAGTTTCTTTGTTATTATATGAAAGTTGGAACTACCGCATGTACAAAGTTATTCGCAGTGGCGGTCAACATTTAAAAGATTATTATCTTCAAAAAGTAAATGTAAAGAATCCTGTTTTAAATAACACTGATTAAATTGATTTTTCTTTATATATTTTACGTTTGAAAGCACTAAATGAATCGCACATTATTAATATGATATTAAAAGAATGGCGGAATTTATAAGGCGTTTTGTCCAGAACCGCGGCATCTATATGTTCCGCCTGGACGAGCGGCGCGTGGTGGACGCGACGCTGAGCGGCGGTCTCGCGCGCTACATCAATCACTCCTGCCAGCCCAACTGCGTCGCGGAGACCGTCGAGGTCGACAGGAACCTCAGGATCATCATATTCGCCAGGAGACGCATCGCTAGAGGCGAGGAGGTGAGTCACAATGCCTGGGAAATACCGCTTTTAGACATACGACCAGTATTCTGTTTCATCATCATCATCTTCCTGCCCTTTGTGACCGGCCGCATGCCTGACGTCAACCCGCCTTGGGAATACTTGCTTATTTGTATCTCATCACGTTTATTTATTTATTTGGAAGACCAACAGCTTACATTAGTAATGGTATGGTAAACTAGACTGAGAAAAAGAGAAGCCAATTAAAGGTCCTCACGGATAGAGAGACGTAGACGTTGGAGAGGATAACCCTTACCCTCGAATACTCAAATGCATCTCAGAGTTGAGCACGTCTCAAGTGGCGAGTTTTTGACAGATTTTCATTAAAAACTGTCAACGTGCTCAACTCTGAGTCGCGTTTGAGTATTCGGGGGTTAGTCTGATTGTTACTAGCAAATTCTCAAGTAGGTTATACTTCGACCTACCATGTTTCATGCAGGCCCCTTATTCTCTATGACCAAACGAAACTTTACAGCTCGTAACTTGTTTGTAACGCGCCGCGTCGCGTTTTTCAATACAAAAATGTCATAGAATATGATGACACGGTGATTCCACAAACGTGCCAGCCTTTGCTCGCGTTGTGTTTTGTTAGGTCATAGTGAATAAGGCCCCAGATCGAAAAAAATGTGTTCGTCTTTTTTGTCCCTGTTACCAAACGATAAGTTTAAATTGCCAGGCTATTCATGTTTTAGAGTGTATGTGAGTTCCTTTGGCTGACGCTGTAGCTCAAACAGCTGGGTAGATTTTGACGGAAACGACATTGTAAACTACATTGTTATGAACTGATGTGTTTCGTTCGCAGTTGGCGTATGACTACAAATTCGACATCGAAGATGACGCACACAAGATCAGTTGCATGTGCGGCGCCCCCAACTGTCGGAAATGGATGAATTAAACTAAGAGGAGACTAGCTGAACTACTGATCAACACAAAACACATTATTTTTCTATTAGACGTAAGACAAGACATATTATTTCAGATCGATGTATTATTTAAAAATTAACTTTTGTACATTTTACCGTAAGCAAAGCCATGTGATGTGTGTAGCGGAAGGCTATGATACCTAGTGTAATTTACCAAAGTTGTCTACGTATTTGTAAGAGGACGATATTTAGTGTAATAGATGCCACTTCCATGAGCTGTGTGATTTATAAATAAGACAATATCAACAGTTTTATAATAACATTCAATTTTATAAGTTTTATGGACTAGATCGACAATCATTGGAAACGTGTTTTTGTAAATATTAGAAATTATATGCATATAATTAAGGATATAAATCGTTATAGTATTGAAATATTTTAGAAGTGAACGTTTTAAAAATACTTACATTTGTTTAATTTTTTTTCTCATTTTTAAAGGTATTCTATATTTTCTATGTACTTTAAATCAGTTGATAACCTAATAGGAATGACATACTTAACCGCGATCCTTTTGATTTAGATATCTACCACAAACCGAAGTCATAAAATCACAAACAGAGTACAATCAATTTTAATGTCCATTGAATATTGCTTTTCAGCTTTCTACGGAAAAGTGAATGCCATGTCCATCAGTGGACCTGGCATGACCAAATTTGTATACTGCATTCTCAGAACAAATAAAAATAAAAGACCCCGCGTCGCGAACAACAAATGTGAAGCCACCTTTTTATCTATGTGTGTGTCGAAGGTTTTAAGGTTGTGTGTTCCAAGTAACCTAAATTCATAGTATAATAATTAAAAAACGATGCTATTTGAAGTACTTACAAGTGAAAAGTGATTCCGTGAGACTTTATGTAATTTGCTGCTATTTTTACTACACAGGAAGGCATAATTCTATTTTTAAGACTCGTGACTTACTAAGAGCGATGAGCATGGTTTTAGTGTAGGTGTGTGCGTGAGCATGTATGTATGCAGGAGCACGGTTTTGTATGGCTTCACTTTTGTTGTTCGCGGCGCGGCGTCTTCTCTTTTTATTTGGTCTGAGACTGCATTGTATATTTCTGAAATCTCAACCGCGAGGGTAGGTTAAGTTACCACATAGAATGCATTTAGTTAACGTAGCGCAGTGTAGTTAGCGTATTACCAAACAGCATTAGTCTAATGCTGGGATTCCACAATATATCATTTCTTTTGAATACGACGCTATAAATAACTTTTTTTATTTTCACATTAATAAAATTTAATTAACTTCTATTTTTATCAATGATATTTCGATAAACATGGATATTAATACTACACAACAATATGTTTTCTGTGTAAAATTCATATTCTATTGCCAGGGACGATCTATTTATTTTTATTACAATGTGACTTTCTCGTTTCAAAGTATTCGTGGAATTCCAGGTTTAGTGGAGTTCAAGTGTCACGATGTGCCTCACCAGTTGTAGAATTCGTAGGTTAGTTGGGTAACACCGCAGCGCGCCTTCTCAGCCAAATGAATTTATGTATAGTTGGTTGTGTGAAAACGTACTTACTAGTGCGCTCATAGGTAATCCATCTTTATTGGTGAACCTGATGGAGTTAACTGTTGGTCAAAAGCTGGGTACTGACTGACCGAGCGGCCTCGCGAGGCAAATGCCCGCTTAGACGTGCCTCGCCCATGGAAATTGCGGGTCAATCAGTATGCAGCTAATCGCTGTGTATCTCGCGTAGATAGTATAATTTATGTAGCTAATTTAATTACCTATAATGTGATATTACATCACATGTTTGTTGTAACGCTGGTTGGTTACGTAGACTAGTGAATAGTGACCATGTTTCTTTGAAGGTAGGTTAGACTGACTGACAAGTTCTTTTGAACAGAATCTATTTGCACCCAAACAGTTAAATTCAAGTCTAGAACAGAACTGTATATTAGTATGTAACTGATAGACATAATATTCGAGATTCTGACCCTTCTGCCACACTACCGGGCTTTTAAGTCGTTAAGCTATGTCGGAGGCATAAAAACTCCGTCACAAGAGTTGGCCATTAGCTCATACGAACTTACTACCGTGCTTCGACGAAAGTCCCTTTTCTATCCTGTGACAAATCAATATATCACTAGGCGACAAGTTCGCTAAAGCCGATAGTGTTGCTGGGTAAAGATTTGGTACTTAGAAATGAAACATAAGTTATCGCGTTTTGTCTACAAGCCTGGGTCAGTTGGACATTGTGATAGCACAAGGAATTTGTTATCTCACACAGTGACACAGTTAACTTTTAATTTTAAGTATAATGTGCAATATCATTTAATTTAACTCCAGATTGTAAATAACCACTAAATGACTATTGTTTACATGAATTAGATTTGTAGTTTCGGATGCATTATATTTCTTTAAGTTTCAAGACAAAACTTCATGCTTTCACATCAAATTATTTATTATAAGCATTCCCATACGTTTTGCTTCACACATTGTTGACTCTGAAGAATATACTATTCAAAAGAGAAATTAAATATTGTTCGTAAAATTATTATTTAGAAAATATACATTAGTATTTTTAATTATTTTCCTATCATTAAATAATTATTAGTATGAAATCTATTCTTTTATTTCAACATCCTTTACCCCATACAACTGTAGTCATAGATACTTTCACTTGGGATCATCCAAACTTCTAACCATTGCCTCAATCAAGAGAATCAGTTTAATAAAATACTCTGGGAACTTACCCACTTGCTAGCTCAGTGAGTATAGCGAAAAAGATATTAGGGGTGCAAAATAAAACAAATAATTTTGATATAAATTTCATTACAAACTGTTTTTCGACTTAAACTGCAAATAATATACCAAAGAACATGTCTAAGTAAAGCTGGGCAGCCAGCATACGTTGATCGCAACAGACTGGAAACGGCTCATCTAACAAGGCAACTCTCCACCGCTTACACACGATTGTATGCTACAAGAACCATCATCATCATTACACCAATAAAAAATAGTACTTCTGAATCATTATGAGTCTCAAAAAAAAACATTTTATCAGTGTCATGATGAGATAGTTCAGATAGAAGAAACCTATAGTTAGTTACTCTGTAATATACATGAGTATACTCTCGACTTGACTGGTCTATCATAATGTAGACTCAACCGTTCCATATTTTTAAACAATCCGAAAAAGTCTTGAAATAATTTACAAAAATATAACATCCATCATTTAAATATAAGTCAAGAGTGCTGCTTGAAATTATCACTCTATGCTGGAATGAGAATAAGAAAATAAATATTAAAATGTAATAAGAATAGCAAAATTGCATTACTCCGACGACTGCTGAGAAATATCAAAGTGATTACTAAATAAAATACAACTAAACACATAACTTAGGAGAAGACAAAGCAGCTTCAACAGAAATCAGCGATGCTTTGCCCAAGTAATAGATTTGGGCGATGAGATGATACGATAGCGAAATGACCATGCTTTGCACCATTACCTTAAAGAGACAAAAATTTTAACGGTTTCACAAACCAAATATCCCAAGAAACTTGCACAAACGAGTGAACTTACGTAAAATAAAAATTGATTGATTCAGTGTATTACAGCCAAAACACGATCACTGACTACAGCTAGCGGCTATATCCTAGCCGCACTAACTTGAACATTCATCGCTTACTAGTAACGCTGCCCGCAAAGTTGCATTTGTAAAGATAGCATTCTTATTTTGTACTATATATAAACTAGCTTGACAAGTAGAAGAGTTTTAATACTGTTGTTCAACCAACAAGACAGAAGAAAGGTTTTATAAAATACTACAAGATTCAGTGTTACTAGTAAGCGAGTTTTCACAAACATTGCATTTCAGATGTCCACATTTAATTGTATAAGTAGCCATGTAGCCATTTTGCCGCCTTCACTCTTAGTTTTGCCATTGTATTACCTACATTGGACGCTATTCACATTTCTATTACAAATAGAAAAGTTTGGCCACAGTGAAAACTGGATTGTCATTGGATTGAACAATACAATGATATATCGATGATTAAAATGTCTTTTGTTCGGCGACGATAAGCGCCATCATGAATTTCACGTGTGCCTGATCCCAGCTGGGCCACAAAAACTGGAAATCAGACTTGAGTATTCCGCTATGATCTCGGGAGTTTTTCGACAAGTTTCAGAGTTTGTCGGCCTCTCGTTTAGGAGATCTGTGTGGCTCAGCTGAAACCAAGTATTTGCAGTTGAGCCACCTGGATCTCTAAAACGAATTGACGTAGCAAAAATCTGGTTAATCATAGAGGCACTCGGTAGTTTGTCTCCAAGTATCACGAGTTTAATCACCTCGCGTTTAAAATTTATGCTGTTGTAGAGTTACTACTAGAGAGCTACTAGTAGAGCCTTTCACACATATTTCCTAAAAGAGAGACTGACAAACTGACAAACTCCCGAGATAATAGTAGAATACTCAAACAGTCTGTTTTCCACAGTATTTTTTGTTGCCCAGCTGGGATCAGGCTCACTGAATTGACTGAATTTTTATTTTTTAACGTTTGAACTAAAGGTATCGCAAACGATGGATACGATTAATCATACTGTACACACGTTACAATTAAAACATTCCATCATTCTGTAAGAAAATTGCATCACAGAGGCAATAGTTTTATTTCAAAACAACATTATTGCTTACGATTTTAATGATAATTTTAAATGGCTACTGTTTGTGTATGAGGAATTATATTTCACTTCACAGTTAACAGCTGTTATTATAGAAACAGTTAAATACGCCGACCAACCGACACATGGAATATTTACTAATAAGTACTATTTCATTCATAATTATAAATTCAATGACACGAAATATCAATTTTAATATTTTATGAACAAAATTACAAAATCTAGCGTTATGTTAGAACCACCGATCTAAAATGACACGACAATGTTTTTCGCTCGCTTATTATGTTGTTTACAAGCTAAATATTTATTGCCAAAGAGACTAGTCATTTTGTAAAAGGAAAATACTACCCTAGCCACACGCTCATAACTTGTACCTTTCGTACAAAAGCTAATCAAAAAAGAGCCACCCAATAATTCGATTCGGTAGATTATTTGACTAAAATTCAGTTTGAATCCGCCCCGACAGTTTACAAGACCATGACGGCCTCGGTGGCGTGCCGGGCGATTGCTCAGATGAGACGCGAGAGGCGAGGGTTTGATTCCCGCTGCGGAAGAAATCTTTGCATGTTCTGCAAATATGGTACCATGGTGTACTCATAGTTTCTTATACTCACTATACAGGGAATCCTAGTGTGGGGATTAAAGACTATTTGCTGGTCGCAAACCATTCACGATTCATGACAAGACATGAAAAATGAAAATTGTATATTATTGATATTGAATCAAGAGTGGCTGCGAGTTTTTTTTATGACTACTTGTGGCCCTGCCCACCCTGTTAGGGATACGGGCGTAATACGTATTGTATGTAATGTTTCTTATTCTAAATTCTATGAAAACTTTTGAAATATAAGACCGCACACACAAATTCACTGTGGTTTGAATGTGAGAGATGGCTGGGTGCTGGGTTAGGGCGGCGATGGCGGCGCTCAGTCGATGTACTGCGCGAGCCAGCGGAAGCCCTCGCCGTAGCCCTGCCGCTTCAGCACCGAACACATGAACAGCTCCAGCGGACGCCCCGGCAGCTCCGACCGGGACACTTTACCCTGGAACATTACCACATCTATGAACGAAGAAATCACATACATATATAATATTTTTATTCTTCTATATATTGTAAATACATACCTATAATATTATATTACAACACCATGCAAACATTTCTCCCGCAGCGGGAATCGAACCCGCGCCTCTTGCGTCTCAGTCAAGCCAACGAGGTTAGGTGATAACTAACCTTTCCTGTAGTCTGCTGGTACAGGTTAAAGAACTGACGCAGATCGTCCTCGCTCGCCGCGCCGGGCTTGTCAATCTTATTGCCCAGGATGAGCACCGGGCAGTTGCTGAGGGTCTCGTCGGTCAGCAGCGAGTCCAGCTCGGCCTTGGACTCCGGGAGGCGCGCGCGGTCGCAGGCGTCCACTAGGAACACGATGGCGTCCACGGCGGGGAAGTAGTCGCGCCAAACCCGCCTCGCTTGCTGATGGCCCCCTAAGTCGAACGTTGTGAAGCGCATACTGCCTATGGACAGTTCTTCGGACGCTGTGGAGGAGATGGTTAGACTATCAACTTCACACAATCTATAACTAAGGCCTTTTACCATCTAGTAGATGATTTATACAGCGTCAGGAGGCAACTTTTACCTTCTCAAACGGGACGCTGTAGTGCCCGGGACGAATTAAGGTGGAGTAGGCTTGCCCAGCGCCTATTCCATCCTCACAGCTTAGTCAGCATGGTCCACAGGAAGGACATAGTCAATACGTGCGGAGCTGACTAAGCCGCGGGTTTCCTCACGATGTTTTCCTTCACCGTTTGAGAGTACTGGTATAGCTCACATACATTTTTCGCACAGAAAAATCCATTGGTACACGACTGGATTAATTGAACCCACGACCCTAGGATCGGAAGACGGGGTCACTACTAACTAGGCCACCAGTGCTCTATACCTACTATTACTATATCTCTCTTTTATAGCAAAACCACCCAAGGCGGGATTTTTCAAAATTCAATCCAAAAAGGAGTGAACGTTTGTATTGAACTTTTAAACGCGTAGGACGTACGTTTTGCTTAAAACATGGCCTGAATACTTAAATGCAAAATAAATTTACACGTGTTTCAGGATTTTTCAAAACAAACCCTAAAAGGGGGTAAAATGCGGAATCAAAGTTTGAAAAGGAACTTTTTACCAGCCGGTGCGATTCGCTCGAAATTCGTTTTGGATACAAAAAATAAATAATATTATATTATACGATTTCGTCGCCAGTGTTATGTTCTAATGAAGTGATAAATTATTCAGTCTTATGCTAAGAGAAGGCTTACGCTTTTGTCTGGCTTCACTGGCGTAGTGCCTGTCGAATTTTAGAGAATGGTTGAGTACAGGTTGCTGGTATGCTTATTTCACGCCACGAAATTTCATCAAAATTTCTTCAGCTATTACGGCGTCTTAGCGAAACCATTTTTGGTAATAGCATTTTTATAGTAACACTAGCTGCCGCCCGCGGCTTCGCTCGCGTGGTACCCGGATAAAAAATAGCCTATATGTTAATCCAGTACATGTACCATGTATATTCCAAGTTTCGTTCAGATCCGTTCAGCTGTTTAGGTGTGATTGAGCCACAAACATCCAAACATCGTTACAAACTTTCGTACTAGATGGCAGCACCGGTAAAATTAGTACGCGCTATCGTTGCGTTTTGAGCTTTACGCCGGTAATTTCAAGCAAACTAAGACTTTTCAAATTTATAATATAAGTAAGAAGTAAGATAAGTAAGAAGTAAGATAATATAAGTAAGATTGAGGATAGACTTTGGTTATATTCGCACTCACGAACAGGAAATAGTTACAAGAGGTGATCACCTTGAGAAAATAAATGCATCATGTTGAATAAATAGTGACACAAGTGGTATTGTAGTACAGAAATTCATCCAACAAAAAAATACCACGTTATTTATTTTTGCTCATCTTACTTATATCCATACTAATCAAATCTTAATTATGAATGCGTAAGTAACTCTTGTCTGTCTGTTACCTTTTCATGTCTAAACAAATTTTGATGATATTTAGCAAGGAGATAGATTCCATCCCTGGGGAAGCACATAGGCTACTTTTTATCCTGTAAAACGATCCAAAAATGGAATAAGGATGTAAAAGGATAAACGAGATAACGCATAATTCCTTCTTAGACATTAATTTATAACAATTAATTTGACATTCATATCAACCGCTTGATCGTCAGCAGTTCTCTTTTTCTCGCAGGTCTGTGAGTAAGGGCCTCTGGCTGGGCCAATATCATGATTTTTAATTTGTTGGTGTTGTCTCCGCCCCGAATAGCAGAATAACTACCTAATGAAACATTTTAAAATTTTGCATTATTAATACTAAGGCGGTACGAAGTTTGAGGGGTCAGCTAGTTATAAATAAATGCGAGATGTAACGATGTAAGGATGTTTGTGACCATCACGCCTAAACAGCTGGTATAGAAAGCTTGTGATCAGAAATAACAGTCAGGCTACTTTTCCATCTGGCTACCACGCGAGTGAAGCCGCGGACGAAAGCTAAACACAGCATATTATCTGTGGATATACTGACACAGAAAATTATCAGCATTTTATAGATATGAAATTTCTTCCGGCCACATACAACATTTCAATGCTGATACAGGAAATTATGTGCCTTGTACCAGTACTCTCAAACGGTGAAAGAAAACATCGTGAGTAAATCAGCATGTCGTACCTAAAAAAGTTCGTAAACAGTGTTCAAGTGCACAAAACGAGCTTCTTTGTGGGGCGCACATAGGTGCGCATAGGTGGTTTTTAACTTTGACTATAGAGTCAAAGTTAAAAAAAATTCCTTGATATCACGAGAATCATTTTGACACGTTTTAAATCTACGTTGCATTAACACCTGTTGTGTAAATGTCAACTAAGGGATAGTATCCTTATCCTCTCTGGAGGAATCATGTTTATACAAAGGTTTATAAATTTATACTTTCACCACACTGGTTTCGAAAGAACTAGAGACATGAGTAGTGGTATTAGTAGGAAATCATTTATGGTACTGGTTAGTTCAGTAATTAACTAGAAACCAAACTTCATACCAGTCAGTGTTCATTAGCTAAGCAGTTGTATAACAAGGGTAAACTAATTTTGTATGCATTGCACACATACTTGATTTAAAATGCTTTTTATAGAGAATGTTAACAGCATTTCCATAATAAAGCATAAGTGAAATGTTTGGACGTGCCTCTAACTACACCTTACCCTCTTTTCATAAAACTTGAGACTTGTTTAAGGTTCATGCTGAAAAATTCAAATCTCTTAAGTCTTTATGGCTTAGACTTTAAAGGCTCTTGAACTTCTTGGAGATACAGTTTAGAACCAGTTTTAAACACTAGGATAATGAAAATGTATGAGATAATTCGGTCAAGGCCCCCAGTCGTGGACAAAACCTGGATAAGAGACGCACAGGACAGAGGACACTTGCAAAATCTAAAGAAGGCATACACACCTTTAATATGATCATATAACAGCAGCTTATCAGCATTGCTGAGGAGCGCATGAAGCCAGCATGATTATGTAGTTTAATTCAATGGTTCATTGACTCCAATCAGGAGTAGGTTAAGTATTCCTCAGTGCAAAGTTTTTATAAATAGGTTAATGATAATTAGTGTGAGTCACATAACTCAGATTTTTCAAGATTGGTCATGCCCTCAGGCCACTTTATTTCAAGTCATTGTCTTATCTGTTTATGTTCTGTAAATATTTCTTCTGGGACTGGGTGTTGTGGTACCATGGTACTCGTAGTTTCTGATACCCACGACACAGGGAATACTAGTGTGGGGTCAGGACTATGTATGTAACTGTTGGGTGTTATTTATTATTTATCTAAGCAAGAAGTGACATATCACTAACGTAATGAACTAATGAAGCGCTTGTAGCGTAGCTTGCTTGGGCGTTCTTGATTGATTGTTAAAGTTAAACAACGATTTGCGCGGTCACAATTGGGATGGGTAACTACGAGTGGCATTACAAGCTGAGCGCCTCCGTGCTTCAGAGGGCACGTTAAACAGTCGGTCCCGGCTTTTAAGTCGCTAAGCCATGACGGAGGCCTTTAGGCGTCCTAAAAACTCCGTCACTAGAGTTGGCCACTAGCTAATAAGAACATACATACTAACATTATTTGATCAAATGCTTTTTAGCTTTTCTTTTTATATACAGTAACGATTTAGTAACTATGTTGTAACTAAGATCTTATTATAAAAGTAGATGGGTTTGTCAGCACTCATATTTTGGCGAGAGAAAAGTACGGTGGTTGCCAGACTCTAATTTATTTGTCTTTGTCATGATCATTTATATCCACCTTCAATACAATAAGTAAAAGTTAGGCTCATGGAAACTTAGCCATATTTTTGTGCATTTTTTTTACATAATGATGCATCTAGTGATACAATCAGTTTTTTTTGAAACTATGAGATGAAATGAGATTACTATTTATATAAATTATAGGAAAGCCTGATGGAAACTAATCGTAACAAAGATGCATAATACTAAACACCCTCTATGTGTCAGTGATTGGGGTAAAGGTACTTACTCGGATGCAATGTAGGTACATGCTGTGCCAGTCTGTCATCCTTGAGCATATGCAGGAGTGTGGTTTTCCCGGCATTGTCTAGTCCCAGGAACAGCAACTTGCCAGATTTCTTCCATAGACCTAGGAATTAACAGCGATATTCAGCCAACAGCCACAAAAAATATACAATGATGATAGTATGGGTTAGACAACTATCTTTATTTGCGAAAATTAACATAATGTAGGCTGAAATAACAAACTTCACCTAAGACTTGGTAAATAATGGAATCACATCTTGTGTTTTTAGTTTTTTTTGCTAGGTGTATATATTTCCCTGAAGTTCCCACCAGACTGAGAGAGAAACACTATTGAATTCATTTTCTTTGCCTGTGTACCTACTTTATTTGAATGATGTGGCAATACACCATCAGTGTCTGAACAATTGTTGTAGTATCTGTATGTGCAAAGTCAATAATTCCATTTCTTACGGATATCAGTAAAATTTCTGCAAATTAATACATAAAACTGATATAACATAAATAACAGCTGATAAAGTTTTTACTTACCGAGGAAACCAAGAACTCCCGTGAACCAATCCAAGATAAACATTATGAATCTGGAATGTAGGATATTTGTATTACTAATTTAACCATTTCTTAAGAGGATCTCCTACACCTTCACAAAGAACGTAAGTGGTGGCTATGACTAATGACTTGCAAATCTCATTGTTATCAATTACGACGCATTATTTGCCAACGGAATATCACAGTAACACTAATAAATTCACCAGGCATATGTCCTCAGACGTCGTCAGACATCGAAAACGTAGTAAGAATTCGATAGTGAATTGAGTAACATGAATGACAGAAAATTCATACTCCCAACTTTGAGCGAAGATTACACTTGTTATGAATGGTAAATACTCACTTATTTTAATTGAACTAGATTATCTAATGCTAGAGGAAGTTTATCACAATAATTCGCACTTATTTGCAATATGATATAGCGCTAAAACCTACGATTTTTCGTAGCAAGAAAAGATGGAACTATGAAGTTGGCAATGACGTGACATACGCTATTTCCGGATGCTGTCACAATGTCACAAAATACAATGTCAGTTGGCTGCGTTCATACAAATTAGAATAAAATTAGAATTATTTATTTCAGAACAACAGAAAGCTTATAACAGCCAAAACGCTGTCTTAATTATAACTTAAAAATACTCTTAAATCTATAAAAATAATATAAAGTCTATCATTAAACCATCTATATGTTGGAACTCGTGTACGAATGCATTTAATAAATTGCGCTTGTCAGCGCATTCTTAGCGTGAAGAGTAGAGTGAGAGTTGCGTCACAGGCAAAGAACTGGTGTAAGAAATAGAAAAATAACTTTAGAAAAACATGTATATTTTTTTCAAAATCGTAGCAAGACTTATGTTTCGAATAAATGCAATTTTTTAATATTTCTACGTTTAGAATCTCTTTTTCTCTTTTAATCAATTAATAATAAACTGTAAAACTACATACATGTTATGTACATACGTACAACGTTTGAACGCAACTTTTGTGTTACCATATTTTAAGTAATTCTTTTCTTGACATTGACATATTTTTAGTGAACTGATTTTAGCGAACAAGTTTATAACACTAAGACACAAATAAGAATTTATTATACAATTAAGAATTTATTGTAGATATTAAGTTTTAGTAGGTTTACAATATCTTATGACTCGTTCTATCTGTCTGTTTCTCGATCGATTTAAAGAATTGCCGAAATGTTTGGCTTAAATGTGGCAACCCTAACTTCAAAATTTCTTTCTAGTTTTTGACAGCTTTCAAAGCTAAAGGTATTTTCTAAGTTTTTCGTGTAAAAGTGGAAATTTTGATGGGAAATGAAATGAAATAATAGTTTTGAAAGATACGGGAATTCTCTTCCTATCTGCCATACCCATTTTGTGATAATTTATGTGAAGATTACCTAGATTTATTAAGGTTACAAAGTGCTTGAAGAAGTGTTGTTATTTTCAGGCTAAATCATGGCCCCAAGGAAAAACAAAGTTGCTAAAGAGGAGGTCCAGGTTACTCTGGGTCCTCAGCACTTGATCGGCGAGACGGTGTTTGGTGTTGCACACATCTTCGCGTCCTTCAATGATACTTTCGTTCATGTTACTGACTTATCCGGTCGGGAAACCATTGCCCGTGTCACCGGCGGCATGAAAGTGAAGGCTGATCGTGACGAGGCTTCGCCCTACGCGGCTATGTTGGCTGCTCAGGTATACTGTTGTTGCGAGTGTAAACAATAAAACATTCCTATCCATTACAAAGATTTTTAAGGTTATGTTTACTGACATGTTTTGTAATTCTTGGTCTTGGATTGAAACCCTCGCCTACTACCAATTAGCCAGTTTAGTGTGCTAGCACTGTAAAGTTGTTCAAATCATGTTGATACTGATACTTTTTGTTATTATAACAGTAAACACTATGCTTCTATAAAATGCAAATTATTTGTGTATTTACTAAACTTAATCAAATTCAATACATTGTAAGCTACCCCGTTCAAGTAGACTCATATCTCCATCGCCTAATTTCAATTGACACTCAACATGAAACTTGTTTCATTCCAGGATGTCGCCGAAAGGTGTAAGAACCTTGGCATCACAGCCCTCCACATCAAGCTCCGTGCCACTGGCGGCAACAAGACCAAGACCCCTGGACCCGGCGCCCAGTCTGCTCTCCGTGCCCTTGCTCGTTCCAGTATGAAAATTGGCCGTATTGAGGATGTCACACCTGTGCCCTCAGACTCCACTCGCAGGAAGGGCGGCCGAAGGGGTCGCAGATTGTAATCTGTTAGTGTAAGCTCACTGTGGACTTTGAATAAAGAAGTTTATGGTATTTTATTTCTTTCATTCAGATTATTACGACCCATGTCCGACATCTAAAAATATTAGTGTTCCTAATCTAATTTTTATTTCTCATTGGCCTACCTAGTAGTAGAATTAACAGAACATTCCTATTTCTCATAAGTAGTTACACTGCTGCAGTATGCAAACAGACTGAGTATTCTTTTTTGTGAAGTGACCAAAGACTTAGTCCGTTAAGATGTCTGTATGGATAGACGCTGACGCTGACGCCGAATATTGGAGTACAATGTCTTGAAGACAGGTGCAACATGCTGAAACAGTTGTCATCCAACAACTGTTACAGTGTGTTGCTGCTTCCATGCACCAAGATTAGGCGTCTTATCGGACTAATAAAGTCTTAGGTCACTTCGCGGTGAGACTCCGAACTCCGAGAACAGGATTGAGCGACTTAGCAAGGACGAGTAGAACTACTAGACCTCGTGGAAGATTGTTCATGCAATGATGATACATACACCATCGAGGATACAGGAACATCCGTCATTCTCCGGTATTTCAAGGAGTTGGGCTGACTGGGATTATGCACAATACACCCCATCGCGGAACGATCTTTGTTCCCCTATCAACAATTAAAATTAGAGATGGACCGACCCAGTAGTGAGCGGCGGGAATCAGCGCGTACAGCTGAACGGTTTAAAAATTAAACTTTGAACATAGGTACATAGTTTATGACGTAAAATAACATTAGGTATGTATAGAATGCATTCAAAATCATGGAAATGGGTATGGTTTCGTCCGATCCTACTCCCAGGGGTATAATGGGTCCGAAGTGTAGATTTCGTCCAAGCATTACCTATAGGCGACTTTTTATCCGGGTACAACGTGAACTAAGCTGCGGGTGGAACTAGTGACGCGGGGCCCGTGTCCAACGGCATGTCCTTTATCCGAGAGAATTATTCGGTTCAGAACATATAGAATAGTACACTGTGGTTTAGAATAATCTGTTTACCTAGTGTGATGTGATTCTTTCCAGCTCCACTACAGCTTCAGATTTTAACTAACATGACGTTCCGCCATCGAGCATGCTCGATGCGTTCCGCTGACGGCGATAGTAGACTAACCTCCGAATACTCAAACGCGACTCACATTTGAGCACGTCTCAACTCACGGTTTTTTGACAGTTTCTGATGAAAATCTGTTAAAGTCATATGAAACGTGCTTTGAGATGCGTTTGAGTATTTTACCTACGCACTTATCTTATACTATACCTATAGGCTCCTAATGAGAAATCCTTTGCTAATCCTCCATTGACTAGGCCCTCCACCAGCCCACCAGCCCCGTTATGGTTTTTTATTAAAATTTATGGTCATCATTTGCCGTTTTTTATCAATCTTTATCAGCCGTTCTTTATGGGGTCGGCACAGCTTGTATTCCTCTTCCAATTCCGCCTGTCAGAAGCAAGGTATCTCAACACTCACTCCTTTCTTACTCCCCCCCAATACTCAAACGCGACTCGTAGAGTTGAACACGTCTCAAGTCATGGTTTTTTGAGTTTTCGATGAAAATCTATCAAAAACTCGTCACATGAGACATGCTTAACTCTGAGATGCGTTCGAGTATTCGGGGGTTAGTCTTTCGCACAGTCCATCAATATTTTCTTTGGCCTAACAGGGCCTACCTCTAAACACATTCATATCCAACATTCTTCTAGTCACAAGACATTCCTCCCTTCTCCTTATCACGCTAACCATGACATGTCTTTCTTACGATAACCTATTGCCCCTGAACTCAATTAAAATGTATAGTGTTAGGACAAAAATAAAATAATATAAATTGGGGAGAACATTGCATGTTGTTATTTATTGATATATTAATTTCAGCTACATAGTTTAAAATATAAGTTCCTAAATTTTACAAACACTTGTATAATTTACAAAGCTTTTAAAATGTGGATGTAGTTAAATTTTAATCTGTTAGTTATTATATAAATCTAATCCTTTATAAATAGTTCACTATAGTATTGCACATATAATTGGTGTAAGTGGCCTAGGTAAATATTTAAAACAGTCTTACACTAATTTGTGAACGTTTCAAAATCCCTTTAAAAGTAGGCTGTTATAAATTACACAGCCACGCCCTTTATTTATATTCTTTCGTGTTTCCATTTTTCAATATTTTTTATCATTTTAAAGCTATTAAAATATGAAAATTGTAATGTAAGTTAAGGATACAGAAACATTAGTGATCATAATAATGAGCATTTTTTTAAAGTCTGCTCCCTGTTCTAATTGATATAATATGAGATCAATAAAATACATTAACATAATTAGCACAAATCCAAAATGTGGCTCCTTGAGCTCCCTATGTACCTAATATAGAATACACCTTACAATTTTTACCACAAACATATTGATACTAACTTGTATTTATATTTACTTTTCTAACACAACGTTCAATATATGACATGACGAATAAACAAATTCCACACCAACTACACATTATGCTTGTAGAACACAGTAATTTCGATAAAATTAGAGTAAAAATATAAATCTGTAATAAAAATTTAAACATATAACAAAAACTAGAATACGTTTACATTAAACCTCATGCCATTAAAAATACTGTTAAATAATAACGTTAAATATAAATTATCGGATTCCAACAACATCTATCAACCAAGATGACAAACATCCCGTCTCAAGCGAAAAACAAAACTCACAACCTATGAATAACACCCTACTACGCTACAAAATTATTTATTTTTAATGGCATAAGAGGCGATCACCGTTGTGCCTCCACAATTTCACCACAGTCATGATATAATTCGACAGGGAAGCTGAACACTCAATGTGGAACACCGTCCTTCCCACTGAAGATTGACAACTTTCATCAGCAAGATGTGTGAAAGGTGTAAATGTTGTGGGGTCGGTGAATGTCCAGCGGCCCACGGTGCATCCGCTTGATATTACGAAGCAGCAGGCGGAGGCAGCGCGGGCCGGGCTCGGGGCTTGCGCTACAAGCCCGTTTTGAGTCTGATCTTCTTGAGGTGCGAAGGCGACGGGTTGGGGAAGGGCCTTCGTTTACCGGCCGACATCAACGACTCGTGCGGCCCGGTCTGAGTGCCTAACACTGTACCTCCGGTCACGTCCTCCCACGTACCACCGATCATATCCTCGGAGGAGGAAGACGCCATAGCGCGGCAACGGTTGCCGGACCTTGTGGCGGAACCGCGGATGGATCTGGCGAAACTCCGCTTGCTGAGCTTGGCCGTGACGGACGAGGCGCGAGGGCTCTCAGCGCCGTCTACCGACCGTCTGCTCACCTTCGCCTTCACCACGCCGCCGACTTGAGTCTTACTCGTGTTCGGTTTCCGAATCGCTAGTATATTCCGACGCTTCGTTGACAAGGTTTTCGGTTTAGGTTCGTTCTCTGTGAGATATCTGGTTCGGGAGGTGGATTTGACCGGTTCGTTCTTCTTTGCGAACTTCATATTCATATTGAGGATGTCGTGCCCTGAGCGCGGAGCGAGGAGCGGAGGGCTGCGTTTGCGTTCGGTGTCGGTTTTGGCGCCGACGTAGGTATTCTCTTTTCGTTCTTCGGTGACTTTCCCCTTTGAGCGCGCGTACAGCGGCATTCGGGTCGGCGAACTCGTCTTTGGACGTAGACGAGACATTGTCAGCTGGAAGGAAAACATATTTCAGCGATAGTTTAGCTCTACTAAGTGTGCTCAAACAATAGTACCTGTCTTGGATCATTGTTTGATACTATCAACGAGTATTAATAGTTATCTCGATGTGTACAATGTAAGTGAATCTACTATCCCCACTCCCAGTTTTAGTAGGTACTGATCTGTGCAAATGATTGTTAATTTTCTCAAATTTTTGGACAACACGATTCAATCAACAATTTATTCTTACCCTGACTACTAATTAAGGACTGTTGTTTTGATCTGTTAACTGAAAATTAAAATACCAATGTTACCAAAAAACAAACAAAAATTAAAAATTAAAGTTTAAATATTTTAGCAACAAAAACAATAATGGTTTAGTCTGTTAGTAAAAAGGTAAAATGAATTAGTAATTTAATTTGTTAAGAGGAAATGTGGGCGCAGAGTAAGAACAACAATAAGCAAGTATTCCCAAGGAGGGTTGACGTCAGGCAGGCGGCCGGTCATAAAACACCTTAGCCAAAACTCTTACAGCATGATAATGCTGTGCCGACCCCACATAGAGTGGGATAAGGGCAGGAAGATGATGAGTAAGAACACAAAAAAGTTGTGAACTGAAAATACCCCACCATAAATATATATAAAACAATAAGCATTTTTTGCAGTCAATGCACAGGCCAAACTACTCAAGCTAGAAAGCTGAAATTTGGAAGTTTCTGAAACTCGGTCTGGATGCTATAGATGCAAAGTAAATGAACACGTGTTTCAGGATTTTTTAAAACCACCCTTAAAAAGGAGTAAAATGAAGTGTCAAAGTTGTGTGTTTTTCAAAATAACTCTCAAAAAGGGGTAAAATAGGGTGTCAAAATTTACACTACGCGAGTGAAGCCGCGCATGTAAGGTAGTATTAACGATTTTAACAAGTGCATAAGATAGTTTCCGCCTACTATCCCGGTCCATAACCAGACCGTGACCGCCCCAACACAAAAACAGCAAAGCAAAAAAATTACCAGCTAACTTTTGATAGAACTTTTTTTGTAGGTACATTTTTGTGTTGGGATGGTGACCGATCGATTATGGAACGGAGTATTTGGCAGAGATCCTACAATGTAAATAAGTATTTATAAGAACAAAAAACTCGACTGCGTAGAACTCAGGTAGCATAATACCTGCCATATTTGATTTTCCGCCACATGATGATGATATTGGTGATGATTTTCTACCATTTTAGTCTAAATTTTTAGTTTTGTACCATATTAGTTCATTGAATTTTTACACTTTGTGTCAAAAAGCTCTCATTATCTAGCTAGACGAATCCAACACCTCATTTGCCAAGATCCGTTTAGGCCGTTTCGGCTACAGAAATAGCCAAAGGAATAAATTGAAAATGGCTTCTGACAGCCGCCATATTGATTTTTTTTGACACTTCATATGACACTCGTCATCCAGACGAATCCAACGACACCTCATTTGACAAAAAACCGTCCGGCCGTTTGGACATTCATACATACACCCCAAATACATTACCCTCCTTCGTAGTCTGATAAAAACAAATGCAAAATAAAAAAATAAATATTTGTGGATATTTCACACAGCGCCATCTAGCCCCAAACCAAGCAAAGCTTGTACTAAGGGCACCAGATGGCTGATAGTATACCTACATACTTTTTTTTTTGTAATTACATACTTATATTTATAATCCTACAACACCCGACTCGGATGAAATATTTGCAGAACATATATTTCTCCCGTAGCGGGAATCGAACCCGCACCTCTTGATGCTCAGCCTAACACTCGCCTGCCACGCCACCGAGGTATAACCAAGATATAACAACCGAGTGAAAAATGCAAAGTAGCTTAGTTCCATCCTGACCTGAGGTCTCATAGTCCTGGTGTGTGATCTTAGCCACTCCCTAACGGCGGATAGGTTGCGGTGCTCGGAGCATGGTATCCTCGAGTTAGGGTGTTGTCCGGTCAGGTCCAAGATTGAAGCGCCCAGAGAACGCCCCACCTAGAAAATACAAGAGATATTGTTGTAGGAAGAAATACGCTATGGTTTCAACTATGGGGTTTGCTTGCCAATCAGATAATAAATAATTATACTAAAAATAAATAATAAAAAGGCCTTTTACCATCTATAGTAGATGATTTATACAGCGTCAGGAGGCAACCTTTGCCTTCACTAACGGGACGCTGTAGTGCCCGGGACGAATTAAGATGGAGTAGGCTTGCCCAGCACCTATACCATCCTCTCAGCTTAGTCGGCCTTGCCCACAGGGAAGACATGGTCAATACGTGCGGAGCTGACTAAGCCGCGGGTTTCCTCACGATGTTTTCCTTCAGAGAGTACTGGTATAGTGCACATAAATTTATCGCTATAGTTTAATAAAAAATAGCTAGATTATAAATCTTATGGAAAGTTTTAGATGTTTATTTTTCATCTAAAATAGGAAACAAATGGTCAACGTGGAGTGGCTACAACAAAAAATAAAAAACAGTGAAAGAAAATTGTGTTTTTTACAAGTAGGGATTGGTCCTGTGAAGTGCAGTTTATTCCTATAAGATTCAATTTCGTTCAACTGTAATGGTGTGATTAAAATACAAACATCCTTACAAACTTTCAGTTTTAAGAAATAACAATTCTAGAGTAAGTTTTGTTAAAACTTATGGTAATGAAATGATACAGAATGAATTCGTTAACATTTCCAAAATGTTCACTTTTCTTACCTCACACCTAGTAACTAGCATTAGTTTGTTCTTGCTTGTTAACTGGTTACTGTCATGGTAGTAGAATTATTGTTTATTTCACATTTTAAAAATATACATTTCAGTGTTCATAAAGCAGCAGTGTTGTCTGGAGATTTTTGAAGACTAAAAGCGTTCTAAATACTTGTACCAACTACTCTAATATACTTGTTTGTACAAATATCTACTAAGATTGTCTACTGAATTTCACCTAAAGATACTTTTATAACTGAAATTACACGGTGCAAGTTCATGACAAACCTTCATGGGATCTATGTCTTCAAAAACCTCCAGATTCTTTGCGCGACAGTGCGATATTCTTACCTGAAACGTGTTTTGTCACTTCAACTTCAGTTGATAAACTAATGCTATCGCCCACAACACGAAGACGAGGTCACTAAGCCTTGGATAATATCTTGACAAGTTACCTTCAAGAGGCTATTATACCATCGCGTCTAGATCGATTTAGAAAGAGATAGCGCAACGGATTTCGGGTGTATAAAAGAAAGACAGTGTGAGACCGCGCAAAATATTGAAATCAAATAATTGTTAATTTTAAGAAAACTGAATTAATAAAAATCTAGTTTCAACAATTACTTAAAGAAATAGTTATTACCAAAGTATTTATCAAAGTAAAAATCATCTGAAAATATTGTAGGGTTCCTAAGATCTAGACCAAAATATGGATTTTTCAAGATTTTTTTAATCGTGTTATCACTTTGAAAAAAATGTTAAAAATTCATTTTCTTTGGAATAAAGACACTTCATTAACTAACATAGAGTTCTACATCGATTTTGGTGAGCAAATCCGCTATGGCACACTCTTAATGCAGTCCACGTAAATTGAGCAGTTTAGAAAAAAAAAACAGTTCTTTTTGGAATCAGATAATAAAAATCAGAGCAGTTATTTTTTGTTGGTATTACCAAAAAAGATAATTTGTCACTTATCCAAGGAATAGTAAACGCGTCATAACTTACACCATTCCGGTACTAGCTTTTTTAATCGTTTGCCCCACTTAACCTAATCCTAGCTAAGCATGAATAATAAATTATGATTCCTCCCTCTCACCCTACCCCCTAGCTAATGGTACCACAGACGTAACGATAAATCTGCGCAGATAAGGGTAAGCCGACTGAAAAAACTTGAGCTGATCCAGAATGTGAACGGGGACCGCACCCTATCTCAGACTAAAGTAAGGAAGTTCGTATGTGCTAGTGGCCAACTCTTGTTGTGACTGTGTAGCTCCCAGACTACAAGCTACTACCGTCAAAATTTTAGCCTCAAGCCCTCAAACGTCAAACATCGTCCACAAAATTGTAGGCGGGCGTTGAGGTAAGCCAGAAGAGGCAGGGGGTGAAAGCCCATTCTGAATTAAGTATAAGAGAAGATAAAGAGCATATAGCTCTGTGACTCTATACAGTCAGATAATATAATTTTTAGAACATATGGAGTATCTAAATTTAGTTATTTCTTTTCGTTTCAGCAAGAATGGTGATTTTTGTAACATAAGTAATAGACACAGCTTCCATTGTAAGTTTTTGCATTTTGATTTTAAATCAATTTGACGTGTACGATTTGGGGAGGGGGAGGGGGGGTCATGTTTCCTGTGACCCCCCCCCCCCCTCGGACGGAATTAGATTTACAAATGTTCATATGAACTTCTGTTGATTATACTGTATTTTTAATAATTTTTCTTTACTACTGTCGCTAATGATCATATTCTGGGATAAACTACTAAAGTTTTAGAGTAATTAACTATATTTTATTGAGCTGTAATTGCCAATGTATTGCAACAATGGAAGCCGATTTTGACCAGCATGACTAGATTAGCTTACACTATTACACCCCTATATTTGCGCAGATGTTTCGTCCGCTGCCGTCTAAATACCCACATGCGTGCACACAGACCTGAAACGGGTTTACCTCTTCGAAAATGTGCGGCGTGTATTTGGGCGGGGGTGGGGGGGTGTGCGGCGCGGGGGGCGGGGCGTCGCGCACGGGAGGGGGCAGCACGTTGACCAGCCGCCCAGTGTTGTAGTTACATTCCAGCGTGTAGGAGCGGACGAGGCCAGTCGCCTTTAGGACGGCGACGCGGCCGGAGCCCTCGCGGGACATGCCGTCGCGACGGTCCCTGGGGAGATAAATAATTGTAACGGAAATAATATTCCCTTCAGTTATTGAATTTTCCCGCGTTCCGCTTTGTCAATGGAGAGCGACATAAGATGGCGGAACTTTGATGTGGCCGTGCGTGGACAAAACAATTCATAAAGAGATAAAGCCTGGGGGAGATAAAAATACTAAATAAACTTAAATGTCGTTTCTTTGTTTTTTCAGGTATGAGTGGTCAAGTGTTGTGAAATTAGTTACCTATTTTATGTAAAATTAACAAAATAAAACTTTGTTTTTTCAGAGCAACACAAGTTTGTTTAAATTGCTAGATTACCATTATAAAACGACATTTAAGTTTATATAGTATTTTTAGCTCCCGCACTCTCTTTTAGTATATGTAGGTATATTATTTTGATTGGTAAAAAGGAATAGGTTTAGTTTGTAGTTCATTCACTATTTATTTATCTGCATACTTAAATGTTTGTCTTGTTTTGTACATGTACCCGCTATCTATACTCCACCTCTCTCTAGCTAAAGGTTTGCTGGAAGAAAACTCTTTGTAGGGTTAAGCTCGCCTTTGTACATGTCCTTACTTTATGTCTGTGTTTTCTGTGTTTTATATTATGTACAATAAAGAATAAAGAAAGAATTATAAATTGTTTTGTCCACGCACGGCCACATCAAAATTCCCAGTAGTTCGCCCCGAACTGAGATCTCGCGCGCTTATTACATAATTTATTACATTATCACGCAAGTATCTCTAACGGGGTGGACATAGCCACAAGTAATCATAAGAAAACTTGCATCCAAGAGCTCCAAGATGGATATGGTGAACCATGCGCTATTAAATAACGAGTTAAATAAGAAGGTAGACTTTATAGTTGTGAACTCACTTGAGGTACATATTCCTCTCGGTAAAGTTGCACGAAGAGAAGTGAAAATGGAGATTGTTCATAGACATGATGCGAGGCAGCAGCATACACTCAACACAGCTGTCTGCGTCTTCGAAGTGGTTCCCGTACATGAATATACCTGTAACAAATTGTGACTTTACATGAAATGAAATGAAAAAAGCTTTATTGCGAACAATAACCTAACAATTGCTGGCTGGTGGCCTTATAGCTTAATGAGATTTCTTCCAGGCAACCAGGGCTAAAACTAAATTGATGTATAACTAAATTAGAACTAAATTAAATTAACGTTTACACGCTGTGACCTTTCCATTGACAACAAAGTTGAGCGGTGAGGATTTCTACATTATATACAGTATCCCTAACGGGGTGGGCAGAGCCACAAGTAATAACAAATCTTGAACTCCAAGAGTCCCAAGATGGATACGGTGAACCATGGTGACAGGTGATTAGCCCATCGCCCATATAGTTATCTGCTCCTTTTGTAACAAAGCACTATTTTGTCACGCAACGTTGTGGGGATATAGTTCAGTGGTAGAGAAATCGACTTTGTATACCTTTCTTAGACGCGTGTCCATGTAGATCAATGTATAGATAGAGGCTGGACTCTGCTCCTTTTGTAACAATGCACTATTTTGACACGCAACGTTGTGGGGATATAGTTCAGTGGTAGAGAAATCGACTTTGTATACCTTTCTTAGACGCGTGTCCATGTAGATCAATGTATAGACAGAGGCTGGACTCTGCTCCTTTTGTAACAATGCACTATTTTGACACGCAACGTTGTGGGGATATAGTTCAGTGGTAGAGAAATCGACTTTGTATACCTTTCTTAGACGCGTGTCCATGTAGATCAATGTATAGACAGAGGCTGGACTCTGCTCCTTTTGTAACAATGCACTATTTTGACACGCAACGTTGTGGGGATATAGTTCAGTGGTAGAGAAATCGACTTTGTATACCTTTCTTAGACGCGTGTCCATGTAGATCAATGTATAGATAAAGGCCGGACTCCGGTTCCTTGTTGATGGGAGGTCGTGGTGGAGGCAGGACCGGCGTCGGAGCCTTCTTGCGACCCAGACGCGGAACCGCGGGAGATTTCGGCTTTTCTTCCTTCACAGGCGGAAGCTAGAAAAAAAATGTTTATAAAAACGCTGACATTATCATACAGTCTATCTAGACACGACTAGATGTCGTGACACTAGTTCTTTCGAACCAGTGTGGTGATTGATTTAAAGCGAGAAGATTTAGAGTGTATTTCTATTGCCGCTATAACAACAATAAAAAAATAAAAAAGGGGCCCCCATCATCATCATCTTCCTGCCCTTATCCCACTCTATGTGTGGTCGGCACAGCATGATAAAGGGGCCCCCATACAAAACACATTTATGTACATGTACGATGGTACGGAAAGAAAAAGGGGAAAGAATCACATAAGCTTGATAATAAAAAAATATTTAAGGACATTCCACACAGCGCCATCTAGCCCCAAACTAAGCAAAGCTTGTACTATGGGAACTAGATGGCTGATAGAATACTTACATACTTTTTTTGTAAATACATACTAATATGTATGATTATATGTAGTTGGCATAATATACTTACAACTATAGCTGGGTCTTCTTGCTGGGGGACGCGCGCGTCGCCGCTGTCCCCGCACGACACTCCGACACTTGTGCACGACACCGCGTCCGACACTTTCTGCAACAACATTTACAGCTCAATAGAGGTGAAAATAAATTGAAAATAACCAAGCTTCAGCCAAACTGAAGATACAATTTATGTAAACAAACCTCAAACTTACTTTTTCATTACATGTCTGTGGAACTTTTAAGTAGTACTAATATTAGTTAAATTAGGGTGTAAAAACTTATGTTGCGAGGTTTATTTTCCTTAAACTAAAGTGATTTCATCGTAATAATGAGAAACACGCAATGGTTTGTTTACAATGGTATCTCCAGTTTGGCTGAAGTATATGTTCTAATCTAAAGTTACCATTTCTTCATTCAACTCTGTGATGACGTAACGCTTAAAACAGTTCGTGCAGAAGTATACGTTCTCCCCTTTGCCCGGAGACTCGGTGTCCTGAAGCTGTAATAAGCAGAGACAACGTTTATGAGGAATATTGACGATCAAATCAACATCGTCGCATTGTATCCCAATAGGGAATATGCATGTGATTTAAATAAGAGTCAAATATTTTTTAAACAAACTATTATAATCAGAATTATTTCAATCAATATTTTTGATTATAATTTATTATGACCAAGAAATTATTTTTTTAAAAGTGCAAAAAGCTGCAGGAAATTCAAATATCTAAAACGCGACGCCATTGGTCACATAATAGTCTATTATGACAACAAAATTGTCAATGCCACCGAAGGTGTTGTTGTTTGGTGTTTTGCCTGTGAGTGATAGACCATGACGTCACACCACGCGCGACAAAATGGCAGGCGTTTAAAGTGCCCGTCTCGGTTGGCTAAGGCTTAGTATAATAGGGTCCCGTTGGCACCTTTTGGTACGGAACCCTAAAAACAGCTTTGCTAAAGATAATCATCGTTGAAATAAGTTATTTGAATAAAAGACCCGGGCTTTAAACACACATTAACACACCCGAGGATCAAGATCAAGGATATTTGATTGAACTGTCATCTAAGCAATTGTTATAGTCACCCCTAACAAGCTATCAAAAATCGACGGTTATAGTCCCTATCAATCCGATGGTAAAGGTAACAACCCGCTCAAGGGTAGTTCAAAATTTGATTACCTTTCGTTCTTCCTCATCGATCTGTTGTCTCTGGTGTTCCCTATATTCGTCTATTGAGTGGTAGGTGGGCGTGTTCGAACGGATCTGGGGGAAGGGATTTACGATGGGATTTGTCGAAAGGAATCCAAAGCAACGGAGCCACAATCACGTGGTCACAATCTAAAATAGCCTATACTGAGGTGTACGAGTATCATCTTCAGACTTTTAATCAGGAGTGGCTATAAATTTTCTTATGATCACTGATCATCGTGATGACTATGATTATGATTGTTTAAATTAAACAATCATAATCATAGTCATAAGTTCAACTGTGAATATACAACGTGTAACATAATGTCCCTATAAGCCCGAAACGGGGGTGTTCTATACGTCATTGCGAACAACGTTTGTTCAACGACTTTTAAAATTTCAAAGGTTTTCATTCATGAAATGTCTCTTAAACTTTGCTCCAATACGTAACTTGACACAACATGAGGCATCCCTATTTACAGCTGTTTTTTGACCTTTAAGTGTGAACTCTAGATGAAACAGGTAACAGAACAGACACCATTAGTAAAATGCCTACCTACTTACCTAATAACGAGGTGGCTTAATAAGTAATTTCTATTTTTTTTTGAAGGCCTAGTGGTACCTTGGTATTTATTGGTAATTAAAATGTAAGGTCACATCACGACTAAAATCCCTAGGCACCGTAAACATCCTTTCAGATCTCTTTGTTAAGTACCTAGTATAGGAGATAGGTACCTTACCTACTCAATTTTGTATCTACCTACTCGGGCCTTAAAGGTATCCTCAGTGGGTGCCAAGGAGTATGAGAGGATGTCTACCGTGCCTGAGGATAAAGCCGTGATACCTACTCAATTTTGTACCTACCTACTCGGGCCTTAAAAGCATCTTGAGTAGGTAACAAGAAGTATGAGAAGAGGTCTACCGTGCCTGAGGATAAAGCCGTGACCCTATTCCACTTTAGTTTTTCCAACGATGTATTATTCCAATATTCATTGGAGCATTTTTCAATGCAATTTTGTACCTACCTACTTGGGCACTAAAGTCAAAGGTTGTGACTTATCTGTCTTACTAATCTTCATTTTCATCGTGAACAGCCTATTTGTCATTGGTTGCATTGAAACAACAACAACAACTAGTGGGATGGCACCTCGCCCTAATTGGCTGTCGGTGCCTTTGCTAAATTCAAAATCCGCAACCGTCAACCGACACCGCACCGCAAGCGTTTGTTTGATAAAATCAAATTGGTTCCGTAGGTTTATTTGTTTTTTACTTTTCTTGATTGAACTACGTAATTGTTGGTAGGTTATTATGTAAGTAGGTAGGTACCTAGTAGCAAATGGGGATGGAGCACATGGTAGCATATTGGTATGAACCCCGCCTTCCCATCCTTAAGTCGTGAGTTCGAATCTATGGATTTTTCGATTCGAAATTTATGTGTGCAATATCAATGCTCTCAAACGGTGAAGGAAAACCTCGTGAGGAAACCAGGCATGTCATAGACGTGTGTCAAAGTGTACGAAAGGAACCTTCAAGGTGCACTCTAATCCTTCCACCACACTGGTTCAAAAGAGCTAGCGACACGGACACGACGACAGTAGTAGTAGTAGTAGTAGTAGTAGTAGTAGATGTATGGTGAAGTTTTTTTCCTTTTTTTTTCCCAATCGGTATTTAGTGGGTTACCCCAGACAAGGAACCCTAAAAATTCGGCTTTCGGCAATAGGTACCTACTTTTGGTCGCAAAACAGATCGGTTTTTATCAGTCGCAATTAGCATTCGTTCCTTGCAACAACTGCAACAAGTAATCTCTCGGTTCGCGTAACTAATTAACGATACGATGTCGGCTTTGTACTCAAACGGTGAGTATTATGATATGGTGTTGTGTGTGTGTGTTGGAGCAGCACCAAATAATTAATAGCTTAGTAGCGGCGCGTCAGCTCTACAGAGAGCGTTATCCAGGGCGGCCATTGCCATCTTACGGGCTATTTTCTGGGATTGGTGAACCGTCTTCTCTCGACGGGATCTTTCCACCGGCGCACCAGTGAGGGAAGACCGGGAATTCGGTGGTGTGTTGTACCTACTTCCCTTTGATGGATACCGAGTACCTACTGTGTGTGTCAACAGTGATAAAATTCAGTGATAGGTAGGTATGATGATAGGTACCTAACCTATCACCCTACCTAGTAGGTACCCCATTAGTACCTAGCTTACTAATAAAAAATGACAAAAATAATTTTGTGATTGTGAATGTGAATGTGTACCAGTAATACCAACATAGGTACCTACATACCTACCTAATACCTACCATGTCAATTAGCCGTGTTCCGAGCCAACCAAGAAGAAGGGAGAAAAGGTATAACTTAACTTTTCCTGTACCTAGGTCCTTAGGTAACTACCTAGGTAGATGTAGGTAGGTAGTTGTTTTTTTATGTGTGAAAGATATCGTGATTTTAATCTTCGACTTTAATTTCTACGTAGAATTAAAAAAATTGCAAATTCTTACGAAAACTTTGGTGATTACACCTAGGTACTTTTTGAAACTTGCCGCGCGTTCAATTGTCTGCGTATGTGTGGGTCCGACGCGATAGGAGGGTGGGCGTGTGTTTGTTACCTACGCAAATGGTAAACAAACACATAGGGTTGTCACAAATTTCTCATGAAATAATTTGTTTTTAATTGTATTGGAATTTCAAATATGATGTATTGAACTTTTGCACACGTCAATGTATTCAAGTGCTCGGTCTGAATACACCCCTTTCGGGCTTATAGGGACATTATGTTACACGTTGTATAAACAATCTTATATTATAAGAATCTTTGTCCTGACTGACTGACTGACTGACAGACAACGCACAGCCTAAACCGCTGGACGTAGAGACTTGAAATTTTCAGTGTAGGTAAACCTTGGTACGTAGGGGTGTACTAAGAAGGGATTTTTCAAAATTCAATCTCTAAAGGGGTGAAAAGGGATGAAAACCTGGAATCAATTTTTGGTCTAAAACTGCACATAACCTATATCAAATTAAAGAGCCGATTTTTCTCATTTAGTTGATGTCATAATTACCTGCAAATTCTTTATTTTTGGCATGTTTTTCATGAAAAATAGAATACTTTTATTTTGACATTATGACAGCGATGATACCGCAGATTAGTAATAGATGATACAAAACATATGGAAAAGGAACTGTCAATGTCAAATTGCCTGTGAAAGGAACTCAGAACAATAAATACAAGGAAGCATAAATTATTACTGGTCTAATAAGTTTCCAATCTTGATTATTCATGGAGTTCTGACGTAATTCTACGTCTAATAACTAGATGTCGCTGCTAATTCAGATCAAATCCTCGAACGCGCTATCGTTGCGTTTTGAAAAGTTTACCTTAACTCTCAAAATTTTTACTAAATTCACCGAAATTTCTTAATTTTTAGATTTAGGTATGTTTGTTACTCTTTCACGCAAAAACTACGGAATATACTTACATACCCTATTATTTATATTCGTTCGCTAAAGTTAGCCATTGCTTAAAGTTAGCTTTGTCACTGTTTGTCATTATGAAATGGTAAGAGATGGCAATACTTTAGTCATCGTTTAGCGTACAATAATATAATGAACATCGAGCAAATGCTCGATGATAATGAATAATGAGGATAGTAGGAACCTACGTGTGCTGGCATGGGACATAGGGTACTTTTTATCTGGGTACCGCGTGAGCGAAGCCGCGGGCGGCTGCTAGTGTTTAATAATAAGCTTGCGTCAATGCTGTTTCATTGCAAAGCGACCCCTAGGAAGAGAGTCTGTTTGACCCGGAAAAATACTTCTTTTTCTTACTTTTGATCTTGAAATCTTACGACGCAGACAGGATATTTTATGCGGCCAACGTTGTGGTATGTGGCGCTTTGTAGTATTTAGTAGCCCGTGTAGTGCCTCGCCGCGTGACGGAGTCTCGCACCAACGTTGATATCGACTAGTGCTACTCGTGCCGGCGGTAAATAGGGGTAAACAGGGGTCAATCTCGGAATGAGAGAGTAATAGGCTGGAAACTTGTGTCCGCGTTGAACGTACGTCGTTTATGGTTCGTACCACAGAGGCGCTGTACCCCGGCACCATGCTAGTGATGCCCGGCATGGTATCCTCGAGGCGGGAGACGGCAGCGCGACACGCATTGCACCAGCCGATGCGGACGTTGGCAGCAAGGGACTCCTTCGCTCCGATAGAGCTGTCGCTGGAACAAACATACTTATTTACTACACTTCGATAAAGATACTGTTCGATTCCTAACCGATAGCATAGGATAGTATCCTCTTCGACATGATGAGATACTGTAAGCAAGTATTCGATATAAGTATGTAATAAATGACTCATCCACCCACACAGAAAAACGACTCCATAAGCAGAGTCATACTATTCTTTAACAAGCCACGCAGCGAGCTCAGCACGAGCTAATAATTTATTTATTTATTGATTTATTATTAGGCAACGCCAACAGTACACATAATAATACACTGTTATGCTTGTTTAAAAAAAATTGTACTATAGAATGTTCACCAATTATAGGCATGCACAGCATTTGTTACAAATAATGATGCGTGTGATCAATAATTGGTAAGCAAAGCGAGATTTAATGTACTCACCCGCCTACAGAGGAAGACGACTCCATAAGCAGACTGATACTATTCTTCAAGGTGTCTCTCAGCGGACGCAGTGGGTTGCTGCCCGGTAGGTTGAGCTCCTCACTAGTGCTGATGTGGACATTCGAGCCGAGGCAAGTCCTCAACACGCTGTCGTTTAGTAAGGAGGTGGACTCTTCGCGAAGGTTGGTAACTGATGGCTTGGATGAAGTATCGCTGGTCTGGGATGGCATCTCTTGAAGCTTCATATCATATACCTGGTGATTACAAACAAGCAAATAAATCCTACTAATAAGAAAGAGTATGAAAAATGTGAATGTTTGTGAGAATGTCTGTGCTAAAACCACGCCGTAACGGCTGAACGGATTTGATTGAAACTGGAAATATACAAAAACTGTGTGATATAGGCTACTTTTTATCCGAATACGGTGTTAGCTGTTATTAAAAGTTAGTTTTAAATACATTACAATTATTAAAAATGTATTTGACTGTTATAATAATGATTATCGATAATCGTTTTGACGATGGATTCACGTCTGTTCGTATACGAACAAGCGTAGAAGACAGAGATAGAATAGATTTAGGTTGAACAGACAGCTTTTACAAAAATATGTGCAAAAAGTTACTCGACCCATCCAACTACTAACCGCGCCTAGTGTTGCTTAACTTCAATCATCGATTACGAACGTTAATTTTTTTTCTTGTATGTGGCCCCCTTTCTTTATTTTTTGTTGTTATAGCGGCAATAGAAATACACACTTTGTGAAAATTTCAACTCGCTATTACGGTTTATGAAATACAGCCCGCTGACAGACGGACGGACGGACATCGGAGGCTTAGTAATAGGGTCCCATTGGCGCCCTTTCGGTACGGAACCCTAGAAAGCCCGTAAACTTTCCATCGTTATTAAATACTACTTATTTGTGTTGATATTAGTACCGCAGTAAACCATGAAGTTACCTAAGCCTACTTGAATGTGGCAGTGGTTACGCCCACGTACTTAGCTTCCAAATTGCCCTAGCTAAGCACCGTGAAAATTATTATCGCTCGCAAACTCATTGTGAGTTTTAATAAAGAAACTTAGTATTTTATTGAGCTTTGCGATTTTATAGAAACATGCTACGTAACATATTGTCAAGTCTTTTTATCCAACTTTGCTCATTAGTATGAGAGATCATAGATATGACCGTCCGTAAATATGACTTCTTAGAAGTATCTGTAATGTTGTATTTATGTTTATAATAAATAAATAGTTAGATCAATATAATATTCTTGTCAAAGCTTCGAGAACAGAAGCGGACGAAGGGCTTTGCTGGCTCTCACTCGTTTTTGTTGAAACATCCACATAGCCGATAGCCTTCGTTCGCTTTCGTTGGTCCATACTTTAGTGACCCAGTAAGTTTCAACCAAATCCGTTCAACCGTTACGGAGACGAGCCGAATTGTGGTGTTTTAATTGGGCAATTTAAAGCTACAATAGAATAGCGCACATAAATTTTTCGTACAGATTTTTTTGGTACACGACCGGGTTTGAACTCACGACCCAAGGATCGGAAGGCGGAGTCACTACCAACTGGACCACCAGTGCTCTCCAGGATGATGATGATGAATGATAATAGACCAAAAATCAAATATAGATGGTATGGTTCAAACCTGTTCAGCCAAGGTAGTGGCCTCAGCATTGACCATCTTAGACTCCTTCTCCGAGCTCGCCGGCTGCTTCAAGGTGGTGGAGGACTTGTTGCTGGTGACGGACTTGCCGGACTTCTCGCGCTTATGCCCGTCGCCCTTGTACGATGTGCTCGAGCCTTTTTTCTTCTTCGATTCTAATAACTGACAAATTACAGATTAAAATAAGCATAGGTACCCATAATCTTAGTTCTCTGCTGGAAAGTAGAAGTAGAATGTAAAGAAAAACAGAATGCTTCCAGCTGCTTTTCTCCCCGTGCATGTCGTAAAAGTCTATTAAGGGATGGCCTTAGCATGATGGATTCACCATATTATGTATCTTGGGACTTTGAATCAAGAGTGGCTCTGCCTACCACATTAGGGATACGGGCGTGATAATAATGTATGTCCTAGAAGGGTGAAACTTGGAGGGTAAATTGTTCATATGGTGTAGGGGTGCACTAAGAAAGGAATTCCCGAAATTCAACTAGAGGACGCAGCGGGAAGATCAAATAAAGAGATAATGCTGTTTGTATATTTGCTTAGGGGGGGGGTTACTGTTATACTAATTATGTTTACTTTCTTTAGTAGCACAAACTACCTTGTACAAAATGCTATATTTCATTTCTACGAGAGTATCAAAACCGCCCGGGTCCAACCAGCTAGTGGACAATATAAGTACACCAGAATATTTAGTGGAAACAATTTTATTTCTATTGAACAATCAATGATTTCAAGTAAATCATGTTTGAGGTTACCTCAGCACTCTCGCTGATGTTTTGAATGCTTCGAGATGTGAAACTCTTGCTGTCATCGCAATTGTCCTCCTTTTCGCAGCCAAAATGGTAGTATCTAAAAACATTATTTTTTATATAAAATTTTATGTGTCAAATACAAAGTGCAAACAACAAAATCGTCACACAGACACACTAAGTCTATATACCCTGTTTAGATTAAATAAAAAATAATATAACACCTCTTCGAGTCAGTTCTATAGTAATCCTGCTCGGGGTCAGAAAGTCGGGGGCAGACCAAGACTGTGATGGCGGGATGACTTGAACTCATTTATGAAGGATTGGTCCTCCAAAGCACAGGACAGAGAAAGGTGGAAGGGGGATAGGGAGGCTTTTGCCCTGCAATGGGACGATATGGGCTAATAAAAAGAAAAAAAAATTAAAGTCTCACCTGATCAAAGCTCTAGAAGCGAACACAGTCGGATGAAGCGCTAACGACGGATTCAAATATACCCTGTTCAAGTTAACCCCTCTCGTGTCGGTCCTATAGTGACCCCTGGCGACCCCGTCCGGGTTCAAAAAGGGGATCATCTTGAATACGTATAACTTGCGCAGTTGGATCGCAATGGGGTCGTGTCTCGTTAGGAGTAGGTTTAGAAAACCGTTGAATACGAAGCTTGATGGAGTCTCGCCGGGGTGAACTCTGGCCGAGATGAAGATCACCTGTTAAACAAGATTATGAGTTATACTATAGGCTTATTTTTATCAGATTTACCATACGAACGAAGCCTGGAACGGATTCCAGTAAAGAAGAAATAATCACTTAGTTTTGTTACCTTTTTATTCTGAAACTTGCAAGGTCTCTCCTGGTTATCAGGGAACAGATGAGTCAGGCGGTCCTCCTTCTCATTGGTGATGCCGTGGTGAGACGTTATAGTCAGGAGATCCACTCGCCTCCCTGATTTACAACAACAATATTTTCCGATTAATTTCTATGAGTCCTAGGTATTTTTATAACTATAGCAATGAAACAAAATGGGATTTCCTGGGTTATGAAAAGCTTAATAACTTTTATTGTGCTTCATCATGTTTGGATGTGTTTCTAACTACCGTATTATCTAATAATGTCGAGAACCAGAAGATTTGAGGGACCTTCATGGTCACAAGATAATATAAATCCACGTATCATTGATGCAAAGGCCAGCTAGCTTCCACTAAGCATAAGGACTCTTATTTCAATTTACGACATCAAAAACATTATAAAGTAACTCTGTTAACTCCCGTAGTAAAGTCAAAAGTTGGAAGGAAAGTTTCCCAGTATAATGGCCGCCATAAAATGGATTGAATAATCTAAGATAGCGCTGCAATTTGGAGTCACGCGATGCGAATCCTAACTGGGGTAAAGTATTTGCCGACTTTCACACACATTTGCAATTTTATTCCCCATAGAGGATTCTCAAATACTGACACTAGTGGAGTGTGAGCGACTTTGTTCCTGTGAAATTATTTTGTTACAAAATTCAACCCTGCTTTGTAACGTTTAGGGGTTGAAATTTCACCTCCAGCAGTCGGTGGTATGTAGGTATCTTTGGGGGTAAAATATATACCTAACTACGGCGACATAAAAGGAGTATAACAACCAGAAAAGGATTTTCTCAAAACATCAAATACATCGCATTATGCTTTACAGAATAGGTTTTGAACTACATCTGTAAACGTCTATCAGCCACCAATGTAAACATTAAGATGGGTGACTGTTTTAAAGACAAAGTAACAGTTATTGATTAGGTAGGTACATAAAATGTCCTACAATCTATGAAACGTTTTAAAGCGCTTGTAGCGTAGCTTACTTAGACGTTCTTGATTGATCGTTAAAGCTAAGCAATGTTATGCCCGGTTACAGTTGTGATGGGTGACCGCAAGTGGCATTACGAGCTGAGCGCTTCCGTGCTTCGGAGGGCACTTTAAACAGTCGGTCCCAGCTTTTAAGTCGTTAAGCAATGACGGAGGCTTTTAGGCGGCCCAAAAACTCCGTCACTAGAGTTGGCCACTAGCTCATACGAACATACATACATAATGAAACGTTTTGACGCAGTTTTAAAACGGAAGTGAAAGTAAATTTATGCCTATCAGTCATAGTGACTCCCGTACCTACTCGTATGAATCGTCTCAGAACTACATTGGCGTTAGGTCTTCGCTTCTATATAAATCGTCTGACAAAGTCAATACCTTATGGTGGTCGTCCAGATTTCAAGACATTAAGACTTACCTTCAAGAGAATAGATGAGACACTCTCTATAATAGTAGATGTCATCGGGCGATTGCGCGGGCGGCAAAGGCAGCATCTTCAGATCGATCGAGTTGAGAGCGATCTGCAGTTCCGCGAACGAGAACGGATACGTGAATGCAAAGAACGAAGTCGCCTTCAGATTCTCAGGAGTTCGGTACTTGAAGCTGAGGGTGAATGTGTTGTCGTCCGTCTGGAATTGAAAGCAAAGTCAGAGGTTCTGCAACTTGTCATACCCCTATTTCTTTCAGTGGTGCCATATCTCCTTTTTTCAGTGCTTCATTAGTGCTCGTGGCACAGCTTGCTTAGGCGTTCTTGATTGATCGTTAAAGTTAAGCAACGATATGCGCGGTCACAAATTGGGATGGGTGACCGCAAGTGGCATTACGAGCTGAGCGCTTCCGTGCTTCAGAGGGCACGTTAAACAGTCGGTCCCGGCATTTAAGTCGTTAAGCCATGACGGAGGCCTTTAGGCGGCCTAAAAACTCCGTCACTAGAGTTGGCCACTAGCTTATTCGAACATACATACATAGTGCTTCATTAGTTATAGTGATAGAGCTTGTGTTGTGTAGTACATTAAAAAAGGTTTACCAGGTCAGTAGGTTCATTTCTGCTAGTTTACTTGACAAATGTTTGGAATTGCTTTTACTACTAATACACTAGTTCTATCGAACCAAAAACCGAAAAAACCAAAGGTTTAATGTGCACCAGGTTCCTTTCATACACTTGACACATGCTTTTGAACTTGACTATCAACCTTAGACATTTTCAAGGATTTTGAGTACCTAGTGATCTGAGATGAATGTCTCAAAAGTATTACTTTAGGATCTTTTTTGAAAACTTTAACTCAGTAAATAGTGCAACTGAGGTGGCCACCTGTGCCTAAAACTTTTTTATTGTTTGAAGCACCGCTACAATGCTAGTCATAAGTTGTGATATTACAATCACATCATACTTACAGAATGCACAGGACGGTCCCGGATCCTCTCCCACTGCGGCTTGCCCGGCAGCGTGCGGGTCACAGGCGCCATTCCCTGGTTGTACATCTTGCCTTGCTTGTTCAGGTTTATGAGGTTGAGACGTACCTGTTCACAATAACAAGAGAGGCTGTAGGGACAGAACTAATGAGTACCTGATTTGAGGGCAATCAAGTTCAAATAAAATGAACTAATACTAGTAGTAGTAATGGTATGGTTATAGTACTATTTTTTTCTAATAAAGACACAGGGAATGCTAGTGTGGGGTCAGAGCTTGGATGAATAAAAAGGTTTATAGATGACTGGTTGTTTATAAATAAATATTTTTAGTAATAAAAGATTAATTTCTCATAGTCCAATTAGTTTCAGTGGTTTTCAATTTTCCATTCTATCTCTTGAGCAGCATGTAAATAAATAAAAATAACTAACCAACACCCCTGGTTCATTGGCCTGGACTCCAAAATAGAACCAAGTTCTGTTTCCATTCTCAAACTCAGTGCCGGCACAGTCTGGCCGCGTCCACATGTTGAACTCATAGTCGGGGGTCTCCACTGCACTCGACTTAGGGTTCACGCTCGGAGCTAGAAGGACAAACCAATTTTGTGCACCTGTTTCAATAGCTTTGTTATTTCAACTGCCATCACAATATAGCAGAATGAGACCTAGGAATATTTATACAGCATTGGCAGAAAGTAACTTAGAATAAGCAGAGTTTGTATGTATTTTACAAGTGACTTACAATACTTGCTTATACCTAAAAGTGGTTCTAAATGTTTCAGTACAGTTCATCAGATATGTTGAGTCTGTGCTGAGTACTCCTGATACTCATAAATCTTCGTCAAATGCAAGACCATGAGAGAAGCACAAAATTGGCACAACACAAAGACTGTCCCCTTGTTTGGACTTTGTATGATCACGACCTTAGCGCGATAGAAAATGCTTACCTATGAGCTCCGTGGGCACTCTCTCTACATGTCCAAGATTTCCAGAATCAAAATTGTGAATAAAATAAAATCCACCACACTCGATAATATTATTTTGATCCATCGTTGAAATTATTGTATTCCACCGACTACATCATACAAAAAAACACAACGTCGTCGCCAATCTTGTAAAATACTTTACACTCATTTAATTTCACAATTAGTCTACAAATCAAAGAAATATTTATTCATAGTTGATATTTTGAAAATGACACATTTTTAGCGGAGGCTGCACTGTTTTTCTAAACAAAATTATGTAATTTTGTTGACATCGATTGACGGATAACAGCTGATTTGTTTTATTGGTGATCTTTTTAATTTGTAAAACGTCACGCTCAGTTTATGAAAAGATAAATGCAAACAAAAATTTAGTACACTTTTTATAGCACTATTAAAGAAAGCACAGTTATTTTAATTAAATTTATTTTTTAATTGGAAAGACAATGCCATCATGAAATTCTAGTTCAAGATGGCGGCTGCACAGCACGGCGGGGCGGTGCGGTGCGGTGGTGGTGGGTGGGGGGCGCGGCGGGGCACCTTTCCTTTTGCTAATTTTTTTCTCGCTCGCACTCCGGAAATGCCAGTGCAAAATATAATTTACGTATTTTAATAGGGTTCCTTTGGTCGTAAACGTGAGAATTAACCTTTTGGCACAAATTTTTGTGCACAGCAATATCCACGTTCAAACTTCTTTCAGTTCGTTCCGTGGGTTCATTTTACATGACGCGAACTATACCTATGTAATTATTGTATTGAACAGGTTTGAAAATGGTAAAGGGGAACGCAATTTCGAAAAAAGTTTAGTAGGTACTTTATTTAGGCATAAGTTTAAATTTTGTAGGTATTTCAATCCCGATCATACGGCTGAATTGATTTAGATGATTCGAATTATGTGTAGGTACATAAGTACCTGGTAGGTGACTTACAATGGGCTTCTTTCTATTTGGGCACCGTGCTAGTGTAGTCCTGAAGCAGCTAGTTAATTAATTATTAACAAGCAATTTTAACTGGGAAGTTAAATAAATCCATTCATAACCTTCCTAAAAAAATATTTTTGTGGGTTACCTACATACTTACCTGATATAATTTTATTGTCATTTTGGGATACAATCTAGTTTTGAATTTGTGTTATTTTAACTCTGTTTATATGTGACTAGCGGTTGCCCGCGACTTCGTAAGCGTTAGATTTCAAACCGAGTTTCAAGCCATTCGTACCGCCTGATCATCCAATACAAAGACACCCCATTACACCCTTTAAGAGTTGTTTTGAAAAATCCTGAAACACGTGTCTATTTATTTTGGATTTACAGGATCCGAACCGAGTTTCAAGCAAATCGCACCACGCGCTAAAAAGTTCCATACAAACGTTTGTACCTCTTTTCACCCCTTTAGGGGTTGAATTTCGAAAAATCCCGCCTTAGTGGATGCTTTTGCTTTACAAGGAAGCTACCTTCCAAGTTTTAGCTTTCTAGCTTCAGCGGTTTCGGCTCGGCGATGGATGAATCAGTCAGTCAGGTTAAGCTCTTTTATAGGTATAGATTGATTTCTGTTTTGTGTGCCTTAATTATTGAAATGAAATAAAAAATAAATAAATAAAATACTGCTGGTAAGTTTAGACTCCTTCTGCTTCTCTTTCATTAGGAAATATAAAATAAAAACTAATATTTGGTTTATATTAGATTTTGTATTTCCATTTTTATTCTTACAATAATAACGATATTAATAATGCTTATTCATAATTTACAATCTAGTTAATTTTAGGCGTGGCATTTAACTACGAATTACAAAAAGTTTCATTTTTTTAATTTTGAAAACTTGGCCAATAAATGCCTTCATCACAAACACTGTATCCTTCTAAGTTTATAATATTTTTAATATATTCTACTTATAAGTCAAATATAGTATTACTAGTTTCTTAATTATTACACATTTCTACGTCCTCATTTTCTACTCATTTGTCTTTTCTGAGCACATTTTAATATTGAACGTTATAATCACTGGTCAGATTCAATGTATTTTTATTGATGCTATGTAGGACATTGATTTATTATTCAAAAAATGTAGACACGAACTACCATGTCTTCATTTGGTCCCACAGAGGAAATGACTAAGTAGGCAGGTATTCAAATTAATAAGATTCTCGATTATATCTGTTATCTAATTCTTTATTATTCTTTTATTATGCTGAAGTATATAAATGTAAACAAACCGTCAGTACTCAACCTAAAACTTACTTTTTCATTACATGTTTATGGAACTTTTAAGTAGTATTATTAGTTAAATTAAGGTGTAAAACTTATGTTGTGAGGTTTATTTACCTACAACTAAAGTGACTTCATCGTACTAATGAAAAATACACGACGGTATTTTTACATAAATTCTATCTCTAAATTGGCTGAAGTATAGCTACCGTAGCCTCTGTAAAATAGTAGCTTTAAAATATTATTCACTTGTGAACATTATTCAATTGATAAAACTCTAAATTAATTAAAAAAATTAAATCTAACCAGTGGTTATAAATTTAATAGTAACTTATGTAAGTATTCATTATTAATACACAGACTCATGGACGTGGTGAACATTAAATTTTTTGGCAACTCGTTTTGGCTCATCCACCAAAGAAATTATCTATTATGTGATTGGAAATTAAAAGGACGTTTGAAACCAAGGCCTGGTAATTGATACCTACCAATTGTTTATGCAAATTAAATAAATGAAGATATCACAATAATCAAATCATAACTTAATGTAAAATTGCTCCAAAATATTTTTTAAATAGTTTAGATAAACATTTAATTATTTATATGCTTACGTACTTATTAATTAAAAGCAATGTATATATTAGAACTTATCATTATATCTTCATTATGTGAACAATATAATGGACAATCATTACGTCTAGGTAAATGCTAATGAGCCAAAATCACTACGTACATGCTTCTCACGCAAAGTTAGGTTTTCTATATTACATTGACAAAATAGTATCCTAAAGAAGTTACAAGACTAGAATGTCAACATTATGAGCGATTCAAAACTGTCATAAATCTAAGTTCAGTAAGTCATCACAAAACTCAAAATAAAATGCTCGTCAATACAACCCACAATGAATACAATGTCATATCCCATTCACACACACCGTACATAAACTAACAATATTTGGCGCAATGTATTGCTAAAGTAGAGATTACAGTCCGCTAAGAATTAGATACATAATATAGTAAGCTAATTAATATATATATTTCAATTACTTGAGTTATTCAATTTAATACACTAGCCTCAGATGGTAAAGTATAATTTACGATAATATTTGTATTGCAATAGTACATAATTATATAATTTATACTTACTAGTGTAATTTTCTAAATAAGTAATTTCAGTATGGAGATGGAGTGAATTATGTCTGTGGAAGACGAAATGTGTTCAATTGATTGGAATAAACATACCATGTCAAAATATAATAATACTATTATTATTTTGATTATTATAATGTCGGTAATGTATTTCATATAGGGTACATTGCTCGGTTAATAATTGATGTAAAGACGCTAAACATCTTACGCCAAATAATGTCTCACTTTTGCCGTTCTTATAACCTGATCACTTTGAACATTTTAAATTATCTAGCCATAAAAAAAAATCTTAACCTTTACCCTCGTCAGGTATCGATATTGAAATTGAAGAAGGTTTAATATTAGGTTTACTATCTGAGATCATGTGTATACTAGATGTCAAAGGAGTGCGGTGTATTTCTTCTGTAGTAGTCATTTTACATTCAACGACTCGGTAGTTGCAGGTGGCAGATCCACAATCGAAGTCAGGACGTATCACTACAGCATTTGGGATGTTATCTTCGAGGCATTTCGATTCTTCTTTGAATGGAGGACAACTGTAAAAAAGTACAATACAGTTATACAAAGTACCTATAATTTTGTGTTTAAGTGGAATTAAAATAAAACGACCTTGATCATCTTTATTTTTCAGGTAATCTTAACGAGTACCTACAAAAAATTAACGTACCTACCAAGTTTCAGTGTCTATTTCATATTTATTCAGCTAAATCATGATCGTTTATCTTACCTCAAAGGTGGCGGAGTTGGAGAGCGTGACAGTGGGAAGCTCGCCACTTCTCGTGATATAGCTAGTGATTTTATTGAACCAAAAGTTTGCTCAGGACTAAGTGGGGCTCCTAAAATGGATGCCATGCCTCTGAAAAAATAAAGGAAATTGTTTTAATTTCAAGGAAAAAAAAATGCAAAACACATGTCCAGAAATGTGATTTGTGGATCACAATAATATAGTGAGGTTCTGCGTGACTACATTATTGGGCTACATTTCGCGTTGCGTGTCGTATTTAGTAGACAGAAGTAATAAATGATTAGTCACGTGATGGACAAGGAGGTACAACGCGAATATTTTGAATCACTTTAATCTATGGTCAATGCAATTTAGAAAAAGTTGAAGTACTCACACAACAGAATCGGATGGCACTAGGAAAGGTAATGGCGGAGGGCACGGGGCATCGGCGCGTGCTGGCGAAGTGGGCTCAGCGGAGCGCGGACAGCGCGGCGTCTCTCCCTCCTCCACCATGCCGAGCCAGCTATGCAGCCTGTGCCACAGCCCAGTGGGGCTTCCTGAAATTGCAACGAAAATTTTACATTAATAATTTTCAAACAGAACATTATAACAAGAAACTTTTGAAAAATCAAAAGGCAGGAATGAGTAATATACAAAGTTTGACAAACTGCCTTTAATATTTAGGTACTTTAAATTGCATGAATAGCTTTATGGTTGTATAATACTTACGGGAATATTTTCTGCTATTTTGTGGACTTAGTGGATAGAAGTCACCGTGGATGGGGCAATGGAAGGCCAGTCTACGCTGACGACGCTGAGCAGAACGCATCAACATGCATAGCACAATACCTGGAATCAATTTGCAACATAGGTAAGTACTTGTACGTAACTGTTTTGATGTTTTATGTATTTACAAACAAATATTGGAGTATATCTTAAATCACAGTTGCCCACTTAAAGTATTCAATAGAATACATGTGTAAGTGAACTGTGTATGATTATTTTGTAGTATTGTGATATCAAAATAGCTTACACACTCGCTGAAGTTCATTGGATGAAAAAGTATTTACCGGCTATAGTCATGAGTGCTCCCGCAACGATGCAAACCGGGCCAAGTACTCTTGAGTTTCCGGTGAATGCGATCCGGGCTGCATAATGATCAGGCTCCTCGTTTTCACCGCAACCGCGATACGATGCCGCTGTAAATGATACGATTTTAGTATAGAGTGCTTGCAATAGCTACTTTAATATTGTACCTAAATCGTAATTGGAAATAATATTACCTACATCAGTTGCATCAGTTAGTAATAATATTAAAATAAATAGTACGGAACCCGAAGCTATTACATGTATTATTCTTTTTATGGCAAACCTCAAACGGAAGTACATAAAACGGCGCCATATTTAAAATCATTTTTGCAAATAGGAAGGAATGTGCCATTGAGGTTGAGAAAGAGAATTTATGTGCTAACTAGTGTTGTGTTTAGGTATAATCCTCTTTGATGCTAACTACCAACTACTCTACCAAACATCCTATGTGCTCCCTTTTGTACATCTGTTTGGGAGTACCTAAAACTTACCGGTAAGAACACAGCCGACTAGCATAAACAGAAATCCGAATATCGGTAGGACGATTTGACAGTTGGCGGCAACGACAACTCCCGCGACTGCTAGCCCTCCTTCCACCTTCTCCACGCGCAGTCTTGAGATAGCTGGCGGACATCGCGGCTTGCCCACTGGAGCGCGCACTAACGGCTCACCAGGGGGCGACGTCGTCCTGCCAACAAAGAAACATTGGTTCAATCATCTAGTCAATCTCAATAGAAACTATTTTGAGATCAAGGGCGTCGGCAAGGGGAGGCACGGTGGGTCAGCTTATAGATTCAATATGTAAACAATTCAGTCGAAAATCTCACAAGAGGTAGGTACCTAAATATTTAATATTTATTTATTTACTTGTCAAAGCTAGACAAGGATGTAAAATACGAAGTTTCTTTATAGCTCTTTTTATGGTGATAGTGTAGCCGTGCAGATAGTCTAGTCTATATAGGTGCCTAAACTAGTAGGCTAAGTGGCTATTACATTTTAAAAGCACATTGAGAAGCTACTGCGAAATCATTTGGCACACGAAAGATCTTGTCTCCCACTGTTTGGCTCAGGGTTTAACGTAGGCCAGGGCCAGGGAGAGCTATTCTTGCTTTCTGACTTTCTACCAAGATTAAGTCAGTTAGATAGGTAGGAAGGTAGCTAAACTAAGGCCTGAGCACAGGCTTATTAAGCTTTACTCGAATTTCCTAGGTCCAAACAGACCCATATAATATAATAAATTGTGAGTTTATGCAAAAACAGTTTATACGTCTCGATTCAATGATTTTTAAATGCATTTTTGAATTCGGAACTTCGAATAAATATTCGTTGTGCTTAGTAAAAAAAATAGCAACCTTGTGAACGGAAGACAAAAACTACTAAATTAATTAAATTAACGAAAGACTAGGCGGTAAGTTCTTCGTCATCCTCGCTTTACCTAAAAAGAAAAACTATGCGCAAAATAAATGGCAGAAAAACTAGGTGCTCCAAAAGCTCTAGTTTAAATCCACAAAATATATTATTAAAGGATGGGTAATAAAGCGACGAGAAAATATTAGTCACTTTCTAATTTGATACAGGTAGATACCTACCTATCCAATCCTATCTATTGATTTTCTATACCAAAATGTTTCTGCTAATAGAATTATGTAAACGTCTCTCGAAGCACGTCTCGTGACGTGACGTTGTCTTTAGGCCAATAATGACGAGCGCTTGACACCAAGCACCATCGCATCGCATGTCGTACACTGTCGTACACGACACATACTCTGTGTAGGCACACTCTTGAAACTTGCGAGAATGAAAACGGATCGCTGCAAAGCTTCCTGCTTCCGTTTTAGTTCAAGGTTTATAGACCGAGCAGGGACCGCAAATAACCCTACTTTATCAGGATCAAGTAAATTGGGAACTTTATGCAATGTTTTGGATTGGTAATGTGTCGAACCAGCAGGTTCAGTGATTTATGGTTTTTCATCAAAGTCAAACACGTCACTCTCAGTGAATAAAGTTGGTTGGTAGGTAGGCAGGTAGGTAGGTATTTCTTAAAAGGGTCTCATTAAACCCAGTAGGTCCGTTGCCGAATTGGGAGGACAATGGTATAACAGGACGCTATTCTAATGTGATAGACAGGCAAGCAGAATTCGCGTCATTTCCGTTCGATGTCTGTTCCGAATGTATTAAGACATTGGTTTTTAACTTCCCGTTCTCAACGGCAAACGGTGCTATTTTCATCGGCGTGTTTTTTAGTCAATCTACGAAGAGAAAAAATGTTATTCTAAACACGATTGCTCTATAAATAGAGATTTCACAATAATAAGACTATTGAATAATCCACCGAATACCGATTTTGTCAATGAAAGTTAAACTTGCCACGTCAGCAATCAAAAGAGATTGATGTGTTTTCGTAAAAACAAACCGAGGATCGGGAAAAACAAGCCTTATACAAAAACAAACAAGGGTCGGTGGCCATGAGGGACGGAGTCTCTACATTTTCTGTTTTCAAAATAGCGTATAAACGCGAGTTTATGCCTTGTTCGGAATGAGTTGATTATCGCTCGGACTTTCTATTAGGTGATCTTATTATTTATGCCTACTGAAACTATTACAAACATTCGTCATGAGTCATAAAACATTGTGATGGATAAATTTGTGTTTTAACTTTTTACTAGACACCGTAAGTCATCACCAAACTCATCTTAATGCATTTATAAACAGCCATGAGGTCATTTGAGTCATTTCCCATGCACCTGTAGTTTTTGCTATTAGATAATCATAATAGCCTTCCAAATTGTATTTTAATTCAGCACAAAAAGCAGTGATAAGTTTGGCAGACTGAACTCATGCGTAGGTTAGGTATTTATACCAAAATAAACAATGTTATGTAAGATCTGCATATTTTTGAGGTAACTTCACTTCAATCTATATACCAAAACACAATGAAACCTTGGGAGTGATGCCTTTTAAATAAGGATAGTACCTAGGCATTTACAATGGTGTTGCCGGATATAATGGTGGGTGTTGACCATTCCCATTTAACGGTGGAAGAATGGCCAAAAGCTACCTACCAGTTACGGATCGCCGATGACAATTAGCTGTAGTTTCCGATCCGGTGGTCACAGCATACCTACCTGACCTGGCAAATAATTTAAAGCTGTTTTTTCCCATGTGATTTCGTGTCAATGGAAATTGTAGCATCCAGTTACAATTATAAGCCATGAAAAAAAATATTATTAAGTTGATACTATTATGGTCGCGTGTTGAAACTATTACTGACTCACAAACTATGGCTATGTGAATTTTCGTTGCAGAAACACCTGTAAATCTAAACTTTCTAATTTTGCACTAGTGACTCTAGAACTAGAAGTTCATATTATAAATGTAGGTAAGGTACCTATCACCTACTGTAGTTTGTTTTGTCAGTCCATAGATTATAGTGTTTAATGTTTGTACTGCATGAATTTGTCAAATGAATATTAGTGATAAAAGAAGTAGGACGGGTTATAAAAGTTGGACGACATAGTTTTTAAATTATAGAGGTTGGGTAAGTTTGTTGACCCTTTAACGCACTTAACCTATATAATAAAAACAAAAAATAAACAATGTCTAACATAGGGTTATTTTTGGGCAAATGGTGCTGTCCCAGTGCAGTTATGTTTCAGCTCTATGACTTATATTTTTGTATTAATGGCTCACATTAGTAGATAGTAACAAAACGATGTCTCTTAATTTGATACAATAGCACTATAATAGCATCGTAATTGTAATATTCCCGCCGGTGTCTGTCACACGCGACGAGTTATTTCTGGTGGTTTATTCTCGTGACTGGGCGAGGGGGCAATTTACTGCTGTCATTAGCCAACAACACGGTCTGCTCGAAAATAGTCATCGCCCTCCACACAATATTGACTGACAGAGGATGTAGCCGGCGGTGGACGCTCAGATCCTGTAAACATCTACTACTATAAACTACTATGGTGATAATCAAAATCAATAAAAACGCCTTTACTATAATATACTAGATGATTTACTTATACAGCGTCAGAAAGCAACTTTTGCCTACAGTAACGAGACGTTGCAGTGACCGACCTAATTAGATTGAATAGGTTTGCCCATTACCTATGCCATCCTCTCACCTTAGGCGGCCTTATCCACAGGAAAGACATGGTCAATAAGTGCGGAGCTGACTAACTGCGTATTTTCTCCTGCGACGTTACACAGTCCAAAATTTAAAGTTGAGCAATATTTGCTATAAAGTAGCAACTTGGTAAGAATCTTTTCTCGTATAATTTGCAGAGTTTAAGGCCACTTTGTTGGCAAAAAATGAAGATTTAAGGTGACGCAGTTGGCTCACGATTCGTTACGCGTGATACAAGTAACATTAAATAAATAAGGTTCTAATTCAATTAGCAATTTACTGTGAATTAATTTAATGAATATGAGCATGTACCTTAGATAAACTATGAGGTTTTGGAGTAATTTTTATTTCATTTGTTTTCAAACCAAGTTTTAAACTTCGAAGGAGCAATTTTTCGGGGGTTGACCGAGAGTCTTTGACGTTCACCTAAGTATACATACATTTAAATTAAATTGAAATAATTTAAGGTCATGCTCTTTCTTAAATTGTTTTTCTGTGGGTCTAAACTATAAAATGATTTAAGTTTTGGTGCGCTTTTGAATCTCTGTTATTAATGGTGCTTTATTTGGTGATCATTAGGTAATTACATACATATATTTTTTTTATTTCGTCGATCAAACGTTTTAATTATACCTACCATTATAATAAAATTATAATACTTTATAACCTTCTTATTACTTATAAAATATAAGTTTAGTCCAACTACTACTTTACCCGTGTGTTACTATTACTGTCATGTTAGTATGAATTAAAAACTTCCTGATTGCTAGTGAAGTGTACACAATTGGGATTACAACTGTCCGTAATGCTACTGCAAAGAGCATTTCAAACGTCTCCCACACACACGCCACTTTAAAGCTATTGTTAGATCTGAATTTACCAGCAAGTGTGTAAGAAACTGGCAGTGGTAGAGGAATTTGTCCTTTTAATTTAGTTCTTTTGTTTTACCATTTATCAAGCAGTGACAGAAAATTCCTTCATCGTTCTCAGCCTGCATGTATCCACTGCTGGGTATAGGCCTCCCCTATTTTATGCCATTGAAATTTGAATTCCACCAATCGCATCCAGGTCTTTCTCCCTATCCTCTTGATGTTGTCGAGCCATAAGGAAGGTGGGCTGCCCGGGCTACGCTTGCAAAAACAGTTATAGGTAAAATTAAATATTTATACGGTACCTACCTATATTAAATACCGTTTTAGTGAAATAAATATTTGTATTTGAGTTACTCGTGTTTTACCGTAGTACCTACCGTATCTTTACAGTAGGTAATCCAATATTTATGAAAGCAAAGTTACATAATACGGAAACAGGGCGTTGTAACATCATTTGTAAGAAAAAACCTATCTCAGAAGTCAGAAGTCACTCTGTGATTAATGATCTTAAGAAGGTATGTGCTTAATGTACCTAAGTAAGTAATGTTTTGTAATTTTTATTCAACGACTTCAATACACGAGTTTGCATTTGCAGACTTCTAACATTACATCAAAGAAAAATAAACAAAACACGAACGCGCGTAAGAAAAAGCGTAAAATGTACCATTATTAGGTGTCCCTTTCGGCCGCTGGCTCTTGGTCTATATTACGTAAAACGTAGTTTTCTTGCCACGTGTCAATTCAAATTAGAATAAATAAGGAAGTACATAGGTATTACAAGGTGTAATTATATAATTCGCGCAGAGAATACGCGATGTAGGTAGAGATTTGCTTCTGAACTCCAAGACCCTGGTTGAATATCAATAAGGTGGATGCTTGAGACGAGGACGGCAGTAAGATTATTAATTCAGGATTGTGTTAACAATACGTAAGTAGGTATGTCTGTACGTGCCACTTGAGGCCACTTACCTGCACTTGTCATGAAAGAAAGAGCAAGTTTATTGAAGCAATACGAGCGATTCCAGCACTGTCTATCAGCACAGTGCAGTTCAAACACAAATCAAAACGTCTGATTTCTGAAATCTTTGTTTTTTTTGTATTAGTTCTTGTCCGAGTTTTTTTACAAACTTCATCTTCCCGTTACGTCCTTCCTACTAATATTATAAATGAGACAGAATGTGAGGATGTGACGGTGTTTGTGTATCAATCACGCCGTAACGGCTGAACGGATTTGAATGAAACTTGGAACATACGTAGTATGTGTGCTGGAATGCTACTTTTTATCCAGGTATCAAACGAACGAAGCCGCGGGTGGGAACTAGTATATCATAAACCCTACGTATAAATGCGAAAGTTTGTGAGGATGTTTGGATGTTCGGATGTTTGTGTCTCAATCACGCCTAAACGGCTGAACGGATTTGAATGAAACTTGGAATATACATAGTGCTGGATTATCATATACCTAGGCTATTTTTTATCCGGGTACCACGCGAGCGAAACCGCGGGCGGGAGCTAGTAAACCTATGGGTATCCAGTCATTTAGGATGGTGACGCAGACGTCATTGGAGTGCAGAGGCGCGGAAGCAGAGTGGAACAGACGGGTTCAACGAACGCGGTCCCGTTCCAACTCTATCAAGTACCAACATCACAAAGGGAACTAATTATTCGCTCCACGAAAGTACCTACCTGTGATTATGTTCAAGCATTTTATAACTGATATTTTACTGCAAGCTTTGATTAAAAGACTGCAAGCTTCTTTTTTACTTAGAAATCTGCCTTTTTGTTTCACATCACATCTTCACACAAGTCACTTTGCGTCTAACGATGTTGCTAAACGATACTACGAAAATGTAAATAAAAAAAATTAACATAATGGCGATTGCTTAGTCACGTGGTGACATCGCATGATTTTTAGTCTACCTCATATGTTATTATACCTACGTAGATAGACGAGAATAATGCGATTAAGCGAATTCGTGATTGGCAATTAGGCCTATACATGTTCTACCGCATGAGTGCATTGCACGATCCTACTATTATTATAAATGTGAAAGCTTGTGAGGATGTTTGTATGTTTGTGCCTCAATCACGCCTAATCGGCTGAATGGATTTGAATGAACTTGGACCTACATGTGCCGGATTAACATATAGGCTATTTTTTATCCGGGTACCATGCCAGCGAAGCTGCGGGCGGCAGCTAGTGATTTAATATAAATAGGTGCCGAGAAGCCTTGACTATCATTGATAGTAAGTAATAGTAAGTACAAAAACCAAGCGATTTCATAAACAACATAGAAAAAAACTCTCGTTTTGATCTGCTAATTAGTATTTCACTCGTGTCCAATGTTCATGTGTACCTATCAAATAAATAAGCATAGTGTGATATCGTGGTGATCACGTGTTTGTTTATATTTTAAGTAATAATCAGGAATTGAAAAACTAAGCTAATACATTTATTTACTGTTTGCATTTATATATTTAGCAACCTAGCACTCAAGCTACTATTAGGTGGTTTTGGCGCTTGCGGTCGAGAAATATCGATCGATTGATTTAGGTATGCTATTTATGTTGTCTCTTATATTATTCTAACTAATTAAACTTCTTGCTACATTACTTAGAATTTGACCTACCCCACCAAAAAACGTAGGCTAATCTTTATAGCAAAAGATTTGCGCCATTGCCATATTGCTTAGCGTGTACGAAACATGCTAATTAATTAAGGACTTTGTCTAGTCGGGTCATAAAGTACTAAGTATAAATAACAATTTTAGATAAAAATAATGTTATTTACTGAAGAAATTTTTGTGTCACGATTTCCTGCGATAGTTTTAGACAAGTAACTTGTGCATCCCACTTCTCTCAGGTGTAGAGTTTGTTATCTAAAAGTACAAATATCTCAATAAATGCTCCAGGAAGCGTGCAGATGGGCTATAAAATTAAGATTTCGCGATAAAGCAGTTAGATTAGAATGCTCGTTGCATCACCGGGTTTTAATTTGAACCCACGCCCCTCTTCGGAAAGCAGGTCATTCACCCACTACACGATAGTCATTTTCCAATTTTATACTTTTTAATTGCCTTATACTCACCTAGTTTCAAAAATTAATTAACAGAAAGGTAACAAAAATACTACTTCGGTAGGTACCTAGAGTACCAGACCTATTCAAAATCAAAGCTTCATATTATTTACTAAACGGATTTAAGTAGATAATATGTAGGTACCTACTTATTAAAAAGTGTTGAAAGCTTCTATTAGATTTAACGACACAAAACACTACAGGGGTAGGCAAAAACCAAATAAATATTAATATACTAATTTTCAATAAACATCTGAGTGAAGGATGATCATTCTTTAGCACCCCTTATTCCCACACATATCCCACATAAAGAAAGAGAATAATAAGAGTTATTAAAAAAAAAACTATGAATATTAATAGCCTTGGATAGACAGGTCACAGATTGTGTAAGGGTAGGGGGTACAAGAATAGGTAAGTTTTTCCCTTCCATCAAGGAAGTAGGCAAGTATTTAATAAGTACCCAACGAATTGAGTCTTCCAACGGGAAGGAATTTAGGGCAGGATCATACACGGTTATTACGTCTTTCTTGACCTATTTCAGACGAGTAAATACTGGAGCTATTTGCTAAGCTTTCAGTGAAAGTCTTTTACAAACGACCGGCTCAGAACAGAACATTAGTCAAAGAGAATTGATGGAAAGAGTCTCCGGTTACTTTGGTAAATGTGGACAGTAGTAGCGCTAGTAGGTACTATTGATCGAGCGAGCGAAGATCTCAGTGGCAACTTGAGCGATTTGGCGTTGTATGTTTGTACGTATGTATGTTTGTAGATATGTTTGTTAGAGCATAACTTTCGAACCATCAATCCATGGGAGTAAAAAAAAAACCTTGAATGTGTCCAGCAGCTGGACGTACGTACATGTACTTCTTTTACACCCCCTCTAACAGCCGTCATCTCAATATTCACTCCTTTCTTACTCATATCTTTCTTTGGACAATCTACCCATCTCTTTGGTTTATCTCTACAATATCCACCCTCATTCTTATCTCATTCTTCTCATACATAATCTTCCCTTCATAATATACCTACATTGCTGTACTATTGTTCCTCAATTTATTTCCCGTTACTTTCTGGGATGCCTTATGCATAAGTCAAATTAAATCAAAATAACTTTATTTGCATTTAGAACGAACTAACAAAGCAGTTACATAGCTAACACAAACAGAATAAGACGAAAATAAGAAAATAAAAGTTAGGTATAAAAGGTGGTACTTAGTCCTAGAGTCACATAAAGATCCCGACTCAGCGTACCTATGCAAGTTTAATAACTTGCGCTGGTATTTCGTTGGAACCTTTATTGAGACCGATATTATGCAAGTAAAGAAACACTTAAGCAACCAGTATTATGCGGAACATAGGCTGCCCTCTTAATCGGCCTCATAGTAAAAGTTAGGATTTAGGTCCCACTCGTGTTAGGAAACAAAGAGGTTCTTCTTGTACATTTTAGGTCCGGTCTGTTTTTCAATTTAAATGTGCCTGACGTCAAGAGATATCAAGTAGGCCCATCAGATGGAAGTGACTTGTCAAAGCGCAGATTACAAAGGCTACTGAATATTCATAAAACACTTATCGGAGTCGCCTACGTGGCCATAAAGTTGTAAGTGGGCACTGAACACCTAACACTGATGAATCACGATTTTTAGGGTAGGTACTTACGTTGTTTGATGGATAACTTTCTTATCTTTTTGCCTATATCCTCAAAGAAGCAAAATAACTCCAAACATATTTATCTCTTTCACTGCCTTTTATCAGCCGTCATCTCTGTAGGTACCTATTCCTTTCAAACATCACTACATAGTCTAACAAAGTCGCTTCCCACTGTCTGTCCCTATGTATGCTTAGATCTTTAAAACTACGCAACAGATTTTGATGCGGTTTTTTTAAATAGATAGAGTGATTCAAGAGGAAGGTTTATACCTATGTATAATACATGCATAATATTAGTAGAGAAACATTATAATTTTAGAGGTTTCTAATGTGATGTCGTAAATAAACTATTTTTTTGCGCTTACATTACAAACGCTGCTGGCTGAACCCTACGGTATATGTCTATGCCCGTGCGAAGCAAGGGCGGGTCGCTAGTATATTCGTATTTCACACAATCCCATACAAACGTATTAATATGGTTGTTTGAGGAATGTCGTAGTATAGTAATAGTAGCGGCGGATACGAGACGAACGTACTAACATTTTATTGATCATCCCCTCAGATTTTTCACGAATGGACTTGCTTCCTTTAGATAGTTACACTCGTATTTTCTGTGGACAAACTTCAAAGGGCACAAGAACGAACCAATGACCATAATGTTTGACTTGTCATGCAAGTGCGGTTTTCTATCTTTTACGTATTACATTGTGGCCTCTATGCCTCTAGAGATACCTACACCTATCTATATGAGGAATGAGACGGGACAAAGGGTCTATTTATAGATTGTATGCGGTGCAGGTTGCATGTCAGTCAGGTCTATTGTTTTGTGGTTGGTTCTTGACAATATCATAGAAAGTATTTTGTGAGTGAATGCCGGTTTTATACTAAAATAGATTATTCAAGTGCGATTTTATTTGCACTCTGAGGTTTCCGATCAATTAGACATTTGCTACGTTAAGAGTCAAGCGGTGGTTTGATGATTTTGTGATCATTTTACATCGTAATGTTTCGTGAAAGTTTAATTTTGGTAACCTTGAGGGACTATGAGGAATGACCATAGACATAGATGGATTACTTAGGTACAGGTAAATTTTTGAGAACCAAATTATGTGACTGAACATCAGCATTGTGCTCAACCCGCTTATTAACGTCTTCCGGCTTAAAAATGGTCAACATCATTCATAATTATCCCATTTACCAAGCATTACTCACAAATGAACTCTATTCCACTGTAATACAGGTGAAAATCGATCTGGTTTAAGATTAGTGTACTACCCATTGTTCGCGGTCAATAAAATTGTCTATTGCAAGTAGCCAGCTTATATAAACTTTATACATCATTTGTAGCTGGCAAATCTGGCAATATCAGTCTTTACAAATAGATAGATTGGCAACATTTTTTTAAAATAGTATGTTAATTAGCGTGAGAACACGAACTGTGGGTGCCTGTCTGATAGGATTACAAAAAAATTGAGTTCTATAACCGGAGGACTATCACTGAAAAGTGATAAGATAAGCTTTTTGAATCAGAGCCACATTTCGTAGGTAACAAAAATGGAAAGGCAAGGAAAAGCCCAAAACAAAACATTTTTCTTGTGAAGCGACTTTATAAGTTAATTTTCAAGTTCAATATTGGCCTTTCGACAAAAAAGTTGAGAAAGTTTATATAATAGAAGACACAACATTTTTCCGCAGTAGGCATGACCTCTACCGTGGCAAAGACCCTGCTAAGGCTTCCACGATCTCAGTAATGAGCTGAAGCTACGCTTACAACTGTTTAGTAAGTAAGTATGTGTTTAAGAGGATTGCCTGTGACTGTGACGTTTAGTTCTGAATGCTCCAAGTACATGCTTGTATAGATTGGCATCGTTTTAATAAATACATATAACACACAATTATGCACACAAGCATAGGCAATCTAACAGCAAAACCCACCCCTATTGAGCTAGGTATTACTAGTAAACACAATGGTCAAGTTTCACTTACGAGCTGCTTAACTAGAACATAACTAGACGGACTCATGAATATGCAAATTACAGGTTGCACTATCTTGGCTTCAAACGAAGTTGAAAACTGAAAGCTTTCAAACCAACCAAACATGCTTTCTCTTATAAAAATAGTTCCATTAGTTTTATACAAATAGTTTGCTCTACATTTTATGAATTTTGTTGGAAATTCGAGCCAATTTATCTTTTCCAGTCTGTTTGCTAGTTTCTATATGCGAAGACAGAACATCCTAGGTACTTGAGTTTGTGCTTGAGTGCTTATCAAAGACGCAAGAAGCGCGGGATCGATTCCCGCTGCGGGAGAAATGTTTGCATGTTCTGCAATTATTTCTTCCGGGTCGGTGTTGTAATATTTGCACTATACATATTTGGAAAGAAGGCCTAGAAATGTGACAAAGTCAGACAAGTCAGAATTCACGATACCTGTAGATACCTACCACGCAGACGCTCTAAGGTGTTCCATCAGTGTCCCAGTTTCAAATTACCTACCGACTACTCGTTGGGATAACTTTTAAAAGTTGTTCAAACGAGTCCCAGAGTACATGTTGCAACTACATTCAAACTTTTAGAGTACCAACAAGTACGAGTACTACTATTCGTATGTGTCTTCGGTTTTAATAGAATGATATAATTATTTTTATTTGAGTAGAGTGCATTTACAAATTCCATTAATCTTCAAGGTACATAAAACCAAATTAAATTCTCACGTAAGTAGGGCACGGACTATTTTTAATTAAAATCTGGAACATGCCCTAAGCGAGCGGGATTCTGGGAACCGAGTGTTAACTGTAAGTATTTTAGGATTAGGTAGATATGCACTGCAGCTGTGTAAATTAATTTAAATCTTCTGGTTGAGATTATCATAATTATATAACAGCCTGTTTATATAATGTTTATTTAAGGAATGGCTATGATTCAAAGCTTTTCGCCCAGATAATGACGTTATACTATTGTTAAAAAGCTTCTTTACTGAAGAGTGCCAAAACAAAGTAATTTGGCTTCAGATGCTTACGGATAAAGTTATTTCCTGTCTCTCCGAACGACAGTTTCCTTGCTTCACTATCACTCCTGGCTTATTTTGCTAAGCAAAATAAAGTTCTTTGACAGAAATATGAACTCACTAAGATTGTTCTTCAGATTATGCGGACTGAACTCTGTATTTTCTGTTTCATAAGTTTATAAACAAGCCCTCGCGTTAATCCATCAAAAACTTAGCGTTTGGCAATGGCGTGAAAGTTGAAAGCGAACCTTTTAAAATAGCAAAGCAGAGCTTAGCTAATTCGTGGTCAAGGCCAAGGGCATTACCAGCGATTAAATCTTATTAGGCTTCGTGACTCACTAAGCAGTTGAATTTATAGTGGAACTCGATATGGGCTCAATTAAAGGGGATGATTGAGAAAATGGAGAATTTTGCGATGGAGTTAGAACTTTTGTTTTTGATGCGGGACAACTTGAAACCAAAGTTTTTTTATGAATCTAGCCGAGACCGAGATTGTTTTTAATATGTTTTCGGCAGTTTTTATAAACATACTATTTAAATATTAGGAAGGTATTGCCTATCTAGACTAAGGTTATTTTTTTAGGCGAACTAACTATAGTGCTGCTGTTTGTTGCAGGCGATAACGAGCTTTGGCGAGTTGAGGGCGCGGTACTTTAAAATAAATTAGATAATCTAATTATAACTGGCTAATACCTACTCAATCACTTCATAGTTTTAAGTTAAGTAAGAAGGTACTTCCCAAGCAAACTTTTCTTGAAGTTACATAGGTTGACAAAAATGGCCCTAAATCATATGAAGTTGCGTAACAACATTAGGTATGTCATAACTTTTATGTAAATTGTGTTTACCTTTTCATCGCCCGCCATAAAACCTGGAAAATGACTATACAAAGTATATTCTTATACAAAGTATTATTTATTTTTATAGACATACTCGTAGGTACAGGTACACATCATTTTAGATGGAGGCAATAGCAAGGGAAAGGCCTAAGCAAACATTTCTCTCTCATCCAAGTTTAAACAAACATGTAACATGTCTGACAGCCTTCTATTAATAGGCATATATCACTGGATAGTTTATTAGAATCCAATGCTATCCAATGTAGGTTTATAGCTGGCCTTATTTTTTCACGTTTTATTCCGTGGCCACATCTACGTGTGCGCAATCTAAATATATCTATCAATCAGCATCTTCAAAAGACGATGTCTTTATTAACTTACGAACGTAAACATTTTTTGAAATCTCCTATTAAAATTGGAATGGATTACAGAAATACCTAACGATAGCTCAATTCGACTTCTAAAGAAACATAATTTGCTCAAACTTAGCGGAAAATGTTCATAAACAATCCATGTTATGTGATACTCTAAATTCCGATCAAATGAATGCTTTTTGTGGACATAAAAATGACATTGATAAATCAGCTTATGAAGACTATTATGAATCTGTCAAATCTGTGATGAAATGGATGAAACATGTGCACTTACAAAAAATCTGCCTCACTTGTTTGTAACGTAGTGTGACGAAGAGTTCAGTGCGGGGTTAGAAATACATCTTGCAGTAGTAGGAATACCAAGCCTACTTTAGAAGTACTGCCAAACCAAGTTACATACTGTGACACAAACATTCAAAGAAAAAAAAACTTATTCAACATTATAGATTCAAAGTATTAAACTTTTCAGCAAATAGCTAAACATGCACTGAAAAAGTCTAGAGAATATGCAAAATAGAATAACGTGCTACACATAATGTAAGAATTTAATTAACAATACGATCAAGATTGCTTGCACTGTAGAACGGCAGTAAAATTCTCTTGAGAAGTTCATCGTGTTCCGCGGAACTTTTCTATAAAGCCTGGTTCACATATCAATGCAAAACATAATGACGCTTCAGTGACACCTGTCATTTGATTGACATTGTTTTTAGATATGGGCATGTACCCAGCAGACACGTGCTGAGTATGACGCATGGTTTTAAATTTGAGGAGTGGCAGCCATGAAGGACGTGGATAGTATTATAAACCATGTCGTGTCATAATCGTTTGTTCCTATCGAGATTTTGATACCTACAACATAACAACAAAATAGGCCTACATACATGAGTATATTTCTTTAACGATTCAGCTTTAGCCAGCCTTTTAATGGACCACAAAGTCTTTAGAACCCTTTTGAATATGACAGTAATTCAAAATTTTAAGTTAAACATACTAAAATACTTTATATAACTTAAGCTTCCACTTTCCAAGTTTTTTTGTTTAAGCTTCAACACACGAGTATTAAGCTAAAATTAATTTGATGAAGCTTGGGTTTCTATCTTCTTGTTAATGTAATATAAAATTTCAGCTAAAACTATCAGTTTCTACGAGAACTACCAGTGTGACCACAATCTTATCGTGTGGCGTGCCAAAGAAGCAGTACTAACGTTGTACTCGGGCCCAGAACAAGCTGATTTGCGTGGAAGCCGTGACCCCAGGCAAGGTCGCCGTGGCAGCCGGCGACGTTGCCAATGCCAAAACGATTCCAAACCTTAATTCGATAAATTGGACGCCTGAAAGCCTATTGCCAGAGTATCAGGAGCAGGGGCTATATTTTGTCACTTTGATGACCACTCAATAACGTCATCAAGACGAATCTCAGTCGGGTTTCATACAAAATTCGCGTAGTTAAGTGTTGTTCAAAGGACTTTAATGGGTGGTCAACCAGTTTATAGAGGGTGGGCGGTAATATTATCAAAACATTCACTGAGTTGGGAATGAGTATAAGTTAGATGCTCAGCTCATCGGGAATAGGAAAAAAATAAGCTCACGGCTGTAATTTTAAAGCATTTTGGATCTCCATTAAATTTTTTTGTATCAATAAAAATACCAAAATACATAAGACTAAGGTCTTATGTAGGTAATATGAAAGTAAAATGAAACAAAACTACGCAGTACGCGGGAAAGAAAATTCCACAGATTCATGAATACCTACCTTCTCTACGCAGTTTCTATCCCTCTACAGGTGCTCCTGAATGGCTTCCTCGAAATCGAATAAAAACTACCCAGCGGTTTACGCAATGTGCCCACTTACGTCATCAGTCTAAGATTCGAGAAAAAACTAAAAGGATTCCAAATAATAACATTTATTTTCCGAGTGTATTGCGTAGATCCAGATAATCGGGAACCAGATAAAGCAGCAATTAGTGCATCTCAAATATGTACGTCATCCATGTCAGGGGGTTGTGCTGGCCTAGATTGGAAACAGCAGAGAGAAATCCATACTAATATTATAAATGCGATAGTAACTTTGTTTGTTATCTTTTCATGCCTAAACCGCTGAATAGATTCTGATAGGCAAGGAGAAAAAATTCATCCTGGGGAAGGACATAGGCTTTACCTTTTGTCTCATGAAAATTTTATGCAGTCAAAGCTGCGGGCAACAGCTAGTATATAGAGTAAGAGAAATGATGTGGCAGAAAGTTTGAAGTTTGACTGCTTTACTTGCCTAAACGTCAATAAATTAGCTAATCTTCAAAGATTTAGATGGTAGAGTTAAATTCTTTAAAGTCGCGTCGATTTTAAGTTATTTTTGCCTAAAAGTTTAATTATTCACCATTCATCATTATGAAAATCCTAACGATGAAGCGCGTCTTATTTTGTTTAAGGTCTGTGGTAGCATGTCTAGTTTAGTATAATACCTAGTTCTGTTCTTATAATGTAGGAAATTTATTCCTCTATTGCAAAATATAGTATCCCAGACTGGAGTAACATTTTTTTATTTATCTGAAATCATCTTTATAACCCACCGAGTTATTTATATTTTGTGTAAATGTATGCGTATCGGAAGTACAGTAAACGGGACTAGACGTAAACTTTACTGTGTTTACGAGGCGATAGGCGAGATTGTGGGCGTCTAGTGAATTCCGAAATATCTTAGGTACAAACAAATTCGTGCAATTATGCAACCCAGTAATTTTTCTGTTCAAAAATTTTTATGTTTACAATAAGTAATTAATTTTAGGTAAACCACAAACCTACCTCTTATTAATTAGGTACTACCGTTCAAAATAATAACAAGTAAGTACCTAAACTATGTAAGTACTTATTGTTAGTTTAGCATAGTGGTCATTATATCATTGCCGTGTTAAGGGCAGATTTCTCTACTGGTCACGCGATCTTGAACTGTGGTGCACGTTTTCCTGCGATTTGCCGAGACGCGTGTTAAGACGCCAGTAGGTACCTGCTTTATACCCAGGATGTAGTAATGAGAATACAATTATAGGCGATTAAGTTACCGAGATATTGTGTATTTCAATTCAAGATGCACATAAATGATCTGAAAATCAAGGTTTCCTATTGTTACTGTTGTGATTGTGACCTCGCCTTCCGATCCCGTGGTCGTGGGTTCAAATCCGGTCGTGTACCAATGGATTTTTCTTTACGAAAAATTTATGTGCGCTATACCAGTACTCTCAAATGGTGAAGGAAAACCGGGGCTTAGTCAGCTCCGCACGTATTGACCATGTTTTTCCTGTGGACAAGGCCGACTAAGGTGAGAAGATGGAATAGGTGCTGGGCAAGCCTACTCCATCTTAATTCGTCTCGGGCACTACAGCGTCCCGTCTGTGATGGTAAAATTTGCCTCCTGACGCAGTATAAATCATCTACTATAGATGGTAAAAGGTCTTTTATTTTATTACTGTTTTTTTCAAGGTAGTATTGGTATAGGTATAAAGTGCACCACAACATAGCTCCTTTCTTTTCATTAGCAGTTAAAGATAGATAGGTAAAAATAAAAATACATAGATAAAACACAACTTAGCCTCCGGAACATAATGGCGTAATTATGATCCGTGGTCAGACCAAGTTGTTCCTACAGAGATATTTTTTTACTGTTATTCACACCACGCCAAATTGCCACGCTGGTGTAACTACGATGAATTTTATTTATCTGTATTCACACTACGCTCTTAAACAGGATCAGATGCAAAACGTCCACATTCCTTTTTTCTCAAAATATCCACTACACAGAAATAATGTGCATGTATGTAGTTATTTTCTAATAGTAGGTACCTATAGGCTATATTTCCTGCTATACTTCTCTGCTGGACTGGGAGTAAAGAAAAAACGTAGAATGCGTCCAGCTGCTTCTCTCCCCGAGCATGTCGTAAAAGTCTACTAAGAGATAGTATCCTCCAACATGATGAGATACAATAAGCAAGTATTCCCAAGGAGGGTTGACGTTAGGCAGGCGGCCGGTCATAAAACACCTTAGCCAAAACTCTTATAACATGATCCAAGGTTTATGTTGTGCCGACCCCACATAGAGTGTGATAAGGGCAGGAAGATGATGATGATGAGTATGGGCTATATTTATGGCTAAGCATGAAGATGAGGATGCAAATAAACATAATAGAGGCATTAATAAACGGATAGCATCAACATTACTAGATGACAACGCGATAAAGATGGCAAAAATTCGTATAGTATCGCGTGATTGCGAATAGTTCCTTGATGCTTGATACAATCGTCTATAGTTTCTGACGTAAACTAGTGATAGGATCATACGAAAATGATTAATCACACGTATGTTGGTTAATCTTGGCTTCATCATCTTCCTGCCCTTATCCCACTGTTTGTGGGGTCGGTACAGCATATTCCTTGGATCATGCTGTAAGAGTTTTGGCTAAGGCATTTTGTGACCGGCAGCCTGCCTGACGTCAACCCTCTTTGAGAATACTTGCTTATTGTATCTCATCATGTTGGAGAGGATACTATCCCTTAGTCGACTTTTACGACATGCTCGGGATAGAAGCAGCTGGATGCATTCTATGTTTTTTCTTTACTCCCAGTCCAGCAAAGAAGGTAAGGTAGGTTAATTTTGGCTTGACATAGCATAATGACCCTAAGATAGACAATTTAACAGCTAAAGTAAGTTTTAAAATTGGAAAACGATCATTGTTGAGTACAATTAGACTTCTACTCATTGTAGTACCGCCGCCGGATTTATGTTTGTTACTGTTATTCTTTGCAACTTAGTTTATAAAATAAACTATAAGGTCACTATGAACCGTGAAGAAATCAGCGTGAAAGAATATCATAATGAGTATCATTTACGACAATAAAAACCTCTACCTACTAATAAAACTTTAGCAGTCTGCTTTATAATTGTTTCCAAGCATTATTGCCGCATGCTTGTGTCCTTATATAACTTTCAATGCTACGGCCCACAACCAGTCACAGATACAACTTATCATATGCCAGACTGATAGAACAACTTTCACAGTCTAGTCTATCCAAAACCTAAGCTATTATTTAAGTTTGTTTTGCTATAACAATTTGGTCGCCTTTATTTTTTCTACATTTACACTTTATATGTTAGAATAGTAACAATCATGATAAAAGTAATAACTTTATTGTATTGTATTGAATTATACTATAAATAAAGAGTGACCATAACTTAAAATTTAATGATTAAAAGCTTCAAATTCTAATAACCAAATGATACCTACAAAAAATATTGTACCTACTCATTGACCTAAATCAGATAAAAGTCATTCCAATATTTCTACTGAAGCGTTATTTTCATTGTCTAACGTTCCTTAAAATAGAAGTACCTGCCTTACTACATTAGGATACATAATTTAAAATTGTAATCGAGAAAGTTTTATCGGCTACAACTGTATTATCCTTTGTCCATATTAATCAGTCAAAGTTTTAAAATAGCTTTTAACGAGTTTACCCAACAGTATTTGTCGTTAGATTCTAACATTAGTAGGTGTTTACCATTTAAATTTCTCAAAACATGGCGTTTAACTCCATACCTACCTGTAAAGTGTATCGACCTTTGAAAACCATGGTTAATTCATTTTGGCGAGAAAGCTTCTAAAATAGACCCGTGTAAAAATATCTAGGATCGGAGCTGAACCGTAGGTGGGCTAAATTTTCACGGTTTATAGGTTTCCTAGTCAGACGTTAACAAGGGGCCTGGATTTATACTCGTATTCTAGATTTGCTTAATTTTTCAAGTACTGAAACGAATGGGAAGAATAAGGTGACCAATGAAACAACAAATTTGAACTGTCTATATCACTAGCCATACTAGGAAAGGACCGCAACTCAGCAAACGTAATGTAGGACCCCCTCCGACTAGGTGGAGTGAAGATCTGAAAAAGGCTGTATAAACTGGATGCGTCAAGCCAAAGATAGGGCGCGATGGCGCTCATTAGGGGAGGCCTATGTCCAGCAGTAGACTGCTGATAATGATGATGATGATGATGACTAGGAAATAATACTACATAATTAGAAGAAAAACTGCTACGCGTGTTAATATTGCGGGTGAACCTTCGAAGCTACTTTCATCTTCTCATAAACTGGTATTATCTTCCTCTCTTTGGTTCTAAAATAGTTTAGGTACTATGCGACGACGAATTTGGCTTCAGAAAAAAACGGGTCAATGATGCTTGCTATTGATAGTTAGAATTTGGGCAGTGTAATGTCTGAAAATAGGACAATATAATGCAAGACGTTTCTTGAAGCTAATGCCCATGGAAAAGCAAAAATACTCCAGGTCGCGGTAAGTGGTAGAGAAAACAAATTATCTGTGCAAAAACAACCAGCTTTCATCAATAAATAATATATTATGTACACAACTGAGGCCGACGCGAAAACCAACTGCAGAGTAGGCACATCCAAAACATTTGAAATACCTACTTACTGTTTGTTTTTTGCCCTGGGCAATAGCAGGAAAGTGGTTTCAAATTCAATCGAAACAGACAATACACATTTACAAAGATGTTTGAATTTTGAACAGGCCTGACACAGCAACCATTAAACATGATACAAAAAATATTGACATAATCAATGAGCAGGTGTCTTCAGTAACGAATGTTTGGAATAGGGCCTCTGAGAGGAGTGGTGACAGGTGCGCCTTAATATTTATTTACCATCCCGACCGAAACATATTTTGCGTGAATTCGAACGTAATTTATTGGTAAGTCGCGTGCCAATGACAGGGAAGGGAGGTCAATCAAGTCAAACCAATCAGAAAAAGGTAATTTCGCGATTTATTCTATGTCAGTGCATTGATCGAGTAAGAAATACATCTTGTACAATGATGGAACGTGGTGTGTGAATTTTTTAGAGTAGGTAGGTAGATACCTATTAGTCATAGAAATTGAACGTATGTATATAGAAATTGAACAGTTGTACCTACCTACCACATATGCCACTTGAGTTGAAACTATTCATACTACTTGAATCATCATTATTACCTAAGTGATGACAACGGCACTACTGCATCAGTAAAGGTTATTTCTGCAATAGAATTTTGTCCCTGTTAAGTTTGTGGGCTTATCTCAGTCGAGATAACTAACCTATAAATCGGTTAATATTTGAAATCCGAAAACGCCCTCTTAAGCAAGTATGACATAGACAATCTTATGATATTGCGGTATTTTATAGATCAATAATTTCTTTATATGCAAATCTTGTTTGCAAAGTAATTTGACTAAATCATATTTTATCAGAAAGTCTTATAAATGAAGCTTAAACAACGTAAACTAGGTATTTGTGTAACATTCGAATTGTGTAAGTAGGTACCTATTTCAAATTATTTACACATTTAGATTTTCTTTTATATCTAGTAATAGTTTTGAATTTCGAATACCATTACATTCAATTATGGTCTGCATAACTCCTACTCTACATTTTTAAGTTTTTCAACCTATAATAAATCCTCATGCATAAGTTAATAATGATTGTGTGTTTATCCGATAATAGAAAGTGACGTCATTCGACAGCGGCGGCGGCCTGTCAAATTCTATTTAGTTTATTTAAATACCACGCTTTTGTCTTTATATATTCTATTGTGTACAAAGCGAGGAAGATAATGTTATTCATTGAGTTTTGATCGAACAGGCTCGAGGCTCTCGTAAACATGAACAAAATATGATACAAGCTTGTGTTTTAAATTTTTTTACAAGCAATATCGCGATTGTACTTACGTACAAATGATATAAAAAATTCTAGGAGACATTGCAGTTGGCAATCGTTTAGACACTTCTGGATTAAGTTTTTCGATAGACTTAAAAATGTCAGCATAATTTAGGAAAAGTTTATCATTTACACCCTACTAAAATATGGAGCTGGTACTCAATGATACAGGGATGTCATTAGTCGACTCCCGGACTAATTAGTACAAAATTGAATTGTCGGTCGGTACGTATACCTAAGACGAACAACACACAACGCTGCGTTGCGATAAAAAAAACAATTATTATAATTACCTAAATTCAGTTCAAATTACCTAATCAGGTATTTTGAAAACAAAATTATTTGTAATTTTGTTTTCAAAATACCTGATATACCTTGCCGTTTTGACATCAGTTTTTACAGAGTTCACTGACACTGTGAGGAATAACTAAGATCAATGTATATCGTGTTTTTTGTTCAAACCAGTTTCACCAGACTACAGCAACGTTACCAAACTTATAAACATTTTGGTGCTCCGTTACACATTAAAATTGTCATTCCGTTACATAAGCTGAGGAAATGAAAGAATGATTCTTGCACGAACGTTGGAATAAGAAACACGCATAAGATCTCTTTCTACACCATGTTGTGTAAAATTTCCATGATAAAGTCTGTCTTAAAATATTGTACTTTAAGACAGAGTAGTTTTACTTGTATTTGTCCAACTTGTTCTGTTCTGAATATTTTTTTTATTTTTTAATATATAATAAATATATTTGTTTTTCTTCACAAAAGTTTCTTAGCATTCAAGCTGATATAGAATAAGGTTATACATTCTTAACAATTTGTGTAGAGGCAAATATGATTATTATATTCCAAGTAGATATAGAAGGGCGAGAAGTAGAAAGACCAATTTCATGTTACTGCAGTCCGGGTTTTCTAATTACTTACCTATCTCAAGAAAAAAAAAAAACAGCTTGCATACTAATTATTTAGGTACCTATCATGTCAAAACATAATGTTTACAAATCAGACAATGGTTGACACGAAAAAATATGCACGATTCAGGTCAAATAGCTGTGGTTTTCAAGTGTATTTGAACTGAAACACTTGATTATACCTCGTTCGATTATTATTGACTTACAAAACTTTCGGATTTCACTTAGATATACATATTTTACTCACCAAACTTCAATCTATATGTAACTTATTATATCTTTCTAGATCCAGAAGATGTAAAAACACATAGTTATCTTATGTCATAAATTCTGACAAATATGTATGTATGTACATATTTCCTATGTATTAAAAATCTTCTAAATATTATAAAACTTTCATGTTACTGATTGACTGAGAATCCTGAGAATCAATGCAGAGCCTTAACCATAAGTCCTAGAAACATGAAACTTGGAGGGTATATTCCTCTTATGATGTAGAGGTGCACTTCGGAAGGAATTCAACTTCTAGAAGACGCAACGGAAAGATGAACTTTGTATAGAAAACTAACGCAGACCAAGTCGCGAAGCGTTCCACTAGTTAGTCATATCACCTACTTATTTCTTTATTAGTATTAATCCTTGAACATGATCTCTTTTAAGTCCACCACAATTCCAATGTAATTTATCATCATTTAAAATGAAACGTTGATCCAACCCGACACGCTTGGAATAAGCGATGTTGGCGAGTCATTTTGTGATGAACTCTGAAACTCCCGGCACTTTGAATATTTATCGGTTCAGAAACTCCGGCTAACTATTAAGTCGGCTTCAAACAAGACCCGAAAATGTCGTACAACGTACAAAGTACTTAAAATAGGCAAAACTTTGTTATTAAATCAGAACACTTGACAGAGATATTACAATCTTCCCGTAACTTTTAACAATACCTATTTTTCAGTATGATTTCTGGGTCAGGGATCGATGCTACAGTTTCCATCATAGAGTACTTAATCTATGCCAGACAGAAGAAAGCTAAGCACAAAGCAACCTAGTGACACAAAAGACTAATGAACCCCAGAAACCTGAACACGAATTGCGTTCAATTTCGCCTCAATGTATGTTAATTGACATAGTGAGCTGCTCTCGTAGAAAAATTAGAACCAGCTGCCTAAGTGATAGTTTACGTATTATAACGGTAAAATGTGAATCAAGCCCACGTGATTAAATATTGTAAAAAATTCTCGTAACTGCCACAAATCATAATATTTTAACATACTTTTCTTTATTAAATTCATAAATGATGAGGACATTAATTCATACGTTTCAGTTCCGTGAATAAGCTGATACGTTTATTTATAGTAGTTCTAGCAACTCAAAGCTTTCACGGTTTAGAGCAAGATGATACGATCTGTGACATTACAGTGAGTCAGTCAGCGCTGAACTGGGCCTAACCTACATTAGTTTGAATTCAGTCCAGCGTGATGTTGCAGCGTACCCATTGGTACAATACAAATAATATTGTTACACGCTGTCAGTATCGGTGTCAATTTGAAGTCAACAACTGGTTCAATAGGCCCTATTGAATAGGGTAATGGAATCAAGCGGAATTGGTGGACGCTTGGCCAGAGGAAGTGATGGCAGGTGATAAATAAAATATAAATATTTGAGGACATTTCACACAGCGCCATCTAGCCCCAAACTAAGCAAAGCTTGTACTATGGACACGAGATGGCTGATAGAATAGGTACTTATAATACTTTTTTTTGTAAATACATACTTATTATACATAATAATACAACACCCAGACCCGGAAGAAATATTTGCAGAACATACAAACATTTCTCCCGTAGCGGGAATCGAAACAGCACCTTTTGCGTCTCAACCGAGCACTCGCTCGCCACCGAGGTCGTCAAATTGACCGAGTGGTGGCTTAGAAACACAACAGGCTTTTACCCAACAGTAGGATAATTTGATTTGGAGTGGATGATGTTGATGAACTGGCAATGAGTTGCACATTGTCAGTACTAGTGAGTTTGAAGACAGTAACTGGCTCAATGTAATCCTGCCTTAATAACCATATTTAAATGAGTTTTCATAATATTCTCTGTATCCCGTTTGGCCGTGAAATATTCGGAATCAATTTCCATCTTGACTCGGCTAAAGGTCAATCTGGTTAGCTCGATGAATGTCATTATGCTCTCATCAAAAAAGCCTTTGACGTCAGCTAAATACACAGTTTATCAAATTAGTTATGACATTACTAAAGCTAAAAAGGAAGTCTGCATATTATACTGTCGCTGTGTTTAGTATCTGGTGTCTCACTCATCATCATCATATAAGCCCATCAGATAAGTGGTGCGGGTTCGATTCCCGCTGCGGGAGAAATGTTTGCATGTTCTGCAAATATAGTATATAATAAACTTCCTAAAACATTAAGATAATTACCGCGTTCACTGTTTCAGGGAAAGTTAAAAGACATTTTAGAACTAAAATGCTAATACCCAGTAGATGATTTTTTAAATGACAACAAAATTATATAATTAAAATTTTCATTTTTAAATTATGGATAAATTAATCAATGCTTGCACGCTATAACATAGCAACATACATTGTTTCTCAATTAGAAGTATAAACATCTATGTTTTCTACATGAATTTTAAGCAATAAGCTTTTACTTTACTTTAAGATAAAGCTTTTAAGTCGTTAAGCCATGACGGAGACCTTTAGGCGGCCTAAAAACTCCGTCACTAGAGTTGGCTACTAGCTCATACGAACTTACACACTTTAGGATAAACTCTGCCTACCCCATTAGGGATATGGGCGTGATAATATCGTCACTGGAAAGGCAAAATTACGTAAGCGCCAAAATGGCGCCAAATTGAGTTATTATCCTAAAATAGCAGCCCAAATACAATAATATGAATTGCTGGACATAGAAAATGAAAAAAAGAATGAAATCTTCCGTTGACGTCATCAAAATTCGATAATTAGGTAGAAAGTTATGATTAAAAAAAACGAAAAAAATGAACTTCAAACGGCTTTTTCTCGATTGGCGCTTACGTAAATTTGCCTTTCCAGTGACGATATGTATGTATGTATGTATGTACTTTAAGATGGACACAATGCTGAATCCATATAAAAACAAGTGCGATCGTCAGCTATGGGCTCCAGATTACACCATAAATTGTGACACGTGCAAGGTATATGTTTTGTAGGTACAATACAATACTAAACCTTTTGTTTAGTATTCAACCCGCATAAAACCATTCCATACATTCCTATGGCTTAGGTATAATATTTAGCATTTTTTAAATGTTTGTGCTCAATTTATGTAACGCAGTTATTATTTATGAACTTTGGTCACACAGGTCAATAAGGTAGTCAAATTTGACTATTACCTACTAGTAATTAAATATTATGATTGTTAATAAATTAACAGATTTCTTTTACAGCTTGCTAAAAGTTTATTGTGTTAGCTTTGTTTAGAATAAAATGATAATGTTTCTTTAAAAGCTAAGAAGTAAGTAAGAGACATCTGTCACTTTTTCATTTTAGTTTATTTAGTAGTATTCCATTTACAAAAATATTCGGGGAATTACTCACTGGTAAGCTCACTATACAACGTGTAACATAATGTCCCTATAAGCCCGAAACGGGGGTGTTCTATACGTCATTGCGAACAACGTTTGTTCAACGACTTTTAAAATTTCAAAGGTTTTCATTCATGAAATGTCTCTTAAACTTTGCTCCAATACGTAACTTGACACAACGTGAGGCATCCCTATTTACAGCTGTTTTTTGACCTTTAAGTGTGAACTCTAGATGAAACAGGTAACAGAACAGACACCATTAGTAAAATGCCTACCTACTTACCTAATAACGAGGTGGCTTAATAAGTAATTTCTAATTTTTTTTGAAGGCCTAGTGGTACCTTGGTATTTATTGGTAATTAAAATGTAAGGTCACATCACGACTAAAATCCCTAGGCACCGTAAACATCCTTTCAGATCAAGTACCTAGTATAGGAGATAGGTACCTTACCTACTCAATTTTGTACCTACCTACTCGGGCCTTAAAGGTATCCTCAGTGGGTGCCAAGGAGTATGAGAGGATGTCTACCGTGCCTGAGGATAAAGCCGTGATACCTACTCAATTTTGTACCTACCTACTCGGGCCTTAAAAGCATCTTGAGTAGGTAACAAGAAGTATGAGAAGAGGTCTACCGTGCCTGAGGATAAAGCCGTGACCCTATTCCACTTTAGTTTTTCCAACGATGTATTATTCCAATATTCATTGGAGCATTTTTCAATGCAATTTTGTACCTACCTACTTGGGCACTAAAGTCAAAGGTTGTGACTTATCTGTCTTACTAATCTTCATTTTCATCGTGAACAGCCTATTTGTCATTGGTTGCATTGAAACAACAACAACAACTAGTGGGATGACACCTCGCCCTAATTGGCTGTCGGTGCCTTTGCTAAATTCAAAATCCGCAACCGTCAACCGACACCGCACCGCAAGCGTTTGTTTAATAAAATCAAATTGGTTCCGTAGGTTTATTTGTTTTTTACTTTTCTTGATTGAACTACGTAATTGTTGGTAGGTTATTATGTAAGTAGGTAGGTACCTAGTAGCAAATGGGGATCCATCCCCATTTGCTACTAGGTACCTACCTACTATGCTACCATGTGCTCCAGCACATGGTAGCATATTGGTATGAACCCCGCCTTCCCATCCTTAAGTCGTGAGTTCGAATCTATGGATTTTTCGATTCGAAATTTATGTGTGCAATATCAATGCTCTCAAACGGTGAAGGAAAACCTCGTGAGGAAACCAGGCATGTCATAGACGTGTGTCAAAGTGTACGAAAGGAACCTTCAAGGTGCACTCTAATCCTTCCACCACACTGGTTCAAAAGAGCTAGCGACACGGACACGACGACAGTAGTAGTAGTAGTAGATGTATGGTGAAGTTTTTTTCCTTTTTTTTCCCAATCGGTATTTAGTGGGTTACCCCAGACAAGGAACCCTAAAAATTCGGCTTTCGGCAATAGGTACCTACTTTTGGTCGCAAAACAGATCGGTTTTTATCAGTCGCAATTAGCATTCGTTCCTTGCAACAACTGCAACAAGCAATCTCTCGGTTCGCGTAACTAATTAACGATACGATGTCGGCTTTGTACTCAAACAGTGAGTATTATGATATGGTGTTGTGTGTGTGTGTGTGTTGGAGCAGCACCAAATAATTAATAGCTTAGTAGCGGCGCGTCAGCTCTACAGAGAGCGTTATCCAGGGCGGCCATTGCCATCTTACGGGCTATTTTCTGGGATTGGTGAACCGTCTTCTCTCGACGGGATCTTTCCACCGGCGCACCAGTGAGGGAAGACCGGGAATTCGGTGGTGTGTTGTACCTACTTCCCTTTGATGGATACCGAGTACCTACTGTGTGTGTCAACAGTGATAAAATTCAGTGATAGGTAGGTATGATGATAGGTACCTAACCTATCACCCTACCTAGTAGGTACCCCATTAGTACCTAGCTTACTAATAAAAAATGACAAAAATAATTTTGTGATTGTGAATGTGAATGTGTACCAGTAATACCAACCTAGGTACCTACATACCTACCTAATAGGTACCTACCATGTCAATTAGCCGTGTTCCGAGCCAACCAAGAAGAAGGGAGAAAAGGTATAACTTAACTTTTCCTGTACCTAGGTCCTTAGGTAACTACCTAGGTAGATGTAGGTAGGTAGTTGTTTTTTTATGTGTGAAAGATATCGTGATTTTAATCTTCGACTTTAATTTCTACGTAGAATTAAAAAAATTGCAAATTCTTACGAAAACTTTGGTGATTACACCTAGGTACTTTTTGAAACTTGCCGCGCGTTCAATTGTCTGCGTATGTGTGGGTCCGACGCGATAGGAGGGTGCGCGTGTGTTTGTTACCTACGCAAATGGTAAACAAACACATAGGGTTGTCACAAATTTCTCATGAAATAATTTGTTTTTAATTGTATTGGAATTTCAAATATGATGTATTGAACTTTTGCACACGTCAATGTATTCAAGTGCTCGGTCTGAATACACCCCTTTCGGGCTTATAGGGACATTATGTTACACGTTGTATATAGATATGTGCTCTTTTACTTTCAAATAAAAGCTCTAATTTATTTTTTTGTTTTTAAATTCATTAAAAAAGCTTCACATTATGTATTGCTTGTTGATTTCCAAACTGTTACCCTATTTAGTATTAATTATTTCACAACGTAACAGTTCCCAGCAACAATAGACGAGGATTTAATGAGAATCATTAAATAAATGATACGCACACAGCCCTCTGTCATCTTCCGCGTATACAATAGTTGCATATTACTTTGCTTTCATTTTAATTTAAGACCATATTTGCGCAAATAAGAACTAAAATTAAATACTTCGTCGTCATTATCATCATCACCATAATTAGAAATACTCAATCTTTAGAAGTCCACTCCTTAGGACGTGAAGAGGACATAGGGCTCCCGAATAAAGGTACCAACGGCCAGGACGATATTTTATTTTTTTATTTAAGGGTTTTGACGCTTAGCGACCACATCACCAATAGAAAAACAAATATCATCATCATCAGCCTACACCAGTCCTGCAGCCTGCTGGACATAGGAGGCCTCCCCTAATCTTCGGCTTGACGCATCCAGTCAAACAAACATAAACAAAGCCAAACTTAATCCTTAACTATGTAAACCTAACTTGAACAACTTAAACAAAAACTCGACCTCTTCACAAGAGGTGTCACATAATATGCAATTTAACTCCCAATTCTGTACCTACAGTTGAACCAGATTCATAATATTTTATGAAATATATTCCTAGTTTTTCAATAAAAAATAATGACTAAGTTACTTTTTGTGGAAACCTGAAATAAAAGCGAATCACAACAGAAATAGCGGAACACGCATTGAAGTCAGAGTATTGATTTTAAAGCTTTGCAGAAGTTTCAGGTACTTAGAGCTTATCAAATATAGATAGGATAATGGTAAACCAAGGCTAAAAAAATCTTGACAGTTTCAAGGGAGATAATAAAAATATCTTTTAACAACTTTTTAGACAGCCCGACTATTTCTTTTATATTTTGTAAATTATATTTGTATTAGTTGTAATGCGCGTAGGAGGAGGCAACTTTTACCTTCACAAACGGGACGCTGTAGTGCCCGGGACGAATTGAGATGGCGTAGGCTTGCCCGGCACCTATTTCATCCTCTTAGCCTAGTCGGCCTTGTCCACAGGAAAGACATGGTAAATACGTGCGGAGCTGACTAAGCCGCGGGTTTCCTCACGATCTTTTTCTTCACATGTATTCCTTCGTATTAGTTATATATAGTATAGTCAATGATAATGCTTCAAATAAGGCTTTAAGGATTCAAGAGTATTTTTAGTTTAGTTGCTCTTAATTAATCTAGATACTTTGTTTTGGAATAATCTGGGTCGTAATCTCGTATTAAGAGATTATCTCGGAACGGTTTGTTTACTTTAGGACATGTCAGATTAAGATAAGCTGAGTCAGTAGGTATTTCATCTAATTTCTTGCAAATTTTTCTACTTCTACGCTGGACTGGGAGTAAAGAAAAAACATAGAATGCGTCCAGCTGCTTCCCTCCTCGAGCATGTCGTAAAAGTCGACTAAAGACTATCCTCCAACATGATGGACCATTTATATGGGCGATGGGCTGATCATTTTTTTATTTTTTTTATTTTATTTTATTCGGAAAACAAACAGTATTATAAACTAAATTAGGAAACAACCTAAAATACTAATTATCAATTAGATGTTTTCGCATATAAAAAACTATAAGAGTTTGTTTGTTGTCATCTGTTACAATGGTTCACCATCTTGGGACTTTAAATCAGGAGTGGCTGCAAGTTTTCTTATTATTACTTGTGGCTCTAATAATATGTACGGGTTATTCTTGCCAGTTTAGTTTTTTTACTGAAAACGGAAAATCTGATGTTTTATTTAATAAATTTTATTATTTAAAATGTGTAAAACTCTTACGTTACTGACTGACAATCAATGCAGAGCCTAAACCATAAGTCCCAGAAGCATGAAACTTAGGGGGGTGTGTTGAAGTGTACTAAGAAAGGAATTTCCGAAATTCAGCTCCTAGAGAACGCAGCGGGACAATGATTTGTATGAAAAAAATACTTAAGCCGACAAAGACTTGAGACCCGGGGTTAGGTATATTAAAATGGATTACAGCTTTTGGATGTAGAAATGTAGGTACATAGCACTTACAATTCGTGATACAATTTTCATGGGATCTAGTTAGGTACCTATTCAGTATCATTATATTATGAGCTGAACAAACAGAGATAACTAGTGTGTTTGCAAGTCAAAGAAGTGATAAAGCAGTGGTTTTGTTTGTAAACTCTACTGTTTGTGCTGTGTCAAGCGACGTTTTTACATCTATCCTATAAAAACTAAGGCCTTTACCGTCTATACTTATTATTATTAGCCGTTTTTGTCCCGCTGCAGGGCAAAGCCTCCTCCCCATTTCTCTCCAAACATCACGATTTAGTGCTGTGCTCACAGTCAGCTAGAAAGTCCAGTTCGTCCCGCCATCTCCGTCTTTGTCTGCCGCGTCGCCTTCTCGTCGTATCATGCTACCACTCGGTACCTACCTTAGCCAACAGCTCACATAGCATAGTGACATGGCCAGCCCAATCCCATTTCAGCTTCTCGGCCTTCGAAGCTACGTCTGCGATTTGTGTTTTGTAGCGCAGTTCGGTGTTACGGATCTTATACCCAAAATGTTGCTCCATCGCACGTTGGCAAGCATCTATACTAGATGATTTATACAACGTCAGGAGGCAACCTTTTGCCTACTCTAACGAGACGCTGTAGTGCCCAGGACAAATTTAGATGCAGTAGGCTTTCCCTGAATCTGTACCATCCTCCCAGCTTAGTCGCTCTTATCCACAGGAAAGACATGTCAATTCGTGCGGAGCTGTCTAAACCACGGTTTTTATCATGATGATTTTTTTGCAGTCTACTGGCGCACGACCTGGTTTGAACCCGCAACCTTAAGATCAGAAGACGGGGGTGTTAACACTCACCAGACTCTTTCACCTAAAACCTTCACTGGAAGTTTAGAAGGTTTTCAATAAAATGTTTATTTGAAAATACTCTTCTCGGAAAAGTTTATTTGTAGGTAAAACAATGATACTGTTTTCATAGAAAACTAGGAAGCTAGGCAGCTCGATTATGCCATTCGAAAACTAATTAAAATGTTCAAAATGATTTTTTAAATTAACCTCAATGTAAAGATTGCTTATCAACAGATAATTTTTAACTTCATTTCAACAAAAATGTTTTTTTACAAAGTTTTACATTTTAAAAATATCTTCAGACGTTAAATCTAGGTATACTGTTTTCTTTAAAAAAATCGATTACTCATAAACAAACTTAATGTTATTGAATGTACCTTTTCTTTGACAACCCTTAGGTACCTACTCATGCTCACACAGACGGGACACCAGCATTTAATTTAACAGTCATGACAACATAATAATGATGTTGGTACTAAAAATGCTGTACTTCCAAGATGTAGTAGGTAAGTATGTCACTACATGACATTTGCATTGTTTAAAAAAATGAAATACGAAAACCTGGCGTGATCAACAACGCATTCAACAAAACGTAAAGCAAATGAATAATTAATCTTGTAGAAGTAACACCAGAATACTGAACTCAATGTTAAATCTAAGCCGATTGCATAATTTATTGTTTGACTGTATGAAAAGCTTTCTACATTCTGCTCAACGCTCCATATAAATAAAGATGAATAAATAACATCAGGGACCTTATTCACTATGACTAAACAAAACGTAACGCGGGCAAACGCGGGCACGTTCGTGAAATCACCGTGTTATCATATTCTATATGACAATTTTGTATTGCAAAAACGGGACGCGGCGAGTTACAAACAAGTTACGAGCTGTCAAGTTTGGTCATAGTGAATAAAGCCCAGAGCCCAGATGTTGAGTGCGATAAATTTTACAAAGCGGTCGCCACGAGAGCATGCGAAACGAAAACGTAAGTAAATAGCATTCTAATCGGACATAAGGGCTTTCTAAACGATGCTAGCGGATCGAAGGATCTCACCAGACCGGTTGGCCCTTCATGCCGGGGGTCCGCTCCACAGTAAAACACCAGAGGCGCATCGCCTTAGCCACGCGCCATAATAAACGCATACCATTTGTTGACGGTCTGAATTTCACCAGTCATCTTCTCCATTCAAGCACAGCACATGTTCCTAATTCAAATAGATCTCACTATCACTGGTGTTCGGGACACTCGCGACACGTCTTGCTCGCGACTCGGCCCGTGGACGACTGGCCCGCACACACCCAGAAACTGAACGGGATCGTGCGCACTGTGTACACGGCCTAACTGAAATATCTTCACGTAAAAACCACCTCTAACTACATAGAAACAAAGCCGACTTTCCTAGCTATTTTATTGGCTGAAAAGATCATTGGGATTGTTAGAGAGGTTGGAGAGTGTCGCCAAACCCGCTAGATGCGGAGTAAAGAAAGTGGTGCATTTGCCTGTTTGGATGCTGCAGGCATATGGACCGAAATGCGGTCAGTGTCGGCCAAAAGTTATTATTCCTATATGGTTGCTAGTTTCGTGGCGTAGAAGCCATAAGTATAGTGTAGAGATTTGTTTTGGAAGTCCTATTAGAGCATTATTTTTATACTAACGGTAAACAATAAATTACGTTAGTTTTTGATAAGCAAGTTTATAAGCAAGTAATCTTACTAATATTGTTTGTAAAGTTTGTCTGGATATGACAATGTTTGTGCCCCAATCACGCCGTATCAGTTAAATGGATTTGAATTACTGTAAATTCGGAATACAAATACTCGTAGTAAGTGTGCTGGAATAACATTATAGGCTACTTTTATCTTGGTACCACGCAAGCGAAGCCCCGGACGGAAGCTAGTGTACACCCCCACCCAACAGTCACATACATACATAGTCCTCACCCCACACTAGGATTCTGTGTCGTGGGTATCAGAAACTACGAGTACCATGGTACCACAACACCCAGACCCGGAAGAAATATTTACAGAACATGCAAACATTTCTTCGGCATCGAGCCCGCGCCTCTTGCGTCTCTGCCGAGCAATCGCCACGCCGCTGAGGCCGTCACAATAAAATACAACCTTCAATTTAATTTAGAAAACAATGAAGAAATTGTTTAAGTTGTCATTTACTGTAATAACTAGATTACAAAACATTATAGACAATAAAATGGATTTTGTGAATGACACATATAAATTTTACTGTAACCAATATACTTACTACTGTTTTGTGGTTTCACTTACATAACAGTATGTATATAACCGACCTTGTTTGTTTGTCTGTTTTTATACTCTACTTTAGTCAATAAGCTTATTGGGGTGTGGTGGCCTAAAAATCGCCTAATGTAGTTACCTGAAACAAAACAAAAAAATATAAAAATGAGAACAATATATACATTTACAAAAACAGAAAAACTGAGAGTAAAGAAAAAACATAGAATGCGTCCAGCTGCTTCCCTTCCCGAGCATGTCGTAAATGTCGACTAAGGGATAGTATCCTCTCCAACATGATGGACCATCTATATGGGCTGATCACCTGTCACTATGATTCACCATATCCATCTTGGGATGTGTGAAATGTCTACAAATATTTATTTATTCAGCTTTCATGGTTTTATTCTATTGTTGCGGTGTAATCCTATTGAATTGAGAAGCCTTATTTATGCCCGGTTCCGATATTATACTAACGGACGATGGATCGTTCATTAACATCAACAACGTCTTTTATCTGTCGAAAAGCTTCATACATTATTTTTACAGAAAAACAGAACCTTTTTATAACTATAACTTTTTTATGTTTTTTATCTTTAATCCTAATGGGGTAGGCAATCATAACAATACATGCAGCCACTCCTGACTCAAAGTCTCAAGATGAATATAGTGAACCATGGTGATCAGATGTTTTTTGTATCATTCAGCCAATATAAACAAACAAGGCAGACCTAGGAAGTGTATAGTAAAAAGGAAAGTTGATCGGCCACCGGCCAACTGGTCTGCAAAGCTACGATCTCGGAAAATGCAACTACCGTCATTTACCATCGTAAAACAAATGGGCCTTAGTGTTCGTGTGTGATTGCTTATTTCGAATTCAATTAACTTATTGGTATCGAATGTCTGTAACTTATGTAATACTGCTTAGTATCGGATGCTCTGTGTTATTTCAATGACTGACGGAATTTTACAGTACTAGAAAATACTTTCCGAAAATACTCGATAGTGACTGTAGTTGAAATACATCGCCATAGAACTGTTAATAGTGCTAAATTTAGAATGGACCCTCACCCCCACAAATTCGTCTTACTTCACCCCGCCCACTATTTCGCAGCTTTTATAAATATACTATTTTACTCGCATGACTTCGCTCGCTTGGTATAAAAGTTGATACCCCATTTTACCATTAAATAAACTTTATTAACAGAAAGAAACTTACAACTATTACAAATATAATTTACAAAATACAAAAGAAACTAAATATCTATCTAAAGGCCGTTGCAAACGGTCTATAGATAGCTCACCTGATCCAGCTCATCAGACGGTGGAAGCGTGCCCAAAAAACCATTAATTAAAAAACTATTTTACCATTAGGATAAAATGGTATTTCAGGACCTAGACTATTTACATTCTAAATTTCATCAAAATCGGTTTTGTGGTTACGGAGATACGTGTTAACAAACATTCACACACAAATTTTATACTACTAGTGAATAGTGTTGCCTGATAAATTGTTAAATTCTCATCCTGTTTTATTATATTTTAAACACGACAGAATCAATTTCTGAGATTTTTTTGATATCATCTGCTAAATGACGGTCGCTGTTTTCATAAAAATGATGTATAAACGCTGAAGGCAGGAAACGATGAATAGATAATTTTAGTGATAAATGATTGCTTAACAAAATACTTATGAATATGCTAGTTTAAATCAGACTAAACTTTCATGTAGAACAGTCTTAAAAATACCTCTTATAAACACACCCATTAATGAAAGAAAAAATGTTTACAAAATGAATTGACTTACAGACCGACAAACAGCGTAAATGCAATGTTTTCGTGCATAAATTCATACCATGCACGAATGATAGTAAACTGTGTTGTTTGTTCCAATATAGTTGTTGTGCAAGGCTGTAAGCTATTCCTGGTTTTAATACGTAACCTTGCTAATAGGAAACTGAAAGTTTTTGAAGGAAAATAAGCTTAAATAAATAATTCCAAAATAGTCTTAACACACTATAATAAGCACGTATTTACAAGGAGGGTTGACGTCAGGCAGGCGGCCGGTCATAAAACATCTTAACCAAAACTCTTACAGTATGATCAAAGGATCATGCTTTGCCGACTCCACATAGAGTGGGATAAGGGCAGGAAGATGATGATGATGATGAGTCTTAACACACTCAGCTCACCTTTTTTTTATTAAAGTGCACCTGAAAAGGTACCTGTTTAGGTTTCCATACCCGAAGGGTGCCAACGGGACCCTATTACTAAGACTCCACTATTCGTTTGTTCGTCTGTCCGTCCATCTGTCAGCAGGCTGTATCTGTATTTCTATTGTCGCTATAACAACAAATACTAATAATAAAATAAATAAAAATTAGGGGGCTCCATATAAGAAACATTTTTTTAGAGATATAGAGTAAAAGTCATTTAAAAAGTACATGTACAACGGTACGGAACCCTTCGTGTGCGAATTTGACTCGCACTTAATTTTTTTGATTAGGTTATACGTCATATCATGTTATCAATGTTTTTTCATCACTTGAATATAGCCATTTGTTTCAGATGCATGGCATGATAAAGTTACAATTTATCAAGCCTAGAATAGACTGAAGCTAGTATCGCGTAGGTGAATCTATTAATATTCATCGCGTCGAAATAGAATCCATACATAATAATAGAATGCAGTTGACGGTCTAAACTCTAGAGATGCTACCAGTCGTGTCACTAGTTCTTCGAAACAAGTGTGCGCCTCAAAGGCTTTTTTCACGCATTTGACACATGTTTAAGAACTTTGTAGGTTCTACGACATACCGATTTCCTCACAACAGAAAAATCCAAACAAATTATTTGCGCTAGGCATGAGCCAGCCCTTTTATCACCTTTGGCGTTGACTAACAATGGTGAAATCTTTTTTATAAAAGCTTTTGTAAAATTAAAAGTGCGCTTTAAAGGCTCCTTTAGTGCACTCGATGCATGTTTTCGAACTTTGTAGCTTATGATCTGGAATTGGTTTCAGCAGGCCTAGTATTACTGCGGCCTGATGGCCTATTTGTGATCGAATGATCTGGATTTTTTTGTTCCTATCATGCGATAAGTAACGATAAGAAATAAGGGTGCATAAGTGGATTGTGTATGTATTAAAATGGCTGCTAGCATGAATCTTAAGCTCTGAATTCTCTGTCTCTCTAACCCCCTTCATCGACCGCCCAACATCCTTGCAGATATCTGAGTACATGATAATTAGGTAAATATAAAAATAACAGGTAGTAAACCCTTAGTTTTATTCATATCCATAATACATATACATAATTATCACGCCCATATCCTTAATGGGGTAGGCAGAGCCACAAGTAAACATAAGAAAACTTGCAGCCACTTCTGATTTAAAATTCTAAGATGGAAATGGTGAACAATGGCGACAGGTGATCAGCCCATCGCCCATATAGGTTATCTATCATTTTGGAGAGGATACTATCCCTTAGTCGACTTTGACGACATGCTCGGGGACAGAAGCAGCTGGACGCATTCTATGCTTTTTCTTTACTCCCAGTCCAGCAGAGAAGTAAGATGTATTCCTGGTAAATAATTAATCAGTGCGATTCCACCGAATCATCATTTCCTTTAACCATCACGTTGGTAGAGTTCGAGGAGGCCGAATCGGTGTACCTTTCAGTGCAAATAGCGCGATTCGGCGAAAACTGATTACTCTACCAGCTTGGATCAGGGCCGTAGCAGGTCAAGGTGAGGGGATAGATATTTTGCTGATTTAGATTTTAACCGACTTCAAAAAGGAGGAGGTTCTCAATTCGACTGTATTTTTAGTAAGTTTGTTACTCGATTATTCCGCCAATTATGAATTGATTTTGATGTTTCTTTCACTTGATGTATAGAGAATGGTCTCAAGGTCCATTATAAATTTGATGTCTGAGGGATTTATACTTTTCAAGTAACATTCAAAAAAGATTTAAAGTCATAAAATCAAATTTCGAAATGACAACTTACCTACCTCTATTTTCTTACAGTGCCACAAACTTATCTGGACCGGTGAGAGTCGCTGTTATCGCCAGAAAAATAAATTTTACAGTTAAGTGGGTAAGCAAGGGATTAAACTAGATTCTGTCATTGCAGTTACAATAGTAGTATATTTATTTGTTTATTTGGATTAAATACATTATGCGCATGATACCAATTTATGATATTAATACACAGGTAGGTACTATTAAACTATTTTTTTTATATTCAATTTTATTCGAAAAATGTTGATGGGGTTGATGGCCACTGACATCCTGACATTAATAGGTAAACTCCAATTAAGTACCTGTTAGTTTTTTATAGGATAGCACGAAGGAGTTTTTATTTATTTTTCATTGAAGTCGGTTTTGTTTACGAGTATTTACGAGTATGTTTAAAACATAAAGAAAGATGGAGTTGGCCTCGGTATTTTACATATTTATTTTTGTGCACTAAATTACAGATAAAATAATGATATGATTTGTGTATAGATAAAAGATTTATCCTAAAAACAGCCCTGCTCTACTTTGGGATCATCTCTCCGAAACTCAATTCTATCGAATAGGTAAAGTAAATAAATTGATTCCCACAACTTTTTACGGTGATTGGAAATACGGTTTTTTATAGCGTTTATAGTTTATAGTATCTACTACACACTTCAATTTATGTTTAAGTACTTTTAAATGACATACATACAAATTATCACGCCCGTATCCCTAACGGGATGGGCAGAACCACAAGTAATCACAAGAAAACTTGCAGCCACTTCTGATACTAGACTTTCAAGATGGATATGGTGAGCCATGGTGACAGGTGATCAGCCCATCGCTCATATAGGTCCATCAATTTAGAGAGCATACTAGGTACTCCTTAGTCGACTTTTACTTTGTTAAATTTATTCCCAATTCTTCCTGAAACGGGACTGAACTCGCGATATCGGCTTTCCAAGCCACCCATGACAGTAAACAGCAAACTGACTACTGCGTAGTTTTAACACTCGGTATTCTTTGTACAAAAAATATTTATATCTCTACAATATATGAAACCTTGAAAATAGCCCTGTTTTTTTCAGCTAAAACTTTAAATTATGAAAGCCAATCGAGACGACCAGCTGCGGATGACACACGCGGAAGCTGTGAAATACTGCGATGAGCAAATCAGATAAAAACATTGAGTTAACAAACCAAGTGAAAAGAAAGGGCTTTGTATCGAATTTTCCGAATGAAAAGTTCAATTTTCTTGATAAACGTCGTCCGTTTTATAACGTAATGACTATGCCCGATTCCAATTTTCTACTAACGGACTACGGAGAGCATTACAATAGCAACGTTATTTTTTGTCAAATAAATATTAATAACTAGCTGCCGCCCGCGGCTTTGCTCGTGTGGTGCCCGGTTTCTGTACTATGTTTTTTCACTGTTTAAACCTTCCCTGGACTACAACAAACATTTCAAAACCAAAATCAGCTAAATCGGCCCAGCCGTTTTCGAGTTTTAGCGAGACAAAGGAACAGCAATTGATATTTATTTATTTAAAAATAGATAATACCTAAATATTTGTGAACATTTCACACAGGCGCTGTGTGAAAATGCCTGCAAAAATGTATTTATTATTTGATGCCTGCTTGTCGTGATATACAGGTTGGAAATGCCAGTTCATCATTATGGCTATAATCACATTGGTGATTTACGATTCCAGCTAAGCGTAACTGTACCTAGTGTGATAAATCCGAGACGAATTCGCAGTTAGCACGTTCAGAAATCACCTCGAAAAAAATTGCCGTGTCGCTAATTCTTTCGAACCAGTCGGTGTGGTTAAAGGATTAAAAATGCACCTCAAAAGCTCCTTTCGTACACTTAAAACTTAAAAAGTTCGCATATCGTCGGTGTGACGACGCTCTATGACGTTATACGTTCCTTGGAAAATAGCTTCAGTGGAAAACGTTTGAAGCGGGTTTTTCCGGTTACTCGTGCCGTTAGTCCTAAGGGATACAGGCAGCCTGCAATTTACAGAATTGAACGAGAGATTTCCTCCACACCTCGTAAGCCGCGGGCGAATACGATCGGTTGGTACGGTACGATTACACGAAATCCGTTATCGGCCGAAGTATGGTCGGACGTCGTCGACAAAATCAAACGTACCGACATCGTCAATCGATTCCATCGACATTTGAACGGCCGAGTTCGGTCGACGACGTCCGACCATACTTCGGCTGAAGACGTTTTGATGTAATCGTACCGTTACGGGTATTCGACAAAATGGCGGTTTCTTTATTCGTTTTTTTATGGCGGAACGTGGATTTCCGCCTTTTTTACATCCTTACAGAAGATTTTCTCTCGATCGCCTCCGGTTGAACAAGAAAAGCGAAATCATTGGTGAAGAAATCTGTGAGTTCAAATAATTCAGTGCGATTTGGGAAATGTTTATAATCATTTGCTTCAACAATATTTAAACCATAAACTGAATTTTTTCGATGGTTTAAACATTTTTCAGATTAGCTCTTTCTCTATTTGACACTGACTAACAGAATGTATGGGCTAGGCGTAAGCACATTAATTAAACATTTTAAGAGTAGGTACTTATTATGATTTTCCACTTTCAAGTAAAACCCCAGGATTTAATGCAACTAAAAATTTGTAAACTTAAACGCAACTCAGCGTCGCAAACTACGTTTACTGGTTAGTGGCTGATAAATCAAAGGATTTTTTTAAAGAAGCTAAAATATTTTTTTCGTAGACTTTAGACTCACTTTCATCTCGAGATAATGTTTAGTGACTCGGCAGAAACAGACAAAATAAAAAAAGTCATGATGGTTATTTTATTCATTCAGAAAATAATAAAAGCTGTATCCTAAATGTTAATGGATCCTCTTAAAGAGGGTAAAGTCCTCTGAGGTCGTGTTCGCAAAATGTTTTCGAAATTAACAATGCAAATCGAATAATAATATTGTCGAAGTTATAGTGTTGGGCATGGTTCGTTTAAATTAGACCACACAAAGTGGTATTCAAGTTTCTGTTAAAAAATGCGATAAATAAGTCTTTGATGATGCCAGACAAACCTAAAAACGATTTCTGTCCCTATGGGGTAGAATTTTTAAATCCCTTCGTACACCCTAGGTATACCATAAAAGAAAGCTATGCTTCCAGTCTCAAGCTTCTAAAACCCATGGTTCAGGCATTAGGCTATACGTTGATTGTCAGTCAGATAGTCAGTTAGTCAGCTTTATAGTTTTATTTATTTAGAAAACAGCGAGAATCGATACCACAGAGACACCCTTTGTACTGTAGTAATCCCTGGCTCAGCATGTTTAAATTATTAGTACTAAGGTACAAAGATTCAGCCAAATACGAACAATAAATCAGGACCGAAGTTTCCTCCATAATTTAGGAGGAAGTTATGGCAAAAGGTTGAAATAGTTCATTGCCAACATCCCTAGCTTATGTTTACAAGGGAGATAGAGGTTGTTGACCCTACGCATTAGAATATCGATTAGAAAGATACCTAATTTGTATTCTGTTTTGATTTGATGTTACTTTAGGTCGATGACTAGGTGTTGTGGTCTGGGTCAAGAGCCTATTACTTAAATAATACTTAACACTTTGACTTTCACTGTAAGCTTTATAATTTAAAAACGTAGATCCAACTTAGATTTACGACTTTTCCAAATAATCCTAGTGATTTCAAGGAAGGGCTTATTTATTAGCAAAACCCAACAAGGAGGGTTAGAAAGGGGATAATGCATACACCCCATCGCGGGACGTCCGTGCAGATAGGTCTTTGTTGCCTTACCAACAATAAGAATTAGTTGTCGATCATAGTATCTAGATAAACAATAGCTGAGATATCCAGGTCATCAATTACGAAGGTTCCAAGTTTCAATATTCCATTCAAACCCATTTGACCATAAGTAACGCCATGGTTGATGCACAGAACATCCATAAACTTTCGGGTTTAATATTAGGAGGATATTAAGATATCTTAAAGCCGTAATTTCTGAAGATAGTCAAGTTTTGGCATAAGCCCCTCTTGTCCGGTAGAACTCTAAAGCCGGAGACTCAAAGGTCTTAGAGTTATATAATAGTTCTCAAAGGGTCTTTGAGAACTTAAGCTCGGCTAAAGAAAAGGTCTTAGTCTGAAAACAGGCGTTTAATCCGAAGATACAATTTAAAGTTCAGCTGATCTTGGGTTACCTACATTTTACTTTAGTGAAAACATTTTGAAGTCGAACAAGATATATCTTTGGGCATATCGCACAAAGTCAAAGTAAAAAATTACAAATGTTCAGAGAGACCGCTAGGATAATTTTGTAATTAGTTACCGATGTTTATCGCTTTACGAATAGGCGTAGGTATATTCACATACGTATATTCATAAGAATAGGTCTAAAATTAAATAGAAAATGAGCATTATTTTTCATAGAGCATCTGCTTACCATGAAAAAGATCGTTGGCTACTTAAGTTTCAAGTTTCTGCCGATACTCTATCAATACTTCTAGCATTCTATAATGTATTATAATGGTATTATATGATAGTGAAACTGTAACAATCTAGCAAGAAACACAACGCGAAACGAAAAAAAAAAAAAAAAAAATTTGTCACGTATTGCGTTATATGAAAATTATACTTTTAAAGCGAGTATGGCAACCCTAATTACGAAAAGCGACCCGGAAAATAAACATCGTTATGAAACCAGAAGCCCTTTTTTAAAATGTTACATTTTCAGGTTTCAGCGCTCCTAATGTTTGGCGGAAGTGCGGAACAGCGGACATTTACGAACAATGCTGGAAAAAATATGATAAGCGAGAACGAGAGAACTTGATGACTCGACAATCACACTTATTACAAATGCGCGTTGGGCAGCCTTCATCTCCGTAACGGAATTATCTGAAACTTGGAATACTCATAGTTCTTTAACTGGAATAACAAATGAGGTACCTTTCATTAGGGTACATCGTGATCGGAGCCACGCGTTAATGCTAGTTACCCTTAGTTACCTAATAAAATGTCTCATTTGGTAGGTCTAGTTTTGTCCAAGTTAATGTTCAATCGTGGTGAAGTTCAGTTGCGTCGAAGTTTGTGTTTTCAAACTTGAGTCACATAATTTGGTTTTGAACGAGTTTTAATCTTGTCGGAATTCCGACTTGCCGAAACACTGTCGAACTTCATATTATTAAGTATCTACTATTATGTTCTGCGATGGTTCACTACACCTGTTTGTTTCAATTTCGTCTAATTAGAATTTATCGATGACGAGTATTTGTATCTTACCGTGATGGTTTTAATTCATGTTAAGTCATTTCACCGATGATTCTTTTAGTCGAAATTCAATACACAAGCTTATCAAAAATCAAATGCCTTTTTATCGAAATTACACTTAAACCGAAGTGAAATTTAAACAGAAAACACTAAAACCCAAGATTGAGGAAAATCGATGAAATCTTCACTAACTCAATAGTTGGTAATAAAATAAATTGGATTGTAAATACCAGCTGATGTTATTTAAAGCTTATTTTCAGAACTGAATCATAACTTTCAGATGACAACGACTTCTGAATCAGTTCAACCGAGTTCTTATTAATAGCTCATGCAATAGAATTCCAAGGAATCTTTCAGTGACGTCTACTGTGTAGATTTCCATGTGTTTGTTGGTAGGTACGACATTAGGAGTCAATGGACGCTAAGGTCGGACATGATGGCTAGGTATTTCTTTAGCTGACTGCGACTTCATTTGGTATTTTCATTGAGATAAAAGGATGCTCGAATCCTTGTCCAAGATTTAATCTAGTTAGATCTACTGATGTAGAATAAAATACGAAATTATCCTTATTTATTTAGGCAAGTGAACGAAATTATGATATTTATTTTATCAAAACTCCGTTTAAGATTCACTCAAGGAAAATTGTATTTAGGTAATCGTTCTGTTCTTGGAAAATTTTAACGCTTTAGCATCATCATTTTCCTGCCCTTTTCCCACGAAGTGGGGTCAGTACAACATGTTTCCCTCCTCCATCTTCTCCTATCACTCGACATCTCAGTACTCACTCCGTTCACACGCATGTCTTCTTTCACACAATCCATCTTTTTTTTCTTTGGCCTTCCGGGGCCAGAGTATCCATATTCATCACTCGCCTTGTAACATGACTTTCTTCCCTCCGCATAACATTTGTAGGGTTTATCTAGTCTTATAAACTACTGAACCATTCTAAGATTCGTTTTCCTCGTTGCTTATTAGGCTGTATTTTATTTCTACCCGAGTGAAACCGCGCGAGAAGAGCCCATCCATTATATAGTACTTAGGTTTTCACTTCTACCTAACACGAGACCAAATGGCTAATTTTGAGGCTCAGCTAAAAAAGTAAATATAGGAAAGCTTTTACTAGGTACCACGTTGATCCAAATAAGCCAAAGTAGAAGTATTTTTACGGAAAACCTTCCTTCATTTCGATAAAAAGATCTTTCTGACTTCATCATCAAATCAAATGACTGTAACGATCTGATTTCAATGAAATGTTTGTTATAAATAAGTAATATTTCACAAAAATACACATCTCTATTTTCAAAATCATTTCCCAAGAAATAAACAAATGCATTTAGAAAACAGGTGTATTGCTATGCTTCAAAGAATTTAGCGTAGTAATTTATATAATCTTACTCGCTCTGTGGTAAAGCTCATAAATTATTAACTAGCCTACGCCATAGAGGATATAAACATTACGTTAGTAGCCTACGCTACCTCTACGTCATCGGTTACGTCGCTCGACGTAGTGGTGACGTAGAGTTGACTTAGATACGCGTCTGGGCACGAAGTAAAGGAACGATTACCAATTCTGGGAAGAATAAGGACATAAGTGAACGTGAAATAAAATTGCGCACAAAAGTTTTATTTACAAATTGATTTATTTTATGCATAATAATAATTTATAGAAAAAAGTAACGAGACAGGTGTATGAGGCGAGTATGAATGGTATCGTTGGAAGGGGAAGAGAGTGAGGAAGCCGGCATATCGTACAACTTAAATACGCTCGAAATACATATTTGCGAGCGTTTTTAGGTTGTACAACAAGTGCACGAAAGAAGCCTTTAAGGTGCATTTTAAATCCTTGCACCTAGGTTCGAAAGAACTAGTGACACAACTAGAGAGCCTTTGTTTAATAAACGAAGAAAATAAAATGGTCTGCAGATCATTGCATTTTATTGTGTAATGCGACAAAAACTGCGGCAATACGACTAAGTCGTATCACGGCGAAAAGTAATTTAATACCAGCTGCGCACTCATATAAATTATAGACCGAGAGCTATTAGTAGGAATCTTATTTAATACATGATATTTACACAATGAACAGTTTTAGTAATCGAAAATTTCTATATATTTAGAGGATATTTTCTTCTCTACTGCACTGGGAGTAAAGAAAAAACAGAACACGTCCAGCTGTTTCTCTCCCCGAGCATGCCATTTAAAGTCGACTAAGGGATAGTGTCCTCTCCAACATTATATAGATATAACTAGTGGCACGATTAGTAGTAGTTGTAACCTGTTGTAACTATAGTGGTTTTTAATGACGTACGTAATGACTTGTTGTCTCTTGTGCTACTTAGCACCCGTGCTCGTGCCATTACCGCGGCCATTCGAGATTACGCAAAGTTCATCTCGCTGAGTGCAACAGTAGTACAAATCCATACTAATATTATAAAGGCGAAAATAGCTCTGTCTGTCTATGTTACCTTTTCACGACTTTAATTTTAATACCTATATTTTGACATATTCTTGCAAATAAAAATTTCATTTCAATTCATTTCACGCCTAAACTACTGAACAGATTTTAATGTTTGGCAAGAAGATAGGTTTCATCCAGGGGAAGGACATAGGCTCCTTTTTATCCTGTAAAACGATCACAAAATAGAAAAAAAAACATGTAAAAGGATAACCAGAATAACGCATAAACACCTTTTAGACATTAATTTATGACAAGACAGTTAATTTGACATTTTTATCATTTTGATAATTGACAATGTCATTTAGATCAATCTGGTCATCAGCAGCGTCAGCAACTCTCTTTTTCTTTCAGGGCTGTGGGTAAGGGCCTCTAGCTGGATTGATGTCATGATTTTCTATTTGTTGGATTTGTCTCCGCCCCGAATAGCAGAATAACTACCTAATAAAACATTTGAAAATTGCATTATTAATTATAAGGCGATATGAAGTTCGTGGGGTCAGCTAGTTGGATACATTTATTTAAAAAGTTTTTATTTAAATAGGTATGTAAGTACCCGAGTAATAAAAAAACTTAGGTAGGAAGCATAGCGATGTGTGGAGTATGCATGGCAGAAAGTAACGAAGTGTAATTGACAGTTTACAAATATTTTTGTATTTGATTTGACGTTATACACATATATATTATCACGCCTGTATCCCAAACGGAGTGGGCAGAACCACAAGTACTCATAAGAAAACTTGCAGCCACTTCTGATCCAAGACTCTCAAGATGGATAATTATGACATTATAATAATCTTTTTCTTCATTTAGTTGTGGAAAGTACTCGTGGGAGAGGGCTCGCGACAGGGATGTCTGGAAATTCATGTGGGAGATCTTTGCCTAGCGGTGGAATAAAATGGATTAAAAAAAAGTATTCGTTCAATAGAACATATTAGAAAATCATACTGTCAATCTCGTAGGCATGTCCGGCCTACTTAAAAAATAACACAATGATCCACGATCAGTTTGAGAGTTGGTGTCGTGCCAAGTGTCAAAATAGTGATAACGCAACTTATTACACAAATTTCTCCGAGCATTCGGAAATCGTTCTATTTTATCACTATTTTACAGGGCAGATGAATAATTTTACTGAAAATATGCATTTCCGATGATAGTGGGATGAGGATGTGTCATGTCATGACAAACATTCGATCGAATAGAGTAGAAGATACGTTCACATCAAATACCTCATTTGTTTTTCTACCAAGTATATTCAGGATTCACCGAGGCATCAACCTCACCGTGATATCTAACATTTTAGCAGAAAGACCTACTGGGGCTACAGTTACTTTGTTCCTGCTAAGACTCATAAAAAAATTGACCAGACTCCAACCGACTTATTTATTAATTTCCATCCTGTTAACCATCTCATTATTAATTGAAAGTGAAAGATCGCATGCGACACAATACAAATTGTACAAAAGAAAACGCAAATCATCTTCCTGCCCTTATCCCACTCTATGTGGAAGTTCTGGCTAAGGTGTTTTATGACCGGCCACCTGCCTGACGTCAACCCTCCTTGGGAATAGGTACTTGCTTATTGTATCTCATCATGTTGGAGGATACTATCCCTTAGTCGACTTTTACGACATGCTCGGGGAGAGAAGCAGCTGGACGCATTCTATGTTTTTTTACTCCCAGTCCAGCAGAGAAGTAAAAAAAAAGAAAAAAGAAAACGCAAATACGCATGCATTATTCTCGCAGCCACAAGTAATTTGCTTTTCTGTGGTTGCAGCAGTGTGGAAGCCTTGAAGCAATCCCTTGGCACAGCCACACGTGACCGCCAAACAGACCCGCACGTCACGCTCAGAACTGTTAACATGCTGTTTACGACTGACTAATTTCACGAAATGAGAATGCGTGTCTCATCCGAGAACACGAAAACTGTTTAATAGATGTTACGGGCTTTATTTATTGCTCTAAAAATAGAGGGGTTTATACACTGTTTATGACAGCACAATATTATTACAGATGGTATTGTTTTGCATTCTATTTTTGTAAAGCTGGACATCAAGCGAAGGCGAGTGAAGCGAGAGGGAATCATCGAGGTACCTATTCGCTCGCCTTCTCTGACGTGTTCGCTTTGCTCGCTGTAGTTCGCTTTGTGCGTTACTCCACAATACGCCATCTCAAAACATAAGAACCTACTGATTTGACACGTTCACTACTTGTGTTCCATTTGCTTTGTAAGTAGTTTGTTTGCTGAACTTATACAGTTCTGATAAAGTGGAGTTATTGTATTTTTAATTACAAATAGAAAGGCGCATGTACACACAACGATAACCTTCTATAACTATCTATATTATGTTGTGGTGTGATTGTGATGTGGTTTGGCTCCCGTAGGAAACTATATGTCGCCACTTGGCATACTACCAAATACTCGTAAAACGTTCCCGATACCTACTATAACGCATGTGAATAAAATAATGTGCCTATAGGAAGATAAAAGTATATCGTTTAGGCTAAGTAGACATTATAATTGGTAGGTAGGTACTATTTAGTAATGGTTTTTCTATTATCAGAAAAAAATGTTTACATTTGAAAAGCAACTTTTCATCGAACTCGTAACTTTACTTCAGGAGATTTGTGTTATTTAGGCGTTTCGTTCATCGAGCTATTTTCCTTTCTGCCAGTCGTTCGTCGGTATTTCATGCTTTCATATTCAGACATAAATTTTACAGTCATCCGTATTATTTGTAGGGTCTGTAGGTACCCTAGTATCTTATAGGTTCGTTGAGTAAAATAGTCTGTTAAATGTTCCCCGTTTATTTTTTTAGTTTGATGAGTTACGTTAGCGATAGTACGCTACGACGTGGTGTCGTTGTTAGTGGTTGATTGCAACTGCCCTGCATTGGCAAGAAAACCACGCCGTGGCGTAAAACGCTGACCCGCGAGAACATGTTGGAATTTGTGCGGTTTGCACAAACCGTACATTATTTATATTATAAATAAATATCGTTCCATAAGGAAGTTTTATCCCAGTTTTGTTATGAGAGTTATAGTCCATTAAACCATAATTCTCATAGTAAAAATGAGAGATAGAATCTCCTTGTGGGACGAAAATTATTTGTAGCTAAATTTTTTCTCAACAAAATATCAAGTAAGTATAGCAGATAATTGTGTGGGAGGAGGTAACCACATCGACATTTCAATATTTTCATGGCTTTGGATATTTCCGACACAATGTTGACTTTTCAATTTCCCATACGAAATGTGGGCCGCATTCGATATTTTTTCCGGAACCGTTTCATCAATCGCTCTGAACATCAGGCATTTTATCCCAATTCTATTTGTGTTGTCACTGGGCGAAAATAAACTAACCTTTTCAATTTTTTTAACCTATATCGTACCATTGCTGGGAAAAGGTCTCATTCAAACTCCACCGACCATATCGGTTCCTTGAGATCTCCTATCATCCTCTAATCTATTTTACTAAAGGTATTACAAGTATTTACTCAAAAGAGTTTGCATACTACCTTTGATAGCTTTCTTTGCCAAGATAATTTTGTAACCCTGACTGCTCATATAATATGAAACAATGAGTAGTAAGATATTTTGAACATCTTGGGCGCTTACAACAATATGATGATTTGAACTGCGTATATCAAATTGCTTTTATGTTTTTCAGATCATTTTGGCTACTCTATTCGCTCATATCAATTTGACGCTGACTGTACTACTGTTAGTAGGTAGACAAGTATAAGAAAGCCTACAGCTATAAGGTAAATTATGAAAAAAGGTCCCCAAGTTATTCTCTTTTGTATGAGAAAATTAATTTACGGCTGCTGAGCTTCAGTCAAAACAATTTTATTACAAAAACTTTTTCGTAGGCGTAATAAGAACGTATTGCTTTGTGACTGTCTTTTTTATGAAACTTTTTGAACAAGAAAGTCCCGATTTCAACATATAAAAGTCGCCAAGAGAATTCTAAAAACGAATTTAAAATTGGAGCATATTTTTTATAACTTAGGCTAGTGTTTTTATTTCTTAGATCTTGTTCCATTTTCAAATTGTACGTTTATAAATAGACTCTAAATAGGTATAAGTCGCGCCTCGTAAGAAAAAACCCCGGGAAGAAGGTTTACTATTGTTATTTTTATTTAACGAAAAAGAATAAATAAAAACTTATATAACAATTGGCTAACCATTTTGTGTACAAAAATATCACGTCCAAGCTTATTCCTGCTGTTTTTCTGACATAGTGCGAACTATAGTTCGCACTATGTCAGAAAAATAGCTATATATACCTACCTATTAAATACATAACACCGGTCAAGAGCGAGTCGAATTCGCACACGAAGGGTTCCGTACTATCGACATGTAGGTACATAAAAGTTTCTTGTATGGGGCCCCCTTTTATTTTATTTTTATTATTTGTTAAACTCGTAGCAGCAATAGTAATACCACTCTGGTCTGTGAAAATTTCAACTACTTATCTATCTATTCATGAGATACAGCCCGCTGATAGACGGACGGACGGACGGACAGCGGAGGCTTAGTAATAGGGTCCCGCGTTGGCACCCTTTTAAAGTCAAAGTCAAAATTTTTTTAATCCTTAAAATCACAGGTATCATTTGGACACTTCTTAAATCTACGTTGCATTTACACTTGGGTACGGAACCCTAAAAAAGATAAGCTTTCGAGCTGAACAGATTCAGTGTGAGCTAAAACCTAAGTCCATATTCCCATTGAGGCGTTCCTCAGTATAGCTGTGGCCTATAGCCATTAGCTCAAAGACTTAGCCCGACCTACTTTTATTCAGCCTGTTTATGTTGACTTAACCTAGTATTGCGTTCTCATACAAAGGTCCGGCTTTAGCTCTAACCCCCGAATACTCAAACGCATCTCAAAGTTGAGCACTTCTCAAATGATGTTTTTTATTTGACAGATTTTCATCAGAAACTGTCAAACAGCCGTGAGTTGAGACGTGCTCAACTTTGAGTCGCGTTTGAGTATTCGGGGGTAAGACATATATTTCAAGGTGTTTATATAATGATGACATCGGACGACGGACGAAAGTCCAATGAAAAACTTGTATGAGAGACGCAGAGGATCGAGGTCTACTCATCACTACATCCTCTCACTCCACATCATTTTATTTCTCACTCTATCTCTCAAAGTTACCTCACACATATTTCGCAACACACGCATTTCTACTGCATTCTCACTCTACTTTGATGTTTCTTCTGCCATACCCAACTTTAATTCATAATTATCATCATCTTCCTGCCCTTATCCCACTCTATGTGGGGTCGGCGTAAGAGTTTTGGCTAAGGTGTTTTATGACCGGCCGCCTGCTTGATGTCAACCCTCCTTGGAAATAGGTACTTGCTTATTGTATCTCATCATGTTGGAGGATGCTATCCCATACCCAATTTTCATTATCATGTATAATGTATTTTCAGCAGTATTCCATTTTAGGCTTTCAGAAGTTGATCAAACAATTTTACTGATTAGGTCAGGAATTTTGTGAAAGTCGGTCCAATCTCCTTTAAAGCCCTATGGACTTGGGTTTCCTCATTTCTGATGTTATCTTGTTTGCCGGAGCATTGACCTCTCCGTTGTTTTTTGTTTCTTATCTGCCGGAATTCACTGGTATACCTAAATAACACAATACTTAAATCTAAACAGGTCTTAACCCTTTACTTTTTAACTTTTTAGCTTTAAGCACCTTTAAGATTAGCCCTGTATTTGTCTATGTAACAAACAGTAACTATACTTAGTAAGTATGGGATTTAACGTTGTTTAACTTTTGACAGATTTTGAGTGGAGTTTTATGAGTGAAGTTCCTAACAACTAATCACGATGGTTATTATCCGCAAATAAGCATTTTATCATTTACTTTATGTACCAAGACTTTAGTATGTGTCCGTGCACTAAAACGAAAACGTGCGGAAGAACGCTAATGGTCTAGTGGTAGCGACCCCACCTTCGGATTCTAAGGTCGTGGGTTCAAATCCAGTCGTGCACCAATGGATTTTTCTGTTCCAATATGTGCGCTATACCAGTAGGTACTCTCGAACGGTGAAGGAAAACATCGAGGAAACCGGTATGTCGTAGAACTTTGAGAAGCACTTTAAATCCTTTCACCACACTGGTTTCTAGTGACACGACTAGTAGTAGTAGTACCTACCTATGTGCACTTAGAAGTGGCATAGGTCGGTAATTCCATAAACTTGTGAGTGTTTCTGAAGCCAAGGACTAGTCGTAACTTCTAACTTTCAGAATCAATACCTACCTATATGATACCTATAAGTTCTATTTTATGTGAAAGCTTTGATCTAGATTTTTATGTTTTCTTTGTCACATTGACCACGGCCATTGTAGGACTTTGGCATCGTTAACACATAATTTTGGTTCAGTTCGTGATCTGAATCTGCATAAGCAAATATTTTTTATTACACTGGGTCTGAAAAGAAAGTCATAAAAACATGGCTTAAAATAATGTTGAACAGACATTGTTTGTGGTTTATTTGCATATTGGTTATGAGCAGTGAGCCAGGCGCGGATCCAACCCTTAAAAAAAGATTATGGGCACAGCTACCCGAAAGTCAGGCATTTGAGAGTCGGACTACGAATTAGTTCACAATCGATACATTGCATATTTCGATATTTGCATTGCATTCGATTTTACATATTAGCCATCGACATTAATATTATCGAATGGATCGCGCCTGGAGTGATCGAAAATAAAATTGATATTCGCTGTATGAGCTTTCACCCTGGGAAGTTAAAAAATGTGCTCGTGTGATGAGGAAAAGCATTTCAGGTCTACTTTTTATATATTTTCTATTACTTAGTAGGTAGGTACTTATGTTTGCTCTAATATACCTAGTACATATTTTATCTGACTGTACAGAAAAGTGATTTAAAAACAACCTTTTATTTATGCTACATTGCAAGTTAAATAAAAGTTAAAAAAAAAGTAATTCAGAATTCCGTGGCACAGAACAGCTACCTATAATATACAGAATCTGTGACCAAATACAGTGCTCTAGAAAACTGATCCACTCTTATACATCCAAGATAGGAATAGGTGAGTAAAAAGCCATACTGATACTGACGATGTTTGTTGAAAAGAATGTTACTTTTTGCCCGACTACGGCGAAGCAAAAAAGAGGGTTATGGTACCTATGTTGAGCTGGAAACAAGAGACACTTACTATTTTGTGATAAAACTGATTTCCCATTGCAAAGTCTCGGGCTACGAGCCAATATTCTAAGTTTTGTCAATCTGAGCCTTAAAATAGTTCTATCAGATGTGGAATCGATAGTTCAATGAGCGCTATCTAAGTGATATTATACAAAATTGCGGTGCCTGCCAATTTTGAACAGTTTAAGACGGTTCTTTATAAAAGTGATGATTCCATTCATAGGTACAGTGAACTCGTATAGATCTGAATCTTATCAAAATAGTCTCTTTCGTAAATGAAGAGCCTAAGCTAAATAAAACTGGGTATTCTGCAATTCTTAGATGTTTTAAGAGAACATTAGTTTTATGTTTTTGAATTTATTTTTATACACGTCTTATCAAGAGACACCGACAGACGTTCGTCGGAAGGTAATCTTATGCCTGCACTAACGGGACGCTGTAGTGCCCGGGGCGAATTAAATGGAGTAGGCTTGCCCAGCACCTATACCATTCTCTCAGCTTAGTCTGCCTTGTCCACAGGAAAGACATGGACAATGCGTGCGGAGCTGACTAAGCCGCGGGTTTCCTCACAAAAATCCATTGGTACACGGCCGGGTTTAATCCACCAACTTTAGGATCTTAAGGCGGGCGTGCTACCAATACACGACCAGTGCTATGCATTCTCAATATTAGGTACCAAAAAATATTAAAGAGGATAGCTGGTCAGGCGCCATATTATTAGATAAGCTTCGTTAAGTGAAATAATTAATGAGTTAAAGTTTTTAATTAAGAGATTCTTATTCAAAAATATTAGTTTGCCAATTTTACCATTGTCCAATCCCCTCCACTCCCCTTTGGTATGAGGTATGTTCGTATGAGCAAGTGGCCAACTCTAGTGACGGAGTTTTTAGGCCGCCTACAGACCTCCGTCATGGCTTAACGACTTAAAAGCCGGGACCGACTGTTTAACGTGCCCTCCGAAGCACGGAAGCGCTCAGCTCACAATACTACTTGCGGTCACCCATCCCAATTTGTGACCGCGCATATAGTTGTTTAACTTTAACGATCAATCAAGAATGCCACGAGCGCCTCTTGTCCACTAAATAATATCTATTTGGCTCTCTCTGACATTTGACATTGTATTTATAAAAATATAGCTAACAAGAATTATATCAGCCATCCACTCCTCTTCACACTTTAGCTTATGGCTCTGTGGGAAATCTCCACCAATGTTTATATTCGTACGTATTTTCTTTGATAGGACAATAGTTACAATAGTCTTTGTGGAAAATACCCGGGTCCCTTCAGTTACATCTCGACCTTCAAGTAACGATCAATTTATAGCGATTTATACAAGCTCGTCGTCGTCTTATCCTGGGATTTTTCCCAACGTCTAAGTCTTCGTTTTTGAACCCCTATGAAAAATAGGCGTGATTTTATGTATGTATACTTTTAAGAATGGCCAAGATACACCTATAAGCACATGTTTCTATAGTAGAACACACAAATAGTATCTAGTGTATAAAATACTTAGCATTATACATAGCACAAATTATACCGTATTTCTTTGAGGAGTGCGGCATAGAATAGGCATCATGCCTATTCTATTATAAAAAAAAAAATACCAGCAAAAATATAAAAGCTTTTAGCTTCAATATTTAATCAGCCATCTGGTTCCCATAGTACAAACTTTGCTTAGTTTGGGCCTTGAAGGCGCTGTGTAAAATGTCCACAAATATTTATTTATTTAAGTAAGACAATGACCAACTCAGGGTTTGGTTGCCCTGAAAATAAATGATTGTAGAGCTGTAAAGGAACCAGTGGGGAGAATTAAAGTTCGCCTCAGATAGATTTACAGGTACCAAATAAAGCAGTCATATCGAAACCTACATTTTGCATCACTTCCTGAAATAGACGCCAAGCCAACGTCAATATTCATAACGACGTCCTGGCTCGGCGCCAATCGATCCTCGTAATAACAGCCTCCGGGTCACAGAGCATCTTACTTCCTACTAATATTATAAATCTGAAGGTTTGTGACGACGTGAAAATATTTGTGCCTGTGAAGGAGCCTTTCTTTCGTGCACTTAGGAATGTTTTCGAAATTTTAACTTTTTAGGCTTATGTATTTAAATAAAAAAATAACACCCAACAGTCACATACATAGTTCTGACCCCACACTAGGATTCCCTGTATCGTGGCTATCAGAAACTACGAGTATCATGGTATCACAACACCTAGACGCGGAAGAAATATTTGCAGAACATGCAAACATTTCATCCGCAGCGGGATCCCGCGCCTCTTGTGTCTCTGCCGAGCAATCGTCCGCCACGCCACCGAGGCCGTCATTTCCACGCCGGTTTCTTCCACCGTTTGAAAGTACTGGTAAAGAGCTACTTTTTTTGAACTGAAAAATCCATTGGTGTACCTACGACAGACCCACGACGGTGTATTTGTATACAGCGACGTGTTTGTGCCTGAACCAAGTCGTAACGGCTTGAATTTGTAGATACAAAGTACGTGTGCTGGATAATAATGGGATATTTTTATCCGGGTGCAACGCGACTGAAGCCGCGGATCGAAGCTAGTACTCAATTCAATGTTGGTGTGCAGGCTACGAGGTGCTATGCGCGTTTACGCACGTCGTATGGCTTTGTGTTTATCGCAACGAGAGTTTTTTTATGAAAGTTAACAACACCTATTTCCTTAAATAAAATAGTACCTGCCTGTAACCTACTTGTTAATATTTTTGAGAAAGGTATAACTAAAAAAAGCTTTTATGGTTCCGTATCCGAAGGGAAAAGGTGGCAAACAAGCAAGCGGGTCACCTGATCGTAAGTTCCAAAAGGACCCTATTAATAAGCCTCCGCTGTTCGCCCGTCTGTCAGCGGGCTGTATCTCATGAACCGTAATAATAGGTAGAGAGTTAAAATTTTCAGAGTATGTATTTCTTAAGAGAAGGCCTATACCCAGCTGTGGGTGGGTGAGGGCTGACGTGATGATAAAGATAATGAATATTATCAACTTGGCTGTAAAAAATCTTAGCGCAACACAAACCTTTCATATTGTAATAAGAAAAATGATTAGTATTATACATAATTATCGAGCTCAAACTAATTTGACCAAGGAAAGGTTATGAAAACAATCAAAAAACCAATTTTCTACAATCCCCAAAGAGTCTTTAAAAGATATTTATGTAAGTAGTTACCAGTTTCGTAGAGATATATAAAAAAATGCTAGCGACTCGGTTGTAAATCACCAAAGTTAATTTAAAGTGGTACCTAAGTAATTTTTTTGACAACGAAAGCTCCGTATATGAGGAAACCCGCGGCTTAGTCAGCTCCACACGTATTGACCATGTCTTTCCTGTGGACAAGGCCGACTAAGCTGAGAGGATGGAATAGGTACCTACTGTGCAAGCCTACTCCATCTTAATATTCGTCCCGGGCACTACAGCGAGCGTCCCGTTTGTGAAGGTAAAAAGTTGCCTCCTAAAGCTGTATAAATATAGAACACTGTTTTTCTTGTGCTGTTATGAAGTTAGGTAATTCAACAATGATCTCTTAGGTATGTGATTATGAATAAAGACAGAAGCTTAAATTATTTACTCTGCTTCTGATAGTAGGTATGTTTACCAAACGACATAATATGTCAAGGCATTATCATTCTGCAAACATCTTATCTCTTGATTTGTAATGTGTACTGACTGATAAGGCGTTATTGTTGAATTGTGACAGTATTGTGATAACTGGAGTGAACTCTACTATTTTGAGACTTGTAACTTATCAGTTTCTAGAATGTTGTGTTTATTGTTTTCCGAGTTTGTCCTTCAATATTTTTTCACTCCTCTTGCTCAAAAAGTCCCCATTGTAGCGTCAAGAGCGGGGATAAAATAGCATACGAGTAGGTATTTGTCTCTAGCACTGCCCTACTGATCGTACTTGCAGTTATCGTCATTTTCGGGTTTTTCCACTTTTTTACAAAAATCGTATTCCAAGGACTAAATCTATAGGTACCTACATAAAAAATAATTTTCATTATATTTTTACTATAAGTATATAACATGGACATGCTGCAGAGATATCTAAAAGTATGATTACAGCGTTTTTTTCGAAACCGCCATTTTGCAAGTACTGCATTTGCTAATATGAGGGCAGACCAGTAGCAGGTAATAAGCGTGCGAGATCTCAGTTCGGGGTGAACTAGATAATAATAAAAATACAAACACAGTAAAAAAAAATCATTCAGAGTAGAGAGACGAAACGTTTTTATTTAAGGTAGCGGTATCTGTGTTTCAATCGCGCTATTTGGTGCTAATGAACCTAACTTTCGATGGAAAGCCCGTTGCGCTTTTTTGTTTGAATTTCGGTAAATGCCAAAAACGGTAGACATAGACAGTCTATGCTCAGTATAAGGATCACACCATATCACTATACGTAATGTGTTTAAACGAAACTTTAAAACTTTAATATGTAGTTATGTATGCTTTTGGTACTAACGTTTAGAATAGCGTAAAAAAGCTTTAGTATTGCATTGTTCTACTACATAAAAGAATGGATTTTTAAGGGTCAAAAACATAAGTTCTTAATATAAGCGACGTGTGGATTCACTCACCCAAATTGTTTTTTTATCGTTCTAGTAATCAATTGTGTACAATTTTCATGATTAGGATCAGGACAAATTCTTTGACCCGTTTCTAAAAGCTATAGTTGGTTGTCATTCAGGTTACAAATATTCAAGTTAAGTGGAACTCTTCTGTTGTACATTTGGAAAAGTTTTGAACATAATATAACCCGGTTTATTTTAATGGTAGTTGAACTACATTAGTAGGTAAAGTAACTATTCACGAGTAGATAGATAGGTAAGCAATATTAGTTTTGTTGCTATGCCTATGACAAAACAACATAGCAGTAGGTAGTCAAGACTACAAGAACACTGATGGTCTAGTGTAATCCCTTCCGATCCGAAAGTCGTGTGTTCGAATCCCGTCGAAGGGATTTTTCTGTTCGAAAAAACCTATATATGCGCTATGCCAGTATTCTCAAAAGGCGAGGGAAAGCATCGTGAGGAAAAGTAGGCGCTTACCTCGGACAAAGGATAAGTAGAGCTATCTAACGAGGTAACGTCGCCAGCCTTTTGGGGACCTTAGCTCCGGTGATTACCCGTGATCTGAGCTCTGTTATCTATCTGTAGGCGAACTTACATAGAAAACTGAGCTCATTTTCATTTCTTATTATTATACCGATTAACTTAAAGTTTTTAATGTTATTATAGTTTGTCTTTGTAAATAACAAATTCTTTAAAGTATGAATATGTATGTATCTAACGGTATTTAGAATATTACGGTGACATATACAACTGACACGACATCAATGTAATAAAGTCAATGATCGTTAATATAATTACGCGTATCGATGTTAGTAATGTGATTGGCATAACACGTGTCATACCTACGATCACGTGTTTATTTATACCTTCTACTCGTATGCTTTTCTGCTGTACGAGTATACAGAGGTATACAACTGTAATAATGGTTTACGTTTTACAATGACATTTTCATCTTTCTAGTAATTAGAAATCTTTGTACCTATTACCTATATTCTACTAGCTGCCGCCCGCGGCTTCGCTCGCGTTGTATCCGGATAAAGATTAGCCTATATGTTATTCAAACACACCTATTATATACCTATATTCCAAGTTTCATTCAAATCCGTTCAGCCGTTACGGCGTGATTGAGGCACAAACATCGTCACATCCTCACATCCTAACAAACTTTCGCATTTCTGATATTTGTAGTTATTGCCGCATATTTTAACATTCGCAAGGGAATCAAAACCTATATCTCGTTGACTACAATCATGAAATTCGGTAAGAAGCAATGTCCTATACTTACTTCATCATCATTTTCATGCTCTTATCCCACTCTATGTGGGGTCGGCACAGCATGACCCTTGATAAGAGTTTTTGTAGTTTTGGCTAAGGTGTTTTATGACCGGCCGCCTGCCTGACGTCAACCCTTCTTGGGAATACTTGCTTATTGTATCTCATCATGTTAGAGAGGATACTATCCCTTAGTCGACTTTTACGACATGCTTGGGGAGAGAAGCATCTGGACGTATTCTGTTTTTTCTTTACTCCCAGTCCAGCAATGTCTTATACTTAGCACAAGTAAAGAGAAAAATATGAAAACCGTAAATTTTTAATTACCTATATCACAAAAAATCGGGCATATTATAAAGAATGTGGATCATTATTGTAGGTATGTAAGTAAATAAAATATTGATGCCGTAATTTTCGCATCGCTGGTTTCCGTTTTGTGGTAAGTACAAACGGTTTACAGCGAACCTTGAAAAATATCAATAGTTATTTTGCTATAAATTATTCATACTGATAACAAAATTATCTCGATAAACGCTGGTGGTGATTTGTAAAACCTATATACATTTAAATCAAATCTAATTTGAGAGTACGGTAGTTTAACTTCATTGTATGGGATGAGTTAGGTATTTTTACTAGTACCATACATTCTTTCGTACCAGTGTGGTGAAAGGATTTAAACGTACGCCTTACGTGCACTTGACACATGTTTTAAAACTTTTTAGGTTTTACGATACGCCTTCATCGTGTCAGAGTGCTGGTATAGCGCATATTATACTTGCACAGAAAAATTAATTGTTGCACGACCGGATTTGAACCCACGACCCTGGGATCGGCAGGCAGGGTCGCTACCACTAGACCACCAGTGCTCTCTAAACGTAGACTTGCTTCGAAAATCTATACCCTAATACAAAATATGCAACAGTTTATATACATACACCTATATACCTATCAGTAAGGTAATAAATACTAAGTAGGTACATATTTATATATAGATTTAGAGAGCACTGATGATCCAGTGGTCCAGCGGCGCCGATCATAATATCTCGATCTATATGCAACAGTTTTTAACAAGAGCCTTTCGATCAATTTGATCAAAGCAAGAGGCAGACCAACCGCCCGATAAACAAACGATAGCGTAAACGCAGTCAGAAATCGGTGGTTGAGACTCGCGAAAGACCAAGAGAATGGCGTAATAAAGAGGAGACCTATGATGATGATGATGATGATGATAATTATTCTATCTTACCTACAGAACAAGTTAAAAATGTCATCAATGATGTGTTGATGTCTGTTGTTGTGAATTCAATAAGGTGTTGCTCATACATGTGAAAAACATGCTCCTTTGAAAATCTGTCACGTTTTCACAGAAGCAGACTTGTGTTCGTGACTCGAAGATTTCAAAGTGCAGCAAGAGACGCATTTCAGTGTTATTTCACATACACCTTTACAAAAGTAATGTCGGTTTAAAAAAAAATGAAGTTCGGCTCCTGTTGTTTTTCTCTTTTTATAGTTTAAAATGATTGTTTCATTGATGTTCACCTCTGGGTGGCCCCATGTAAATGTTATTTCTAAGAGAATCTAAGAGATTAACCCCCAAATACTCAAACGCGACTCAGAGTTGAGCATGTCTCAACTCACGGTTTTTTGACAGTTTCTGATTAAAATCTGTAAAAAAAAAATCGTCATTTGAAACGTGCTCAACTTTGAGATGCGATTGAGTATTCGGGGGAAGGAAAGAATGCCATCGGCTCTTGGCATCACGACTTAGCGAAATATTTTTACGGTTTTTTGTTTATTATTTGAAAGAGCTCATCTAGAGCTACGTATATGGAAATAAAAACAGGAAGAGGAACTTGAAGAAATTACTTAAGTACGCATAAGTGTCAATATAGCTACTAACATCCCACGCCATATGTAAACAAGTAGTACCTACACAATATCGTATAACAATGATGTTTACGAACAAACAAAGATATTGTCGTTTTAATGAGTGAGGTAGGTAGTTAGGTACCTACTATTTGAACTACCTATGGATACCAACCCATATTGGGTAGGAATGCGGTAGGTATATCTTTATTATGAGCAGAATAACTACCTAGCCCGGCTTTGCACGCCTGCAATGTACCTACTAACTTAACGCCTGGAGCCAATAAATGTCCAAGCGAGTCAGTTCTATAAATATAAAATGCGTTTAGGTATTTATATAGACCTTCATAAAAGCATTTATACATACAAAGGTATTAAAATTAATCGTTAATTTTAATTAATTAAAATCGTATCGAAAACTGCGTAATTTAGAAGAACTAAGCGCAAAAACTGGCACAAACAGACAGACGCGGATGGACTTTGTTTAATACATAGATACTACTCGTATTTAGAGATATAGGTATAGCTAGAATATTATTTGACATATACGGATATACAGATATAGGTACAGTAGCAAGTCCTTCCGCTTTGTCCTTTTAAACTCGATAAACCTGACGCCGGGTATTCGAAGGGCGTCTCGGACTTACCTTGACTGGGCGTTAACCCCTCGCACGCCATTAATTATAATAATTAGAACGGCCTTTGAGACCATACAATAAAATCATTTAATTTTATTAGAATAATTATTTTTGCGGCAGACCGGAGCACATACTTCTTGGCACTGCCACCAACATTGCCTTATATTTATACTTTTACCTCTCGGTAACTGTTATGTACAATTTTTTTCTTTTTTTTGTTAAAATTGAAGCTGTTGTAGCGGTGCTGGGAATTCAAATATAGAGGCATTTTGGCAGCTGTACGGGAAATTGTTTTATCGTGTTTTCTAACTAACAATAGACTCGTAGTCTATTTAGATTTGTTTGTATAGGTACCTACTTACTTCTTTATTTTATAATTGGTCGTAAAATCTTTGTTTTTTACATAATACGCAGGATTCTAATTTTGTTTATAGATAACAAAGGATTGCATAACTTACCTTGGATCTCCAGTGTCCAAAGAGTGGATCGACGATCTCGGTACCAGAGGCCGGTAACTAGACCTGGTCATTGTCAATCACCATCAATAGTTATCAAATTATCACTGAGATGAATGAGCAAAACGTCGAGCAAACAACAAGTCACAGTAACAACTGACTAGCTACAACTCGTTGCGTTAGCCTGATAAGATATCACAAATCACATATCGGAAAACTGTAAATAAATATAGGAATGGTAAAAATACATGCCAAAAACGGCGTTTACTGTTTACAAAGATCGATATAATTAGTTCGAGACTTAGGGTGAAGCCACACCCCTCTTCGTTTTACTGCCATCTATTGGAGATGCGTTGAACTTGTTGCGATTAACTTACCCACCTAAGCAAGGGTGGGTACCTAAGGTTCATTAATGATTTGACAATATTTAAGTGTTAAGGTGCCCCCTGTTTCCCACGTACAAACACATAACAAATCACTATTTTTTTCTTATTTTGCTTTGTAAATTACTTTTTCAGGGATCTATCAGACAGAAGGCTTTCATGCTTTCCGCGTTCACGTTCTGCGTGAGCGTGCAGTAGCCCACGAACCCCGCTGTTGGACGGTCTACGCGTTACCACTACTGTGTCCATGTTTCTTGACGATTATTCTTCATCAGAAGACGAATTATTAATTTTGTGGTCATTAGCACGAGCGCAAAATTGACTGCTTGAACGCGCGAACGCCTTCTGTCTAATCAAGATATTTGTAATACGCCTTACATTTTACCATTGTTTATAGATAATATATGCTAGAGCAAAATCCTCTAACACAAGTATGCCATTGTTATTTTTTATTTAATTATAAAATGAAATTGTAATAGGTAATGACTTTCAAGAATACAAAATTTAAAAAGAAAACAATGGAAATGGGCCATTTTGGAGATTTTAAATCACTCGGCGATTTTCAAGAATTGGTACCTACCCTGGTCATAACTATGTGTACCCATTCCAAGTTTCAGCCAAATCCGTTTAGTTAGATTATTACATTGGAAACAAACATGCGCACATTCATTTATTATTTATATAACGAGGAACTTATTAGTTATGTAGTAGGAAAATAGGAACTTTCCTGACTAAAAAGAAAACTGATAAACAATGCATTTTATTGCGACTCTGTTTTTCGGAACAATAATTTGGAACCTTAATACTCTTTATATTATAATAGTTCTACAATCTATAAATAATAATATACTCTTCAATTATTATTACCTAAATAGATTTCTTATCTTCAAATTCTACTAGCTCATTTGCAACATCTGACTCTTTCATCTCTTTCTCGCCTGAAACTTCCATATCTGCTGTGTCTTTCTCTCCCGTAATTTCCGATTCTGCCTTCTCTTTCTTTTCATCATCTTCTTTTATGAATGCCTCTAACTCCTGCTCCGCGTTTTTCAGATCCTCCTCTGTGATGTTCATGTCGGGAAAGCGTTTCTGAAAACAAAGACAGAAGTAAATCTAGATTTTCTGTTCATGACAGTATGATGTAGAACTTTTCGGTGGAGCGGCGGACGAGTGCCCGGCTGGGATGAGAGGGATGCAAAGTCGATTCCCGCAGCAGGAGAAATGGTCTAACCCCCGAATACTCAAACGCGACTCAGAGTTGAGCACGTCTCAACTTACGGTTTTTTGACAGTTTCTGATGAAATTCTGTCAAAAAAAAAATCGTCATTTGAAACGTGCTCAACTTTGAGATGCGTTTGAGTATTCGGGGGTAAGTGTTGTGGTATTTTTCACTTGTGTTTTCCGGTTAAGTAGTCGTAAGCTGAGAGGATGGTAGGTATAGGTGCTGGGTAAGTCTACTCCATCTAAAATCGTCCCGGACACTACAGCGTCCCGTCAGTGTAAGCAAAAGTTGCACCCTGACGCTCTGTATAAAACATCTAGTATAGAAAGTGAACATAGGTATTTCTTTTAGATTTTTTTGTCTGGATTCAACGCGAGCGTAACTGCAAGGGGAAGAAACAACTATAGATAACTATAGATAGCTGCCGCCCGCAGCTTCGCTCGTGTGGTACTCGGATAAAAAATTGCCTATATGTTAATCCAGCACATGTACTGTATTTTGTATTATTCCAAGTTTCATTTAAATCCGTTCAGCCGTTTAGGCGTGAAAGAGTAACAAAGATTCATACATACAAACTTTCGCGTTTATAATATTAGTAGAATTATTTACCTGTAGTTCGCTGAGCGTGTTTTGTATGTGATTTTGCTGGGCCCGCATCCGTCTTGGCAGAGTGAAGACCGTGTTAAAAAGCCGCATCATGATCCAACCCAGGACTGTTAAGCCTCCATACATGAGCAGGGCTTTGCCCATCGCCCAATAGTCCACGCATACTTGCTGATGTTTCATGTTTTAAACTAAAACTTGCAAAATAAATAAAGTCTTTCACGGTTTTACCACATATTCAACTATTTTTCAAACACATACGAGTATATTCAACAAAATATGCTCTGGATTTAGTAAAAAAGCAAATTTAGAATCTTATGAAAATAAGTTTTTAAATTTTCTTATTTCTCAATTTATCTTTCCATTATCATCACTCGTACCGTCTCTTATTTCTTATAGCATTTTTTTGTGATTGTGTGTAGGTATCTACCTACCTATGTTTGTTTCCACTTATATCCGGTTGACAGATGAGATGTGGCATGGAATACGATACACGATAGTTTATGACCTGGGTAGGCTACTTTTCAACATGGTATCTACTAAGGTGCCACGGAAGCGAAGACTGATAAACGCTTTTGCCTCATAAAACTTACAAAATATAAAATTGAAGAAGATAATGTGGGTATACATGCTTACCGCTCAAAACAGTCAGAATTTGGGATCAAATCCAAAAGAAATATTTTCCACTTTTTATTTATTGTTTTTGACGAGTGCAAGTAAAGAAAGCGCTTTTGATAGTGACCTATTTCCCATGGCTAGCATTGACGTGGTGTAAAATTATTGATAACGCAGGGGTGGGCAACTTTTAAAGCTACGATCTTAAAGTTCAAAGCCCATAATAGGTCATGTTGGAGAGGATATTAAAAATATGAAATCAAAGTCTTTGTCCTAGCTAATAGTGGGTCTGATGAGCCTACAATTGCAGTCCTTGGCATATAAATAGTAACATTATGATAAAATGGAGAAGTCAATAACTCAAGGCAATATTAGGTATATCAACTGTTGTATGCAACTTAGATAAGAATTTGGAACAGCCAACACAAATTATTACAAAAATATATTGCAACTCCCAGTTCAGCAGAGAAGTAAATTTTATTTAGGTAGGTATAAATTAGTCTAAACTAAAACGTAGGTAGGTACAAAGACATTTTGTTTATCTCGCGCGGTTGTGAAAAAAGACAGAGTAGGTAGAGAATACGTAAAATTGAAAATTACTTTGTGTAGTAAATTAAAATAGATAGGTAAATAAAATACAAAGCTTATCACGAGGCATCAGAAGCAATTAAACAAACATACAATACAATACACATTAAAAGATTAACTACCGTACTATACTTCAGTCAACTGGAAATACAATTTATGTAAACAAAACATACTTAACCTATAACTTACTTAATTTTCTTCATGTTTATAGAACTTTTAAGTAGTACTAATAGTTAAATTACATACATTATATCACGCCCATATCCCTAATAGGGTGGGCAGAGACACAAGTAATCATAAGAAAACTTGCATCCACTTCTGATCCAAGACTCCCAAGATGGATAAATAGTTAAATTAAGTTGTAAAAACTTATGTTGCGAGGTTTATTTAGGTACTAAAGTGATTTTATCGTAATAACGAAACATACCTACGCCACGGTTTGTCTACATAAGTTGTATCTCCAGTTCAGCTGAAGTACCTTTAAGTAGAACCATGATTTAGACGAACTTAGTGGCATTTAGTGCTCGTTTGAGACTCAAGGGGTGCAGGTTCGATTACTGACTAAAAATAGAGGTAAAAAGGTTGACGACCCGACCGGTCGATGAATCGATATCCCTCGCATTTGCCGGCTATTTAGTCATGTGATATCGACATCTGACCAACACTACGTTTTATTCTGCGACAGACCAGCTGTCATGGCGAGCCTTTGATAAATTATGTATGAGTGAGGTGAGGTGTTTTCAGTAGGTACCTACTATTGATTTCTCTACTGGACAGGGAGTAAAGAATAATCAGAATGCGTTCAGCTGCATTTCTCTTCGAGCATGATAGTAATAGTCGAGTCATCATCTTCCTGCACTCATCCCACTCTATGTGGGGTCGGCACAGCATGATCCTTGGATCTCGCTATAAGAGTTTTGGCTAAGGTGTTTCATGACCGGCCGCCTGCCTGACGTCAACCCTCCTTGGGAATACTTGCTTATTGTATCTTATCATGTTGGAGCATACTATCCCTTAGTCGACTTTTACGACATGTCCGAGGAGAGAAGCAGCTGGACGCATTCTATGTTTTTTCTTTACTCCCAGTCCAGCAGAGAAGTTAAGATAGTAATAGTCGAGTAAGGGTTAGTATTCTTTTCAACATGATGGGCTGATTGCCAGTCTCCATTATGATCACCATAATCCATTTTGGGACTCTTCAAGCTTTCTTCTGATTACTTGTGGCTCTGCCCACCCCATTAGGGGTACGAGCATGATATTAGGTTTGATATTACGTTGTATATAATATTTATTTATCTTGTTTTTCTTCGACATAAGGATTCTGGATTTTGATGACCTCTGTTGTGTGATCTGTCCAATCCAGAATCTGTCCTTAAAACTTCCTTGGTCGGTAACCTATCCTTATATGTATAATGCCAAAAGGCAAAAAGTTTCTACTGCAAAATGGAACTAGATTTTTTGTAATTCAAAATTGCATTCGAGTTTTAATAACTGTACGAATCCTACTATAATTATAAATGTGAAAGTTTCTGAGGATGTTTGTGCCTCAATCATGTCTGAACGGATCTGAATGAAACTTGGAATATATAATATAGTACATGTGCTGGATTAACATATAGGCTACTAGCTTTCGCCCGCGGCTTCTCTCACGTGATATCCGGACAAAAAGTAGCATATTATATGTTATTTCAGCACACATATTATGTATATGAAAAAGGATAATATTATCTATGTATTGTTTTGGCATATCTTTTGAATTTCAGATGGATTGGGTCAAGTACTTGGCCTGATTAAAAACTATGTAGGTATCAATAATCTGTATTAGTAAGCACTAACTAGTAGTAGGTAGTATTTGTAAGATTAGTAAAAAATAACGTTATAAAAATTTATGTTTATTTAAAAGTGATAAATCTATTTATACAAATCGCAAAGCGAAAATAATATCAGTTTCAACAGAAATAAAATCAATAACGAAAAAACAAGCTAACACAATCTTCAACTGGAAAAATACTTCATTATTTATATCTAAGAAATAAACGAAATTATTTATACAATAAGAAAAACTGTACATTAGTTGGTCTCACAATCACAGTTGAGTATCAAACAAAATATTATATTTAAATACATGAGATTTAAATTCTATTTTTATGAAAATGAAATAATAACATCTCTATTTACAAGAAATACTAAAAGTACCTAACTTTAATGCGGTGGTTTTAACGAAATACAAGGCACCAATAGTCCATCTATAAAGTTATTTTTGACAGGTGCGTTATCCGTTTGCATTTTAGTCAAGTTAGTTGTTTTTGGACGGTTCACGGTACTAATCTCGTTTTTCGAATTTCCACACGTCGTATGAGCAAATTGAGACTTCTAAATAAAATTAGGAATTAGTATTTCAAAATTATACTTCTTTTAAATTAATGAGTTTTTTTTATTGAAAGTGATTGAAAATGGGCACTCATTACGAATACAATTTTTTTTAACTAACACAAGCAGTAAATAATATTTCAATTAGAAAGACCTGAATATTACTGGAATGACAAATCCCGATCCGAATTTTAAAGAGTCAATATAAAAATGTAGTGAGAATTTTATACATAACTTCATAAAATCATACTCTTATGTTATTTTTGGTACAAAATATACAATTATCTTAAAATTTATGTATAGGTACAGTTTACTACTTTATATAGTTTATTTTAATATTGACACAGTTAGTGTAGACACATCACGCCCACAAAAATCTTAGAACCTAGACCTGACTGGCTGCTTGATTTTGTAAGGCTGTCGATGTAATCAGCAGTAATTCTCGTCAGAACGTCTTACACTAGTAGGTTACGCATGGTGAGAAAGGGACATGACGAAACTACCGTGGAATGGACACTGGCAGAATTATGACCTGAAGCCAAAATTGAGTAGACAAACGAAGGCCTTTGATGCGAACGATGAACGACAGCGACAGGCTAACAAAATAAAGCAGTGGTCGTTTTAAGCTTGGTACCGACACTACATAATAAACCGGCACTTTATTACTCCGATAGAAGACTTAATAATATTATTGACAGGCGCACTTACATGGTTTTGTATAAATATTTTTTAACCAGACTATGCTACGGGCTTTCAGTTCTAAAAGTGCACCTGTCAAAACCAGCTGATTACGATGCCGGTACTATAAAAGTTATGGTCTCAATCCACTTTCCCGTTTCATAACCAGACCATTACTATCAGCTTAAACCAAAAAAGTTGCAATCAGAGTTCAAACAGAATAATGGAAAGTAAAGTTTTATAAAAAGGCGCATACTCTAATAACATTAAAAATTTTAAAGTAATCGGTATAATAATAAGAAATGAAAATGAGCTCAGTTTTCTAAGTTCGCCTATAGATAGAAAACAGAGCTCAGATCACCGACCGCAGGTAAGGTCCCCAAAAGGCTGGCGACGTTACCTAGTTGGATAGCTATACTTATCCTTTGTCCGAGGTAAGCGCCAGCCCTTCGGTCATTGGTCACATCCATCAGCTCTTATTAATTCTAATAGTTTAGACTCGCACGAGACCACGAAACAGAAAAGCATTGGCTATTCAGCCGTAAGGATTAAGGGAATGTCACCATCGGTATTGAAAAAAATATTGTGAACGACCTACGCCATATAAAAACGTGAAAAATTCTGTTTCGTAGTCTTTAAGAGTCTAAATTATTAGAATTGAATCGAGTATGTACCTTTTTGTAAAACTTTACTTTCCATATTTTGCTTTGCTGTTCTGAATCGGGCTAGCGGGCGGATACCGTTAGTAAAAAGTATCTAAGTAATAACTATAAAGAAGTTATATTACCTGTGATATACAAAAGTATTAATTCACTTATGTAGTAGGTAATAGGCATTTGGTTACCTTCAGGTAGGTTCAAGGCATGTTTTGTATGCACTCTTTTATCTGTGTCCATGCTTGAAGGTTCTGAAACGAAGGAGAAAATTACTAAGTATTTTCTTTTATTATTCCACATAGCAGGACAAGACTTATAATTATAACACATTATAAAGAGGCAATGTTTGTAACTTTGTTTGTTGGTACAGCGGCGGAATAAAAAGGTTCGTCAGTGTTCAAATTGATTCGTTTGACGTGTCGCGAGACATAACCTTTATTTAGACGTTACCTTTTCAATCTAAGGCACATAACAAACCGTTGCATAGAAAATTATGTTTAACTGCTCGACAACAAAGTTCAAATTGACGCGCATCAAAGTTGTTTGACAATTTATCGTGTCATACAGGATAGTATGTTTTACTGAATTAAAACCATAATTGATTCTTACACTAGTGCAAGCGAATATCGATCTCAAGGTGACGAACCTTTTCACTCCGTGACTGTACTTTCAGAAACTAATTGATCGAGCGAGAGAAGTAAGCGTGGATCTTAGTGACAAATTGGGCGATTTGGCGTTGTATGTTTGTGAATGTTTGTTAGAGCATAACTTTCGAACAGTTAATCCAATCTGTATGGTCAATAGATTGTGATATAAAGATTTGCTGGGAAGCAATTATGAGCTTAATCCACTGAGATCTTGGTTCGCTTCGCTCGCTCGATCAATAAGTAAAGTCAGTCGATCGCCTGATATATTAGCTTTGTTTTATTTCAAGCCGCCATATTCAAATGAAAACTGGAAATGGAAACAGAGTCTCAAATGGAAACTGATTGCGACATCATTTTATCAATACAGAGAGAACTCATCATCATTCGCAACCCCACTTCACACGCTACTATAGGCCATCCTTTGTGTGTGCCACTCTCCACGGTCCTAGCCTCATATCCTAACCGGCCTGCGTCGGTTGCCATCAAGCTGACGAACGACGTTTCTATAAGAGGTTCTTGGACGCCATTCAGAACTATTATTATTGTATGTGTGTTCGTATGAGCTAGTGGCCAACTCTAGTGACGGAGTTTTTAGGCCGCCTAAAGGCTTCCGTCATGGCTTAACGACTTAAAAGCCGGGACCGACTGTTTAAACGTGCCCTCCGAAGCACGGAAGCGCTCAGCTCGTAATGCCGCTTGCAGTCACCCATCTCAATTTGTGACCGCGCACAACGTTGCTTAACTTTAACGATCAATCAAGAACGCCTAAGCAAGCGAGCGTTTCTAAGAACTAATAAGGAACTAACTTTTTTAGCAGCTTTGACTTGTAACGTGATAAATCCGACGAGAGTTTCGTGTAGATCTTTATCCTTCTGTCTCTGGAAGTATTCTATCTCGACCAGCGCCTTTTTCGTGAACTCACTGTAACAAAACATACAATATTATTAAAATAAGCTTATCATATGAAATAGCTGAGAAGACTCTTTTGCAACTTTGGTATATAAGGCTAGCTTCTGCAGTTCTGCCTGCAAATTTGTTAAAATAATAAGCCTAATGGAAGCGTGCTGGACCTATAACCTATGAAACAATAGTATGGGTTCGCAACAGACCATTTTATATTTCAGGGAAAAAAATTACACCCTAAATAAATGTAATACTTTATAATAAACTAGCTGTTGACAGGAATTCGTTAGCATGGAATTCTTAATAAAAAGAAACCGAGTGCAAAAAGTCAACATCACGCGGTGTTCCCAGGCGGTCACCCATCCAAGTACTGACCGCGCCCGACGCTGCTTGACATTTGGGTTCCCCATACAAGCTTTCATCCCTTATTTCAACCCCTTCAGCATTATAATTGCAAGAAAATGCCCTATGCTGGACTGGGAGTAAAGAAAAGAACATAGAATGCATCCAGCTGAGCAAGTCCTAAAAATCGACTTAAGGATATAGTCGTCTGCAACATGATGGACCATCTATATGGGCGATATACTGATCACCTGTCACCATGGTTCACGATATCTTGGGACTTTACCACCCCGATAGGGATACGGGTCTGATAATATGTATGCATACAATTCTTCCACCACACTCGTTCGAAAGAACTAGAGGATGACTACTCTAGTCATTGTAGTAATGATACTGAGGCCTTTAGGCGGCCTAAAAACTCCGTCACTAGAGTTGGCCACTAGCTCATACGAACATACGTACAGTAATGATACTCACTCTAGATCTTTGTTAGCCATCTCGATGGCTTCCTTGTCTGCCTCGATCTTGGAGTCGAGCGCGCGCGTGGTCTGATCGCGCACGATGTCCGGGTCGGTGGTGCCGAAGATCCGGGACATTATGCCGGATTTTCCGGCCGCGGCGCGATTTCGCTCTGCTATCCTGGACAAATTACACTAATCTTACTTATAATGCCAAAGTTTGTGAGTATGTTTGGATGTTTGTGCCTCAATCACCCCTAAACGGCTGAACGGATTTGAATTAAATTTGGAATATACATAGTGCATGTGCTGGATTAACATATAGGTTATTTTTTATCCGCGTTCCACGCGAGCAAAGCCGCGGGCGGCAGCTAGTATTATACATCTTAAAGATGTTTTCAAGTGATCACCCTCGCCTGTCACGCCATCGATGTTATCTACTATAATCTACTTACTAGTATAGTCTATAAGGGAATCCTATACAAAGACGATGAGCGATGTGGAGTGAAAGAATATGTAGTAATGAGGATTGAGAAAGGTATGTTAAGATGGTTTGGTCATGTAGAGTATGAATGAAAAAAGATTAACGAAACAGGTGTATGAGGCGAGTGTGAATGGTACCGTTGGAAGGGGAAGACCTCGGCGCAAATTGGCGACGTTTTGGAAAAGGGCCAGGTCAAGAGTACCCTAAACCGACGAGCATGCATGAGGAATGTAATGAGAGTGAATGAAGCGAAAGTAGTATGTCGGGATCGTAGCAAATGGCGATCCGTGATCTTTGTCTACCCCTACGGGAAACAGGCGTGATTCTATGTATGTATGTACAAAGACACGATATAGTAGTGAATGAAGGCACTATTGAACCACAGCTCACCTGTTTCCTAGTGTGTCTTGCGCGTGCTCGAGTGCCCGCTGGCGCGCCTCGTGGTTATGCGCGAGTTGCTGTAAGGCGCCCGCGAAGAACAAGTATTCTTTCAGCTGGTCTGCTAACTGCTCCTCGTCTTCTGCCACCGAGTCTATGCTGTCGGCTATTGAATCTGGAACGTACAGAATTGTTTTAGGCTGCACTCAGACATGCTTGTATCCCTAATGGGGTGGGTATAGCCGTAAGTAATCGTAACAAAACTTGCAGCCACTCCTGATTCAACGTCCCAAGATGGATATGGTGAACCATGGTGACAGGTGATCAGCCCATCGCCCATATAGATGGTCCATCAATTTGGAGAGGATACTCGATCCCTTAGTCAACTTTTAAAAGCAGAAGGACGCATTCTAAGTTTTTTCTTTACTCAGTCCAGCAGAGAAGTCATATTATAGAGTTACGTACATATAGATTGCTGGACATTTTCAAACAGCGCCATCTATCCCCAAATCAAGCAAAGCTTGTACTATGAAAACCAGGTGGCTGACACCGGTGAAGTGAGAATACTTGATTCTATAATTGTTAATCATTGGCTCGGTCACTAACAAAAGAAGATGACAATATTTGACAGACTTTAAAAGGGGTCGTCAAAATCTTGTTCTTTTATAGTTTGTTTTATAAGATGAGAATGACTTGATAACATGAGATTATTAGAATTTATAAGGAAACCTAAATGAATACGGAAATACGGAAATATCAATGGAAGTTTGAAATTAGCGGCAGTGAAATAGATTAAGGATAAAGGCTAGCGTGGTCATGTCATGAGGAGAACTGAATGTCACGAAACCAGATGGAAAATTTGATTACCAAAATAGTGTCCGGCTTTCTGCAACCCGTCTCCCATTTCCTTTTCTATGACGCTCCATTCGCTGAACAGCTTGCCGTAGTTTGCGTGTAGTTTACATAGCGCGTAGTTTTTCTCTATTATTTTAGACCTGAAATTGCATATTTGTTTTAAATGTTAGTATGTTGTGGATTTAACACACAGCGACTGAAGTGGAAATGAGCGGACCACGTATCACGCACCACGGATGAATGTCGGACAAAAAGTTATAGAGTGGATGCTGATTGGCGATTGAGTGACGCTGACAAATTAATAAAAGAAATGATAGGAATTGGATAGAGTAGACAGCAGTAAGAGACAGATGGAGAAGGCCTTTACTATATGCGAAATGGGGCCTAAAAAGAATACATTCAAAATTATAAGTGTAAATGAATGTAATATTTTAATTGCAAATAAATGTTTCATGAGCTACTTGTACCACGCGATGGAAGGTCCGGGAGGAAGTCAAAATAAACTAGCCAGTGACTTACCTAGTGTATAAAAAGTTTCCTAGATTAGTTTCTAGTTGTTTTCCATAGTTCTTCACACTCTCAATCTCGGGATCTGGCTTCTTCAGTCTTATTGATACTGACAGTGATTTGATTTTATTCTCCGCTTGTAATAAATAACCTAAAAAAGTTTTGGAACTTAGTTTTTAAATCAAAACTCAAATAAATTATTATTATGACATTCTAGGTACAAAATATTTATGCTTTAGTCCATATTTAATTAACTTTTCTTTGGGATGAAACTCGGGACTGCAGAGTCATTGAATCTTGCCCGGCATTAACCTTAACAGAGCGTCAATGACACTGGAATACCAACCTATAGAGGCTTTGGTAGATTTTGGTATGTTGGCCAACATACCAAAGTCTTTCACCGTTTCAATCGGCGACGTTTAGGAAAAGGGCCAGGTGAAGGGTACCGTAATGTAATGAGAGTAAATTAAGCAAAGGAAGTATGTCAGGATCAAAGAAAATCCGTGACCTCTGCCTACCCCTATCGGTGATCGCCCATATAGGTGGTCCATCATTTTGAAGAGGATACTATACCTTAGTCGACTTTTACGACATGCTCGGCGAGAGAATCAGCAAATGATGATGAGAATCATACCGCTGTCAGTGATGGTCTCCCGCCAGCCATGCTCCTGCTGCAGGAAGTTGATGAACTGGTCGTCGAAGCAGAGCCGCGGGTGCGACGCCACGCGCAGTAAGAAGTTCTCGAGGCCGGCGCGGCGCCGCTCCACGAACTCTGGGTCGGTCGTGTCTGATTTACGCCATGCATAGAGAACCTGGAAATCAGTAAAACATATTGTTCTTTACTTCTCTGCTGGACTGGGAGTAAAGAAAAAACAGAATGCATCCAGCTGCTTCTCTCCCCGAGCATGTCGTAAAAGTCGACTAAGGGATAGTATCCTCCAACATGATGAGATACAATAAGCAAGTATTCCCAAGGAGGGTTGACGTCAGGCAGGCGGCCGGTCATAAAACACCTTAGCCAAAACTCTTACAGCATGATCCTTGGATCATGCTGTATGTGCCGACCCCACATAGAGTGGGATAAGGGCAGGAAGATGATGATGACGATGATGATGACAACAATTTTTTCATTTCGTCATGATTTTCAGGTTTAGGTTTTATTATATTATTTGTTGATAAAGCGGCAATAGAAATACACACTCTGTGAAAATTTAAACTCTATACCCATTACGGTTCATGAGATATAGACCGCTGACGGACGGACGGGCAGTGGAGGCTTTAGTATAGGGTCCTGTTAGCACCTTTTGGGTATGGAACCCTAAAAAACGAACAAATTAGAAACAAGATGGTTAATTGAATATGACCTCCAATTTTATGTAACTCGTCATTGTGTGGGTTGTATTCGCAATAAATATCTACCTAATAATTGACCTTTGTGGGGCTTCCCGAATCTGTGTCTGACACCAAACATTAAACGCTAATAAGATTTCACGGCGACACACTAGTGACATAACAAGTTACGAATCCTTCTGATACTATGAAGCAACAAAGTTTGTAAACATGTTTATAGGTTCACCATAGTAGCTGAACCAATATAGATGTAAGTTTGATAGGCAGAGAGTTTGATATATTAAATAGACAGAGTTTGTACCCTCGAAAAGTGTTTAGGACACTCGAAGAACAGATTTTTGGCGTGGCTGAACAGAGAACAAATTGTATGAAGGCCCCTCGACAAATGCACAGAAAACATTATGGAATAATTATAGAATAATAATAGTAAGGGAAAACTTTTAGCTCGTTTTTACCCGGCTGCGAAGAAGGAGGGTTATGTTTTTGAAGTGTATGTATGTATGCGCATTCCTTTGACCTAAACGGCTAAACAGATTTTGACAATTGAGATGTCGTTGAATTCTTCTGGATGATGAGTGTCATAGGCTATCTTAAGTCTCAAAAAATTAAATATGGCGGATGTAAGAAGCCATTTTCTATTCACTCCTTTAGCAGTCGCTGTAGCCTAAAAGGCTGGATGAATTTTGAGAAAGGTGTTGGATTTGTCTGAATCACGAGAGTGATATTGGCTATACAAATTGACAAAAAACCCAATATTGCAGCTGTGAGAAGCCATTTTTGAATTACGATAAAATAATAATCTATAGCTATAAATCATAAAGGTATTGTGGGTCACGTCTAATTCACAAGGTTAAATAATATGAAGTATCCAAAAATTCAGTATGGCGGCACTACTATGTCACCTTAATTCAAATCAGTCACATTTTTTGATTTTTGAAATGAATACTTGTAAAATATTTAACTTTTTAACACAGTGGAATTCTATAGGTGGTTGATGAATATTATTTAGGCACTCACTAGACTAGTGGAATCTATTTTAAACTTGTTTCTCCATTCAGCTTACCCGTTTCTCACAATACACCCCACCGCGGAACGTCAGTGCAGATCTTTGTTCCCCTAACTTTAATTAGAATTAGAATTACCCGTTTCTCTGGCAGAGGAGGTATCACTGCATGTGGGTATGTGACTTGCAAGTAGTCATGTATCTGCTCAAACTCAGTGTATCGCCTCCAAATTGTACTGATTTTGGATTGTACTAGTTTGTAATCTGGTTCTGTGACCCTGAGAAAAAATGAATGCTTAATATCTTTCATCCATCAAAATCGAAGCTAGTCTTAAAAGTATACGGGTATTTATTGCTTTGTTCCATAACCAAAACATCATTGTCTTTGTACAAAAAGCCAAAAACCCAGCACAGTCATGTCAGAAGTAAACTTGTAAGTTATTTTTGTCCTGGAACACTGATGGTCTGATCATGGAACAGATGTAAGTATGTAATAAGTTTTTATACCTTAATTTAACTATTAGTACTACTTAAAAGTTCCATAAACATGTAATGAAAAAACCAATAATTTCTAGTTAAAACAGTAGGTACATAGGTAGTTGGCATGAATCACCTGTAAGTACTGTAATTATTATAGTTTATTGTATTGTAGCTATGATGTCATTACCAAGGGATATTAATTTCACACTAATTAGCATGAAACAAAGAGTACATAAACATCTACTAATATTATAAAACCAAAAGTTGTTGAGTTTGGATATTTGTGTTTAGAGCACATCAACTACATGGATAGGACGAAATTCAGAGTAGGTTTATATCATTTTTGACCTGTTTTTTTTTTTACTTTTTATACAGGTACTGTTAAAGCAAAACCACAGGCAGAAATTAGTGCATAAACTCATTTATCTAATAATGTAATATTACATTGAGACTGAGGTTTTAAGTTTATATTCCTACTAGCTGCTGCCTGCTGCTTTGATCAAGTGGTACCTGGATAAAAAATAGTCTGTATGTTAACTCAGCACATGTACTATGTATATTCCAAGTTTCATTCGAATCTATTCAGCCGTTTAGGTGTGATTGAAGTACAAACATCCTCATAAACTTTCACATTTATAATATAATAGGACTAAGATAAGATTATTTTACAAACCTAGGTAAATTAGGTAGGTATAGGTAAAGTACAGTAGGTTCTATTCCTAAGTCTTAGGAAACCTTTGATTTACCTTTTGAATTCAAACTTTAAAAGAGGCTATTGCTTCATAGGTTGATAACAAACCATAAATGTTTTATACTGACTTAGAGATGGTATAAGTATTACTTATGATAATAAGATAGATAGGCAGTAAGCTTTGAAGTAAATACAGTTGGTAATCATGTTGTTTAGCGTTCAGTAACATATTATCTTACTATGTGAATTAGTAGTTTAATTGAATTGAATCACAAAGAGGCAGTAATTTCAAAGCAAAACAATAGAATTGAACAGCTTACTTGAGATCAATTAGATAGACAGTATAATGATCTCGCACATGCAGCGTGCCGTTAGCCCGCTTCTCAGATTCCACAATAGATATATCTACATGCTTCAGCAACGTATCCTGAAAGAAACAACATAAATAATAAAAACGCAATAACAATTTTTGAAAGTAGGCGTAACAACAACTTACTTGGCTTTCGAAGTCGTCTACGCTCTCAATAACACTCTGAGATCTTGATGCTTTGCTTGGGGAATTTTCTACAGACATTTTTGAAAGTATTTGGTTTTATCGAGATTTTAAAATTACACTGTGAAATGTGAAATCAAGTTTGTTTGAAAGAAATCAGGCGAATGCAAATTGATGCAAAACTAGACATGAATAAGACATTTCTGATATATGACAATTCCGATTGACATTGACAGTCCTAATTACTTAGACGTAATTAACTTAGAGGAAAAAAAACCGATACGATAGGACAGGATTATGACCCCTTTAACCCTCTTAGCGCTAAATGCGAAGGAGTGTGAAATACTTTTTAGACGCGCCAGTTTTAGGTACGTTTAATTTGGATGCGTTTGTAAACAGTTTGCAATAAATAAATAAAAACATAAATGTTTATATAATTGAAAATATAATATTTACAAAAACTACTGTAAGCTTTTGGCAACACTGCTCAAGATTATAGCGAGGATTTTATGTATTATTTAATTTAATAGGAGTTATTATGGTTCTGACATTGACAGAGTTGACGTCAAACCCACAGACTAACGTCGAACTAGGATCGAACATTGTTCTGAGGACCGAACCATAGCCGGTCCTTTTCATTCGGATAACTCTTATTACCTACCTTTTTGCGGGAGTATTTGAAATCAGCAAGTTTGTTTTATACCTTAAACTAAAGTCATGTTTCACTTCTCTCATAAATATAAAATACAACTATTGAAAGAAAGAACAAACTATACTTAGTTAATTAGGTATATATATTATATATATATATATATATATATATATAGTCCTTCTATAGTAGTACATTTTTACCGTAGGAAGGTTAGATGTTACAGAAAACGGAGGAAGTTCTTTCATTATTAGTTTTATTTTTTGTTTTTGCCACAAATGAATTCGTCGAATGTACATTTACAACGTAATTAAGTAGGTACCTATTTCTTGAATCAAAATTTGCTTTTATCAAGTTTTGTCGAAAGAATTTTACTTTGTTTTTATTTAATCGAAAAGATTGAGTAGCCAGCGCCAAGCCGAGTGATCAAGATGACTTTAGTTGTTTGGACATACCTACCTACGTGGAAATGTCCCTGTGCGAAGTTTAGACATTTTCGTAGTCCCTACCTACTCACCTCCTATGTGCTAACGGGATGGGCCAACGATTGTTTGTCCAAGGAGACCACGGCGAAGCAAAAAGGAGGGTTATATTTTTTATAGCAAAAGTGCGAGTCGAATTCGCACACGAAGGGTTCCGTACCACAGTACATGTACTTTTGAGTATGACATTTACTCATTGTAAGTTAAAAAATAAAATGTTTCTTGTATGGCCCTTTAATTTTTTGTTTTATTTATAAACACCCTTGGGGTACGGAATTCTAAAAATAACTTATCACTTCTTTAACATTTTTAACAAAGTTAAAGTTAGATAAGTACCTAACCTACTTATTGCCCTATTCCCAATGTAAGAAAAAAAAATCACTATGGCTAAAGACACTAAGTTATCATCAAACTGAAGACTTATTTACTAAAATAACTTAAAATGTAGTAACTAACCTAACCTAATATACATAATATATATTTGATAATATCAGTAAATTCCCACTATTATACTAGAATTATTATTTCTTAAACATATACAGATATATTTACTATATAATAATATCTACTTTCATTTACTACATATAAATACATTCACATACACTCCATTATTAATAATTATTTTTGTTATTTCTTATTATACTTCACATTTATGTAATACAAGTGCTCTAAATTATACTATGGAAAAGAGGGGACTCTCCTAATAAAGGTCACATGACTTTAAAGGAGAGTTCCCAAACCATGTATTTTACACTCTTGTAATTTTGAATAAATACTTTTTACTTTTACTTTTTATATTTGTTAATAATCTATGTACCTAATGTTTTAACAGCGGGGTTACCGCTGTGTAGCCGACAAAAAAATGTAAAACGACAAAAGAGAGGTCGCATTAACTACTTGCGTGGGGATGAGACCGAAATCTCTCTTGTTTGTGTCTGTTTTCATCATCCTTTACGCTCATCATCATTACTATACTGTGTCGGCCATAGGCTCAACAACTGGTAGGCGGATAATTAGACCGGCTACCCGCCACTACCGGTTTACGCAGTAGATACGGACCCCCCTCGATATTATTTTACAAGAACTTCTATACGAGCAAAGTGCTCGCAAACACCTTATGTGCGATCTAGGATTCAAATTTCTATTGCGGATTAAACTTATTCACAACCCGAACCATACTCTCAAATATTACTAAAACTATTGAAATAATTATCAGTTTTTTGTTAGATTAATTGTTTTTGATAAAAATATTGGTAATGGAAAGTTATTGGGATAATTATGTTTTCTGAGATTGTTACGGGATTTGCTGTTGAGCAACAGAGTCAATGATAAGAGATAGCAGACTTTGTTCCCGCATTTTTTATTGCGCATGTGCAACTTCAGCTATTTCTAAGCTTTAGCGCTTAAAGCTCAAATTACCTTATACATATAAAATGCTTACTTTGACTTTAAAGCGCTTCAAGCGCGTTGTGTGCTCAAAGTTTACAAGCAGTAATATGAAAAATATTCTAAATACAAACCTTGACAACGTTATAATCTCAACTTCTCAAGCTTTTTTTTATTGGATTGTTATTTGACATTTGACACGTGATAAAAGTGTCATCTTATTCCTATAACTTGAACTCTGTCACTATTCACAAGGGTTGTGAATGTGACCCACCTTTATGAAGTTTATTATGATGTTACTAGATGGCAGGAGAGCACTGGTAGTGTCTAATTCTAGTCTAATTGGTAGTGACCCCGCCTTCCGATCCTAAGGTCGTGGGTTCAAATCCGGTGCCAATGGATTTTTCTGTTCGAAAGAATTATGTGCGCTATACCAGTAGGTACTCGTCAAACAGTGAAGGAAAACATCGCGAGGAAACCCGTAGCTTAGTCAGTTCCGCACGTATTGACCATGTTTTTCCTGTGGACAAGGCTGACTAAGCTGAGATGATGGAATAGGTGCTGGACAAGCCTACTCCATCTTAATTCGTCCTGGGCACTACAGCGCCCCGTTTGTGGAGGTAAAAGTTGCCTCCTGACGCTGTATAAATAATTTACTATGGATGGTAAAGGCCTTAGTTAGATGGTAGGAAGTAGGAGCTTCCATTTCAAGTTTTGTAAATTACTACAAAAAATAATAGTACCTATAAAATCAAATGTGTTTGATATATTAAGTTGTGTTAGGGCTTAGTAGGTACATTTTTATTTATTTATTTGTAAAGTCGTTTTTTTTATAAGTCACGGCAGAAAGCTAATTATGCAATTTCCGACTCCACAGACGGACCGACATGCGTCACCGTTCCAGGAAAAAAAAACAAAGCAAGTTTGCTTGTCTAATATTTGGGACGATGACAGCTTAGTTATGGACTGGGGTAGTGGGCAGAGACCTTTTGTTACAACTATGCAATTCTCAGCTGTATTAAGGCAGAAGAAACGGCTCGCATTTAAACCATTTTGAGCTATGTGTTTTGTGTATTTTGTGTGTAGTATGAAAATCTTAATGATTTAATCCTTAAGAATATATCTATCTATATTTTAAAAATATATAAACATCCTTTTGAATAATTATTCAAAAGGAAGGTCAAATCAGCTACTGGCGTGGGGATGAGCGGCATGCACTCTTTTTCTTTCATCTGAATTAATATTCTTTAGTAAGAAGGTAATCATCGTGAGAAGTGACTTCAACTCATATGACGTTGGCGTTCATTTAGGCCGGCTGGACGCCACCACCGGTTCCCACAGTAGCTACGGACCCCCCAGGACTTTTCCATTGTCCCTCGCACCCATGATAAATGCTCCAAACATAACGATAGCGCGATCCAGGATTTGAATTTTGAACGCTATGTCCAACCATTAGCAGGCATAGGGTTAAAAAAATCTTTGGCGGGAAAGTAGTAACATAATAGAGGTTATGTTTAGATTATATTCTTTTTCAATATGTTACTTTTTTGTAAGGGTTTTTGATAAGAAGAAAATCTAAGTATTCAATAGGGATTCTATTGAAAAGAATGAGAGAGAACATCAAATTAGCCTTTATTTTCCCGCGGTGTTTACTGCGCATGTACGTTTTCAAACCATTTATAAAGTTGGGTCAAAGTATCACCTATTAGTTTATTTTCTCATTATATTTTTTGGAACATCGTTATTTTGTATGTTCTTTGAAATGAGAAAAGTTCTGACTGTAAATCTATAAAGGTAAAAGATGAATTATACAGCTAATTCAATTCCTTCGTGTTCTTTTGCGCATGTGCAAGTAGCTTCCAAAGTTTTGAAGATATTTTTTATGTTATCAACAAAGACTTACTAAAACACATTTCAATACAAAAAAAAAAACATTTTTGATATTTAAATCTTTAGTAAAACTACGGAACAGCTACAGACGTGTTACGAGAGCGCTACGAAGGCGCTACGAAACGTTTTTATCCAGCTAATAACTACAATTTGTGAAGACAAAAATGCTTGACAATCATGCAAAAATACTTTGCTTCAACGCGAGATCCGAACTCAGGAGATCCGAACTCAGGGCCATTTACGGCTTGTATCACCCCTCAATATTTTAACTTCCGAATATCATTCTTGATAAGAAAAACCAGTTACCTGTCTTTGTTATTCATTTTAGGGATAACATTACTTTAGAAGTAGAAATTACAATTTCATTTACCATTCTGCCATCTCTTCGGATTTTTATGAACCTTTAAAGGGTGATTATTTCAACCCCTTACTTACCCCTAAGTGAAACGGTTTGAACATAGGGACGTAAGATGGCGCCACACACGTATTCATTATTTTGAACAGTCTGATTTGTTTTTAAGTATGAAATTATGGAATCATGTTTTTATTTTTACTACTTCCCTTACTTCTTTACTTTACTCTTTAAATATTTGAGAGAAAAAAGAAAACATTTTAATACTTTTATACCTACATGCTCCAAAACTTGACATGCGCAATAGATACCGCGGGAAAAATATATTACTTCAATCTACTCTCTCATTCTTACCAATAGAATTTAGTATGACACACGCAAAATTTCCTTACTTGCAAAAAACATAATAAAAAATAATATTTTGTAACAAAAAATCAATATTATGAACACTGCTTTGTTACTACTTTAATGTCAAGAGTATTTTTTTTTAAATAAGATGCTTGTGAAGGTTTACACAGCGTTTGAAGTTCAAATCCTAGATCGCGCTATCGTTGTATTTGGAGCAGTTAGCACGGGTACGAGAGCTGATGTAAATGTGTCGGGGGGTCCGTAGCTACTGCGGGAACCGGTGGTGGCGTTCAGCCGGCCTAATTGAACGCCAACGTTATATAAGTTGAATATGAATACCACTCTTCACAATAAACACTGAAATTAACGATAAAATGAAAAAAGTCTCAGACGCTAGCAGCTGATGTGATCCTCCTTTTGCAAATTTTTGCAGGTTTTTTATTTAAATAAATTAAAAATAAAATCACTTTATTTCAAGGAACTTTGGCTCATACAAGGTGGTTTAAATACAATTAAAAGAACATAGACAATTTAACGTCCTAATTATTAGTTCTAAATTAAATCACAAGGATCTTATTCTTTTTCTCTTTTAAAATGGCCTGTGTAGTTAAGATTGCCACAATTTGCCACTGTTCATTCTATTGTATTTAAATGTTAATATTTAGGGATATTTAAATTTAGTCTTAAATAATTTTTAATTGTTTTTATTATTATTTTTGTAATATATAATTTTTAATTCGTTTCTTAATCTTTTGTTACTCGCTTAATATTTATTTGCATGCTGTCTACACTTTAAGTAGGTATAATTAGGTATAAACCATAGACTTAGGATTTTTTTAGCTACAAACGGTAGGCTTAAACGATGGAGGTCTGAAAAAAGGTCCGAGATTAAAAAATAGTCGGTCTAAATAGAATGAAAGAATTTTGTAAGTCTTAAATCTACGTCGAATATTACAGTTCATTGATTACGCTTCAGGAATTGGATAAAAAAATCTGAGTATCTACCTACGATACCTACAAACGAAGTGTAATAAAGTATATTTATTATCTGTAACAAAATGTTCGTCAGATGAATGGATCTTTATTTTGTGCAGTTGTAAAAAAATTACATTTTAAAATACACATAATTAGTCTCTTTTTCCAGCTGTTTAATTCTGACCCAATGTGTTATTCAACGTGTTTCCTACTTCCATTTGCCGTTCTAAGCGATCGACAATAAGACATCACAAAAGCATTTTTTCGTCATACTTTTGTCATAACTAATGGGGTCGCGGGTCATGGGGAGTGGACGGGCTTTGTTCGGATTCTTATCTACTCATGCCTTGTTACAATATTGTAGTATTTCCTAAACTTTCACGATATTTAAATGTTTCTTCTCTGCTGGACTTGGAATAAAGAAAAAACATGGAATGCGTTCAGCTGCTTCTCTCTCCGGGCATGTCGTAAAAGTCGACTAAGGGATAGTATCCTCTCCAACATCTATATGGGCGATGGGCTGATTACCTGTCACCATGGTCCACCTTATCCATCTTGGGACTCTTGGATCAGGAGAGGCTGCAAGTTTTCTTACGTATGTGGTTCTGTCTACCCCTTAAGGGATACGGGCTATACTTTTAATACCTATGTATTAAAAGTATAAAGGGAATTAAATACCAATATTTTACTACTACTAATATTTAACTATCCTTTCAATCCTGACAATCACAAGCTGTCGAAAAGTGTCATATATTCTTTGACTTAAAAACAACGTTGCTATGGTAATGAACGATCCGTTTTTCGTTAGTAGAATATTTGAACTAGGCTCTAGATGATTACTCAATTATTTTTTTGTATTTTTGGCCAATAACCAATTGATACTATGTAATACCGACTAATAGATGACACACGCTTTTGAGTTGCAAATATCGTGACATTGCTGTATTATCCTAGCAAATGGTAATGATTAGTTAAGCATTAATAAATATTTATATATATTTTGAAGCATTTGTACTAATTATAATTAATTGTTTAAGTACACACAGTTACAAAGACAAACTACAATAACATTAAAAACTTTAAGGACATCGGTATAATAATAAGAAATAAGCATATATAAGTTTTGAAAATAAATATAAAATTAAATGTATGAACGACCTTTCACACTATTTCAGATTTTGAAATGCCATTGGTGCTCGACTTAATTAAAACTGACGATCTAAGTTACCTAATGTTTTTGCTACAGACTAATTATATTCTGAGAATTAAAAGAGAGACGAATAATATTTCGAATATCATCTTAATTTCGATGAATATAACTGAGTTCTCGGTCTCACTTGAATGAACACCTCGAATAATTACTCAATAAAAAAAGTTTTTAATTTATCTTGAAGATAAAATCTGGATCCTTTAATTAAAAATCCTTACTTCTAAGGAGAAAACTTTTTTCCAATTACGGAAAAGGCTTTCTCTTAAAACGCGTTTCAAAAGTGTAATTTGGGTATTTCCGTAATATTTTCGGGCGATGAGGCATTGTTGTAATTGGTTCAGTGATGACCACAAGCTTACTTGATTGTCCTTCCGGCCACTTGATTATCTTCCGGTCTGGAGGGACACTTTGTTAACAAGATCTGTCAACCGTAATAATAGGAATTACATACATAATAAATCACGCCCGTATCCCTACTGGGGTGGGCAGAGCCACAAGTAATTTATCTAATAATGATTTACTAGCTTACAAGCGCAGCTCCGCTCGCGTGGTTCAAAATTTTGACACCCAATTTTACCTCGTTTTGAGTGTTATTTTGAATCTGAATCATAATGTCCATCACCCGTTAAAAACTTTGACACCCCCTCTTCCCTTTTAAATGTTTTGAAAAAATCCCGCAACATGTGTTCATTTATTTTGCATTTATAGTTTCCAGATCGAGTTTCAAACAAATAGCACTACACATTAAAAAGTTCCATACAAACGTTTTCACCCCTTTAGGGGTTCAATTAAAAAAAATCGCGGCCTTCTGATAGGCTGACTGTTTATTTTGTATTTTAGAAATTATATTTGTATGTATGTTTATTTTATGCACAGAAAATTTCATTGGCACACGACCAGATTTGAACCCACGACCTTTGGATCGGAAGGCGAGGTCACTACCAACTAGACTAGTGCTCTCGTGTTTGGTTAACAAATTACAGAGCAAGAAGAGAACTTTAGGCTTTTGTGGTTACGCAACAAACGCACGAAGAGCTGTCACCACAGACAAAAATAGCTCCATGAAGATCTTTATTTACTATCTAGAGCACAAATAAAATACAGAACCTTATGCCTTTCTCAAAGAAAACCCTTGTGTTTAGATTAAAACTTGAAGTTGTGCTTCGAGAATTTCTTTTTCAATGAACCTCTACACCATAAGATGAAAATACCTAGACCTACCCTCCAAGTATCACGCTTCTAGGACTTGCCTCCTACGCACTAGCCTATGCGTTTGTTGTCACTCAGTAACGAAAGTTTTATGTATTTAGTTAGAAACCCTTTTTATTACCCGACTGCGAAGAAGGAGGGTAATGTGTTTGGAGTGTATGTATGTGTGTGGGTATGTATGTTAGTTAGTGTAAATAGCCTTCGTTGTAAACGCAGCCTAAGTCTAATCTAATTAGCTCGTCTCTTGATATATACCCAGTGGTACATTTACTATGTCTAGGCTTAAAAGGTTTCGGGACGTTGACTACTGATCAAGCCTTCCGATTTATGGCTTCTAGTTCCGATACCCGATTCCAGTATTCTACTAACGTAGAGCGGATTGTTCACTACGATTGTATGGTGAGAGATGAATTCACACACGAAGGGTTCCGTACCTGTTCATGTACTTTTTAATATGACTTTTACTCTATGTACTTTTTAAATAGGTAGCTTCGAATATCGATTACGAACGTTAAAAAGAAATGTTTTTTGTAAGGAACAATCCTTTTTTTTTGTCTTTTTTATTATTATAATCCGTTGATATGTCAAGGAACTGGCCTGTCGTCCGTTAGAAGAAAATTAGTACGGGGCATAAGTTTAGGCTTTCTTATAAACAATTTTTATGACATATTGTTCTGCGTTCAGACATGTTTTAACCTTCGGCTTCGTAGTATTCGGATAAAATGTAGGCTGTGTAATTTTTTGGACTATAAACTATATTTATGTGAGAAATAATGTCGATTCGTTGCTCTATTTCTGCGTGAGAGGACAAACCAACAAACGCAGTTTGGCATTTACTGTACCTTTTATTACTGTAAATGCCAAACTGCGTTTGTTGGTTTGTCCTCTCACGCAGAAATGTGTAGGGTATATAAATGTATAAGATAGTAGGGAAGTAATGAGGTACGGAAATAAAATATTTTATTTTATTGCGTGGTTGTAAAAAAACCATGCGTATTTTCGTAGCACCTTCTTAGCTTCGTAGCACCGTAGCATCTTAAAATTTAAGATGCTATCTTAAATACTTGAGAGCGCCTTTGGTAAAGTAATAGCGGGTCCACCTTTCGGCGGTCGTGGGTTCAAATCCCGTTGTGCATGACAAATAAAACTCTCTTTTACGTTCGAACTCTCAAACGCTAAGGAAAACATCGTAAGGAAATCGGCATGTCATAGAACCTAAAAAGTTCGAAAACATGATATCAACTGCACGACCTTTCGTCTTTGAGGAATCCTACTTCCTACTAATATTATAAATGCGAAAGTTTGTGAGGATGTGACGATGTATGTTTGTGCCTCAATCACGCCATAACAGCTGAACGGATTTGAACGAAACTTGGAATACACATAGTATGTGTGCTGGATAACATATAGGCTACTTTTTGTTTGGATATCACGCGAGCGAAGCCGCGGGCGAAAGCTAGTACTTTATACTTTAACTGTTTTGTTGGTTTCACCACACTGGTTCTAAAGAACTAAAGACACGACTAGTAGTAGTTGTAGTACCTTCAACACTAAATAAATATGCCATATATTTTTATTATTAAATATACACATGGTATCCGCAGTTGTAAAAAACGGCACTTTGCTTTATAGCGTTCTAGATAATATATTTGAAGACATATCACACAGCACCCTCTAGCCCCATGCTAAGCAAAGCTTGTACTGTGGGAACCTGATGGCTGATAGAATACTTATAATTTTTTTTTTTGGTAAATACATACTATACATAATATATAATATTACAACACCCGAACCCGGAAAAAATATTAGCAGAGCATTCAAACATTTCTCCCGCAGCGGGAATCGAACCCACGCCTCTTGCAATCAGGCAAGCACTCGCCCGCCATGCCACAGAGGTTGCCAGAAAAACAGAAACCGTGTTTTCTGAAATGAAGAATGCTTTCCACAATGCTAGAAGAACGAAGACTAGAAACTTGTCTAACTCTACTGCTATATGTTTACTTACACTATTCATGTTAAGATAAAGTTTGACTGTTTGTATGTCTCTTATTTGATATATTGGAGAGTAACCTTAGAAACTACGGAATCTATTCTGTTAATCATCTCACTGGGAGAATGATAAATTATCCCTGAGTGTTATCTTTCTAATTAATAGGTGATTCATACCTTGTTTTTCGGATATAAAAAAATAAAGAAAAAACAATTTTATCTGTCCTAGAGATCACGTGGTTCATCATTATTTATCTTGGGAGTTTGAGTCGGGAGTGGCTGCAAGTTTACTTACGATTACTTGTGGTTCTACCCACCTCATTAGGGATACGGGCGTGATAAAAATGTATGTATATAAGCTAGATAGGCTAGTTTTTCACCCACGCCACGTGAGCAAAGCCGTAGACAGCAGTCTAGTAGGTTGTATTTCATTGATGCGCGAGTGAAACCGCGGGTACAATTAGTATAAAACAGCCACCATCTTGGTAAAAGGTTTGTGGCGCGCGGTAACAAATGGTTGACGTCAAGTAGTGTCGTGCAATGTCCAGTAAATCCTGTGTCGCATTACTTAGCAGGTTTTGTTATGTGTGTTTTTTAGGGTTCCGTACCCGAAGGGTGCCAACGGGGTCCTAATATTAAGCAGCCGCTGTCCATCCGTCCGTCCGTCCGTCTGTCATGAATCGTAGTAGGCAGAGTTGACATTTTTATAGTGTGTATTATAATAAAAATACCTAAAAAGGCAGGCCCATACAAGAAAAAAATTGAAACCGGTTTTAACAGGTTTTATTTTTTACTTTTATCATTTATTTTACGTAACTTTAGGTAGCTCTTGTATCTACATCAGTCATCAACGCTGATATACACTGAACGTTTCAACACGTAACGTCAGGTAATAAAAAACGGCGACTCCCTTCGTACTCGTAACTTGAAAAATAATCAAAACTTTGGTAAGTTTAAGTACATAAACTGTACTAAAACCTTATTAGCGCAACAGTTTTAAGGCTTCCGTACCCGAAGGGGTGGGCCCCTTTTACGCCTCCGCTGTCCATCCGTACGTCCTTTAGCCGTATCGGTCGTACCCTAGACATGGTCAATACGTGCGGAGCTGACCATGTCTTTCCTGTGGACACGGCAGACTAACCTGAGAGGATGAAATAGGTGCTGGGCAAGCCTAATGTTGGTAATGGTTTACAACTCTAATTACAATCACTCATTTATTCTCGTCCTTGTCTCAATGGCATAAGATTCAGAATAAATAACGTTTTGAACCAAATCGTTTGTGAGGAAACCGGCATGTCGTAGAACCTTAAAAGCTCGAAAACATGTATCATGTGCATGAATGGAGCCTTTGAGGCACACGTTAAGAGGCCACATACGAGTATGATCGCGTCTAGACCGACTGACACAGAAACGAATGGTCTGTGGAAAAGCTGTCATAGTTTTTTGATACAGAAGCATTTGGAATAACGTCAGTAAAAACAGACAAAAGATTCCTGTTCGAAACAATAGTTCGGATAAAGCTGAATGTGTGACGCGTGAACTAGTTTTAATTATGATTTTTAAGCACGAAGTATGTATCTCTGTCCTCTATGAGTCAACTTTCGGGAATTCTTAGTATACCTCTAAACCATAAGAGGAATTTCTAAGGAATGCCCAAGTTTCGTGCTTCTAGGACTTATGGTTTAAGCTGTGCTTTGCTTGTGAGTCAGTCAGTAACGTAAGAGTTTTATGTATTTAGATTGCAACGCATGATTACCGTCGAAAATGCGCGAGGCAGAGTGAGGTACTCATACACTGATAGAACAGCGAGAAAGTCTGCAGTTTTGGCCGTTAACCGCAGTTCCCTGACACACTTACATGATTCCCCGATTTCCCATTTTTTTTAACACAATGTATCATAAACAATGCTGCCATGATATCCGCCAACGGATATCCGTGAGTTGAATAAAAGAAGCGGGCATCAGTCATTAAGCCACGCTGGAGGCCTTGACCTATACAAACTAACGTACCGTAAGTCGACTGTGTAATCAGCACCAAAAAGATGTGATAAAAATAGAAGACGAGATTTTAGAAAAAAACTGTACTAAACACGTATGAAATAGATATTTTCTGCTGGACTATCTATTGAGTAGGGACATTATGACCCAGGTGTGTCTGACAAGATTGGAGTTATGGATTTATTTCGGATTGACAGTACCTACCCTAGATCGACAGTACAGTCAGCGACAAAAGTTCATAATTTTTTTTGTCATTTTTGTTTCCGTTGTTTTTTTTGTTAAAAAATAGTAATAGTATTTATTTACTTTAACGAAGATGACTGGGGTTAAATACTCTCAAGCACACACTTTCATGTTAAATATTTTTTTCTCATAACAACAAAATTACAGTTCATTAATAATGATATACGTAATTAATACATTTATTAACAGAAATAAACTTACAAATTATTCATATATAATTTGAAAAATACAAAATAAACAGTCCGGCTACCATAAGACCGTTGCAAATGGTCTATAGATAGCTCACCTGATCCAGCTCATCAGACGGTGGAAGCGTGCCCAAGACACTGGTCGCATTGCCACGCTGAATGGCAATATTGATCCGTTGAGCCAAATAAGAACCAGCTCTTGTAACACGTATCGCTTCGAACAGACGTCCTGAAATAATTTTGATATTGAAAAATAAATATAAAATGTGCCTAAGTGTATTTTAGGCTAGTGGCGGGCGAGTACTCGGCTGAGACGCAAGAGGTGCGGGTTCCATTCCCTTTACGGGAGAAATGTTTGTATTTTCTGCTATTTTTTTCGGGTCTGGGCGTTGTAGTAATTTAAGGATGTATTTACAAAAAAAGTATGTAAGTATTCTATCAGCCATCTGATGCCCATAGTACAAGCTTTGCTTGGTTTGGGGCTAGATGGCGCTGTGTTAAATAAATAATAAATAAATGAAATGCCCACAAAATACAAATTTATTGATGTAAAACTTTCGCATTTATAATATTCATTGTTAGGATAGTGTGGATTATTTTCGAATCGTCATTAAATTCTGTCTCTGACTGTACCTGGCGTGGTGAGGGCGGAGCGGCTGCAGAGCATCCAATTTCCTCCGTTTAGTTCCGCTGACTCCGCGTAAGTAACCTCGTTTTCCCGCACTACTGGTATCACCAATAGTCTCTCTAGGCCTTAATGATACACAGAATTCAACTGAAAAAAGTCTAAAATCATATTTTGTTTCGCTAACATGTATGTATATTATCACGCCCGTATCCCTAACTAGCTGTGCTCCGCGGTTTCACCCGCGTTTTTCTCGTTTCCGTGGAAATACCGAGATAAAATATTGCCTATATTATAGCCTCCCTACCAACTCTTAACATCTTACACACGTGATAACTTTTAAACGAAATATCCGATTGAGATGAAACAAAAAGTATTTTACTTCTACATAAATACTCTTGATAACATAATGCTTAATTTCGATAAAGATTAATATTACGATACATATTTAACGTAGTTTTTTTTTCTTCAGACGATTTAATAATTATTTTGAACACCAAATCGGTTATTGTGATTAAACCATGATAGCTAGATATATGTTCTCGCGGACTTTTTTGTAGGCCTTAATGGGATCTACAAACCCGGATTTTATTACGGATCCCTAATTTTGAAAAAAATAAAACATAGCCTATAGCCTTCCTCGATAAATGGACTACCCAACACTGAAAGAATCATTCAAATCGGACCAGTAGTTCCAGAGATTAGCGCGTTCAAACAAACAAACAAACAAACAAACTCTGCAGCTTTATAATATTAGTATAGATGGGGTGGGCGGAGTCACAAGTAGTCATAAGAAAACTTGCAGCCACTCCTGATTCAAAGTCCCAAGATGGATATGGTGAACCATGGTGACAGATGATCAGCCCATCTGCAGGCATACGCGTAAATAAACTTGTTTACCCGCACTACTGGAACCAATTGTCTCTACGGAATTTAACGATAAAGTAATGTACCTACCTAAGGCCTTTTACCATGTATAATATATGATTTATAAGAGTCAGGAGGCAACTTTTACCATCACAAACGGGAGGCTGTAGTGCCCGGGACGAATTAAGATAGAGTAGGCTTGCCCAGCATCTATTCCATCTTCTCAGCTTAGCCGGCCTTGTCCACAGGAAAGACATGGTCAATACGTGAGAAGCTGACTAAGCGGCGGGTTTCCTCAAGATGTTTTTCTTAACCGTTTGAGTACTGGTTATAGCAAAGAAAACTAATATAATTTTTGTAACATACCTTATTACATAATCATTTCAGAAGCTGGACGAGAAATTGCCGAAGCGCACAATATTTGCGGTACTACTGTAGTTGGATGTCGCATAATTTGACACCATCAATCTATGTCGTATCGCCAGAAACCACCTTAATGGAGTTCCGAATTGGGTCTGGAATATCGCGTAACGACTTGATATTCATCACACGAATTAACCTCTACTATACTCAGCTTTCACTTCCGCAGAAAAAGTGATTTTTCTGATTAATAGCCTCATATAGTTTCTGTGCGGGGTTTATTGTAGGTACTTATAAAATTAAACACTTAAGAAAAACAAAAATAATCACATTAAAAATGCTTACAAAAAGGAAACTATAAACATACATAAGAAAAATAGAGGAGAGTCTACCTATCCCTGTATGTATTATGTATATTCATATGAGCTAGTGGCCAACTCTAGTGAGAACCTACCTATCTATCTATATATATACCTATCGCTAAAAACAATCGCTTCTAGGAATCCTTTGGATGAAAATGATATAACTTTGAAAGATGAGATACATAAATTAGAAAAACAGAGGAAAGTACATTCTAAAATCTTCATATACACTAGGACTATATTAGGTTTCATCAAACAACACCAGGGACCTAATTCCCGGGGAGTAAATCGATATTTTCTTACACCACTACATCGTCAAATGAAGGACGCCCTCCGGCTAGGTGGAGTGACGATCTGCGAAAAGCTGCTGGCAGACTAGATGCGCCAAGTCAAAGATAGGGGATAATGTCAGGTAGTGGACTGCTATATGCTGATGATGATGATGACTACGAGTTGACATCACTACACTGTACCGTTTCAGGAACAATATTTGTTTGTGTTTTGTTTTTTCGACTTTTCTGTTATGCTTCGGTTATGGAATGACCTGTTTTCGTTTGTTTTGTTTCGTTGTGCCGGTCCTATTATATTACGCTCTGTTACGGTAAGATTATACCAAATCAGTTATCAGCCGAAGTACGGTCGGACATCGTCGACCGAACCCGGTCGATCAAAAGTCGATGGAATCGAACCGTTCCATTTCATTAAATTAGAACGATGCCAGTTTTAGTAGTGTAGTTTTAGTAGTATATCTTATTTGATCGGCCGAGTTAGGTCGACGACGTGCGATCATACTTCGGCCGCTAATGAAATTAGTGTAATTGTACCGTTATGGAACTGGCGACTGGGCGGATACCAGCCAGTCGATCAACATGTAGGGGTCATCAATTTAGCTCAGTTGTTGTACAATACACAACAAACTAGTTAAACTCCTCACATTAATCAAAGCACGTCTAAGTGCCTTTGCGCTTTATGTATCCGTAGGGTGTAAGAAGCCAGTAATCATCAATCTTGACTTGGTTTTTATACCTTAGTAATATGAATTACGCTGGTCTGGTCAGGTGTCTGAACAGCTGGATATCCCCGTAAATGTCGTACGGAGTCAACAGCCTCAACAGTGAGGGAGCGATAATGGAGGAGTAATTAATTACAGTAAGCATCTAAAGTTTATGATCTCTTGCTTAGGGTTCCGTGCTCGAAGGGTGCCAATGGGACCCTATTACTAAGCCTCCGCTGTCTGTCCGTCTGTCTGTCAGCGGGCTGTATCTCATGAACCTTAATATCTAGAGAGTTGAATTTTTCACAGTGTGTATTTCTATTGCCGCTATAACAACAAATAAGTTAAATATTATAAAAAATAAAAGGCGCCATACTAGAAATATTTTTAGAAATGATTTATCGAAAGTACAATGCAGTATTGTATTAAAATAGTCCCCGATATTTAGCTTGCTTTAATCTAACCTATGCTATTCCAGGTTCCAAACTATTCCAAGTACATTAAAACAGGAAATTCGTAAAGCCTTTTGCAGCGAACAAACAACCTGCCGGAAAAAAGGCGGATGTTGCAACGATACGGTTGAGTGATAAAAAACAATTGTCTGACTCCGAAAAATACGGGTGGAAATCGTGTTTGAATACTTAAACTGACTCACCGTTTGAGTATTCAAGCAACTTGCAAATAGTTTAGCAATTTCGATTAGTTTTTTAACTGATACAAATGAGTAGTAAAATGATATATTTATTCAATACTTCATCTTCTCGCATTATTTTTGCCTTTTTCATATTTTGTTTGACAAATAAAAATGTACTGAGGGAATCTCCAAACATGGTAGGTACACAGACGTTAAGCCTACATGCCTAATTCCTATATGCTACTAACGGGTGACAGATGGAATAATACCATAGCAACGTTGTTTTTGATAAAAAATATATGGCGCTTTTTGGCAGACAACAACGTTGTTATAGTAATTTAGCATCCGTAGTCCGTTAGTTGAATACATCGGTTGAATATATGAACTCGGTATAAGTCGTTGTCCATAGGTTTTATACCGCACAAACAAAAGAATTGAAACTAAATATAGACATAAGAGAATTACAATATGATAGTTAATATTTAATTTCATAAACTTCGAATTTCTAAATGAACTTTAAATTCACTATGTAAAAAAACATAATTTCGCAGAGAAAGGCATCCTAACCGTAAATTCGCCATTTCTGTAATGGCGATCACACCCTACATTGCTTCCAGATGCCTCTTGATAAACTGTTATTACGAATATACGCTATGAAAAACCAATCTTTTGCAAAAAACTTAGATTACACTTAAGTTTGGATACTTAAGATAAAATAACATTTTTGATGTGCAAATTCAGTAATAAGCGGCTAAGTATTAAAATGGTCATGAATCATCATCGTGATTAGGCCTAGTGGTAAATAATGTACTTACCAAACTATTATACATACTATTCATTCATGCCCAATGCTTTAGCATAAAGGAAATCGTGAAATATTAGAAAACCTCCGGAAATTTGACAAAACGCGATACAAAACTAATAAGAACGGTATAATAGAATTGATACCAAATCCTGAGATAAATAGATTCACGGAAAATGTATCCTACTTTCTATATTGACGGCCTCGGTGGCGTGGCGGGCGATTGCTCGGCAGAGACGCAAGAGGCGCGGGTTCGATTTCCGCTGCGGAAGAAATGTTTGCATGATCTGCAAATATTTCTTCCGGGTCTGGGTGTTGTGGTACCATGTTACTCGTAGTTTCTGATACCCACGACACAGGGAATCCTTGTGTGGAGTCATATGTATGTGACTTTTGGATGTTATTTATTTATTTATATCAGTTTACAAAATATTGAAAAAACTTTTTGAGTCATAAATATAATAGAGTCGGCGTGACATGCGCTATTCCTGAAAGATTAAGTTGTTGCTATAATACGCTTTAGAAAAAAAAAACATAAAAGAAAAATAATATTCCGTGTTCAACCGTGCGTAGCCGATGATCACTTCTTCGCGTGTGTGGAATGAATGTCATAAGCTGTGTTTTGTGTGGATAGGAAGTAAATGGGAAATATTGTGACAAGGCATTTTCCGAAAGCACTAGTTGCCGTTCGCGGCTTCGACCGCGTGGTGCCACTCTGAAAATTAGTGTACTATATATTCCACCAACACAACCTCATCTACCCGTACGTACACACACACACACACACACACACACACACACACACACACACACACACACACACACACACACACACACACACACACACACACACATACACACACATTTCAGTTATATTTTCAATTGGTTTAGTTTTAGTCTTATTTTTGTTCTTCAGGTTAAATTTTATATAGGAACATTAAATACAGGTTAAGGAAGTGGGCGCTGAGGCTGCTACAATTTTTTTTATAACTTTTGCAGCCTCGTCGTTATATTTTGTAACCCTGACTTTTGTTTGTTCTGTTCTCAATAAATTGTTCTGATTAAAAAAAAAAGTTTAATTCATTGCTGCATATGGAAGCACAAACATACAAACTTCCTCACTAACTTTCGCATTTATTATATTAGTAGGATTGCCGAAGAAAGGGCGCGATGGTACTTATTAGGGGAGGCCTATGTGCAGCAGTGGACGTCTTTACTCTGATGATGATGGTACCGGAGAAATATTGTCAGAAACTGTCCACTGTCCATGAAATAATTTTAGTTAGCATTAATCCACAGATTTCATTTGTTTCACAGACCCAAAACGTGACTGGTTTGACAATAATATATTTTTAAAGTCCCTTTTGTGCTGCTTTTATATAGAAACCGGGTGCCTATTGTTTTGTCTAGGCAATAAGCAAAACTATTGCAATCCTGTGTTCAATACCCGTAGTTGTGAGGTCACAGTGAGAGCACTGGTGGTCTAGTTGGTAGTGACCCCGCCTTCCAATCCTAAGGTCGTGGGTTCAAATCCGGTCGTGTACCAATGGATTTTTCTGTGCGAAAAATTTATGTGCGCTATGCCAGTACTCTCAAACGGTGAAGGAAAACATCGTGAGGCAACCCGCGGCTTAGTCAGCTCCGCACGTATTGACCATGTCTTTCCTGTGGACAAGGCCGACTAAGCTGAGAGGATGGAATAGGTGCTGGGCAAGCCTACTCCATCTTAATTTGGCCCGGGCACTACAGCGTCCCGTCTGTGAAAGAAAAGTTGCCTCCTGACGCTGTATAAATCATCTACTATAGATGGTAAAAGGCCTTAGTTAGTTTAGAGGTCACAACCTTTTTCGAATTTCCTGTTCATGAAATCCTGTCTAGAATATCTATTTCTGGAATTCATATAAGTTTATAGGTTAAATTCTCTAATCAATAGCTTAGTCTCTAACCTATTTACCTATACTCTGTGAATGAAACTGACGATGAGGTCACGGATAACGTTCGGTTGTTCGTTACAGACAGTTGCTGTAGACAGACTGTAAAGCAGAACATATTTGGTTTTGTTCATAAAGACGAGTAGACACGATGTCTTGACTATTATGAACCTTAAACAAGTCTTTAATAGTCTTTCTCTATTTGTTATTTAAATCTCTTGAAGTAGTACGAAGTTCTAAATTAGTTTTCGAATTAGTCTGAATACCAATATTGACCGAAAATAATTATAACTTTTAACAGCATCTCAGTCGGGGACGGCCAAGAAAGGGATGATCTCGATTTCTTCGAGAGAGGATGGTGGGAAACCTCGTAGGACCGTGATGTTTGAACCTTTGCACAGGCAGTGGGATGATACAGGTTCGACTCAGCTTCGTGTAGTTCTTTGTCAATATTTGGCTTTTCGAAGAATTTTCTGTGACCCCAAAGGTCCCAAGTTGTACTTGCCCCTGTTTACACCCCAACTCCGTCCTATTCACGCCACGTCGCCTCATCAAACTGTTAAATGGAACAGAATGTAAATAAATTTGGGACTATTCCGAACTGAATTGCGCGCATTTTTTATTCTTTACCTAGGGATGGCCGACATCCGGCTTTTAACTATTTTGGCTTCGGTTTTTTATCTCAAAAACAAAAGTTAATAAAAATGATAGACATAAGAAATGATAAATGATACGTTTTAAAAACTAAAAGAACCGACTTCAAGAGATATAAGTTGAAACTCCTTGGTGCCGTCTTAAAGAAACTAACAGATAGATAATTTAAGATATCAGTGGCCATCAACACTCTTTCGAATAAAAAACAAAGTAATGTCATATTTGTAGAGGAACGCGGTGACTTAGTATGCGTTGTATTTTTTTTAATAGGAATTTCATCGTCCCGCTGCGTTCCCTAGGAGTCGAATTTCGGGAATTCCTTTCTTAGTGCCTCACTAAACCATGAGAGAATATAGCCTCCAAATTTCATGCTTTGAGGAGCGTAATGTCGATTGTTAATCGGGCAGTCAGTAACTTAAGAGTTTTATATATTTAGATGACACGCAACCTTGAACGTTTACATGACTCATGTCATTACCATAATAAAGTGAGTGAAAATAAGTAGGTATGTTGTCATTACAAAGTTTAATTTCACATCTTTGAAGAATAAAAATCCCTTTATCATTAAATTTATATGGGACCATGAGACCAGATGGTCTGAAAAGAGATCACAAAAGATCTTTAAATTTCTACTTTGAGGGAAAACAAAAGCAGTTAGGTGTGCGCCTTTGAGAGGAAAGCAACACGTAGATATTGCGTCTTTGTACTTGTTGCTAAATATTGCTTTCCTTGTTTCAAAAAAAATATGTTTTCTAAAGAAACCGGTCTTTGGTCTTGATATATTTAGGTGGTGAGTTGCTTTGTGCTTTTTATTTAATTTGTTTTATAAAGGAAAACTCTATTAGTTTGTGAATGCAAACTAATAAAGATGATGATAACTTGGTTTGTTTGCGTTTACCTCAGATAAAAATTAAATGTAAGTCCATTATTGACTGTATGTTAAATCAATAATAGATACATATTTGAATTAAATAAATAACACCCAACAGTCACATATATAGTCCTGACCCCACACTAGGATTCCCTGTGTCGTGGGTATCAGAAACTACGAGTACCATGGTACCACAACACCCAGACCTGGAAGAAATATTTGCAGAACATGCAAACATTTCTTTCGTAGCAGGAATCGAACCCGCACCTCTTGCGTCTCTGCCGAGCAATCGCCCGCCACGATACCGAGGCCGATAACTTGGTTTGTTTGCGTTTACTTCAGATAAAAATTAAATGTAAGTCCATTATTGGCTGTATGTTAAATCTATAACAGATACATATTTAAATTGTAAGATGTAATTTTTTTCGATTCATAGAAAAAAAAAATTAAGAAGTTCTCACCATATTGGTAATTTCTACAACAATAAATCTTTCTCTCTTTTCATACATATATCGTACCCGTCGCACTTCCGTATACACTAAGAAAGGACAAGTCAGAAGGAAATAACGTCAGTGGATAACCTGCTAATCATAAAGGTATTTTCGATCGAACCAGTCATTGACCTTCAAAACAATAAATAACAAGTAACACGACTAACTATGACATCATTAAAGTTTAAAGTTTCTTTTGACATTCCATTTGATTCGTATATTTCCGACTCACAGAGCGACGAGTGTTTTAGCTGAGCGCTAGTAATCAGAGCCTTGAATAGATCTCAAAGTAAGAAAAGCGTTTTGAGCAGATTGGATCTAAAAATAGACAAGAATTGAATGTAAGTTTCGTAGAGCCTTTTTTGCTACGCATATGCTACGGCGTAGCAGTTTTTGTAGACATTATAGTTTTTCATTATCAGTAGTCAATTTACGAACCAGTTGGTGTGGTGATTTATTTTTCTCACCAAAGACGTATTCATATGTAGAGATTAAAAATCTTTAGATTTGGGACTACGTGGGTAAAAAACGAAGCGAAAATAAAATAAGCGTAAATAACATAGTGTTATTGTTTCTTTGCCTGCCTTTGACGGGAACAAGTAATTAATTGGATCTTCGTACCGACGCCGTATGTTCGCAATAACGTCACGTCGCTAACTTACGCCTAGCTCCATATGGGACACTCGCGCCAGACAATAATAATATTAACAAGTAATTAATTGAGTTATTTTTCAATATAATTATTAACAGGAGAGGCTGAAAGTTTTCCTATGATTATGAGACAAGTGATACGAGAAGATGGAGGAGGAAACATATTGGGCCGGAAAATTATGAGGACTTGTGGCTCTGCCCACCTCATTAGGTAATTGGCGTGATAATATGTATGTATGTATATACAAAGGTACTTAGGTACTTATGGAGCTCATGAGGGCTATATTATAAAGTGAAAACCGATGTAGTGTGAAATAGCTCGAATGATCGGACCGGGATATTGCTGGCTTTATTGAAAGAACCGCCTTAGATATGAGCAGAGTAAAGAGAGCCAGTTGTAGGGCAAGCTTTAAGGCCCAGCGCACACTATCGGCACGGCATGCCAAGAGATCCTTAGGCATGCCGAGGCGTGCCGTTAGTGAGCGCCACCCGGGCCACGCTGCCGAAGTTACCCGAAGACTGCCAAGGTGTCCTTAGGCATGTCGTGCCAAGCCGATAGTGTGCGCCTATAAAGAAAAACATTCTTATTTTTATGCGTGGTCACAATTTGGATAGGTGACCTCAAGTGGCATTACGAGCTGAGTGCTTCCTTGCTTTGGACGCACGTCAATTGTCGGTCCCGGCTTTCAACTCGTTAAACCACGACGTAGGCCTCTAGGGTGCCTAAAAACTCCGTCACAAGAATTGGCCAGTAGCCCATACGAACTTACTTTTTATTATTGTAATAAAAAGTTGATAGGCTTTAATATAGCTTTTAATATAACTTATTTCATTTTTATTTGAAAATAGAAATAAAAATGAAATAAGTTTATTCAATAGAATAACATAAAGATTACTTTGATAAGTATGTATTCTAGTAAAAATGTATTTAATGTTTGTGAATGACTTACACCAGAAATAAATAAGTTACATAAAAAAAAATATATCTGTTTTAGGGTGTCTCACGCAAGAGCCACCTGCCCAGTGGGCAAAAGTCTGCGGGTTAAGCAGTAGGGTCGCATCAAAATAAAAAGATGACGGCCTGTACCGACAGTCTACGAATCCGCTCCAGCCTGTAATGCCAGCATGTGTCAGTGAACTAGCGACTTTGATATGAAAAAGGCTACAGAACGCTTTCGCTTTGCCTGGAATTTGTAAAAGTTTCTTTCCATCTGTTTGTTTTTGGTTTCTGTTCACACTTCAATGAGATTTTTATTATTCTAAGAGCCGGTATTCAGGGTCATTTAGAGCCGATTCGACAAGAATTTATAGATGTTGTGCCTTTATTCTAGTGACAATTGGCCGTACTGTGATTTATAAAGTTATTTATGTTTGCTACATTGGGATTTGTTCAGATAGAAAATAAATATTTGGTAGAGGGCTTATAAATTGAGTAAAATAAAAATAAGTACGTTAAATCAATCTCGATGTTCTTAGGGGGGAACAATGTTTTGAAGCTAAACTTTTTATGCGGTACCTTAGTCATATCACAGATATACCATGGCTGATTAAACGACATTATTATGAAAAACATGATCTGTAATTTCCTTCTTTCTTTCATACATTCCCACATACATAAACCCCAGAAACATTACCCTCCTTCGTAGTCGGTTAAAAATACGTAGAATCAATCACTCAAAATAACCAATGTTCAAATCACGAGTATCCTTTACATAGTTTCGGGTCCATCATCCATCAAAATAGATCGTAATATACGTACAATATAACAGTAATGTATGATACTGTATATTTCGAAAGTTATAGACCTATTTTACACATTATTTTGTGAATTTTAGTAGATAATACTGCAGATGGTTATCTAAAGGTTGATATATGAAATATCAACTCTCAGTCTTTATGAACGAGCTAGTGGAACGCTCGCGACTTTGTTCGCTTTGAATTGATTTTCATGTAAACATTTTTACCGTTCGAGGGTGCTACTAGTATAATGTAGTGCACATATATTTTTCGAACAGAAAAATCCATTGGTGTCCGGCCGGATTTCAATCTACGACCTTACGAGTAAGATCAGAAGCCGGGGCCGCTACCACTAGACAACCAGTGCTCTCTCAGTCAGAAACTACGGTAAGACGTATAGGTATATACGCTGTACAGAAGATTTTGCAGTATTTTCGTCACGTCGCAGGCCATCGATGCCGTTGACAGCTAGATTAATGTTTTATGTCAAAAGTTATACGAAAAAGTTGCTAATCAGTATGAGTTTAATAATGTGAGCATTGGCTGGTGCACTGATCTGGGCTGGTATCAAACAAGTATAGCCACGAGTATAGTATATCTACAGCCAATATCTGCAAATATGCGGAGAAGCGTACTCTTATTAATATTATAAACGCGAAAGCTTGTACATATGTATGGACGTTTGTTACTCTTTCATGCAAAAGCTACTGAACGGATTTGAATTAAACTTGGAATATACATAGTACATAAAATATGCTAGATTAACATATAGGCTAATTATTATTCGGGTACCATGCAAGCGAAGCCGCGGGCGGAACCTAGTTATTAATAAAAAAGTTCGGGAGTAGGTAAAAGTTTCAAATGACGGCCGGGAAACGCCGTATAGGACGGCACTCGATGAACAAATGATATTCATGGTCGCGGATGGTTGGCGCATGAAGGTAGTTCAAAATCGTCTATTTTGGAGGTATATTAGAGAGGTCTACGTCCAGCAGTGGACGTATATAGGTTGATGATGATGTGAGAATATAAAAATGAGCACTGACATTGATATATCAACGGTGATCTTGCGGTGATCCGCAAGTCAGTCATGGCAAAGTCTTAGAGGATGTACCTAGGAGGGGTGCACTAAGAAAGGATTTCTCGAAATTGAATTTCTGGAGAATGTAGTGGAAAGATAGGTAAAAGAAATCCAATGTGGACAAAGTTGCAATCCACTAGTAGTACATAAAAGTGAAAGTAACATATAGAATTTAAAACTGGGTTTCCCAAATGACGCTACTCGTAATTCTCGGTTCTGTGGTTTATTATGCAATTAGGTCACACTAGTCATGTTCTAGTTTGTATTTCTTCAGAATAAAAGCTGTTTTCGTGCGGTTGTCTTGACTGGACTGCCAGAGCCAAGGTTGTATGAGTAATAATCACACGCATTATACTACCAACACTGTTTAATGCCTTGCGTCATTTGGGATGTAATATTGGTGTCAGCCAAATCTTATCGCAAATGTCAGCCAAATTTGCTATGTGATGATGCGTACTTTTGTGCTTCGCTAGAACAAAATGTTATAGCAATGATTAAATAACATCTCAAATGTAAATATCTACAAATATTTATTATTATTATTATTATTATTATTATTATTTATCTCAGTAAGGCTGCACTTTGTTGTTTTTTTGTAGAAAATGTTTTTTTTCTCATCATTTTTACTATCCAGTGGTACCAGTTTTTTCGGCGCCTTCGAATGTCATGTTCTTAGGTAATACGTGAGCGATGCCGTTGGCGAAAGCTAGTTCACAATATTGCTGGCACAAACCATACAGCGTATGTTATTTATAGGCAATAAGACCCCCATTGAAGAAACCACTCACGTTCAAAGTCGATAAGTTGCCGTGCTTTACATGAAAGCGACTCTGGCTCAAACTACACATCATTTTACGATTCGGCGAATCCTGAAGAAGCTTTGCCTACTAATATTATACAAAGTCATAAGCGAGATGAAAAATCAGTTAGTTCAATCAGGTAGTTAATTTTAAAACTCTATGTATAACAATATTGTTTAAAAAACTTATTACAAAATATCTGATTTATCTAATACAAACATGCTTGGGACTGAATAATGCTCTATTTCATTTTAAAAACATGATTGTAAAGGGATCATTTTCTAAAAAAATTGCCAAGCGTAGTTTCTGGCCTATATTTTTCACGCTTGATCGCATTAGGAACAGGCGTAAATTCAATGTAGATTTAAGACGATTTCAAGTGATTATAAAAATCTTATGAGTTAACGTACCTATATTGAACTTTGACCTTTTAAACTATAAATGCTAAATTACATTATTCTGTTATGATGTTTGAGATATTAAATCACTCAATATAAGCAAGCTATGTTTATGCGGATACTATAATCGGCATCGACCACACAACCGTATTCTTATTATATTCCGTAGAAAATTTATATAAAGGCGATGGGCGATGAGAGTGCTGAAGCATGCAATAAATACAGTTTGATCCTAGACTTTTGTATAGTGGGATTAGAACTGTATTGCAGATCGGAGTGCCGGGAGTTGCAAGACAGAAGTACTCTACATTTTAAAGGACTTTATTTCATAGAAGATTTTCTGTTATTGAGAGCACTGGTGGTGTAGTTAGTTAGTTGTGACCTCGCCTTCCGATCTTACGGTCGTGTACCAATGGATTTTTCTGTGCGAAAAAATTATGTTCGTTATTACCATTAGTAGTTAAATGGTAAAGGAAAACATCGTGAGGAAACCCACGGCTCAGTCAGCTAAGCTCGTATTGAACATGTTCTTCCTGTGGACAAGGCCGACTAAGCTGAGAGGATGGTATAGGTGCTGGGCAAGCCTACTCCATCTTTATTCATCCCGGGCACTACAGCGTCCCGCTTGTGAAGGTCAAAAGTTGCCTCCTGACGCTGTACTATTTTTTAAATCACATCATACCATACTTCAAGTAAATAAGCATTTCATTTTCATTTCACGGTATTCACAATATTGTACAAATATTTCCATTAGTAGGAATAACTAGGCACAACGAGGACATAATAAGACTTTGTGAAAAGAAGTCCACGGAAAATCTTTGTAATGACACACATTTTTTCAAATAGGACCTTACCTACCTCTATGGTTTCCGCCCAGTATACTTAGTTCTTTTCTGAGAGCACTGGTGGTCTAGTTGGTAGTGACCCCGCCTTCGGATCCTAAGGTCGTGGGTTCAAATCCGGTCGTGTACCAATGGATTTTTCTGTGCGAAAAATTTATGTGCGCTATACCAGTACTCTTAAACGGCGAAGGAAAACATCGTGAGGAAACCCGCGGCTTAGTCAGCTCCGCACGTATTGACCATGTGTTTCCTGTGGACAAGGCCGACTAAGCTGAGAGGATGGAATAGGTGCTGGGCAAGCCTACTCCATCTTAATTCGTCCCGAGCACTACAGCTTCCCGTCTGTGAAGGTAAAAGTTGCCTCCTGATGCTGTATAAATCATCTACTATAGATAGTAAAAGGCCTTAGTTTTACCTAGTTCCATACTTGTCTGCCACGCACAAAAAAGCTAACTAAAGTAAGCTGTCAATAGTTCCCTTGTCATTTGTTTTGATTTATTATCTGTGACAGAACCATAATGGACTCGTTATGTAACGGGATACATATATATATATTATCATGCCCGTATCTCTAACGGGGTAGGCAGAGCCACAAATAATCATAAGAGAACTTGCAGCCACTCCTGATCCCAGAGTTCGAAGATGGATATGGTCAACCACGGTGACAGGCGATCATCCCATCGCCCATATAGATGGTCCATCATGTTGGAGAGGATACTATCCCTTAGTGTACTTTTACGACATGTTCGGGGAGAAAAGAATCTGGACGCATTCTATGTAACGGGATAGTGGGCGGAGACCCTAACAAAAAATAACGGCAGTAAGGTCTTAAAAAATAGTGTTGGTAGGTACCTACGTCCTGAATCCACAAAAGAACGTACAATCAATTTGCCGCGTCTCGGGAGCTTATTCTTGGAGACGTTATTTTGTTTTCCTGCTGATTGATGTGCGGTATACGACGCCATTTAATCTTGATCTAGATTAGGGTTGCCAACCATTTCACCCTGTCATATTCAGCTGTGTCATAAAGGCTCTATAAAATGATTTGTTACTGACAGTAACGTAGAATCAATCATGAGGAAACCGGCATGTTGTCCATCCGTAAAAGTTCGCTAAACATGTGTCAAGTGCACAGAAGGAGTCTTCGAGGCGTACTTTAAATCCTTTCACTGCACTAGGTCGAAAGAACGCGTAGCTTGCTTAGACGTTCTTGATTGCAACGTTGTGCGCGGTCACCATTTGGATGGGTGACCGCAAGTGGCATTACGACTTCGGAGGGCACGATAAATGGTCGGTCCCGGCTTTTAAGTCGTTAAGCCATGACGGAGGCCTTTAGGTGGCCTGGAAACTCCGTCACAAGAGTTGGCCACATGCTCAAACGAACTTACTTACGAATAGATAGATAGATAGATCAATCCTTTTGTTTGCCAACCCTGCCTTTTGTCACCTGGCTCGATCTGTTTTGCTTTGTCTTCGTAGCTACCATGTTTCAACAGTGACTCATATGCGATTAACTCACACGGGCGTGTCACCGCCGTTATGCGGATGAGCGTCGTTCAGGGGATCGATTCTTGAAAGTCACCGGTGTCACTGGTGATTATTTAGTCGAGTCATCATCATCATCTTCCTGCCCTTATCCCACTCTATGTGGGATCGGCAGAGCATGATCCTTAGATTATGCTATAAGAGTTTTGGCTAAGGTGTTTTATGACCGGCCGCCTGCCTGACGTCAACCCTCCTTGGGAATACTTGCTTTTTGTATCTCATGTGTCGAAGGTTTTGTGTTCCAAGTAACCTAAAATTCATAGTATAATAATTAAGAAACGATGTTATTTGAAGTACTTACAAGTGAAAAGTGATTCCGTGCGACTTTTAATGTGATTTGCTGCTGTTTTTACAAGTTTAGTTTACTACACAGGAAAGCATTATTCTATTTTTAAATTTTAAGTTTACTAGACGACTCGAGTGCGATGAGCATGGTTTTAGTGTAGGTGTGTGCGTGAGCGTGTATGTTTACTTGCAGGAGCACAGTTATGTGTGGCTTCACTTTTGTTGCTCGCGGCGCGCTGTCTTTTCTTTTATTTGGTCTGAGTATATAATGGAACGCAAATCGACCACTCATGAACTGGGTAGTAGACCACATTTTTGGCCGACCATACACATACAATCTAACAGAAAAATCCAGTTGGTTAGCCACTACCTTAATGGCGAGATTAGTACCACAAGACCACCAAGTGCTCTCAATTTCTGAATTAAATCTAGCATTCTAGAATATCTTTTTGATACAGTAACTCTGCCGGTACCTATCAAAGAGGCGTTCAACAAGTGAGCTCTGCAGAGCAATGTCTCCAACGCTGAAACTTGTGCTTGGCGTTTTGGTTGAGTAATTAGGCAAGTATGGTTGGCGACTCAAGTTAGTGGACTTCACCAGCTTAATGTATCTGAAACATATGAAAAAATTACTCATTGTAAGAAATAAGAATTATAAGTTGTGACTGAACATAATAAAAACCGGTCCAGTGCAATTCAAACTCGCACGCGAAAGGTTCCACACCGGAGTTTTTAGGCCGCCTAAAGGCCTCCGTCATGGCTTAACGACTTAAAAGCCGGGACCTACAATTTAACGTGCCCTCAGAAGCACTGAAGCGCTCAGCTCGTAATGCCACTTGCGATCACCCATCCAAATTATGACCGCGCACAACGTTGCTTAAAACTTCAACGATCAATCAAGAATGTCTAAGCAAGCTACGCCACGAGCGCTTCCTACACTTGGAACCTGTTTAGAGCTCTGGAAAACGCAGTCAACTCTGCCAAATTCTATGCACGAAATATTTAAAAAACTTTTAAGCCGACGCGAAGAATAAATTAGTATTCCGGAAAATTATGCACCTGACTGTACCTTCATGAAGTTTGCGTTTCGTTTGCTTCCCTCAAATTCAGGATAGTTCTGAGAGTTCCGAGTATGACTTTGATAATAGCAGTGTGGATAGTAGTAGCAGCATAATAAAGTTAGACTTTCTAGCTATTAGTATTTAGTGGGTAGTTTACACTTTGAATACCGTTGTGTTCGGTTGAAAGCACTTGGAAATGTTTGAATGGTTATTCTGCAGTACAATTTAGTTTGAATTGTAGATATTTTGTTTGTTACTTCACCGTGTTATCTGAATTTCGTGTTTATACTTCTTAAATAAAGGGCGCTGTAAAGTAGTGTAAACGTCACCATCGCATCGGTTTAAATAAAAATATTGTGAACGAACTACACAATGTAAAAAAGTGAAAGCTTCTGAGTCTAAATTATTAGAATTAATAAGAGCATGCACTCTTTTGTAAAACTTTACTTTGCCTATTGAAATGCTGCATGACAATTCACTTAGAAATACCATGTAAGTATACAAATAAAAGTATCTGGTTCTCATTTGGTTTCTTAAAGAGTGTGATGTGAAAATAAATATTTTATTCATTTTAATATATTAATTTTAGCTTCCGCCCGCGATTTCAATCCATTTGTATAAATAGTTATCTAGGTTTTTTCTAGATCAACTTTTTATCTTCAAGTTTCATTCAAATCCTTTTACTTACTACGCCGTGATTGAGATACAAACATCGTCACATTCTTTCAGACTTTCGGCTTTGTGTTATTTGTAGGATTTATACTTATATTATTAACTCCTGAACCAGTGGCCATAACCAGGGCTCTTACCCCCTCATTTGCAAACTCTCATCAACGAGTTGGAGCTATTTAGAGAATGAGTCGGTTAGCTGATTCCAAAACTAAATGAACCAGACGACGTTATATTCCCTTGCGTTTCTTTGTATGCACAGAAACGATTGGGTGTGTTTTCATTAACCTAATCCAGTCTCTTAGCGCTACTGCTTTAATAAACAAATTCCATTTATCTAAATATTTACAACATTAATTTTTTTATAATAAATGGGCTCTCTCTTGACCTCAATCTGAGCCGAATGAGCTCAGAGGAGGTCTACGATGTAACAAGATCGCCCAGAAGAAACCTATTCACTAGAGATTTGAAAAGTTTCGGTTTATATGGCTTTGGAAACACAGACTCAGGCAGCGAATTCCATTCCTTAATGGCGTAAAACTCAGCGCGTGTAAAATTGCACAAAAGCTGTCACACATTGGCAGTTGGATCCTAAAAAAAAACGTATGTAACCTAACCTAACTTTGTCTTTATTACCGTAGTATGTATTCATCGATACTCTTAACCATATAGAATCTAAAGAGTGTTCAACTGTTTCATCAAACTCGTTTGAAAGTGCGATTGGCAGCCTAGGTACACAAAACTTTTACGTGACTGACTGACTGACTGACTGACTGACTGACTGACTGACAATCAACGCACGGCCTAAACCATAAGGTCTAGAAGCAAAAACTTGGAAGATGCTCTCCTTTTATGGTGTAAATGCATTTAGAAAGGGTTTCTCGAAATATCGACTACCAGAAGACGGAATAGAAGATGAAGTTTGTATGAAAAAAAAAACCAGCGCGAATCGAATTCGCATACGAAGGGTTCCGTTCCATCGTACACGTAAATTTTATCTTTATTATTTGTTGTTATAGCGGCAATAGCAATACACACTGTGAAAATTTCAACTCTCTTCCTATTACGGTTCATAAGATACAGCCCGCTAATGGACGAACGAACGGAGGCTTGGTAATAGGGTCCCGTTGGCACTCTTCGATACGAAACCCTAAAAACTCAGCACGAACAAAGTCGCGGGGAGTTCTACTGGTAGTAATATAAACTGTGGGCTGAAACTGGCTGTATGCTGTGGGCTCTTTGAGGGCTGTGTGTAGTGAGTCAATTGAGAGTAACTGACATACTACATATAGCCTTATGAGTGGATACCATAGGTACTTTATACATGTATGTATGTATGTATTGTATGTTTGTTCGTATGAGCTAGTGGCCAACTCTAGTGACGGAGTCTTTAGGCCGCCTAAAGGCTTTCGTCATGGCTTGACGACTTAAAAGCCGGGACCGACTGTTTAATGTGCCTTCCGAAGCATGGAAGCGCTCAGCTCGTAATGCCACTTGCGGTCACCCATCTCGATTTGTGACCACGCATATCGTTGCTTAACTTTAACGATCAATCAAGAACGTCTAAGCAAGCTACGCCACGAGCGCTTCAGTAAGCCAGCCAGTTCAGCCAGCTACTCTATACAGTATCACAGGTAATGTAATACTATACTTGTAATATTACCAACATAATGAAGTAGGTTAAGGACTATTTATGTATTTTGCTAATTGGATACGCAAATGGAACTGAATGTAAGGTGGTTTATGTACAAGTGGCGTGGAAATGACTTGAGCGATTTCTACATGAGTAGGTACTTTGTCATCTCATCTGAGTGGTGTCGCCTGTGTATAAAATAACTTACAAGCGCGGCTTCACTCGCGTAATGTAAATATTGACACCCCATTTTACCCCATTTTTTTATAATAAAGTTACATTTATCGACGGCCTCGGTGGCGTGGCGGGCGACTGCTCGGCAGAGACGCAAGAGGCGCGGGTTCGATTCCCGCTGCGGAAGAAATGTTTGCTTGATCTGCAAATATTTCTTCCGGGTCTGGGTGTTGTGGTACCATGGTACTCGTAGTTTCTGATACCCACGACACAGGGAATCCTAGGGTCAGGACTATGTATGTGACTGTTGGGTGTTATTTATTATTTATTTAGAAATATATTGAGAAAACACTTCTTACAAGCCATATTTGGCTTATATATAGGTTATTTTGAAAAAAAAAACTGAAACGTGTTAATTATTTTTTTATTTCAGGTATTCAAACGGAGTTTCTAAAGTTCCCATACAAACTTTGATACCCCATTTTCTAACACAGGATAGAGGAACTCAGGTGGACACTTGGTCAGAAGAAGTGATGGCAGGATGATGAGAGAAGAGGATGAAAAACGGCTTTGACCGACTACTGGTGGTCTAGAATAGGACATAGTAGTCGAGGCCTTCTAACCGCATAAAGGGGTCGACGACACCAAAATGACGACCTCGGTGGCGTGGTGGGCGTGTGCTCGGCTGAGACGCAAGAGGCGCGGCTTCGATTCCCGCTACGGGAGAAATGTTTTTATGTTCTGCAAATATTTCTTCCGGGTCTGGGTGTTGTAGTATTTTCATTATAAGTATGTATTTACAAAAAAAAAAGTATTTAAGTATTATATCAGCCATCTGGTTCCCATAGTACAAGCTTTGCTTAGTTTGGGGCTAGATGGCGCTGTGTGTGAAATGTTCACAAATATTGACTTATTTAAAATGGTGTCATTTTTGATGCGTGAGATACAGGACCAATAAATGGCGAAAATAAAGGGAAGCCTACACTAGCAGTGAAATATTATGGGCTGTAGATGATGAATCTAAGACATCAATGTCAACTCTGACAAATACTACCAACTGTGAATACTGGGCTTAATCGATTTAGTTTGCGTTAAAGGCTTACGAAGTAATTAAACAAGTTGATTGTTCAGCGTACTTCATAAGCTTTAGGAGCTATTGCTTCAAATGAATGGATCCAGCTTCAACCAGATCGTTTAGGAATATTACCCAAGAGCTTTCGGCTCATCTCGATTTCAAAACGTTTTATAGGATACACATGGTGTAATTTCCATTTGACTGAGTGTGGTTGTAATTTCACTCTAAACTTTGTATTTAAAGGGATAATAATTTACTAACTAAAAATAGATTATGAAGGTACATCAAATTATTAGTAAAACAAATAAAACGGCAAGGTTCCAAGAGTACTAGTTACCCGCGTTGTATTATTTGAGAAATAAATTATTTGCGCTAGAAATGAGCTAGCCCTTTTCAGACTAACAAATGAATAAATAAATAAATTTAAATATTTGTGGACATTACACACAGCGCCATCTAGCTCCAAACTAAGCAAAAACCAGATATACTTTTTTTTGTAAATACAAACTTACAATACCTAATACTACAACACCCAGACCCGAATGAAATATTTGCAGAACATACAAACATTTCACCCGTAGCGGGAATTGAACCCGCGCCTCTTGCGTCTCAGCCGAGCACTCGCCGCCCCGCCATCGAGGTCGTCAAATACATGTACACAAACAAAGATGAAATCTTAAAAAAAAACTTTAGTAGAAGGTCCCTATGGTCCTAGAAAAACTCCCAAAAGAAATAATGTCGCGACATTTTCTCTAAAAATCTCAAAGCAGCCAAACCGAAAAAATCTATTTGCAAGTAGAAAGCCAGCACCCTTTCATACTGACCATTATGACTTCACCGGTCGCGTTAAATTATCCTCTATTGTGCAAAAGGTTGCTGTCTGTTCAAAAAGTTATTTTACGACTAGTTGAATGCCCTGTGACATGAGTTTATAAATAAATAAATATTTGCGGACTTTTCACATAGCACCATCTAGCCCCAACTTAGCAAAACTTGTATATGGGCACCAGATGGCTGATAGAATACTTATGCGCTATACCAGTACTCTCAAAACGGTGAAGTAAAACATCGTGAGGAAACCCGCGGCTTAGTTGGCTCCGCACGTATTGATCATGTCTTTCCTATGGACAAGGCGACTAAGCTGAGAGGATGGAATAGGTGCTGGGCAAGCCTACTCCATCTTAATTTGTCCCGGGCACTACAGCGTCCTGTTAGTGATGGTAAAAGTTGCCTCCTGACGCTGTATAAATCATCTACTATAGATGGTAAAAGGACTTTGTTTGTTGTTGATTGCCAGTCAGTCAGTGAGACAGTGACGTAAAAGATTTATACGTTTTACTACAGTGGTATTTAACTTGGCAACCTTACGAAGGCACATGTATTCATGTAAAAGGGCAACCAGGTCATCGGACTAGAACGGGGGTCGAAAGAAAGTAGGGCAAGTTCGTTAAGAATGTTGTCTTGTCCATCATGGATAAATTTTATGAGTTTTTATACAACGTTGTGTAATAATAATAAATTATTAATAAGATACATTTATTTTCTCTTGCTCTGATGTTAACTTGATTTAACCTGGTTCGTGAGAAAGGCGCCTGAAATAGGTTTATGCAAATTTATAAAATGGTGCCAAGAACACTTGCCTACCTTTACATTTACTGTTTCAGATATCATGTTAAAATAAATAAGCTTTTTCTAAATAAGTTGCGCCAGGAATAAGCTGTCCCGCACCTGCGGCGTCGACTGACAAAGGTGAAATCTTTTTAGGGTTCCGTACCTGAAGGGTGACAACGGGACCCTATTACTTTCCGTCTGTCAGAGGGCAGTATCTCATGAACCGTAATAGGCAGAAAATTGAAATTTTCATAGAATGTATATTTCTTATGCCGCTATAATAACAAAAAAAGGCCCCATATAAGAAACATTTTTTAATCTACGGAACCCTTCGAGTGCGAATTCAACTCGCACTTAACTGGTTTTATTTATAAAAGCTTTTGTAGAAGGTCCCCATAGTCCTATAGTATCAACCTCAAGCGGCATATTTCTCTAAATTTCAATTACGACAACATTACAGCTCAGCTTCGGTCAGCGACCCCTAAACAAAAAGACCAAGTCAGCTTACCACAATAATTAAATCTTGTAGGTACAAGTATATGTAATGGACACCAAAAACACTCAAATATACAAGTCACGGTTTAATTAAATCCCTTTTTGTAGGAATTAATTATGGATGATTTAGTTAATAGCCTATTTCATTACTCGCAGTACATATAATAGGTATATCAAAGAAGTTGAATGCTCCGCGAATTGTTAGATACAGTGTGTTTTTTTCATACAAACTTGATCTTAGGTACAATTTATTTCTTCCCTACAGTATAAGAATAATCCATCTTCCAAGTTTTACGCTTTTTAGGGTTCCGTACCCGAAAGGTGCTAACTATTACTATTAATTACCTATTACTAAACCTCCGCTGTCCGTCCGTCAGTCCGTCTGTCAGCGTGCTGTATCTCATGAACGGTAATAGATAGAATAATATTCACAGAGTGTGTATTTCTATAACATTAAATAATAATATTTACTTAATAATAAAAGGGTGCCCCTTTTATTTTTTAATACTTTCATTTAACTTTATCAAGAAACATTTATGTTCATGTAGACGGTGTTACGGAACCTTTCGCACTTGACCGGTTTTTATTAGGTAGGTACGAGTACACGGGTGAATTAATCCTACTAATAATATTATAAATTCAAAAGTTTATGTATGTGGATACAAACATAAACATAATTTATTTGGTAAAAATAATACAATATTACAATGAAACTATTGGAATACGTTGTAAACTGCCTTAGTTAACTTAAAAACTGTATGAATGTTTGTTTAATTCCTTGTTTCGATTCACTCAAAACTCGGTACAAATAAACTTTAAAATAAAATATAAAAGGCATATTTTTATTTCATCAAAATTCCCCTTAGTGTGCAAGGTATTTCTAATGTTCGTATGGAATTTGCTGAGGGAATTGGTTTATTCTGGTATTTCATATTTACGGAATGTCACGTCGTGTTTACGCGTTTGTCGCTCACGTAGGGGGATCGGACACGGTCCATCCATCTTTGACCTAACTCTACCCTTTCATCTACATCCATAAATCTAATGCGCTACTTATTTTATACCTAGCTTTTGTAGTCACGTTTTGCCATATAAACTTACAAACTTTAATTTACTTCTCCGCTGGACTGGGAGTAAAGAAAAAACAGAATGAGGCGTCCTAATAGGCTGATCACCTGTCACCATGGTTCATATCCATCTTGGGACTTTGAATCTAGAGTTGTTGCAAGTTTTCTTATGATTACCTGTGGTTCTGCCCAGCCCATTAGGGATACGGGTGTGATAATTACGTATGTATGTATAAACTTTAATATTAAATGATGCATTTCATAAAACTATGAAATACAGTTAAAATATCAAATATGCAGTTCATATCAAACGGGTAAAACGTATTTGCTATTATCGATTCCTTTAGCATTCTACTGAAGGACGATGGATCGCTCATTACTATAGCAACGTATTGTTATTACATTTTACAAAATAACAAAAAAACGTAGCCATGGCAACCTACCATACATCATCCGATAGTTAAAAATAGGTTTGTATCAATCCGGATACTCGCAATTGCTATGACATTCCTTTTGATTTAAAATTGTCATCGTAAACAGTTCAATAAATATTTGCTGTTCTGGTTTTTGGAGGTACAGCTCAAATCTCCAGACGATTACTTAGACATTCCCTCTAAGTCCAGTCATTATTTTTAATAAACAAAATAACAATATCAGTTTGTTTACAAAACAATCTGTAACTTATTATAAATGTGGTAGAATGGAGAAAAATTCTCCGCCATTTCTCCTCCTTAGCTTTTATTATGCTTCGGTTAATTAAACATACTTAAAAGAAGCTTTGATTCATAATAAAATAAGCCTGCAGACTTATTCTGGAATCTTATTGTCTGTAAATCTAAATGTCTCGATGTTTCTAAACTTTTTTATTGCTCATAAAACACAGACATCAAGTAAGGACATTTTCAAAGGCAAGCTAGAATTTTCATGCGTGTCCAGATTGTTAGATAGGTCAGTTGTTAATAACAAACTAGATCGAAACTGTGTTTTAGTTATGTGTTTATTATTTTTTCTTTGTAACGTGTAGTGAGTGCCTAAATAAAATAAACCACAGCAAAAATAAATAAAAAATCGGTCAAGTGCGAGTCGAATTCGCACACGAAGTTGTGTACCATCATACATGTACATAAATATTTCTTATATGAAGCTCCCCCTTTTATTTTATTTTGTTTTTATTATTTGTTGTTATAGCGGCAATAGAAATAAACACTCCGTGAAAATTACAACTTTCTACCTGTTACGGTTCATGAGATACATCCCGCTGACAGACGGACGGACAGACGGACAGTTGAGGCTTATTAATAGGGTCACGTTGGCACCCATCGGGTTATTATTAGTATACATAATATATAATTATAAGATCATATTATCTTACTTATATTATAAATGCGAAAGTTTGTGAGTTTGGATGTTTAGATGTTTGGATGTTTGGATGTTTGTGCCTCAATCACGCCTAAACGGCTGAACGGATTTGAATGAAACTTGGAATATACATAGTACATGTACTGGATTAACATATAGGCTATTTTTTATCCAGGTACCACGCGAGCGAAGCCGCGGGCGGCAGCTAGTAATATATATTATTATATTATATGTATAGTGATTTTTATGTTATGGATTTGTATTGGTCTGAAATATAAGATTATTATTATAATCAGAATAATATTTTATTTGTCAAAAAATTTATGGCGCTTTTACCAGGTTGCTATGGTAGTGAACGATTCGTAGTCCGTTAGTAGAATAAAGGATACGGACATTATAAATTAACAAATAAACGATTATAAGAACTGATTCCAAATAAAAATGAGACTAAACAGAAGAAGGATAAAGCTGGCGAGCACTCCGAATAAGCCGGTGATAATATGAAAATGAATTCAATTTTAAAAAGTCAATTAATTTTCCTTCAAAGTAATTATACCTACGCAACCATTGAAATTAATTTATGTAGTCTGGTGAATATTAACACCTAGGTAATGAAGAAAAAAAAACATGATTTATTTCATTTCAAATGAAGTACAGTAAAACCACAAATATTGTGCGCCTCGTCAATTTTCGTCTACACTCTGAAATACGAACTAACGCGATGATGAGATGTTACAATAATTATGTAGATACTTAAATTTTTAGAAGGTTTGTTCAGTATTTTTTTTTATTACATTCGGACAAATTCGGTTTTTATACAAAGCACAAAGTTTGCTGAGGCGCACAATATTTGTGGTACTACTGTAATTTACACCACGACGTTCGTGGAACAAGTTATCATAATATAGTTTTCACTTCGGTTGCTAGTGAGTCATTATTATTATTACTCGTGTCACTAGTACTTTTCAAACCAGTGCGGTGAAAGAATTGTAGTGCTATTTGAACTTAATAGCTTCTACGACATGCCGATTTTCTCACGATGTTTTTCTGGAGTTACCTACTGGTGTAGCGCACGTAAATTTTTCGAACAGAAAAACCCATTGGTACTCAACCGAATTCGAACCTTAGGATCCAAAAGCGGGTTACCATTACTAGACCATTAGTGCTTTCGGAAAAAGTTATAGTACAACCACTTATAATTATACCTTTACATTTTTTTTGGCCAACAACGAACTCTCCTGCCGGTCAAAATGTGCTGTCTATTCGTGGAGGCTAGAAACTTAAATATGTCGAAAGCACTCAGGCCGTCTTGACCCTATTAAGGGGGTACTAAGGGGGGTATAATGGAATTTGTCACCTCGGTACGGACACGCGTGACAGATTCGGTAATGAGTTGACGCTCAGGCGAGAGTCTGCTAAATTAGATTTGCCTTAATTTTTTCTCAAAATCTGAGAGACGTGTTGATAGAATCATGATTGACTAGTGGACCCTCCTCGACTCTGTCTGCGCTAAGTTGAAAGATCAGACAAATTTTGTATTATACACCCATATTATACTCCTCAGGAAATACAGACCCGGCAGAGAGTTCCACATTTTTGCAGTGCGCATAAAAAATGTGGACTAAAAGCGCTTAGTACGAAAGATACGAACATTTAGAATGTCAACCATGTATAGATGGCGCCTGGTATCTGGAAGTACGATGGAAGAAGGGAGACGGCGGAACTAAATTTAAAAAAATATAAAATACGAACATTAAAATACTAAAGTCAGTTACAAAATAAAGTAACAATAAGTTCCTTATATAAGAGGATCCCAATAAAAATTGTAATTGCATACTCGAATCAGCAGCATAGATAACTATAATTAGACCGCAAAGGTTTAATGAAAATGATAAAAATAGTAATCCCACTTATCAGATATGTCGTTAAATCACGTCATAGGGTCATGCCTCGTTAATACATACACGACAGCGTTATTAAATAACTAGCTTTTGCCCGTGGCTTTGCTCGCTTCCTAGATAACGGTACGATTCAAATCGAGATCGGCCGAGTTCAGCTAATGACTACCGACCATACTTTGGTCGACGATGGATTTGGTATATCTAATCGTGCCATTAGTGCCTATGTACTCTTCAGCCCATAAACTTTCTCTATATAAAAAAATCATGTCGATCCGTTGTTCAGTTTCTGCGTGAAAGAAGGGCAAACCAACTAAGATACTAACACTCTTTCGCATTTGTAATAAGTAAGGATTACATGGCGGGGTTATAGACTTAAAGTTAAATACCCAAGCAATCGACACATGGTCTATTCAAATATGTTAGTTGTTTTTTTTTGTCAAAAAATATATTATCGTTATGAACCTATCGAAGGCCATCATGCATACGAGTATATTCTGTGTCTGCTTTTTTACTTATATTTTTAGATACATATTTTTCGTGAGAAACTCACATTTTATTGACCTACATAACGTCATTATAACCTATGCCGCTCGGGCCGTCAAAATACAATGTTTGTATAAATGTACAAAAACAAAATTTGACAAAACCTGATAAGTACCTATCATAAAAGTTACGAGGAAACTTTATTTAACAAACTTACATAAAGAAATATAGTTTTTTAAACATAGCCCATGCAAAGGATCACCGTGAACAAGCGTGAAAAATGAACATAATAAAAACCTCATTTATTTCGCGTAGTCGAGTAATGAATATACGTATATGTTAAATTACTTTTCGGAGAATACAATCAACCGCCACATGCAGACAATTGGTGAAAACTTAACTTAACTACAGGGATGAAAATGAAAACGAAGTTTTATAATAACTTTTGGGGGTATAAAAGTTCGAACCATGCCATCTGGTGCGTTTACGCCCTTCCCGTGATAATCCTACTAATATTTATAAATGTGAAAGTTTTTGAGGATGCCGCCGTAACGGCTGAAGGGATTCGAAAGAAACTTGGAATATACAGAGTACGTAATGCTGGAATAAGATATAAACTTGTTTATTTAAGCCTTTTGGGGTCAAGACCATGCGGCACAAATGCCCACCGCGTTTTCAAATCCTGCCAGGGCGTCAGGTCGAGGCGATTTACGATCCAAGATTTTTGATCTTTGACTTTTGATCCAAGATTATTTGGCTCAATTGATCGGTATTTTCATTCAGTGTGACAATGCGGCCAGCGTTTTGGACACGCTTCCACCTGTTGTTATGGATCAGGTAAGCTATCTATAGACCGTCTGCAACGGTCTTTAGATAGCCCATCTTTCTTTTGTAAATTATGTTTGTACATACTTGTATTAGTTGTAAGTTTATGTATATCTGTATCTGTTAAAACTGATTTTATATAGGCTGCTTAATATCGGGGAATGACGTGACCGAAGCCGCAGGCGGAAGATAGTACTTTATAATATTTTACTTTACCTGATAAAAATAATAAGTAATGGGGTTGACCTTGTCTAAAAAAAATATATTTATTTCTTTGTGAGATAGTGACATACATACTTGCTTGCGTCATTTCGACTAAAATTTGGTATCTTCAGTACTTAGAGTATTTTCCCTCCAGGTAGCATTATAAAATTCCACCCTGTATATATAACATCTATCTGGTATCTTAAAATGGACTTCCGGAAAGTCACGCCTGAATCAATTAACTATCAAAAGTTTGCTTGTCAACGGTTTTTTTTGGTGCCGGGATCGATAGTACGCCTTGAGTCATAACGTATTTCAGGTTGAACGGCAAACATCCTCACAAATAATCTTATTTACAAGCTGTTCTTATCACGGTCATCTCAATGTTTTCTCGTCTGAGGAAAACTGAACTTAATAGAAATAACAAGACTCTGTAGGTTACTTTTATGATATCCTTATTTACACTTACTTTTTATGTTATTACTTCTTCAGGCTTTTTGTACAATATGTTGTAGGTACTTATAGATATATTATCACGCCCGTATCAGGGCAGAGCCACAAGTAATCATTAGAAAACTTGCAGCCACACTTAATCAACAAAACAACCGCAAAAATGGCGTCATTTTAAAAAAAAACTTCTGTCTCATAGTCTCTAGAGTCTAAAAATAAGAGTGCAACTTTTGTAAAATTTTACTTTCCCAGCGTCCTACAGGGAAGCTTACCATAAACCTAAGCTACACTAATGTCGCAATAAGCAATTATTGAATCTATGAATCTATAATTTTCGGGGTCTAGGGAGCTAGCACTCTTCGAGAACAAGTCAGTGATAAAGCGATCGGAGGTCATTATCATTATCATCAATTTGAGCCCGTATCTACCCTTCTGTTGGGTAAGACTCACTCATTTTATGCTATTGAGATTCAGTCAATCGCATTCCAGGACATTCTCCCTAGCGGTGTTCATAGTGTTGGAAGAGCCTAAGTCCGGGAACTGCGGGAGAACAGCAGCAACCTAACAAAACAAAATGTTATCCTACAAATAGGTATCAGATTTACTTTATGCTGCTTATTCACAAAATTCTGCTTATATCTCCTTTCACACAATTCATCCACTTCATCTTTAGCCTACCTCTACCCAGAGGTAGACCGAGGTAGAGGTAGATAGAGTTTTCAGGATAGATTTAAAAATCCATCCACTCAACTTGATGGACCTATGTTGGCGATGGGCTGATCACCTATCACCATGGTTCACCATATTCATTTTGGGAGTCTTGGATCAGAAGTGGCTGCATGTTTTCTTAACATGATTACTTGTGGCTCTGCCCACCCCTTCAGGGATACGGGCGTGATAATTGTGTATTATGTATGTATATGCTCATTCACAATATTTTTTATTCTCTTCTGTCACTATCAGTTTTTACTCGCTTATTTTCTAGTTCATAGAATAGAATAATTATTTATTTTGGCATTAACCATATTTCAAAAAATATCTTTATTTTAACAGAAAGAAACTTACAACTAGTACAAATATGATTAACAAAATACAAAACAAACAGTCGGGCTATCTAAAGTCATAACAAATACCATAAACGCTTAGGCGCTTTTGTTATAACGATAGCCCAAATACTCGCGCCAAATCGCAATAAATAGTAACGTAATTACCCACCGAGCGTCATTACCATTATACAAGGAAACTCCGTCAATTGTTTTCCTTGTTTTTATTTGTTTTTCTTTATCGTTTCTCTTTTTTTTAGGGTTCCGTACCCGAAGGATGCCAACAGGACCCTATTACTAAGCCTCCGCTGTCCGTTCGTCCGTTTGTCAGCGGGCTGTATCTCATAAACCGTAATTGGTAGAGAGTCGAAATTTTCAGTGTATATGTATTATATTGCCGTTATAACAAATAATAAAAACAAATTTATAACAACATATAATAAAAATCAAAATAAAATATATAAAGGGGCCCACAAGAAGCATTTTTTTGGTATGAAACCCTAGGGATGTAAATTCGACACGCACTTGACCGGTTTTTTTTTTCAATTACGAGGATCTCTATACTTTAGTAATTAAAACTTGCTTAAACGTGCTTGCCTGGTCTTTCAAAACCAATAATTAATTACGGGGACTTCCTTAGTTGAGGATGGATATTGAACAATTAAGTTAAAATATTTAATTGAAGATTAGCCTCTGCCTACTGCTTCACATGCGTTTAGATAAAAATGGGTATGATGTGCGCAGGTTATGCGAGTTTAAATTAATTCAGTAATTAAGGCGAGATGGGACCGCAAACATACAAACTTTTGCATTGTTTTGTTGGAAATGAAAACAGTTTTCTGCTGATACATCATGTCTTTGATGGGATGTGTTTATTATTATTGTATATACTTATCAAGAGGTTGAATTGAAATTTTTTTTTGTGCATGAATAGGTTTTTTGAAAATGTCATGTCTCTGAGCAACGCAGCGGTTTAAATCAAATTTTTATTTCGAAACTGGTTGCACAAAATCAATTTTCCTGATTGCACAAAAGAAGCCTTTGAGGCGAACTTTAAATCCTTTCATCACTAGAAGTAGAAGATTTCCTGATAATTTTATTCGAAAATGTAAAGTTTCAGTACTTAAAATAATTTCAACATAACACTAGTTTTTAGAGGAGCACTGGTGGTCTAGCTGGTAGTGACCCCGCCTTCCGATCGTGAGTTCAAACCTGGTCGTGGACGACCAAAGGATTTTTCTGTGTGAATAAAATTATGTGCGCTATACGCGTACTCTTAAACGATGAAGGAAAACATCGTGAGGAAACCCGCGGAAATTGACCATGTCTTTCCTTTGGACCATGCCGACTAAGCTGAGAGGATGGAATAGGTGCTGGGCAAGCCTAGGTACTTCATCTTAATTCGTCCCGGGCACTACAGCGACTGGTTTGTAAAGGTAAAAATTGCCTCCTGACGCTGCATAAATCATCTACTTATAGATGGTAAAAAGCCTTAGTATAACACTAGTTTTGTAATGTCTCTTAAACCCTCTTTTGGTGAACTGGGTCAGTGAGTCACGGCGTCTTTTAGATTTTTACTAAACCTGAAAGGTCAAAGGATTATTTGATCCGAGCTAACAAATACCGGAGATTAAGGTCTAAATTCCAACTTGTATGTCGTTAAGATTCAGGGCCCATGTACCTTCAGGGCGGATTAATGTATGAGCTAAGGTCAACTAACTGAATTTCATGAATTTAATACCCTTTTCGGATATTACTCATATTATTAAAGCTTTATATTTCTTGGTACAGGAATGAAGTATAAAGGGTTATTTGAAAAATGCTCTGAGTAATAAAATGAATAATAATATATTTAGTTTAGAATAATTCCCATTAAAAATGTGTGATAAAAATTACTCACTTTCCCATATGACAAAATTCTTTACACTGAAATTCACATACAAAGTATTTAATCGAAAATTGTTTTACGCTGTAGACTGAAATGGTTGCTAAAATAAAAGAAAAACCGATAAAAACCAATAAAGGCAGTGAAATTGATTACCGAAAAATTGGAAGCTCAGCGATGCATTTTAAAACCTGTCAGTACATTTTGCGATGAAATTCAAAATCTTTTGTGCCGGCTTTCGCATGCTAATCGTTTTTAGATGCAAAGTTCAACTTCAGAAGATGAAGAATTTAAGATAAATTTCGGGAGAGGCTAACGTTTTCATTTATAAACAGAAGCGCTCGTGGCGTAACTTGCTTAGACGTTCTAATTGATCGTTGAAGTTAAGCAACGTTGTGCGCGGTCACAATTGGGATGGGTGACCGCAAGTGGCAATTTGAGCTGAGCGCTTTCGTGCTTCGGAGGGCACGTTAAATTGTTGGTCCTGGTTAAGCTATGACGGAGGCCTTTAGGTGGCCTAAAAACTCCGTCACAAGAGTGTGCCACAAGCTCATACGAACTTATTTCTAAATAAACCTTAGCAGAGGTTTAGCGATCCACTAGTTAAAAACGCTTCCTAAAAATGTTTATTCATAATCGTCGATATGTTGGCATTACAATTAAAATTTCGGTTATAATCCCTTGTTTACGATACGCAAGCCAGTCCATAGGAAAAATGACAATATAGATTTTGTATCTGTGATTTTGTTGACATTTTCAACTCTCTTTCACTGCGCACATCTGCAGATCCTCCTTCACCATATCAATTATGGATCGCATAATAGATTTCGAAAACCGATAACGCTTTCTGAAATCTACATCGTACATGGAAAATAGAGCACTCGTGTCCTTAAACATTTTGGGCGAAGACTAACAGCATAAATTGCATTAATGGAGTTCATAGCCTGCACGCTTTGCATTTTCACACTAATATTTTGAGACCAATTAGCTCGGCGTCCACAAAAGCATTAAAAATATTTGTATGTCAATGAAATGTTTTATGTCGGCCATTTTCCTCGCTAGCAGACGTGTAAACTAGGGGTCTGGCTCTGTTAAGTTTAGCGAGCCTAGCAGTGCAGCCTAACTGTGCCCTAGAAGGCTGCAAAGTTTTTATTAATAACTATGTTAGAGTATGTAAGTATAGGTAATGCGTCGTTTCATTCTAAGCAATACACCATGAAAGAAAACTGCGTGTTTTCGCGGCGTCTTTACTGAATCGTGTACCAAAATGTATTGAATAGCGTAATCGCGCGGTTTAGCGAATCGTCAAAACCACATTCTGTCTCGCTTGGAACCGCGCTGTTCGACCGTGGTGTGTATAAAGTGCCTAACTTGTAATTAGGTAGTGTAATTAGGTATTCCAATGGCGGCCATGGACCGGAAAACGAAGCATAGGACGGCCCTACACCCGATGGACCGATTACGTTGTAATAACGGTGGCAAAAATTATTAATCCCGGAAGTTGGTATTATCTCTGTTTATTTTAGAAATAAAATAAATAAATTTATTTCTTTTTGTTATTTGTTACACGCCTTAGAACCTCTTTTGTTTGGTTTCGTTTTATGCCGGTTTCTTCATGATGGAGTATTGTATGAATGTATTCGCACAGACACTTTTCAAACAGAAAAAACTGAACAAGAGCGAGTCGAATTCGCACACGAAGGGGGTTCCGTACCATCGTAGATGTTCATAAATGTTTCTTGTATGGGGCTTCCTTTTTATAATTTGTTTTACTTAACTTACTATATATTAACTATTTATATTTATTTATAAGGCAACGCCAACAGAACACATATAATACACATTGTTAAGGATAATTCACAAAAATAGTACTTAATGTGCACCAATTACAGGCATGCACAGCATTTGCAAAAAATGAGCAGACAACAGCTAGTGAAAAACGCTTTAATAAAATTAATAATGTAAAATGATACATTAATCCATACTAATATTGTATACCTAATGTATAAATGTAGGTTCAGGTAGAACAACAATTTAATGGCTTGGAATCAAGGGGATATCCGGAACTCTTTATTTGTGACGTGAAAGCATGCTTCCTGCCCGTATCTTTCATGCTTGGTCGCATAACGAATAGGAGTAGATTCGAATAGATTTACGACGCTTCAAATGGTTTGGAATCATAAGTATATTTTATCTTAACATGGGAATGTGAAGAATTATTTATTTCTGTTTACGTATTATATTCGTTATTTATACGTAAACAGCACTGGTGGTCTAGTTGGTAGTGGTAGTTTAAACAGAAAACATTCTCAGTGCCATCATCAACAACCTTGAATTAAGCTTTCAAAGGTCAAAGAAAATTTCACTGAAAACTGTACCAACAAATTGTTTTGTAAGTTGTAACCAGATTCGGCGGGACGAGTGGGCGCATGCTACATAACTACCCACTTATCCGGACCTTGTGTGTACAGACATTGATACAAGTGAATTTGAAACTGAATAGTCAGACAAAATCTTAAAAAAAAAATCGAATGAACCAGGTTTATTTTAAGAGTCGTTATTTCGATGAAGAATGTGTAGTATGTCAAGATCGTAGCAAATGGAGATCCGTGGTCACACTTACCCCTATGGGTAATAGTTATGTATATCATTTCGATCGAAGTAACAGTTTTACTATACCAAGTAGAAAAATATATGCCGCTGGGAGATAGTTTAAATTAGGTACGAGTAACATGCTAGTATGAATTTTCTTCTTGACTATACACGGGTCGAAACTCAAGCGAGAAAGTGGTCAAATAAACAAGTCCAATGTTCAAGTTCCATTATTAAATTTCTGTAGTCGACCGTAGCTTAAAAAGCTACTTTGTAGAGCTTTTGTAGACTTTCTACAATGTAGCGCTAATTTTTACTGCGTATTCATATTATATTTAAGCCTTTTCGCGTTCGCACAAGCTAATTCTCGAAATTTTAACTAGAAAAATGACTGTAATACTTAATTACTTAATGATAAATAAATAACACCCAAAAGTCACATACATAGGCCTGTAAAGTTATTATTACCTCGAAAAATTACAGGTCTTGTAATTATTTAAAACTAGCTGTATTCCTGCAGATTCAATCGCATAGGAAAAAAATAGTCTATTGGATTCCGGAATAGTGTAGAAGCAGTAAAATAATTTTCAGAATCGGTTCAGTAGTTTCAAAATTTTTTTTGTTAATAAAAAGTATAACTGCCTATAAAATTTTTAGCTGTATAGTGTTTACAGTAGTACCACAAATATTATGCGCCTTGGCAATTTTCGCCTAGCTTCTGAAATATGAACTAAAGCGAGGGATGGTTCAGTTATTATTTTACTATAAGTTGCGTATTCAGACCAATTTGGTTTTCATACAAAGCGCGAAGTTTGCCAAGGCACACAATATGTGTGGTACTGTACAAAAATATACAAGTGAATGGTTTAAATCAACTATCCTACAAACAAACATATGTACGAGTAGCAGTGTAGATACAACGTTCTTTTCGTGTTGCTCGAAAGAGGTAAACATTATAAAAGGAAGCGCAAATAAGCTGCTTATTACCCTTTATATTATATTCTGAAAGCCGACTGAAGTGAGCGATGCACGGATTCGCAGATCGAAACGACTTACTGAAACGTTTCCGCTATGTTTACTCCACTTATGCTGCTAGTTGCTTCTGTACAGTCACGCGTGTAATTCGTACTTTTTGCAGGTTGTTTTTTTAGAGCAAATTTCTTATGTTTTTTATCAGCATAACACTCATTTTTATTTCTCTGCAACACTGAAAAGCATAGAATGCGACCGGCTACTTCTCTCCCCGAGCATGTCAAGATAATGGAACATTTATATGGGCGATGGGCTGATCATCTGTCATCATGGTTCACTACATCCGTCTTAGAACTTTAAATCAGAAGTGGCTGCAAGTGTACTTGTGGCTTTGCCCACCCCATTAGGGATAAGGGCGTGATAATATGTATGAAATACTGAGAATTTCAAAAGAAACATAATGACAAACTTCGGTCTCATATATTCCAGCCTTTTGGGGTCAAGACCCTGGATTGAGGGGCACAATGGCCCAAAGCGTTTACATAATTCGATTGGATGCGTGATCCAAGAGCTGATTCAAGCATTTTTGGATATTTTATAGCGTGCTTGTCAGTATGAAAAGACGACCTCGGTGGCGTGACGGGCGAGTGCTCGGCTGAGACGTAAGAGGCGCGGTTTCGATTCCCGCTACGAGAGAAATGTTTGTATGTTCTGCAAATATTTCTCCCGTGTCTGGGCGTTAGTATTACGTATTTACAAAAAAACGTATATAAGTATTCTATCAGCCATCTGGTACCCATAGTACAAGCTTTGCTTAGTTTGGGGCTAAACGGCGCTGTGTGAAATGTCCACAAATATTTATTTATTTATTTGAAAAATTACGGAGATAAGTGGGACTCGACACATTCTCACAAACACAAACTTTTGTATCTAACTTGTGTGAAATGTCCCACAGCAAGCACGCTCCTTGTCGCCGAGTCTTCTGGTCCCCGGGTGGGGAGGGATACAAAATTAAAAAAATCTAAAAAAAATATTTGGAACTATTGATCAGTATTATGTCAGTTAATTGATTCAGGCGTGACTTTGCGGAAGTCCATTTTAAGATAATACTGAATAGATGTAATGCGAGGCGCATGAGCCTAGCATAACTTTTTTATTGCTTCGGTGCACTTGTTGCATTTTGGTAAGCTTTTTATAAAGATTTAAGCGGATTAGTTCTACATATTTAACATCTATTTATCTATTCTCCTTGTGAGGTATCTTTCCATAACTGTTTTAGTTCACCTTTTTACGCTCAGTGTACTCACCTAAGTCTATTCGTTGTATCGAAGTGGACACAGAATGCAGTCTCCAATTCTATATACGCTTTGCACCCTTAGCACCAGTAGCTGGACCGTTGGTTTACTCACACTATACTCACTAGTGACACAAATGATCACCTTCCTGCCCCACTCTTTATGGTCGGCATGGTTTATTTTTCCACTCCCTTCTGTCACCCGTCATCTCTGTACTCACTCCAATCCATCCTTTTCTTTGGGCCACCTCTAGGGTACCTCTAAATCTATCCACATTTATATTCATAACTTTCCTTACAACATGACTTTCATCCCTCTTGTATGAGGATACAACATGATGAGATACAATAAGCAAGTATTCCCAAGGAGGGTTGACGTCAGGCAGGCGGCCGGTCATAAAACACCTTAGCCAAAACTCTTACCGCATAGAGTGGGATAAGGGCAGGAAGATGATGATGATGATGATGACTTTCATCCCTCCTCATGACATTTCCATACCACGCTAGCCTATATTCCTCAATCTGCTACTGGCACTACTTTTAAACTTCTCCTGATATACTCATTTCGTACCCTATCCATTCTAGTCACCAAATTAGTGAAAAATAGTCAAAAGTCAAAAGTCTTTAGTCCTCCAAATTGAGGTGTAAATAAATGTCCTACTTCGCTTCTAGTTCCATGTCCAAGGATTTTATTCGGTTTACGGTCCGGTGGTAAACTGTTAGATTCGATAACTACAGAAACTAGTGCTAATGGCACCGCAGTTTAACAATAAAAGTAGAAATGGAAAAACTTGGATTTCTGAAGTAGCTTTGTACTATTTGTACCATTTTATTGAATTGCAGAGTCGTTTATCAGAGAGTACTAAAAAGACTTTTGAATCACAGTTGACAACATCTTATTCTAACTAACAGTACCTGGCTCTAGCTCAATAGCTCTGCCAGATGCGCTGTTGGTTGTGGATTCGATTCCCAGGACAAACTATTTGGGTGATGTTTAGCCGATATAAATTATGAGTAACAAAATATACACAAACACCAACATTCTATAATACAACCAATCCTACTAATATTATAAATGCTATCGTTTGTGTGTGAATGTTTGTTACCACGAATTACTCTAAACCGATTTTGATGAAATTTAGAATGTTAATAGTTTAGGTTCTGGAATAACACATGGGTTAATTTAATTTCTGAAAATCAGCCCCTAAGGGGTTAAACAGGGTGCTAAAGTTTCTAAGGAAAAAAAAACCTTGGTTATATATAACTTGAAATTCGTATGGTAGAGTACAAAATATTTGGTCACGTGTTTCAAATCCAAAACTCTCATACCTATTTATTATCATGCCCTGGGGTTGGCAGAGCCGGAAGTAATCATAAGGAAACTTGCAACCGCTCCTGATCCAAAGTCTCATCTCAATTCTAATTGACATTCGTATTTATGATATCAGTAAGATGGAATTATAATTACATACTCACATACATATGTAGGGATACTGGCGTGATAATATTTTCATGCCCGTATCCCTAACGAGGTGGGCAGAGCCACAAGTAATCATAAGAAAACATAGGAACCTTCTATGTTATATATTTATTACATATCATGCTCGGTTTCCTTATTTAACTTACCGTAGCAACATAATTTTTTAAGTCATAAAATACAATAAAGCCTAAGAAATCTTGCAGCCACTCCTGATTCAAAGTCCCAAGATGGATAATAATGAACCATGGTGACAGGTGACCAGTCCATCGCCCATATACATCAATCATCTTGGGGAGGATATACATATATTTAGATAGAGTTTTCCCTTTAACTTATAATTATAAGCAAGTATTTGGTAGGATCCATTAATCACCAACAGACAGAAAGTCCTCGATCATTAATTAGGGATTAACTTAGGTAGGACTGTGAATAGCTATAAATCCCGAATGAAGCCGTGGCACATTTACTTTATATGCCCGTTTCCAATATTCTTCTAACGGACGACGTTGTGACAGCATTGTGAAGGAGCCTTAATGAAAGCTAATATTTTTGACGACCTGACAAAAAATACTCAGAATATCGGAATATATCATAGGATAAATAAATAAATAAATATTTGTGGACATATCACCCAGCGGCACATCTAGCCCCAAGCTAAGCAAAGCTTGTGCTATGGACTCCAGATGGTTGATAGAATATTTATATACTTTTTGTAAACACATCCTTTAAATTCATAATACTACAACACCCAGACCCGAAAGAATTTTTTGCTGAACGTACAAACATTTCTCTCGTAGCGGGAATCGAACCTGTGCCTGGCCCGGTGCCTACGCCTCGGCATACCTAAGGACGCCTAAGGATCCCTTGGTATGCCGTGCCGATAATGTGCGCCGGGCCTAATATAGGTATAGAAATTATATTATGTAGTTTTCGACGACCTCAGGTTTTGCGTTTTGGCCCTAAAATGGGAAATGGTAAGGGAAATAAATGATACTATCACTACTATCAGTCGCCTCACTAGTTCTTTCGAATTAATGCGGTGAAAAGTGCTCTTCAAAGCTCTGCGCTTTTTCACTTGACAAATGTTTTTAGAACTTTTAGGTTCTACGACATGCCGTTTTTCTCTCGGTGTTTTCTTTCACCGTTTGAGATGATGATGATGATGACTTTGCGGTACTCAGCTGACAGACGTACACTAACATTTGTCTTAGAAAGCAATTTTACCAATTGTATTTGTTTTGGTTCGAAGTAATTATTGTTTGCTGTAAGGAAATACTACGCTAGAAAAATCGTAATCATTCTTCTTCGTTTTTTATACCAACCTTGATGAGTCCGTTCCTTGAAATAATATGGCTTTTATGTAGCTATTTTTAGGGTTCCGTATCAGAAGGGTGTCAATGGGATCCTATTACTAAGCCTCTGCTGTCCGTCCATCCATTCGTACGTCCGTCCGTCCGTCCGTCCGTCTGTCAGCGTAGTCGTAAAAAATAATAAAAACAAAATAAAAGAGGCCGAGAAACATTTGTGTACTTTTACATGTACGATGGTACGGAATCCTTTGTGTGTGAATTCGACTCGCACTTGACTGGTTTTTTTATAGTTTGCGATATAATATTATGCGCTCAGGACATTTTAAATTAAGATTAATAAAATTATTATTATGATTATTTATAGGCACTATGTGGTTAAAAACCTTGTTACAACTTCATCATCATCATCATTTTCCTGCCCTTATCCCACTAGGTGGGGTCGGCACACCATGTTTTCTTCCTCCATTATCTCCTATCGTTCGTCATCTCAGTACTCAATCCTTTCAGACGCATGTCCTCTTTCACACAATCCATCCATCTTTTCTTTGGCCTTCTTCTAGCAGCGTATCCATTCACATTCAAATTCATCACGCGCCTTGTAACATGATAAAAAAGCTTGTTGCAACCTAATAGTTTTTTTATATACAATCATGTCTTAAGTTCGGATTAGATTGGTATGATAGAGTGACTAGACTGAGTTGACATTAATCAAATTAAAATTTAATTATTTTCGCAATAAAACAATGCAAAATGAAAGTTCATCAGTTTATAACAAGTTTGTTTAATTTATGACTGAAGACTATCATTTGTTTGCTTGAAAGTTTACGTTTAATTTAGATTATTCGGACAATGTCCTTTCGAAAAAAGGTTTATAATAAAATATTGTTTATGAATATAATCGCTATGCGATTCGCTCGATTTGGAGCGTATTCGTAGGTTTCATCGGTTTTCATATAAATAATTCTAACATCCGCTTCATTCGGTTAGTTCACTTTAAGGCTGGATTTAGTGCTGGACTAAATGAAAAACTAAGACTAAATGAAAACGATGGTCAACTGATTTCAGCCGAACGTAGCTATATCAATGAAAATGTTAATTATGTTTATTGTATTAGTTACACCCGACCTTTAAGAGCGCTGACAATACGATCCGTCAGTCGAGTATTTAATCCTAAAACCTAAAGGGGTAGCCGGGGGCACATTCACTACGTTTTGACATATAAGTCAAGAAACCTTAATATTAGCCATAATCTTGCTCTTTGAACAGCCCAGGGAATAAAACTTTCGGTAAGGTACAAGTATTTTCTTAGACTAAGTTAGTAACTTAGATTTGGCACAGCTTGGTAGATCTTTCACCCGGCTGTGCAGCTCCCAATTATTTCTTCGTAACTTTTACAACTCACTTTATAAATCTCCGCGTTTCATGACGTACTGACGCCGTCTGGTCTAAAACTTTGGTTGGACAATTTACAAAACAGTTGAAACAGGTCTTGTGATTTTGTAAGTGAAAACAGATGTTTTGAAGTTTGAAAATAATGTAGGTGAACCATAAGACGTTGTTTCTATTTTCTACTTGGTCTTATTCGTGTTTGTTTAAAGCCGCCATCACATAAGGCGTGACGGAACACGCCCTATCGCTATCCCGCTACTGTAAGCTCTCTTTGTGCAGTGATTATTATTTGCGAGTGAAATGTCAAGGTATAATGGGTTCTTTATGCAAAACAGTGCGATGGGGAAACTGACGCATTTTCAACCTACATTATAGCGTCATATATTTTCGTCGTTTATAAGTGTCGAATTATACAATTCTGAAAATTAACGTGTATTGTGTTGCAAATTGTCGATGTAACATGACAGTTGAAACGGCATTGTATGTGATTTAAACTTTTTAGCAAATGAATGATTGTCACATATTTTTTTATGAACAAGTTTTTTATTTATTTAATATACCAACTGTTTCAATAAATATTACAAAAACAAATAAATACTGCTAAATATTTTCAATAATTTATATTTTAATATAATATTTTATAAAGAGGATTTTTATTTGTTTTTTTGTTTGTTGACGATAAGTTTAACTGGGAAAAGAAAACATAATTTTGTAAGTTGAAATCACCAGAACCCACGTGGGACTAACTTCCCAGGATTGACGAATGACTCAAGGCAATTGTGTATAATCCATTACTTTCTAAATGATCGGCGGCATCTGCAACTTTATTTTTACAAAACAATTTGATGGATCGTATTCGTGAAATGTAATTCAATAGTATTTACGGAAATGTGATGTCGTTTGTTTTTGATGAATGGTTGCAATTTTCAAATATTTTTTATTTGATTAATAATGCAATTTGACACCGTTGAGTTAAAAATACGAAAAGTTTTTAAAATGAGAATGATGCAGATATAGCGTAGACATTTTATAGTTGATAGCTTTTATACATATATCTAGATTCTAGAACTTAATTGACATAAGTTGTAATTAAAGGCACTTAGACACAAAATCGATTTATAAATTGGGTTAAAATCCAGTCGTACACCAATCGAAAAAATTATGTGCGCTACTCTCTAACGGCGAAGAAAAACGTAAGGAAAGCGGCTTGACGTAAAAAGTATTAGAAAGTTCGAAAACAATTGTATCAAGTGCACGAAAGGAGCGTTTGAGGCGCACTTGAAATCCTTTCACCACACTGGTTTGAAAAAACTAGTGACATGACTAGATAGATAGATTGACCAAAGTATTCTTTCAAAACTTTCAAAGTTTAATAAAACAGCGAGAAAAACAAAAGGCTACTGGTAAAAATAGGGCTTCAGAATACAGAGGATATTGATTGAATGGTACAATTGTATCCAATAGTCGTGGAATTGGCTCGGATGGTACATAACAGCAGGTGTTACTCCTTACTTCCGCTCGGACAAATGCAGCGTTTTGTGAAACTTATATTGCATATTCGACGTGATCATTCTACTATTATGGCCTTTTGGATTTCATTTGTCCGTGATTATTATATTTTTTCTTATTTGATCGTATACAGCTTTATTTAAAAAAAGTAAGTCGATCGGCTCTTTTCTGTAGGTACTCTATGAAATAACACGCCAGCAATTTGCAACACGACAATAATGGAAATTGCTGAAAAGTTTTTTTTAAATATGTGTACATACTCCAATGCGCATTCCGCATTGCTTTTCAAAAGTTTTTAAAAGGAACAAAGACCGTACGCAGTCAAGTTTGTGCTAATGAAACTTCTGTTTTTTCAGTTAATTTTCTTACTGTTTCCTCGCAAATTAGAGAAAAGTACTATACAAAACTTTGTCACTTAGAAAGGACTCAGCTTCGTCTCGTCATTCCAATATTACTCGGCCGTAAATTGATTAATTTCCAGCCTTAGCAGTAATGTACTATTAGTACGTGATTTATTCAATGTTCTATTTTCAATTTAAAATGGAACGAACACCGCGAGAATAAGTTTAAACATATATAATTGTTTGTCTATTGTTTAAGCGCGCAAGCAAATGGCGGGCCGCGAATGTCTGAAAGACTCCGCGAAGGAGCGAGTTCGCGTCCTTTGATGTGCGTCAAAAAACCGACACGGCTCGGAAAAGCACGAAGTGAGGGGCCTCCTTTATAATGTTATTCATTATTCCCAGTAGTGGGATAAACGTAGACTTGGTATTTAGTAGGTGTCAGGCAGGCGCGGTCGCAGCCTGAAATTTTGGAGGGGTCACTAATAATAGAATATGTCGAGTAATTCAGATTTTATTGCACAATACATAGTTTTATAGCACACAATTATAAAACAAATGGAAACCTTCTATTTTTACTGGCATCGCGGCTCGGGGCAGAAAATTGCTTTTTTATATTTTGTCAATTTTTTGAATATTTTTCAATTTGACGTGTACAATTGATTTTCAATTTGACGTGTGTTTGGGGGGGGGGGGGGGGGGGGGTCATGTACCCTGTGACCCCCCCCCCCTTCGGACCGCGCCTGGTGTCAGGTCAGGTCACGTGGCATTCATTACGCGACAAAGCACAGTGCACTTAAAGTGTTCGCCAAACAAAGCGACGTGAATAAGATATGAGTGCACAATAGCACGGCGATGCCAGTTACTACGACTCATTTGCGAATAGGGGATGTTTTTTTCCTATCATGGAATTAAACTAAGGCCTTCGTCATCTACTAGCTGACAGCGCGAACTTCGTACCGCCTTAGAATTAATAATGTAAATTTTCTAATGTATTATTAGGTAGTTATTTTGCTTTTCGGGGCGGAGACAAAACCAACAAATCAAAAATCATGAAATCGGTCAATCTAGAGGCCGCCCGATTGATGAATGACATTGGTAATTATCAAAATTTTTTATATGTCAAAATAATTGTCTTGTCAAAAATACAAGTCAATCACAATACAAGTCTAAGAAGTATTTTACAGGATAAAAAGTAGCCTATGTCCTTCCCCGGGATGGAATCTATCTCCTAGACAAAGTTCATTAAAATCTGTTCAGTCTGGTATCTACGACTGGTATGGTCTGATAATCAAATAAGTGGCAGATCTCCCGCAATCTCCTAAGCTGATGATCAATTTCATGGCCATGGCCATCGGACCACCAGCAAACGGAAAATAGCACCGGGTTCAACAAGTAGGTACCTACGACGGGATTTCCTCTGAATAATGCATCGGATTCAAACGTTTGTGTCGGAGCTTTCTGAACACGGACTATTTAGTATGCCTAGCATAAGTAACTTCTCTGCTGGACTGGAAGTAAAGAAAAAACATAGAATACGTTCAACTGCTTCTATTCCCGAGCATGTCGTAAAAGTCGACTAAGGGATAGATCTCTCCAAAATGATGGACCATCTATATGGGCGATGGGCTGATCACCTGTCACCATGGTTCACCATATCCATCTTAAGACTTTAAATCAGAAGTGGCAGCAAGTTTTCTTATGTTTACTTGTGGCTCTGCCCGCCCTATTAGGAATACGTGTGTGATAATATGTATGTACATAAAAGTAAGTAAGTTCGTATGAGCTATAGTGGCCAACTCTTGTGACGGAGGTTTTAGGCCGCCTAAAGGCCTCCGTCATGGCTTGGCGACTTAAAAGCCGGGACCGACAATTTAACTTGCCCTCGGTCACTCATCCAAATTGTGACCACGCACAACGTTGCTTATAAATATGGGTTTCCTATTGTGAGCTATTTTTCCCCCTAGGTAGGAAAGGATGCTACACAAAAATATAAAGATTAAAGTGTTGATTATCAAGTGTTTATTACAGGAATTTTATTACTAGAAAAGGAAGAAAATTATCGAAAGGTTTTACAGTTCTTTTTAGCCGCATCTATTACACACTACTGTTCTAGTTGCTATGAGTAAATAAAAAAAAAATAACCTTATTGAAACGATTACAATTCATAGACGAGACTATTACAAACTACAACGCTATCATTCACAGTACATCCACCGTTCATCTACACAATACTACTGTGATTTACCTTCGTCAACCAGCTCTGACATATCCCACGATCATAAAATTACTCTCTAACACTTGGTTCATCTCAACGGGTAAAAATTAAAATGTAAATTAACGGGTTTAATGACCTGCCCTGATCTACTCTGCCTTGTAAATCAACCGGATGCCCACTTAGTCACGGCCTACTCAGGAGTATCAGTCCACCGCACCTCACCGCTGATTCAACGATCCACAAAAATAGAGTTTTTGGTTATATTTGGTTTGTTAAATTCCGAAATTGACGAAATTCGCGCGAGCGAACCTACAGGAACGCTTGATTTAACGACCCTATCAGACACACTCACTCGACTGACACCAGCCACCTCAAGGTCACAAAAAGGCAGGGAAACGCCACACCAGGATTTTCGGTCTTGTCACAGCAGCACAGCAGGGGACGCTGGCGCTCTGGACCCTCGCCGACGGCAGCGTGCGCCAGAAGGCGGCAGGTAGCAAGGTTGCGACACGTGCTCGCCACGTGTTCGCGCCCGTACGGAGCACCTCTTTTCTGGAAACTTCATAGCCCGGCGTAAGCGAAAGTGCTCTTTAGCCTGCGAAGCGGGGTGCAACCTTAGCAAATCTGCCCTTGTGTATTCATGCACAGGGTTGAGGATGTCCCACGAGCTCCGCTCGGCAATCGAGGAAGACAAAAATCAAAGATCAAAAGTTCAAGACTCTTACCAGAGGCACAAAGCTGATAATACGCACAAAACACGTGCGCCCAAAGGAATCACACGCGTGGGTTCTCCCGTGGATGATTCCCGCTACGCCAGACACAGAAGCCAGGATATAATTAGCCAGCAAATACAATTTTCATCAAAAGCTCCACGCCACGTTCCCAACATCGATCCGTCAAAAAGATCCTTGCCCTCTCGCTCTGACCGAGCGAGACGAAAGCACTCAAACGACATTGACAGTTCGATCCGTCTTGATAGGGACACTGACACTCACAAATCACCCGTGCCAAGCCAGAGTGTGACCAGCAAAAACCAAAATTATTACCTATCTCGCTGAACGGAACTTTCAAATAAAAAGGAGGGAAAAATCGAACGTTACACTATAGTGAGACAATTGAGTGGAAAACGACCACGGTGGCGTGGCAGGCCAATGTTTGGCTAAGATGTAAGAGGTGCAGGTTTCATTCCTGCGGTGGATCTGAGTAATGCGGTACCATGGTAAATTAATAATAATTTATTTCTGGAAAAAACTGAGTTAACTTTATTAATTTTAAATACAACTTTAGATTTTTTCTGACTGTTTTTACTTTAGTTTTAAAATATGTAAAATATATATATATCTTCAAACTATTTTCATCCCATCTTTGATCATACCTCTAAGTACTCTCTAAGCAATAGATTTAATGCAAGAAAGAATTGAACGAAGCTAAAAAACTAATAAGTTTAAAGAAAATGCAATAAGTGCTTTGTATTCTTATATTATTCAACAAAAACTGTTATATTTAATCGAGTGAAGCGAATAGTAAGCTGTCTAGACTTTTAAACTCGGTTAGTAACACTTAGATAATGAAATAAGAAAAATTGCGATTTTTCATTTTACATCTTCAAATTAAAGTTTATTTTCCAAAAATACTTTGATATTATTTAAGGTTTCATCATCATCATCGTCATCCTGTTTGCATTGCTGGGTGTTATAGGCCCCCTCTTTATTACGCCATTCTCGCGAGTCTCATACAGTGATTGCCGAAGAATATAATTATTAAATTAATATTATTTTAAATGTAACATTGTATCTAAGAAAACTTTCAAGTTTTGATATTAGTGATTTGAATGATATTCATAAAGTAAGAAGAAAAGCGGAGAGCACTTGTTGGTCTAGTGGTAGCGACTTACGTTTAAATTAAAGTAAATAAAAGCACGAAATTATTTCGCACTTTGGTCTAGCATACGATTTTTAACATTGAGTAATTAGTTAGTTAATAACTAGCATTTGTTATCAAAAACTTTCTGCTCCTATTTTGACTATAATATGAGTGTACGAGTATAATTAATTCAAAAGAGGACAAAAATTATTATGGTCTTACATACACGAATTTTACGGTAAGCCATCAACCATTTAGGTCCAAACTTTTTCTATTACCCTTTCACAAACGCCTACAAACGGCCAGTAAAACAGTAATTTATTACCTACAAATGTGTTTTGGGAAATGAAGGCTTAGGTCAGGCAGTCATGAATCGTATTTCGTTGAAATCGAAAATCGAAAACCTTCTATATTCGCAGTATTTCGTAGAAGCAATCTAACCGGCGCGAATTGCTCTCAAAATTCAAGGCAAATGTTTGATTTCAATCCATACTTCGCTGTAGACATTTTTCATTACCGATAGGTATTACTTTTAATACTTTTTATGCTTTTGATTTCTCCCTGCCTTAGTCAGCTCCGCACGTATTGACAATCTCTTTCCTAGCAAAACCTAAGCGATTCTTCTAATTTTCGTAAAATGGTCCGAATTGTAGGCGAATTGTACACAATTCGATTCAGCAGCAGATTCATATTTGGCCGTAAAATGGTCGGAATTTTGGTATATCCACACAATTCAATTCAGCAGCAGATCAGATATAGTGGCCTTTTAAACCCACCTGGATACAGGGTTTCCTAGGTTAGGTGTTTATTTATTTAGACTAGAAACGGACATGGAGAATGCACACGCTAAGAATTTTATTGTTTCTGTATACCTATATTTCTATATATCCACTTAAAGTGATAAGTGAAATCAGGTTGCGGATGATGATGATGTTCAATAGGTACTTATTATTTTTGCCGGCGATAGAAAAAGAGATTTAGTGTTGTAGGTACAGCCTAGCCAATGCAAAATTCACTTCCTTTTAAGAGACAAAAGTGTATAGACGCCCAGATGGCATCCAAATTGACTATTCAACCGTGATTACCTATTCCAGCTTCAACTTTAAATAATCGTTGGTTTTTACAATCCTCTCGCGTGCTACGAATATTTTTAACTGAATGCTCATACAGAACAGAAATGTTTAGTTAAAAAAATGCGAATGCATGAATAAAGTTGTGGATCTTAAGTTCATAGACTGAAAAAATAATTAGTATACATCTGTATATATGCAAACGCATAATAAAATTGATTGACGCGGCCTCGTTGGCGTGGCGGGCGAGTGCTCGGCTGAGACGCAAGAGGTGTGGGTTCGATTCCCGATACGGGAGAAATGTTTGTTTGCTCCGAAATGATGAACCATCTAATTGGGGTGATGGGCTGATCACCTGTCACCATGGTTCACCATATCCATCTTAGGACTTTAAATCAGAGGTAACTGCAAGTTTTCATATGTTTACTTGTGGCTCTGTCTACCCCACTAGGGAAACGGGCGTGATAATAAATGAATGTACGAGTATGCATGTAGTTGTAATTTCCTTCTGTCAATAAAAATGTATTCATTACTATGACATACATACAGTATCTTAGCCCTAGACTCAAATAACATCAAGCTTAAAATACCTAATTTGGTACTATTTGGCAGCAATTTTTCATGTAGTTAAATATTTTATTGCAAACTAGCTGCCGTCCGCGGCTTCACTCGCGGGGTAACCGGATAAAAAATAGCCTTTATGTTAATGCACTACATCATCATCATCATCATAATTTCCCTGCCCTTGTCCCACTTTATGTGGGGTCGGCACAACATGTATTTCTATTTTTTTATTTTCTATTTGTTAATGCACTACATGTACTATGTATGTATATTCCAAGTTTCATTCAAATCCGTTCAGCCGTTTAGGTGTGATTGAGGTAAAAACATCCAAACTTCCTCACAAACATTCGCATTTATAATATAAGTAGGTAAGATTAAACTGTGAATAAAACTGTTCTTTTTATCTCTTCAAATTTCCGTACAAACACGGCGTGTTCAGTGGACTGACGGCACTACGACCAGTTTTAGTTACGCCACGTTTCAGTAAACGAACCCTTCGGGAACCGTAACAGATGTGCGCTGCACAAAATGTGCACCTACATGAGAATAGATAGAGATTATATTATCTCTAAAAGGAGTTTAATACTTACTTCTAATACTTGGTTCACTGGAGGACAGGTCAGGAGGGAAGCATTTTGTACGCTTCTATAACAAAGTCTTGGGACGTTGAGTAGACAAATTTGTCAGTAAATAAATTTAAAACTCTAATAAAACGAAAGTTGTTTAAAAAAGCATACTATAAAATATCCGATTATATAGAAGACAAAAATGCTTGGGACTGACCAATATTCCAACTGTTTTTATAAAACATGATTGTAAAGGGATCATTTTCCAAAAAAATAGCCAAGCGTGGTTTCTTGCCTGTATCTTCCACGCTTGGTCGCGTTACGAGACGTGTAAATGCAACGTAGATTTAAGACGTGTCTAAGTGATCCCCGTGATTTTATGGAATAAAAGAAATTTGACTTTTGACTTTGACCTTGACAAGATTTTATTTTAATATACCTACTTCGGCTAGCCTCAGCATAGTCAGTAGAAGCTCTATTTTCTGCACTTTATGTTGTAAGTTTAATGCTGGACTGGGAGTAAAGAAAAAACAGAATGCGTCCAGCTGCTTCTCTCTCCCCGAGCATGTCATAAAAGTCGACTAAGGGATAGTATCAATATATACTTCCGAAGCGTCACAAATTTAACAGTTAAATTGTAAGCAGTATGTTAAGGTTCACGATCGTTCGACAATTTACAATCTCGCGAAATAGATTATAATCTAACGGTATTTACAATTTTACGGTGACAAATATATTTATTTTTAACGATTGTAATTTATCTTCCTAGGAGTCCATAGCACACATACTAAATCGTAGATTTCGGTAGCGGGTGTGCATTTATGTGTTTTTTATGTAGTCAGGAAACATTTAATAGCGATTCCCTTTAGAACGAAGTTTACGGTGATCGCGGGTCGAAGCCATATAAAATTACAGCATCGTCAAAAAATCACTGAAACGCAATCATGTTTTTATTGACTTACTTATGTAGGTACAGTTAACTTCAAAACCAAATGTAATGGGAATTCGAGAGATTCAAAGTTTGTACGTCAATGTGTCCTTCCGGAGGTAGTAAGTGCAATATATGAATAAGAATAGTACGTTTATTTATTTTATAATTGTGTTCGCGCGCGGTTTATATTATCATACAGCCAGTTACTTGTTTATACAATGTCGTGATCGATCTCTTTGGTGATTGGAACATTTACTAACAATATCCACATTCCAAACTGAAATCACTTTTAGTCCCTGTTTACGAAAACTAGCTTTTTTGAATAGAAGTGATAAAAGTGTAGTTTTAGGTCGAAAGATGAATATAGGCTATTTTAAATCGGAAAACCTGGTTTTAAATACAAACTTAAAAACTATTACATTGATTGTCTGGGCTGTGTTATGTAATGTCACGGTGTCTATGCTATTCAGATTTTTGCATTCCCATAATCAAAAATACGTTTTTCCGACATCAATCAAATCTAGCTTTGGCTTTGCTCAGAGATGTTGAGATGAAACGTAAGGGTGTGATCAAAGGTTGAACTCAACTCTAATCTATTGAGCACTACTATTGCTTCACCTGTGACATAAGCGAAACACGAACAGCGTTCTGCGCAATCCCCGCCACTTGGTACATGACACTTTCTTTGGCTGTGCCGCTCAAAATGTTCTGAACCGTGTGTCATGCAACGTGCTACCGCGCGGGTTACCAAATTTACAATCTGTTCTACATGATCTGGCTGGTCTGCTCTATGATGACGGTAAGAAGCCCGACAGTATGACGTTAGTTCCTTGGGAGAAGAGAAAGCCTGATGTGGGACGCCACAAGCGTAGATACCCTTGCGCGTTCTCATTCGAGGGGACTTCAGTTAGGGCCGTAGCGGCAAAAGATTCGGCCGAGGATCTCAATAGGCGCAAATATACTTCGACAGGGCTTATGTGTTTGAGCCCTTTGGGGTCGGGCCCTTTTTTCGTGGGGCATTGCTTCGACCAAACGCCCTGAAAGAATTTTGATAACGCGGTGAATAGTCGTGCTCCACGAACTAGCCTATTTACGCCTTTTGAGATCCTCGGCTAAAACTCCCGCCACGTCGGCCCTAACTGAAGCCCCTAGCATATAGGAGGCGTGCTTTTCAGTTGGGTTTTTTTCTAGTGATTTAACCCTGCGATCGGTCTCTCCGCACGTCTCACGTTTTGTTGTGATCCACGCGTTTCATCTTTGTGTGTACAGCGTCTTAGCTAGGTGCGCGCCAACAGATTCTGTTTGAATAATGCTCGCCTCGCTGGTGTAGACGGGGTTTAATGATGTAACTTGAGGATTATCGTGAATGAGTACCACATCTTTACCGAACATCCTCAATATAAAAAGAATATTAAATCTGTGTGTCTGCTACAGCAGTAAGCGATTTAGAACTTTGTTTCAAATGAAAAAAGGATTATGGAGTAGTATCAACTTACTTCCCTAATTAATAAGGGAATGATCTGCTTTGAAACACTTGTTATGCTAAAAGTTTTACTACTATTGAGTATATGTGACCATAGCTTAATGATGTGTGTTGTATTTGTCCTGTATTCTGTATGTCTTTATTATATTTATGGCGCTCTTTTTTTAGCTTTTGAAGCGCTCGTGGCGTAGCTTGCTTAGACATTCTTGATTGATCGTTGAAGTTAAGCAACGTTGTGCGCGGTCACAATTTGGATGGGTGACCGCAAGTGGCATTGCGAGCTGAGTGCTTCCGTGCTTCGGAGGGCACGTTAAATTGTTGGTCCCGGCTTTTAAGTCGTTAAGCCATGACGAAGGCTTTTAAGCGGCCTAAAAACTCCGTCACAAGAGTTGGCCACTAGCTCATACACTTACTTTTTTATTATTTTTTAAATGGGTCAATATTCAAAACAAAAACCTATCGCTCTTGTCTTGAATCTCCCAAAGATAATATTTCCTAAGCCGCTTATCAAAATGAAGGCCAATATAAAACTATAGGCTTACTTATTAAAGACCTCCATATCAGAATAGATTAAAATCACCAGATAGGTCAGCCTACTACGCAGATTTCGAAGATAAGGCCAGTTACTTTTGGAACAATATGTATATTGTAGGATCTTCTGAGCTTATTACGACATCCCACACGCTCTTTTTTCATAACAAAACTTCAAAGGCCTTATTACTTTTCTTCAGGTAAAAGTTGCGGGCCATTTTGTACCAAATCTCTTTTATTAAACCACAAAGCCGCCGTAAAAATGCACAGTAAAAATGAAGAAGAATGTCATGGAACATTAAAAATTTTACCTTGCACTTACCTTTTTAATGTACATACATACATACATTAATATCACGCCCGTATCTCTAATAACGTGCGAAAAGCCACAATTAATCATAAGAAACCATGCAGTTACTCCTAGTTCAAAGTTCCAAGATAGTTATGGTGACAGGAATTTTTTTTTATTAGTAAAAAAACCGGTCAAAAGCGGGCCGAATTCGCACATGAAGAGTTCTATACCATCGTACATATAAATAAATGTTTTTTGTATGGGGCCTCCTTTTATTAATTTATTATTTGTTGTTGAGCACTGGTGGTCTAGTTGGTAGCCTTCCGATCCTAAGGTTCAAACCCGATCGTGTATCAATGGATTTATCAGTGCGAAAAATTTATATGCGCTATACCAGTACTCTCAAACTGTGAAGGAAAACACCGTGAGGAAACCCGCAGCTTAGTCAGCTGCGCACGTATTGACCATGTCTTTCCTGTGGACAAGGCCGTCTTAGAGAATGGAATAAGTGCTGAGCAAGCCTACTTCATCTTAATTCGTCCCGGGCACTACAGCGTCGCGTTTGTGTAGGTAAAAGTTGCCTCCTGACTCTGTATAAATCATCTACTATACCTAGATGGTAAAAAAGGCATTAGTTTATTTGTTGATATAGCTCTATGAAAATTTCAACTCTCTATACTTATGAGATATAGCCCGCTGACAGATGGACGAACGAATGGGCGGACGGACGGACAGGGTCCCGTTGGTACCCTTCGGGTACGGAACCCTAAAAGCGCTCTATTCTTAAAAGCACTTCAGTATACGTAATTTTCTTTGTAACCTATTCACATAATCGATAAATTACTTAGCGCGACCTCGAAACTGCAAATGCTCACAGCGAAACAACATCAACTCAATATTATATTCATACCACGTAAAAAGGTTAATAATAAAATAAACGATACAAGAAACAACTACGATCAAAAACTTTTATATCACAGATAACCGCGTTTAAATAACTTCTTGATCCGTGAAAACTTTTTAGGGTTCCGTACCCTAAGGGTGCCAACGGGACCCTATTACTAAACCTCCGCTGTTCGTTCGTCCGTTTATCCTCCATTGGTGCACGTCCGGATTAGAACCCACTAAGAGCCTTGCGCACGACGTTTTTTGAACGTCCTTATACTTTTTATGGTTGATCCACCATGTATCTATCTATCTAGTCGTGTCACTAGTTTTTTTTCGAACCAGGGTGGTGAAAGAATTTAAAGTGCGCCTTAAAGGCTCCTTTCGTGCACTAAGAAAAGAATTCCGAAATAGAATACCACACAAAGAATTGTGTAGAACTCCTACATACGAGTACATACATATTATCACGGCCGTATCCCTAATGGGTGGGCAGAGCCACAAGTAATCATAAGAAAACTCTCAGCCACTCCTGATCCAAGAGTACCAAGATGGATATGGTGAACCATGGTGACAGGTGATCAGCCCATCGCTCATTAGACGGTCCATGTTCATGTTGGAGAGGATGCAATACAAGGAGTACCTTGTCGACTTTTTCAATATGTTCGGGGAGAAAAGCCTAATTTAGATTTTTCATTACATTTGTTTAAAGTGCGCCTCAAAGGCTCTTTTTATGTTTCGAACATGTTTTCGGTTCCACGATATGCCGGTTTCCTCACGATGTTTTCACTCATCGTTTGAGAGTACTGGTATAGTGCTCATAAATGTTTCGAGCAGAAAAATCCATTGGTACAAAACCGCATTCGAACCCATTACCTTACGATCGGAAGGTGGGGTACTAGACCACTAATGCTATAGGATTGGAAAGAGTAGTCCAGACCAGTTTCACAGTTAAAAATATACAAATAGATTACAATTATTTTTCAGGCTGAAAGGACCTCGAGAATGCCAAAACTCGAAAACCTCGATGATCCTAATTGGGAGTCAACCAAATATTCCATTTGGCACACGCATAAGTACTTTTTGCACAGTAATGGAAAGAGACTTCATTTATTTTCGTAAATGATATTTATTCATAACATTATTGAAATGTGACAGGCGATCGTTTGGATAAGTTATGTGGGCCCAAGTCATAGGCGATAGCTAATAAATCATATATACTTTGTCCTTATGTTTAGTGGGTCTATCATGTGTTTAAACTATAATCTCTAGTGACTGTGGAGAAAAATAATATGTCTGTAGCGCCAAGACAAATTGATTTAGAATGTGCTCCCGAATTCAAGAAAATTTATTTATGTTCAACCTGTAGTCTTAAATTACCCCTTAATAGTTTCAGACTACACTAGCTAGTAGTAAATCTCATGGTAGAGCCAAAGGAGGCCTTCGGGCGTTCCAAATTGCTAATAAACCGACCTTACTAAAACAGTCCCCACGTCAAAAGTTCTTCGAATCTTGTTATACGTCCAAACTATCAAACCCTGGGCCAAATTGTAACAGGGACACACAATTTGACAAAGACAACAAGGCTATGGACAATACAATTTATTAAAATATATTAAAAAAAACTTCGGGACAGTGTTTTGTTTCGTAAAATTTAAAATTTATTATTATTATAACTAAAGTTGGTAATTTAAGTACCCACTAACGAGTATGAACTTTTTTAAATACTTACCTACATTTTTTTAATGGTAAAGTCCCTATGTGCTTTTATATTGTTCCGTATTGAATAAAACAGAATATATGAATGAGAATAACTTAAATATGCTTCTATCTTCCATCAATCAACAAATCGATTGTATTTTTTAGTAGCTTCTGCCCACGGTTTCACTCACTTAATACCAAAACAAAAGTAGCCTATCGTTATTCCAGGTCACGTGGAACACAAACTATGATATTCCAAGTTTCATTCAAATCCGTTAGTCAATCATTCAAGTCCAAATTTCACAAATGTCAGCTGGAAGAAATTGCTGATTAGTATTAAGTTTGACAAATGTGTTTTTATTTTAGCAATAAATAATTTTCTATTTATTGAGTTATTCCGTTCACAAACATTCAAACATCATCACAAACTTTGTTTTTTAATAGTAGGATTTCCAAAATCCAATAAACACCTTACAATTTACGCTCTTTTGTGTTCTATTTACGTGTTTTCAATGTGTTTATAAATTCTGTTTTATTTACCTGAAGGCGTTCAGGAGTGATGTGAGAATTGCTGCCAGATCAAAAAACTTATTCAACGCTAGGACGACACGAAAGGATCCTTTAAAAATGCGCTGGATTTCGCGCTAAATTAACATTTTTTTTTATTATAGAATAAATATAATACAGATTGTTTAGGTCATTTTATTATATAGACACAAAAACGCCAAATACACTCAAAACAAAATATTTGGACTATTCTTTGTATTGTAACTTCCAAGTAACTTTTAACTTACCTAGTTGTGCTCTGAACAACTGACTGAATGAATGAGTGAAAATAAGTCAACGAACGAAAATTTGAATAAAGGGGATTTTATCGGTAATATAGACGTTAGTCTATACATTACATAAAGGAAAAAAGCGCTAGATTATCCGCTAGGTGCTAAAAAAATTCATGCGCCAAGATCTATAGTACAAGCTTTGCTTAGTTTGGGGCTAGATGGCGTTGTATGAAGTGACCAAAAATATTTATTTATTTACAAAAAGAGCTTAGTTAGCTGTATTCTGTTTATTTGGGCTGAGTGTATCCACAACCAATTAAATTGTTTCACTGTCTCTCTCAAAGAGAGTGGGCGCTATGTTCGTTAATATGCTTTGACAATATGTGGATGGCTTTTAGTACTAATTCGGTTTTCAACCACTATCAAGATTGACAATCTTATTAATTAAGTGACTTTGTGTTCCATAGGAATTCTACTCTATTACTTCTCTGCTGGAGTAAAGAAATAACATAAAATGCGTCCAGCTGCTTCTCTCCCCGAGTATGTCGTAAAAGTCGACTAAGGGATAGTATCCTCTCCAACATGATGGACCACCTATATGGGCGATGGGCTGATCACCTGTCATCTTAGGACATCAGAAGTGGCTGTAATTTTTCTTATGATTACTTCCGGCTCTGCCCACCCCATTAGGGATACGGGCGTAATAATATTTATGTACCTATGTGAAAATTCTACACAATTATTTGTGTATATACACAATTATTCCATTTCGGGAATTCCTTTCTTAGTGCATCAACCATAAAAAGTATCCAAAGGACGTTCAAAAAACGTCGCGTGCAAGGCTCTTAGTGTTCAAATCCTGATGTGCACCAATGCATTTTTTAGTACGAAATCTTTATGTGCGCTATACCAGTACCTACTCTCAAACGGTGATGGAAAACGTTGGGAGGGAACTGGCATGTCGTAGAACCGTAGAAAGCTCGAAAACATGTGTCAAGTGCACGAAAGGAGCCTTCAACGTGCTTTAAATCCTTTCATCACACTGGTTCAACTAGTAGGTACCTAGTATCTCGTAGTGAAGCGCTCGTGACGTAGCTTGCTTAGACGTTCTTGATTGACCGTTGAAGTTAAGCAACGTTGTGCGCGGTCACAATTAGGATGGCTAATCGCAAGTGGCATTACGAGCTGAGCGCTTCTGTGCTTCGGAGGGCACGTTAAATTGTCGGTCCAAGTCGTTAAGCCATGACGGAGGCGGACTAAAAACTCCGTTACAAGAGCTGGCCACTAGCTCATACTTATTTACTTACCTAGGTACAATTAAAAAGTACCAAGTAAAATTATATTCCGTTGATATTTTTAGCTGACATACTAAGATAATTTTATTTTCCAATTTAAACCTATTTTTTTTGCGTGCTGTATTTAACGGTGAAGTGTGTGAAACAATTTATTTATTTTAAGTACATATTCTATGACCATTTCATTAGTATCTGAAAAAAGCATCAATTTCCTGAACAAATACTCTATGTTGAGTGGGTACTTATTGGACGGATAAATAAAGAAGTGTGTAATGTTGGACCCAACGAGCATCGTAAACATTTTGGGGGTTCGAGTGAGGTGATTCCACTCGCTGTTCTAGGCTAGGTGGAGTTTTACAGCCGAGTAACACTTGCGGATAAGGTTGGATAGGGCTCAGGCATTAGGCATTCACTAAATTCCCTGTTTATTATTCAACGTTTGTCGATATCGACAAAGATTTTTGTTAAGACGGACCAATAGGTTTATTCAGGTTTTATTTTCTTTGCTAGATAGATCAGTAGCTATCTACGAAGACCATGTAACCTTTACTCTATGAACTTATAAAAAAATATCTGTTGTATGGGGCCCTCTTTTACTTTTTATATTATTTTACTTTTATTGTTTGTTGTTACAGCGGCAATATAAATACATACCCCCGAATACTCAAACGCATCTCAAAGTTGAGCTATTCGGGGGTTACTCTGTGAAAAAAGTCTACATAAGTATTCTATCAGCCATCTTGTGCCCATAGTAAGTTTGGGGCTAAATGGCGCTGTGTGAAATGTCCACAAATATTTTTATTTATTTATTAATAATCAGTCAAAATATGTTAATCGTTGGTCGTTGTGGGGCATCACGCAATTACTGCGGAACCACATGCCGGTCAGAATAATATGATGTCCGCTATAAAGAGGAGGAAGCTAAAGACATAAAATGGCGATAACAGTGGAATATTTTACCACATAATGTTGGGGATAATATGTTTACACAGTGCGTAGGTACACTACTACAGTATACAGTGCGTATACTACTACAGTATACAGTGCGTATACTACTACAGTATACAGTGCGTACACTTCTACAACCAACATAGTCCATTCGATTCCATCGATTTTGATCGGCCGAGTTTAGCCGATGGCGTCCGACCATACTTCGGTCGATGACAGGTTTGGTAATGTCTGGTAATGCCTTATGTCGACCACTGTCAGAAGAAGTGACGGTTGTTAGGGACGTACCCGAAGGGTGCCAATGGGACCCTATTACTAAGCCTTCGCTATCCGTCCGTGTGTCTGTCCGGTCATTCAGCAGGCTGTATTTCATACCGTAATAATGTAGAGAGTTGAAATATTCACATAGTTTGAATTTCCATTGCAGCTATAACAAATAATAAAAAAATAAGAGGGAGCCCCATACAAGAAAAAATACGAGAAATGTACACTATTTTGCGATGAGAATGGTGAGATTATGATGAACTGTTAATTAAACAAAGATATGAGAGAAAAGGCATAAAAGTAATATTGGGTGCACTAACCCTCACTCTAGGAGTATATAACCTGTGTTGTGGGGGTTACTTCTCTTTCGTATTTGGTCAAATAATATGTTTTGGTTATTTTATTATCGGCATGGGGAGCTCTAAGATTAAAATACCAAATAGATAGTGGGCTTAAAAGTAAATTGGGCAAATTCGAAATAAAAATGGCTGATAATGTGGATGGAAATAGTGAAATTCTTTGGGCGTGGGAGAGCGTGTTTAAATGATAGAGTGGGTGTACTATAGTGTAAAGATGTTACAATTATGTATAAAGGGTTGGTTCAGTTATTATTTTAATTATGTATTCGGACAATTCGGTTTTAGTAGCACGAAGTTTGCCGAGGCGCACAATATTTGTGGTATACTGTACTCGGATAAATACTATTGCCGAGATCGAATTATCTTTGAATGTCGATTAGGAACAATAGTCACTAGCGCGACCGCTATCTCGGATCAGACTTGTCCTCAATCTGTTATCTTAACTTGAGATTAGGGAAGTTAGTGAGCTATTAAAATTTACTGCCGTACAGCACAAGAGGCCATTACCCAAAGCTGTGATTGTACAGACTTGCGACTTTTGACACGAGATAGTGAGATTTGTCGCGCAATGTGATTCTATACAGTTTACAATAAATATATAAATAGATATTTGTGGACATTCCACACAGCGCCATCTAGCCCCAAACTAAGCAAAGCTTGTACTATGGGAACTAGATGGCTGATAGAATAATTATATACTTTTTTTTATAAATACATACTTACAATACATAATATTACATACAACACCAAGACCCGGAAGAAATATTTGCAGAAGATGCAAACATTTCTCCCGTAACGGGAATCGAACCCTCGCCTCTCGCCGAGCACTCGCCCGCCGCGCCATTGAAGTCGTCAGCAACAATAAAAAACATATGAATCTAAGTGAAGCAATTTTCAAAGCAACCGTTTTCAGGGCTTGCCTAAAACTTTTTACCTATTTATTCACTGTCAAATTATGTGAGTTTCGTGAGAAAATAGAGCTGAAAACTAAAATAGAATTCGATTTTACTCAACTGATTCGGATAAAACTTGGATATTATTCATGACCAAATGTAAAAGCATCATGAATTCTTTATGAAAAGACTCCTCAACTGCTAAAGCTCATTTAAGAAATAAACAAAAAAAGTCGCCGGTAGCGGTATTTCAGCCTTCATTTAGAGCTATTAGATCAAGTGCAATGTCGCGCGTCCCGATCGTTCGCAAACGGACGATTAGCTAAACACGTAAACTGGAGTAAGTACAGTTCAAGTTCAGACAATGGTTTACGTAGGTAATAGGTATTAATTAAGTACAATGTAAGTACGTGTAATAAAACTCGATTTATAACTGAAAATATTTGTTTATTATTACTTTTTAGTTCCGAAATCCTTAAAAGCTTTGAAGTTACATCGACATAGCTCTTAAAATAAGCAAGTAGGTAGCTGATGATGATAAAAGGGATATTTTAATTATTATTATTGTGCTGTACATGTTATAAAAAAAGAGGAAGACTTTATTACAATTTGCATGTTCTGCAAATATTTCTTCCGGGTCTGGGTGTTGTGGTACCATGGTACTCATAGTTTCTGATACCCACGACACAGGGAAACCTAGTGTGGGGTGGGGTAATTGTGGTATGTGACTGGGTGTGTTGGGTGTTATTTATTTATTTAAAATAAACGAAATTATGATTTTACCAGCTTTTGCCCGCGGCTTCACTCGCGTGGTATCCGGACGTAAAGTATTCTTTATGTTATTCCAGCATACATACTATGTACATTCCAAGTTTCATTTAAATCCGTTCAGCCGTTACGGCGTGATCGAGGCACAAACATACATCGTCACATCCACACATCCTTACATTCTCACAAACTTTAGCATTTATAATATTAGTAGGATTATCAAAAAGCATAATTATAATCCCAGCAAAGCCAGAGCGTCAAAAATTACCTTTATACAAACTTGTTGCCACAAAAATATGTTTATAAGGATGTTGGAATATGAATTGTTCGGTTAACCTACTTACAAAATTTCGTACTGCTTCTTACAAAAATAAAATCCTGTTCTGTTACGTTCAAACAAGCCACTTTCAACAGAATTTGAAACTTACACACTCGGGGTGTGGAGTTCCTGTGATACGAGGACAATTATTTTGATATATGAGTGTGTAATAGCGGATTTTGCTCACGAAAATCTATGTCTAGAACTCTGATCTTAGTTAATAAATAATAAATAAATAACACCCAACAGTCACATACATAGTCCTGAAACTACGAGTACCATGGTACCACAACACTCAGACCCGCAAGAAATATTAGCAGAACATGCAAACATTTCTTCTGCAGCGGGAATCGAACCCGCGCCTCTTGCGTCTCCGCCGAGCAATCGCCCGCCACGCCACCGAGGTCGTCAATATATAATAAAATGTGTTTATTCAAAAAGAAAATGAATTTCCAACATTTTTTTTGGTTCCTCATTCAGCGCTTCAATTACGACATGAATGAGTCACAAGCACTCAAATATCCTCGCGAGCTCTAAGGTATCAAACTATTAATAAAAAGGTTTACAGAATCAATACCTACTAGTTAATTTGATGTGAATTGGCTGTACGCGATGTAACCAGTTACATTTGCTTTTCAGTGGGTGTGCTCATGACGTCAATCGTAGGCACAATAAGCACTTTGTTTTCATATAAATTGACGCATTCGATTCAATTTATGGAGGGCAATCACGCTATTTTTCATTGACGTTTTGACTTTAGCAAAAACTTTCAATTATACCAACTAGATTAAACTAAAAAGTCGTAAATCGTTCATTCTTTTTTTTACCTTTCATACTTTTTTTTGAGTATTATATTTATTCATTTAGATATTATACACTTAAGTTAAATTGTCGGCATAATAATAATTGTCCTATCTCATGGGAGAAGCCGTTGGCTCCTGAAACACAATTTTTACTAGTTCAGGAGCCTAAGGATTCATTTATATTGTAACCATTTTATTATGTCAATAAATTGATTTGTTTGTTTGTTGTTGTTTGTTGTAAAAGTCGACTAAGGGATAGTATCCTCTCCAACATAATGAGATACAATAAGCAAGTATTCCCAAGGAGGGTTGATGTCAGGCAGGCGGCCGGTCATAAAACACTTTGGCCAAAAACTCTTAGAGCATGATTCAAGGAACATGCTGTGCCGACCCCACATAGAGTGGGATCAGGGCAGGAAGATGATGATGATAATGATTAAACTGGTCTGAAATGGCAACTCACATTTTTTTTACTTTAGTAAAAACGTTCAATTAACAAACTGCTACTTCAATTAAGAAAATGAACAAACTGAATTGGCTGTTGGCTGGTCATGCCAAAGAGCCGACAACCGCTGAGGTAAACGAGTTCTTGAGTCGAGACCGCGACTCTGCAAACGTAATGTAGGACGCCCTCCGGCTAGCTAGGTGGAGTGACGATCTGCGAAAGGCTGTTGGCAGAGTTGTGTCAAGACGAAGATAGGGCACGATGGCGCTCATTGGAGGAAGCCTATGTCCAGCAGTAGATTGCTATAGGCCGATGATGATGACGACGAAAATGTAAAAAAAATAGCGCTGATCTGTAATAACAACATTATGACGACCTCGGTGGTGTGGCGGGCGAATGCTCGGCTGAGATGCAAGAGGCGTGGGTTCGATTCCCGCTACGGCAGAAATGTTGGTGTGTTCTGGGTCTGGGCGTTGTAGTATTATATATTCTATCAGCCATCTGGTGCCCATAATACAAGCTTTGCTTAGTTTGGGGCTAGATGCCGTTGTGTGAAATGTAGACAAATATTTATTATTTATTTATTTAATATAATGACGGGGACATATTTTTAGGAAATTAGTGCTCTAGAGTGGACCAGACACAAAACGAAGTTTCCCAAACTTGCTCGTGCTGTGTTGGCGGTGTGCCACCTTGCAATTTGAAATGCATATAGACACGTCATAAGTGGTCCCCGAACACACGAAGTGTTACGATATAAATGAAATAAACTCAATTTAAAGTGTTTTTAGTATTCCGTACCCGAAGGGTGCCCAATTGACCCTATTACTAAGCCACCGCTGTCCGTTCGTCCGTCCGTCTGTCAGTGGGCTGTATGCCATGAACCGTAATAAATAGAGAGTAGAAATTTTCACAAAAAGTGTATCTCTATTGCCGCTATAACAACAAATAATAAAATAAAAGGGTACCTACCACACTAGAAATATTTATGTACATGTACGATGGTACGGAACCCTTCTTGAGAAAATTCGACTCGCACTTCAATATAACTATATATAAATAAATAAATATTTAAGGACATCACACAACTCCAAACTAAGCATGTAAATCCACAAGGTATCAACAGATTTTGCGTCCATAATTTAAAATTAAAGCCACATTTATATTCTAAGCCCGCAGAAAACACTGCCTTAATATTTGCCAACCTTAAACTCTAGTTCTAGTTTAATAAAGGCAGGCCGGTGGCCGCATTCATTAATCTACCGGCATTCCAGCGTCGGTCGTGTCTCGGGCGTTCCATTGACGACTAAAATTAATTCTAAAAAGCAGTCACCGTAATCTTTTCTCCCATTGTTGTGACGAAGTTATGAGTTCCGATCGGAAGTGTTTATAACAAAATCTGTTGCCGTCTTAAAACAACGTATTGGAAAAGGGCTAGATACATATCTGCTGGACTGGGAGTAAAGAAAAAACATAGAATGCGTCCAGCTGCTTCTCACCCCGAGCATGTCATAAAAATCGAATAAGGAGTAGTATTCGCTCCAACACGAACATAGACCTAGATAGGTCTATGTTCGTGTTGGCCATCGTCCATTAGATAATGGGCGATGGGCTGATCACTTGTTACCATGGTTCACCATACCCATCTTGGGACTTTTGGATCAGAAGTGGCTGAAAGTTTTCTTATGATTACTTGTGGCTCTGTATGCACTACTAGTTCTTTTGAACCAGTGTGGTGAAGGATGATGCTCCTTTCGTGCGTTTAATCTTTTCTAGTTTTTGTTAGGTTCTACAACATGCCAAGCCAGGTGAAGTGCCTTAAAGGGCATGCATGAAAAAGGTGATGAGAGTGTATGTCAGGACCGGGCAAATGACCCATTTATGAAACTAGCTTGATATTGTTGTATGTTCTAAAACAGAAGAAAAACTAAGGTATATTATAACATTAGATGTTGTAAGAAAGCGTCAGGAGAGGCAACTTTTGCCTATACTAAAATAACAAAGAAAGATCAGTTTCGAACTATCAAGCTTAGAAACTATTGACTGGTATAACTTATTTCTTTCATTTATAGTTCTTCGCCCGTTCCATACCTAGGCTGTTACAATTCCTTTACAAAATAGAGCAAAGTATTTTAGACAAAAAGCTTTAAATCGAGTACGCCGCTATAAGCCAGTAACTAGCGTCAAGAAGCCTGTGGTTTTAGTTTATTCTGCCTATTTATTAAAAAAGGTACGTACCAAACTCTGGAGGCTTGTTTGAATTGAATTTTCAAAGCCGGAATATAAATTATCTCGATCCAAACTGTAAGTGAAATAAAAGGAAAATTCTTGTGACAAATTCGTAATTCTGCCGAATGCACAGTTCTTCGTACCAACGTGTCAATTAAATGTTTGGTGAAACTGGATTTATGAAATAACGCGGACTCGATAATATTAAAAATCCTTGATATTTTTATGGAAAGTTGGTGAGAATTTTTTCTTTAATCACGTTGTTACTGCTGAAATAAAATTTGGAATTACATAGTCTGAAACTAGGAATGACTTTAGATCCGCGTACCGAGCAACCGAGGTACAATACGCGAACGAAACCGCGGGAGGAAACAAGTTTAAAAATAATTTCTACTAATATTATAAATGCGAAAGTTTGTGTGTGTGTGTGAATATTTGTTACCCCGCATATCCGTGATTATTAAACCAAATTTAATAAATGTAAATAGAGTTAATAATTTCGATTCTTGAACAACAATTTTCGAAAATCAACACCTAAGAGGGTGGTAAAGTTTCTATGGTAAAAAATATGCCTTTGTTCGATTCGCTCAAAATTCGGTAAGAATAAACTTTAAACTAAATAATAAAAAAACATTTTGTTTTTTTTTTTCAAAATTACCCGAATGAAAAATGTAAGCGAATTGAAAATTCGTTCAAAAAGTGAAAAGTTAACCGCACCGCATAAAAAGCTTCGTCGGGTTTGATTCCCACAGTGGGAGAGTTGTTTGCATGATCTTTAAACACTTCTTCCATCTGAATATTGTGGTACCATGGTTCTAAGATTTTGATATCCACATCATAGTGTATCATAGTGAGAGCACTGGTGGTCTAGTTGGTAGTGACCCCGCCTTCCGATAATAAGGTCGTGGGTTCAAACCCGGTCGTGTACCAATGGATTTTTCTTTGTGAAAAATTTATGTGCGCTGTACCAGTACTCTCAAACGGTGAAGGTCACGTATTGACCTCGTCTTTCCTGTGGACAAGGCCGACTAAGCTGAGAGGATGGAATAGGTGCTGGGCAAGCCTACTCCATCTTAATTCGTCCCGGGCACTACAGCGTCCCGTTTGTGAAGGTAAAAAGTTGCCTCCTGACACTGTATAAATCATCTACTATTATGGTTAAAGGCCTTAGTTTAGTGTATCATAGTGTGGAATCAGGACAATGTATGTAAGTAACTGTTGGGCGTTTTATTTTATTTTATAGAATGCGTCCAGCTGCTTCTCTCCCCGAGCAAGTTGTAAAAGTCAACTAAGACGTAGTATACTCTCCAACATGATGATCTTTATTATGGGCGATCGATGGGCTGATCACCTGTCACCATGGTTCACCATTTCCATGACTGAATTTTTGGATCAGGAGTGGCTGCAAGTTTTCTTATGATTACTTATTGCTCTGCCCAACCAGTTATAGGCGTGATAATTATGTATGTATAAAAGGGTTTACGTTTTACAAGTGTCAAAGTATTGCGTGTTCAATTGTAAATAATGTGGTCATTAGGCAAGAACATTATTTTGCACTGAACGTTTAAAATTATAGCATGAATGATGGTCACGCTCAGATTTGAATGCGTGACGGTCTTTTATAAACGAAAATTACATTAAATAATAAAATAAGCCGTTGAAAATATGTGCTATATTTTTTTATTAAATCTTTCCCCGAGCATGTTGTAAGAGTCGACTAAGGGATAGTATCCTCTACTACATGATGGACCATCTATTTGGGCGATGATGGGCTGATCACCTGTCATCATAGTTCAAAATGCATGTAGGTATCTATTACAAAAAAATACTAAAGGATAATCACCAAAATAAAACTTTACAATAATGTAGAAAATAAAATAAAATGAATGCCTAACTTGAATCTGCTAACGTGATATGTACCAGCGGTATCTACATTAACTGAGCTAAATGACTCTAACCTTTAATTTTTATTTTAATATAGAACACAGTTACAAAGACAAACTATAATAACATTAAAAACTTTAAGATAATCAGTATAATAATAAGAAATAAAAATGAGTTTTTTATCTGAGTTCGCCTACAGATAGAAAACAGAGCTCAGATCACCGACCGCAGGTAAGGTCCCCAAAAGGCTGGCGAATAAAATGACTCTAATAAATTTTCTATGTTGGTTTGTTTGTAAAAGGCAGTCCTAAATACTCCTGAACCGTTTTTTGAAAAAACAAAACCACGTGTAGAAAACTAGGTATATGTATACACTATCCTTATGTGTTATATTATTTTATTCCCACGCGGGTAAAAACGCGCAGGAATATAATTAGAGCTAGTTGAAAACTTATCTTTGACAACCTCGGTGGCTTGGCGGGCGAGTGCTTGGCTGAGATGCAAGAGGCGCGAATTCGATTCCTACGGGGAAATATTTGTATGTTCTGCAAATACTCGTATTTCCTCCGGGTCTGGGTGTTGTAATTTCTTGTATTATAAGTATGTGTTTATAAAAAAAAGTATTTATGTATTCTATCGGCCATCTGGCGTCCATAGTACAAGCTTTGCTTAGTTTGGTGCTAGATTGCGCTGTGTGAAATTTTCACAAACATTTAAAAACATAACAGTGTTACAAACTAAGACAGCGAAAGTTGGAATGTACTTAGTTGCAGACTACCTGTGACCGAATGGGAAAACTTTAAAATGTTCACATTGTGTAACATTGTAACCACCCATCTCCTTGATGATATTCAATCTAGCTTCCGTCCGCCACTTCGTTCGCGTTGTACCTGGCTGAATACATTTCAGCATTAGGAATATTTCATTATATTTTTCTTATATTTATTTTTACATATACATATTAACACGCCCGTATACCTAAGTAAGGCAGAGCTACAAGTATAAGAATACTTACAGCCACTCCTGATTCAAAGTCCCAAGATGGATATGGTGAACCATGGTGACAGGTGATCAGTCGATCGTTCATATAGATGGTCCATCATGCTGAGGACACTATCCCTTAGTCGATTTTTACGACATGCTCGGGGAGAGAAGCAGCTGGACGCATTCTATGTGTTTTTCTTACTCCCAGACAAGCTTAGGAGTACTTTTTTTTTATATAAACAATATGATTTATATTATTTCAAATTTAACCATAGGTAATAAAACTATAATAACACATTAAAAACTTTTAGCTACTCGGTACGATAATTTTATTCTAAGCTTTGAAATCCGTTCAACCATAACAATGTTTAGAAAGCTCTAATTTATAATACTTTAAACAATTTGGAGTTTCCCTCGTTATCCTTAATGTATTTCATTTAGGTGTCAGAGAACTCCTCCCTGCGGCAGTAAACAATAACGACAGTGAGGAATGAAGCTGGGCTGAGGCCGATCTGAGGCTTCTTTCACTGCTTAAGGTAGATTCTCGAAGGTAGTGTACGCTTATCTTCCACGCTTGGTCGCGTTACTAACAGGTGTAAATGCAACATAGATTGAAGACGTGTCCAAGTGATCCCAGTGATTTTAAGGAATAAAAAAGTTTGACTTTGACTTTGACTTAAGTGGTATTTGCAAGTCAGACTCTTCTCTTATCTGCAAGGTTTTGAATTGCTATAAACTTAACGTATCAACATCATCAGAATCTGCTCTTATCTCAATTACGTGGGGTCGGCACAACATGTATTTTTCTTCCACTCTATCAGCAGTCATCTCAATTCACTTACTCATGTCATCTCAGGGTATTCTCCATGCCCTGCCATAAACTTCTATTCCATACTATTCGAATACATAGTTCAAATAGTACCACGTTCATTCACTTGATTCATTTTTATTAGCTAATTTATTTGCTACGAGCTATTTTTGGAGTCAACTAATAAAAGAGTAGGTACATTTTGGGCGTGTTAGTTACCTACGCTTATGGCGCTAGATGGGACGTGACTGACTTCAGCGTGGGAGTGGAACAGCCTTAAATGGTCTTGGAAACTGCAATGAGCTACTTCAAGGTAGAGCTTGAAGGAGAGGGGATATGCATGGAATAATAATGCATTGTACTTTCTCATTTTAAGAGAAAATGCGAGTGGTCTTTATGGAAACGCTCTCGTCTGTTTTCTTTCTATGACTTTAAAGCAATGATTTTTTACATTAAAATAAATATCAACCCCTTGTCTATCCCTATGTATTCCTTTTTGATGGTACATTATCTTTATAAGCACTAGAACCCTCACAAAATGCTCAAAATTTCCTATTTAGACCGCTGTCAACAGAGGCCTAGTGTACAAATTTAGCAACTATTAATGAATAAAGAAAAACATAGAGACACAGTAAACATCCTTCTTATTCAGTTAATAAAATATCTTTTAAATTGGTCCAATATTAGAGAAGGAAATAGGCGAGAACCAAACCTCAAATTATGACTTCTTACTTAGGCTATTCAGTCAGATCTGCAGTTGTCCTTATCGCACGGCCGGACGCCGAGCGCTCGCAGATCGACAGCGATAGTTTTTATCTACAAATACCTACTTAATTTTCAAAAGTCTCTGCGCCCGCATTTCCTCTTAAGTCCTATCTCTAGAGAAAAATGAGGCATTCTAATGCAATGACTTTATTTGATAAAATGAATAAGAAAATTTGTATATTTCTATTCTAATATAAAAACTAGTTGTAATACAAAAACAAATCTTACAATTTACACTGTTTTTACCCTACTGCGAAGGAGGAGGGTAATGTGTTTGGGGTGTATATGAAGTGTCAAATAATCCAATATCCCTCCTATGCTACCAAAATCTACGCGGACCGGTTTTTGTTTTTTGAATAGGTAAATGCTTGTTTATACTCTTTATCTGTGGCCAAGCTTTTAAAACAAAGTGAAAAACAATAATCAAAGAGAGCAAAGGAAAAAGAAAAGAATAAACCGAGTACGTAATTTAACGCTGCGTTCCATAATCTAATATAAAGGACCATAAAGGACAAAACTAACGATTCAGTGTCTTTAAAGAAGATAAATATGAAATACGAAAGAAATTACAATGCTTATAAACTGTGTGTTTCTAAAGATAAAGTAGACTTATATTTAAGTGACCAGTTTTGGCCGGATGGGATTTCTTTTAGGCGTTTTGTACATTTGGCATTGCTGATGTTGGATAAGTATGCCAGGCTGAAATGGGATTGGGTGGGACACGTCAGTCGGATGACTCCCGACATCCGCTGAACATCTGAGGAAAGGGGGTATGGCGTCAGAGACGGTTGAGAATGCGTTGGCGGAATGAGCTTGATGCCTTCGAAAGAGGGTGGTGTTAGAAAGCTCAGGACAGTACGTGGAAATTCATGGGGGAGACCTTTGCCAAGCAGTGGGACGAAAAGGTTAATCAAACTAACTAAACCAAGCAGTGATCTTTTTTTTATATTAATGGGCTCTCTCTTGACCTCAATCTGCGTCGACAAACACAGCTTTCCTTCTCTCTGACGTGTCCAAAGAAATAGATTTTCAACCTTTTTTTTTAGTCGTTCATACATGTTGGAACATCATAGAACCGTAAGACTAGTTCAAGTTCTTGCTCGCTTAGTATAACATCCATATGAACTGAAAACAACACTGTAAGTAAGCAAGTAAATTCGTATGAGCTAGCAGCCAACTTTTGTGGCGGAGTTTTTACGCCGCCTAAAGGCCTCCATCATGGCTTAACGACTTAAAAGCCGGGACCGACAATTTAAAGTGCCCTCAAAAGCACGGAAGCGCTCAGCTCGTAATTCCACTTGCGGCCACCCATCCAAATTATGACCGCACACAGCATGAAAAACCTGTGAAAACGTACCATCCGTCACATCATCATCATCAGCCTATATAAATCTATTAGACAGAAGCCTCTACAATCGAGGATAAACGGTTCTGTGCCGCCTCTATCTACCACCCGTGACCTTCACAACGTCCGTTTGAACTAAATTTAAAGTTCGCCTAACTTTCTAGGCCGCGTATATAATGACGATAGCATTTTCATGTAAATCGACATTGCTAAGGTGTGGCCTAGTAAGATAAGCACGAAGTTACTGTCAAAGTTTCGTTCCTATATATTGTACCAGTGGAATGTCCCGCGATTTGATTCGTGTTTAGTTTTTTTTTTTTCATAAAACTTCATCTGCCTGCTGCGTCCTTTAAGATTTGTATTTCGGGCTTCCTTAGTGCACCCCTACACCATAAGAGGAACACCCAATTATCGTCCCTCAAAGACTTATGGTCATTCAGTCAGTAACGTAAGAGTTTTGTATATTTCGAAAATAGATAGGCATAAGTTGGTACAGAAGACTGTAAAGTAGGCAAGTAATTTTATCGTAGCACACTTATTCTAGAGTCCGGCAAACTTAATTGAAAATTCTAAGGTTATTTCTCCTTAGAAGTCAAATATTAATTTTCAGAATATTTAAAGTTCAAAAGAACAAGAACAAGAATAAAATAACTGGACTTCTTCTCGACTCAAAGAAAAATTAAGAGCCAAATGTGTGTCGGAACGCGCACAATAAAGGATTCCGAAGTCTGGTGAGAAACTGATTGCAAACCCGACTATTTTAAACACTTCCAAAAAATTTATTGGTTTCGATTCCACAAAAAAAAAAGATTATTTTTGTTTCATAACTTCGTAAGTAGAAGTACAGCTACAATAAAAATGGATAAAATAGGAAAACCCTTTGATATAAAGCGAGGCGTAAAACAAGGTGATCCCATCTCTCCGAACCTTTTCACAGCACTGCTAGAGCATATTTTTACCAAACTGAATTGGGACAAAATGGGAATCAATATCAATGGAGAATACTTAAGCCACCTACGGTTTGCAGACGACATATTTATAATAAGCGAAAGCCATGACGACTTAACATACATGATTCAGACCCTTGACACCGAAAGTCGTAACTGTGGATTACAAATGAATGCAAGCAAAACCTGCCTCCTAACAAACAGTGATAAAACGGTGCTACACGTAGGAGAACACATCGTAAAGTACGTTGAAGAATACATCTACCTGGGACAAAGTATTTCATTTAAGGACCAATCACTTAAAGAAGTAGAAAGACGAATAAAACTCGCCTGGAATAAGTATTGGTCATTAAAACACATTTTTAAAGCTAAGGTTCCCATTGCAATAAAGAAAAGAGCTATGGACACAATAGTACTGCCCACTCTACTTTACGGATGCCAAAATTGGGCTCTATCAAAAAAAATAATTACAAAATTACAAGTCTTCCAACGCGCTACAGAAAGAAGTATGCTCAATATCAGATTGATAGACCGAATAAGAAACAGCGAAATCAGAGGAAAAACGAAATTAATAGACGCAGCTATTCTAGCTTGCCAACTAAAGTGGAGATGGGCCGGGCATGTGGCACGGACGTCAGATGGTAGGTGGACAGAGCGCGTGCTGCACTGGTACCCCCGGTCAGAGCGAAGAGCGCGCGGCCGCCCGCGCCGCCGCTGGAGAGACGACATCGAGGAAGTTGCCGGCTCTACCTGGACTAGACATGCCGCAGACAGGCCTCTGTGGCGATGGATGGAGGAGGCCTTTACTCATAAATGGGTACCCGAATAAAAAAAAAAAAAAAAAAAAAAAAAAGATATACACACATCAACATTGCCTAGGGATATTCCATTTCGAAGTGATTTGCTTATAAACTATTTGCTTTTTAGAAAAAGTTTATATATGGAATTAAACCTCTTTTGTTCCATTTTCAAAATTCGTAAAAAGTAAAAAAATAGAACGCAATAAACCATAGATAGAATGGGAACTCCGATTTAAATTTAACAACGTTAATTTTGCCTTAGATTAATTAACTTTTATTTAATTATCAATATGTGTTTTCTAAGTCATTTTTAATTTTAACGGATCTTGTGATATTCGTAATGTCATGGAACGGCGAAATTTAAGCAGAGAAGAAATGATAAGAGCAATAGGCATGTTACAAGCCAGTGCTATCCAACGCGTGGTTGACAATACCCTAAACACTAATCAAAACGTTATTCCTCGATTATGGTCACGTTTTCGTATTACTGAAGATGTAAGAGAGCGCCACACTGGAAAAAAACGAGTTACCACCCCTAGACAGGATCGTTTTCTCCAAAATTCCGCCAGGAGGGAATCCAATCTCACAGCAAAGCAGCTAGTGCAAAGGCTTCAGTCAGACCATCAGCTGTCAGTTAGCGACCAAACCGTCAGAAGAAGGCTACATGAAGTCGATCTTCATTCTCGTAGACCGCTTCGTGTTCCAGCTCTACGACGGGGCAATCGCGGAAGGCGACTTCATTGGGCTCAAGAACATTTGTTATGGAACAACGGCCAATGGACAATGGTTCTCTTTACTGATGAGTCTCGGTTTGGATTCCACCGCGATTCACGAAAAACACGTGTTTGGAGAATTCCAGGCAGAGAAAGTCGACTCCAGCATCCACAAGAGGTCCATTCGTACCAAGGTGGGACAATCATGGTTTGGGCGGGGATTCGTATTGGCGCGCGAACCGAGCTCGTTTGGATAAGAGGCACCATGACTGCACTAAAATACCAGAACGAGGTCGTAGAGCCTGTGATCATCCCTCACAAAGACCAAATTGGCCAGGAATTTCAGCTCATGCATGATAATGCCTCTCCACACACAGCGCGATTGGTATCAGCTGCCCTTCAGGAACATGATGTTGCGGTTTTGGACTGGCCTGCACAGTCACCCGACTTAAACCCAATTGAACACGCTTGGGACAAGTTGCAGCGAATGGCTTTCAGCAAATTTGACCACAGAAGACCAACTTTTTTGCCATTTAAAACGAACATGGGATCGCATACCCCAACGAGACTTTAACACCCTAATTTTGAGTTTGAATAACCGGTGCAGATGTGTTATCAACGTTAGAGAAGGCAACACCGATTACTAAATTGTAAAAATGTAATTTTATAAAATCATGGCAACGTAAAAATAGTTTTAACACAATTTATCGAACCTTGTAAATTTTCTGATTTTTCGATTTTTTATTCCTACTTTAATTTTCATTAAAAAATATTATCAAACAGTTGTATTTTAATATTACTAAAAACAACACAAGATAAAGATTCTTGCCATACCTAGTTCCTTAAGAAATTATTTTCAGTTTTTGTAAAAATCAACAAAATATTGAATATCTCTAGACAATGTTGATGTGTGTATATTAAGTGATATATTAAGAGTGATTATTGCATCGATTTATTTTGACATTTAAAGTTTAGTTAATTAAGGAATAACATGTAATTTTAATTTAATATTTTATTTTAATTTGGGAATAAATGGCTTATTATTATTATTATTATTATAACTTCGTAATCTCCAATATTACTACCGTGCTATGTAAAAAAATATCTCTATACAAACAGACGGAAACATCTAAACTCTAAATGTTGCGACAGGACAATAAAAACAAAGTGTCTCGCACCTGTACATACTTAGATGCATACCTACTCGTTGGTAGACAGAACCTCAAGTAATCATAAGAAAACTTGCAGCCACTCCTGATTCATCTTAAATTACAATAAAATAACGGGTAAAATGTATTTGAACTCTGTTTATAATTACGAAAATAATTTAAAATTGGCAATACTTTTGAACAATTAAAGTGAGGGTAAACACCAAATTATTGTACCTACGTTTATAAAAAAAATTCAGAATTCCAATTTTCTTCTTACTTAGTTCCACATCTTCTCAGTTCCAACCATCGAGATGGTTCCAACTTTTAGTCCCACTTGCGCCACGAGTTGAATCTCAAATAAGTCGAATTCAACTTTGTGACTTTTGTCACAAAAGAAAATAATCTAGGTTTTGGGGATTAGATGGATCCAACGAGGTGTGTGATTTGCTTTTATTGGGTATACCAAAAACAAAACTATGGTAAAGTGCGCAAAAGGTGTTCTTTGTGGCGCATTTTGAATCCTTTCACCACAATGGTTTGCAGGACCCAGTGACACGACTAGTAGAAAAACAAATCGTGATTTTGGTCACTTTCCCAGCACATTTTGTTACTTATGTTTGTATTATAATGTAATTACAGTTTTAACATTGGTGCAAGTGGGTCGAGTTTCTGTAAACATTCCCTCTGTTAATTGTAGAATGCATTCAGTTTCCAAATGAGATAACTTTGAATTTTAATTCGTTAAGTGCTTTTATGAAGCAGTAATTATTTAGTAGGTTTTACCATTCCCTGTTTCTAATTGTTTCGCAATATGTTTGTTATCTCATTAAATTAGGAACCAACAATGATCTTGTAATGAACACATAACTGGGATAAATATTTATTAAAGTTAAAATCCATACTTAAGCGTAACAGAAAGAACATAATATTGGTGTGGATATATCCTAGTACTTGAGCGCTATCATCTGCTCCAGCTCATTACGTAGAGGTGTGGGTCGAAGAAAAACTTCAAGACTCCGCAAACATCAGACAATGGACGGGTATCAAGAATGTAGAACCACTATTTAGGCTACCCTAGTAAAGACAATATTAAATTGGGAGATGGAGAGGCACTGTAAGTAGAAGGTATACCGTAGTTCATACGTATTATCACTCCCGTATCTCTAATGAGGTGGTTCCTCCTTGAAAAAAAAGCTGGTCACTAAAAACAACAAGCCAAGTTCACTAATAAAAAAATACGGCTATTTTATTACGTTCTGAAATGGGTTATCCTTGGTTTATTTATCTACAAATGTTTTCTTATCAAAATTATTTGCATAACCGTGTTTTTACAGCTGTTTACGTTATTCCGAGTGTTATGGAGTTGGTGGAATAGGTACTTCTCTGCTGGACTGGGAACAAAGAAAAACATAGAATGCGTACAGCTGCTTCTCTCCCAAAGTATTTCTTAAGGATATCATAGTATTATACCCTCCAACATGATGCATCATCTATATGGGCAACGGGATGATCACCTGCCACCATGGTTCACCACATCAATCTTGGGACTTCAAACCCGGAGTATATATTATGTATGGTGATAATATGTATGTATATTATATGGTGTGATGGCTTTTAACATTCGTAATAATTAAATAGGGAATATAAAGAATACAAGGCTGAAAAAGTTATCTTAGTTCCATTGATTGTACAATGCCGGATCACGTGGCCACAGCAGTACTTAAGTTATACCTACGCAATCTATTTTGAAGCTTGTACGTGTGTTTGTTTTATACCTATGTTTTGGATAAGCGATTTATATTAACCAGAATCCGGAACGGGCTGTGGAATTCAGGAGATGAATGGGTTTGTGGTAACTCAACTTTGAAGGCGCGATGATGTTGTGATTTTCAAGGAAAGTGTTGAATGATGTTCCAATTCTTGATTTGTGTGATACTAGCTTCCGCACGCGGCTCGTAGTACTGTCATAAAAAGCATGACCATTATGTTAACCCAGTTTATAATCAACATTCATAAAATCTTGAAAAATCAATATTCTCAGTATGGTTTGATCTAGATCTCGGGAACCCTAACATTATTTTTAGATGATTTTTACTTTGATAGGTGGCTAAAAACTATTTCTTTACGGTAGTGGTGGTACACGAGTTTTTAATTCATTTTGTAGTTTTCTTGTAATTAACAATTATTTCATATGACGGGTTATTTAATTTCAAAATTTTTCGCGGTCTCACTCTCTCTCTTTCTTTTACACACCTGAAATCAGTAGCGCTATCTCTTTTGAAATCGATCTAAACGCGATGGTAAGGCAGCCTCTTCAAACACACTTTTGTAGATATAAATAGAGAATTATGCACAAGTATAGCACCTTCACGTGAAATTGAATTGAAATCGATGCGAGATTTCCACCTATACATACACTTGCCAGTGCATACTAGCATATACAAATACAATTCAATACATTTTCCTTAGGTATATTTGACATGAAACTGAATTTTAAAATAAGGTGATAATACATAGGAATTGTTTCTCAAAACCGAAGCTGTCCAAAGCAATTTGAATTCGCTCCGGTTCACTCCATTTCTTGCGGTATCCAATGTCCTATGCAATATGCATTCTCAGGGTCGCAGAGCTACGCATTTTACCAATACCTCTCTAAATATATAAAACTCTTATGGTACTGACTGACTAAATGACAATCATACGTACATATATACATATGTATTATCACGCCTGTATCCCTAATGGGGTGGGCGGAGCCACAATTAAACAAAAGAAAACTTGCAGCCACTTCTGATTTAAACTCCTAAGATGGATATGTTGAACCATGGTGGCAGGTGATCAACCCATCGCACATATTGTGGTCCAACATTTTGAAGAAGATACTGTAAGTATAATATACCCTTGGTCGCCTTTTACGACATGCTCGGGGAGAAAAGCAGCTGGACGCATTCTATGCTTTTTCTTTACTTCCAGTCCATCACAGAAGTAAAGAAATTACAAGTAACGTCTAAATAATAAGTCCTAGAAGCATGAACTTTGGAGGGTGTCCTTTTATGGTGTAGAGGTGCACTAAGAAAGGAATTCCCGAAATTCAACACCAAAAGGTCGCAGTGGGATGATGGAGTTTGTGTAAAAAACTCGACAGACAAAGTTGCGGTTCACTAGTTGAACATGAGAGCTGTTTTTTCAAAAGATACGGGTCGCCTGAGGCATCTGTATACCTGCTTTATCGTCTGGATATCTGTGTATCTAGACAATATTGCGAGATTAGATTGGATCAGGAACAGATCGGACTTAAACCGGATATTTTCTGCACATCATAGGCACATTGGATGTTTTACGTTTGTGTTAGCAATGCTACTAGTCGTATCGCTAGTTATTTCGAAACAGTTTGATGAAATGATTTAAAGTGCGCCTCGAAGGCTCCTTTCATGCACTTGACGCATGTTTTCGAACTTTTTAGGTTCTACGATATGCCGGTTTCCTCACTTTGTTTTCTTCTTAACTTCACAGTTTGAGAGTACTGATATAGCACATATACAGAAAAATCCATTGATGCACCACCGGATTTGAATCCATGACCTTAGGATCGGAAGGCGGAGCCGCTACCACTCGACCAGTGCTTTCAAATATTTAACAGAATAGACAGAGACGCAGAATGCGAAGCTTCACAGTGTAGCCAACAGTATCAATAGTGTAGCCGCGGGTGAGGGAAAACATCGTGAAGAACCGACGTGAAACAGTACCTTAAAAAGTTCAAAAACATGTGCTAATTTCAGAAAAGGAGCGTTTGAGACGCACTTTTTAATAATTTCATGTTCATTTATTTCTATTAAAAACAACAAAATTATATGCGGAAAACAGTTATAAAATACAATACAATTAATTATCTAACCAAATCACAACAAAAAACAAGAATAATAGAAAAAAAACAATATTAATTAAAATACTAAGGTACATACCTAATCAAAATCATATCATATCATTATCCCATAATAGTATTGCTCGTACATACATATCAGAAGATATTCATGTCAAACTATAATGTATGCCATAGAAATACAATAATTTATTTAAGGAAAAAAAAGAGAAAACAATAATTACAATTTCATTAATATCAATTTCATCATATTAGTTCGAAAGAACTAGTCACCCGACTATTGTAGCAGTGGTAGCCTTGGGTAAGCGATATGCCTACCACCCACAAAAAATGTATAAGCAGTCTGAGACAGACTGTCTACTTAAACTTCTTTAAGGCAGGCTACGCACTTGTAACGTTGTCGGCCTTACGCAGCGGTAATCACTTACCATCAGGCAGATAAGACGCTTGCTAGTTTGCCCCCTCTTCCAAAAAAAATAATTTTATTGTACCTATCTCTTTCAGCCACTACGAAAGTTGTACGAAAATTCGCGTTGCCCCCTTATCTATCCCTAAACATTATGGTAACTACTCTTTACGGATTTATAATAATGTAGCCGCAGGATTGTCTCTAAATTCGATTAGATCAAAAACGTAAAAACAGCTAGAAAAAGTTCTAAAACATGTGTCTAGTACACGAAATCAGCCTTCGACTCTCATTTTTAATAATTTCAACACACTTGTTCGAAAGAACTAGTCAGTGACTAGTAGTAATGGTAGACTGGACCAAAATCTATCTAGCTAGTGGGAAAAAGCACGTCTACACTCGTAAAAGTGATAAAATCAGCCTTCGACTCGCATTTTTAATAATTCCAACACTTGTTCGAAAGAACTAGTCAGTGACTAGTAGTAATGGTAGACTGGACCAAAATCTATCTAGCTAGTGGGAAAAAGCACGTCTACACTCGTAAAAGTGATAAAATCAGCCTTCGACTATCATTTTTAATAATTTCAACACACTTGTTCGAAAGAACTAGTCAGTCACTAGTAGTAATGGTAGACTGGACCAACACATCTATCTAGCTAGTGGGAAAAAGCACGTCTACACTCGTAAAAGTGATAAAATCAGCCTTCGACTCGCATTTTTAATAATTCCAACACACTTGTTCGAAAGAACTAGTCAGTGACTAGTAGTAATGGTAGACTGGACCAAAATCTATCTAGCTAGTGGGAAAAAGCACGTCTACACTCGTAAAAGTGATAAAATCAGCCTTCGACTCGCATTTTTAATAATTCCAACACTTGTTCGAAAGAACTAGTCAGTGACTAGTAGTAATGGTAGACTGGACCAAAATCTATCTAGCTAGTGGGAAAAAGCACGTCTACACTCGTAAAAGTGATAAAATCAGCCTTCGACTCGCATTTTTAATAATTCCAACACACTTGTTCGAAAGAACTAGTCAGTGACTAGTAGTAATGGTAGACTGGACCAAAATCTATCTAGCTAGTGGGAAAAAGCACGTCTACACTCGTAAAAGTGATAAAATCAGCCTTCGACTCGCATTTTTAATAATTCCAACACTTGTTCGAAAGAACTAGTCAGTGACTAGTAGTCAGTGACTGGACCAAAATCTATCTAGCTAGTGGGAAAAATCACGTCTACACTCGTAAAAGTGATAAGTCGCGAATACGTTTGACGTTGGCGCGCGTTTGAACTTCAAATAGCGATTGGATGCCGGCGAGTGAGGCGGTGTCACTCGGACCAGTGCTCGCTCCGCGTTTTAGAATTTCGAACAAAAGAAATAGCAGCATAAAATAAAAGTACAATAAGTTGTAAATTTAGAAGTTTTTCAAATGTTCTGTAACGCTGTTGTTTTACCTAAATAAAATAAAATAAATGTGTTTGAAAAAGTTATAAAGTTGAAAATGCTGTCTGAGTGAAGTTTAGCTTAGTTTTATTTAGCTTGCGAGAAAATAGTTTTCGAGTGAATGTGTAAAATGAATTTAAGCTGCACTTGATAAGGTAATGCCTGGCATTACTGAGAATCAAAGAAGATTGCAGAATTATTGGCTTCAGATCTGAGGTAAGATTTTTGATTAAACTTTCATAAATTAAATTAATATTATTATGGACAAACTATTTTTATGTTTAACGTATGTTATTTTGTTAAGAATTCGTTGGTTAAAAAAATATCTGATAGTTAGCTTACAAAATATAAAAGTCATTCGTATCTATCAAAGATCAATGCTATCAACATATTTCTTAATTTCGCTTGGATTTTTTAAACTTTCGCGCTTTGTCAATATAATTAGTTATATCTTAATCAAATAATTAAAAATGCGATCCAGTCTTGAAATTTAATATCGTATGTAATTTTTAAATAGAAAAACCAGTCAAGTATCAGTCGAATTCGCACACGAAGGGTTCCGTACCATCATACATGTACATAAATGTTTCTTGTATAGGCCCCCCATTCTATTTTATTTTTATAGCGGCAATAGAAAATCTGTGAAAACACGCTCTACCTATTACGGTTCATGAGATACAGCCCGGACTCTGACAGACGGACGGACGGACAGCGGTGGCTTAGTAATAGAGTCCTGTCGTCGGCACCCTTCGGGTACGGAACCCTAAAAAAGATAATTAAAAACGATAAGTAAATATGCCTTGTACCTTTTTTGAAGCACCTTTGGTCCTTCGTTGTAATTTATAAGAGATGTAGTGATTTATATTCCTATCCTAATTAACAGCCTGTTCTCCCTCAAATTAGCCACTTTTATTTAAGTAACGCCTTTACAGGTTTATGGATGAAAGTTTTTAATACTGCCATAAATTAAAGATGGCTAAAGTTAGACAAGTTAAATTAATATTGTATATTAAAAACTGGCCACATTATAATAATTGAAAATGAGATATGGTTTACTTAGTAGAATTACATTTTATGATCACTAAGAATCGTCAACTTCATTATTTATTTTTGTTTTACATTGAAATAATGTAAAACATAAGAACTGTAAGAACATAATGATTTTGAACATAATTCTTTGATTAACAATTTTGAGCAAAGTTATTTTTTGCTTTAAATCACGAATTAGTAAACTAGGTGAGCACAGTGTGTGAACTAAAGGCATGAGACAGAAAAAAAATTTCTCTCATGATAAACATACAACTTTTTACTTCTACCAACGAGATTTTTTTTCTAAGAAAAACAGTTGAGACCCTATTTTAAAATTAGTTTAGTTATAACGTCTTTAAAGAGGCAATATCACTTTTTAGAAACTTAAATTTCAATAAATAACATAGAACATTTTGTGCCTATGAGTTAAATCGCTTGGCTAAAATGAGTTTCTGAACCAACCATCGCCAATTTTGTTTTTCAGCGCCGATTGATTCCAAAAAGGTAGTTTTCGAAACTCGAATCACTTTCACTCACGTTCGCAATAAAAGCGATTTTGCTTCGAGACAATGTAGTGCTTGAAATTCGAATTACTTTTTCTCACGAGGTTTTACGCAGCATTGATATATAATGATAATGATGAAACAAAGAATACAAAAAGAGAATAAATAACATTAGAATAAAACAGAAATAACGTCTGATTTGTTTTTGCGTAAGCTTGAATCCTAAATCAGAGATTACCACAGCTAAGTAGATAAAGGTTTAAGAGTTCAGCAAGTAAAAGTCGCAACATAGCAACATAAAGCTAGTCTACAAAGTTGTTCATTAATCAGAGGTGTAGAGGAATGAGAATCGTCCACAAGCCGAGATAAGATGTCGCCTGTCTCTTTGTGCTTTTTAGAGCGTAAAATCACACGTCTCTATACAGCATCTTTTGTTTTTAGTGGGATATGTTCTCCTTAGGTACGCGTTTGTTTTGTGAATAGTAGCGTCTTTTGTGTAATTTACAAACGTACTGGAGATTTTTTATACGCTGAAAGTTTCACGAAGGCGTCGAGGTGCATTTAAAAATGTACTGACATTTTCAGATTGAATATTACAGTCCACACTTGTTACAATTATCACAGACAAGTGAGACAGGTAATTTGTGTATGTGTGCAATTGTTTCTTCTGGACTTAGACGAAAGATTTATCATTACCAACATAGTTATTCTGTCAAAAAACGTACGGCGCTTTTCGATAGAAAAATATCCACCACTAGCCCGCCACGCCATCGAGGTCGACATAAGTAAAAGTTTATTATATTTCGATATTGGGCTTAGGGCGCCCCTTTTCGGCAACAACACTTCTGTAAATAACAAAGCTTTTAAATACTGCTGAAATCAGAGATTTGTCTGTAGAAATGTCCAGTAGACCACAAATATTGTCCGCCTTGGTAATTTTCGTCAAGCCTCCGAAATACGAACTAACGCGATGATGATTGTAATATAGAAAAAAAAATAAGATCGAATGGTAGAATGGTTAGAAACTTTTTTCAAAAGGTTGGTTCAGTAATTATTTTAATTATACAGAGCGTCCCACGGCGATGGCACATGGATGGAAAGTAGGTACCTTTAATACCGGAGAAAGAAAATTTTACTGAAAGAAGACTTCATTTTGATTTTAAAACGAATTCGAATTGCATTTAAAGATTTTTTTTAAATTGCTTGTCTGAAACGGAAATTGAACCAGCCAAATGTGAAAAATACTCCTATTATTTTACTATACCGAACTATAGGATCATTCAAAAGAAGGTTATAATTCCTGTATATTCGGACAAATTCGGTTTTCATACAAAGCACGAAGTTTGCCGAGGCGCAAAATATTTGTGGTACTACTGTAAATAATTGCGTTTTCACTCTAGATGTTATTTTATGCAGTAAAAATGCATTAAGCTTAGCGGAGATAAGTAGAAACGGCGTGGTGGCGAACAATGACGACTCTTATCACTAAGCTTTTTAGCTACAAACCAGTTAGTGTGGTGGTGAACGAAAGGAGCCTTTGATGAGCATTTAAATCCTTTCACCACACTGGTTTGAAAGAACAGACAGGCAGAAAGTGACACCTTTTTACCTTTTACCTTTTTTATTGAGTTTAATTAACACGGCCACAAGACAAATTACATAAACTAAAGAAATACTTAATTTAAAAATTACTATTGTCGAAAAATCAATAATTAATCCAAATATTATAAAATATAAATGAACAGTTAAAATAAATTTAATTACTAACCCTCTTAGTCATAAAGGTTTGTGTCTGATTCCAATATTCTATAACGTTAACATAGCAACATTGTTATCTGTTGAAAAGCGTCATAATTTTTTTGTTGGCAGAAACCAAAGTTGCTATGGTAGTAAAAGATCCATCGTCTGTTAGTAGTATATTGGAACCGGGCATTAGAAAACATTTGAAGTCTTGACTATGAACCGTAAACTAGTCATTATTCCTTACTCTACATTTTTGAAAATAAGACCCTTATTATATTAGTAGAATGAATAAAATTGAAAGTAGGCTGAATCTTTTCACCACACTAGGCAATTCAAGGCTTCTCTAATACACTTGAATTATCAGGGAGATATCGAAGCGCTCGTGGCGTAGCGTTTAGACGTTCTTGATTGATCGTTGAAGTTAAGCAACGTTCTGCGCAGTCACAATTGGGATGGGTGACCGTAGGTGGCATTACAATCTTAGCGCTTCCGTGCTTCGGATGGCATGTAAAATTATTGGTCCCGGCTTTAAGTCGTTAAGCTATGACGGAGGCTTTTAGGCGGCCTAAAAACTCCGTCACAAGAGTTGGCCACTAGCTCATACGAACTTCAGGGTGATAATAAAAAAAGCTAATAAAACATGGACGAATGTGTTTGAATGTGTTTTCAGTATCGCGTGGGTGGCGTTACTGAGGGAACAAGCTGGTCCAAGTTACATAATTCAAACTTTTAATTATAATCAAATTTGTTAGGATTTTCCAATACTATTGTACTTCTCGAACCAGTGTAGTGACATGACTACGGGATTGAGGGACTGACATCTTGAATTCGTACAGTCGACGGACCTGAAGACGGATTTGGTGTAATGGTAATAGAAAAATAGCGATAATCATGGTTTTAATACTAAAAATAAGGATAAACTCGCTACGCTCACGATTTAGCTAGATAAAGTTAACAAATGATTTGAAGGGCAATGTGTACGCTTCTTTGACAAAGTGATAAGCGAAATGACACATTTGTCAGTAAATAAATTGAAAACTGTGATAAAACGAAAATCGTTTAAAAAGCTCATTATAAAATATCCGATTACTTTTAAAGAAGATAAAAATGCTTCAGACTCAATAATGCTCCAACTATTTTTATAAACATGATTGTAAAGGGATCATTTTCGAAAAAAATTGCCAAGCGTGGTTTCTTACCTGTATCTTGCACACTTGGTGCGTTACGAAAAAAAAAACGTTAATTTGACGTGGTCGTGTTATGAACAGAATTCAACGTAGATTTAAAACTTGTCCAAATAATTCCCAGGATTTTAAGGAATAAATAAACTTTGACTATGACGTACCGTGACTTCACTGACGATCATACGCTTGCTTCGAAAGTCTACGTTAAAACCGGACATCCGTGACTCGCCTTTACGAACAGGCTTCCGGCAGTAAACCAGAGACTAACGGTCTGTCTCATAAAAACTTACAGTAGACATAATGTTTTGATTACGGTTAACAATCTAGAAACCATGTCTACTTTGTTTTTATGAAACAGAGGGAGAGGCTCTACAGAAGCATAATAAATTTCTTTTTATCAGTTTTTGTTAGAAAATTAGCAGTGAATTTATGCTAGTCCACCAGTTTGAAGTCGCACGTCGCTCAGCGAGCTATGGAAAGAGCTGTGATCGATTTTTTCTTGTTATATTTGCTTAGTTTATCTGAAGGAACTTAGTTTATCCACCGTCTGATAAGCTGGATCAGGTGAGCTATCTATAGACCGTTTGCAACGGCCTTTAGATAGCCCGACTGTTTCTTTTGTATTTTGTAAATTACATTTGTAATAGTTGTTAGTTTCTTTCTGTTAATAAATAATTGTAAATGTAATCTGAAGGATAGCTCAGAAAATTAGCAAACTGAAGTGGCAGTGGGCTGGCCATGGCCATATCTGTCGAAGAACCGACCACCGCTGGGGTAAATGAGTTCTTGAATGAGGAGAGACGATTTGCGAAAGGCTGGCAGAGACCGGATGCGTCAAGCCGATTTTAGGGCGCGATGGCGCTCGTTTGGGGAGGCCTTTATCCAGCTGTGGACTGCTATAGGCTGATGATGATGATGACCCAGATGGATTAAATCGGCATGTCGTATAATCTAAAAAGTTCAAAAAGCATGTGTCAAGTTCACGTAAGTAGGCTCTTTAAGGCGCACTTCAAACCTTTCACCACACTGGTTTGAAAGAACTAACACGAGTAGTAGTTACTCGATTTTCATGAATACGCTGAATAGAATCGCTTTACACTTGGAGTACCTACATGGCTTCATGCCCAGAAGCGACGTCTCTCGATTGAAGCTAATTGGTATAAGTCAGTTCTCCACACATACGTATGCAGAAGACAGGTTCCTGATTGTTACTAAAAGGGGTTGAATTCATGTTATTGACAGGAAACCAACTCAGTTACTTGTGGTCGGTACACAGCTGCCGGCAGGCTGCAGTAGCGTTTGATGTGTAAAGCTGAGTGGTTTGACCTTTTTAACATCACTTTATTAATTTTTAACCTACTTCAAATAAGAAAGAGATTATATGTTCGACTAGATGCGTGTTATTTTATGTCTGACTAGCTGCCGCCCGCGGCTTCGCTCGCGTGGTATCCGGATAAAAAATAGCCTATAATGTTAATCCAGTACATGTACTATGTATATTCCAAGTTTCGTTCAGATCCGTTCAGCTGCTTAGGCGTGATTGAGGCACAAACATCCAAACATCCTCACAAACTTTCGTACTGGATGGCAGCACAGGTAAAATTAGTAAGCGCTATCGTTGCGTTTTGAGCTTTACGCCGGTAATTTCAAGCAAACTAAGATTTTTCAATTTTATAATATAAGTAAGAAGTAAGATATCGCCGCCGGTTCTTTCGCTGGTGAAAGAATCGTCCCGATAAGGTCCCATATAAATTTGATATCTTTCAAGTTAGGTACATTTAAAAATCGTGAATTAAAATTTTGAAATGACAACTTACCAGCTCAGTTTCATAGGATAACGAATAGTTGGTTATAGGATGACACCTAGGAGTTTTAAATTATTTATCGCTGTGAACTCTCAATCAGGAGTGGCTGCAAGTTTGCTTAAGGGCGTGATATTATTGTATGTATAGGATAAAGGGATTCAATTTAATAGGATTGAGAAAGTAAAATTTAGAACAATCGCCAATTTCAATTCGATTGCCTAAATTAATCAGCCGTGACTGACGGACAGACGGACTTACATTTTGGATGACCGAAATGTTATATTTAAAGGGATTTGAAATACCAAAAGTCCAAAAGCTCGTGTAATTCTTCAAATGATTTCCAAAGTGTAGGTACTTTACAAATTTGGGTTAAGTGTTGCTCGAGACTGGGATCTGCACGAAAATGATTCATATAATAATCCGAGAAAGCTATAAAAGCTGTGGGTGTAAAGGTGTGGCTTATGTCACCAATAGCTTAATTAATTGCCAATTTATTTAATTCCTGAATCACTTATTATGGACTATCACCTTTTTGTTCTACCAGTCGTGTCACTTGTTAATCCTACTATCGTACTATATTATACACTAGCTGCCGCCCGAGGCTTCGCTTGCTTAGTACCCAGATAAAAAATAGCCTTCATGTTAATCCAGTACATGTACTATTGTATATTCCGAGTTTCATTCAAATCCGTTCAGACGTTTTCTATCTTATTCCTCAGTATTGAATCTATGACAAATTCAATCAAAATCTGTTAGGCTATGTAGGTCTGAAAAGGTAACAGACAGACAGTTACTTTCGCATTCATAATATTAGTATGGATTATGCCAGTTTCTTTCTACACGATGTTTTTCCTAGTCCATCACGCGTCATTTTAAGCTCAATGTACTGATTGTTTGTAAGGAATCATTGTAACTTTTGATGTTATTTCTGTGGAATTGCTGGCCTGATGTTATTGTAGGTACTATCATGAGGTAAACAGTTGGTTTTGTTCAAAAACACCATTCGATTTACATAACTGCATAATGGATTTTATATAAGTAGGTAAGTGCTCAGTCACGTTTATTTTTCAGAGGGATTGGTAGAATAACAAAACTCCACTTTGCTTCGATCCTGACGTAAATTTAAGTACTGTTAGTTTTATCAAATTATTTCAATGGCTCCTAATTATTGTATAGAAGTGCACAAAACGAGGCGCACTTTAATTTCACCATATTGGTTTGAAAGAATGAGGGACACGGCTATTACAAGTATTGTACATATAAATAAGTACATACAATATGAACTGGATACGTAATTTTTCATTACCATATGAATGTCACTCAACGCACACTGCCCGAAAGAGACTGAACTTTGTGTTAGTGCGAGCACGGAAGACCAGTGCTCTGGCATGTCTTGCCCTGCCAGTGGCAGGTACAAATGCTGAGTGATGGGCTTTTGCGTTATATTGTTAGACTATTGTGCCTTCATATCAAAATAAAAACACACCATGTGTTTTGGTATCAAAATGAATATTTTTTCTATTCTATTACATTCTAATTGCTTTCGCTTGCGGCTTCGCTCTCGTGGTATCCGGACAAAAAGAAGCCTATATGGTTTCCAGCACACATACTATATATTTTTCAAGTTTCATTTGAATCCGTTTAACCGTTATGGCATGATTGAGCCACAATCTTTCGCATTTATAATATTAGTAGGATATTCTGACATATAACTTTAACTATCAAAGGCCAATAAATATTTACATTAATAATTTTGTTGAACTACATAGACATTGTTGGATCTTACAAAGGTTTAATAATACTTTGGCTACCTACATTTTCGTTACTCACCTATCTTTTTTGTGTATCAACAATCTTCACACAATGGCAGACAGAGCTCGCATCAGACGCATTACCAAATATTTAATGTAACATACGACTACGACATGCTCGGAATAAAACGTTTAATGACGCAAACGGAACAACATGTATTCAAGTTTTACAAATTCTTTGCTCCTGTCCTCGAAATTGTCGACTGTCTGGGGACACCCCAAATGTTTTATATTCTCTAAGTAATTTAGTATCCCTAAGAGTTTTCTTGCGTAAGTGTTCGAGTCGTAAACTTGTGCTAAGGTCTAAATATCTAATGACTGCTATTTACTTTATCATTTTTATAAACAACTCTAACAAAAGAAGAGAGATAGAGAGTACATCGTTGGGATATTATGCTGTCATTTTTCTAGTGTTTTTTTTTTCAAAACTCTAGAAGTGGGTCATTCATAACCAAGACCGATTTAATGAAAACATATTTTTGGTATTATTTATAGATAAGAATAATGATGAACTGAATAAAATTAAACTGTACTCTTTTCGTATATTTGAGTAAGAATTATTTGTATCTACGTTTAAATCATTATTTCTGTCAATTCTGTTGAACATTTTGCAAAAATTCTTAAATTACAGTTGTCTTAACTTATCAGGTGTTATCTAACAATATTTTTAGTATTTTCAAGCGTGCTATAATTTTATTTTATTGAAAACTACACAATTATAAAAAAGGTAAACTTAATCTTGACGGTCTCGGTGGCGTGGCGGGCGATTGCTCTGCTGAGACGCTAGAGGCGCGGGTTCGATTCCCACTACGGGAGAAATGTTTGCATGTTCTGTAAATATTTCTTCCGGGTCTGGGTGTTGTGGTACCATAGTACTCGTAGTTTCTGATACTCACGACACAGGGAATCCTAGTGTGGGGTCAGGACTATGTAAGTGACTGTTGGGTGTTATTTATTTATTATGGTATAAAAAACCTAACCTTTCACCACATTGTTGCGAAGGAATTAGTCACACGATTATGTCGTAATATTATTATAGAGTGGGATAAGGGCAGGAAGATGATAATAAGAACCTATTGCCAGGGCAGGTTTAGTTTAGAAAAGCGCAAAGCATCACAACCATAGTGCCATCAAAGGTTTCCAATAATGCAGGATATTACGTAAACAGCAAATTGTATTTCACGTTTAACTTACTTTGCTATCAAATCCGGTTATTTGTACCCGGCTTTATTTAATGCAATAGCATCGGTGAGCAATGGGTTTTGCAAAAGCGTAATTTATTGTAACACAATGCGACATGGATACTATTGGACACAGCGTAGGCAGCGCAGATAAGCTCGTCTAGATAATGACTTCCACCCACTTGTCTATTTCATTAAGAAAAAGAATACATCTACACTATATAAATATTATATATATTACAGTTTGTCTTTCTAAATAAATAAAAGTACTTACGGTTTAGGTACCGTAAAATAGCATACAAAAATATTTTTGGTTGTATAAGTTATAAAAAAATTGAAAAACAAAAAATATATTTTTGTAAGTGTTTTACAGGCTCTACAAAGCGACATCCAATGACACGGAGGTAATCACCAGCCGGTTAAGTGCGAGTCGAATTCGCACACGAAGGGTTCCGTATCATCGTACATTCGAATACAAAACATAAATGTTTTTCTTATGGGGCCCCTTCATTATTTGTTATAGCGGCAATAGAAATACACACTCTGTGACAATTTCAACTCTACCTATTATGTTTCTAAGATACAGCCCGCTGACAGACGGACGCATGGAAGGACGGACAACGGAGGCTTAGTAATAGGGTCTCGTTGGCACCGTTCTGGTACGGTACCCTAAAAACCGTAAATCCGCGTAGTAATTCATACAAATGGTAGACGAAATTTGTATGTTTATAGCTCAATTATTCTATAATAGCTTAACCGAATTTAATGTCACTTAGAACAGACATGGTTATGGCCTGTTAAAGTATATAACCTGCGTAAGTTACTTTTTATAAAGGTGCTATAATCATAATCATAATCATTTATTCGCAGGAACAGATACAGTAGATCCTTTTAGTCTGAAGTCTGATGCTTGAGGCTGAGGCTAAGCAAGCAAAAGTGTGGATGGATATGAATTCTTCTATATTATAAATGTGAAAGTTTGTGAGGATGTTCGTATGTTTGTGCCTCAATCACACTAACAGATTTGATTGAAACTTGGAACATAGTACATGTGTTGAATAATAACATATAAGCTTTTTTTATCCGGGTACCACGCGAGCGGCCGCTAGTTTAACATGCAATGATTACCATTACGTTAAAGCTAAGGCAGGTTTTACGTGCTGCCGTCCGATTTCTAAAAGACCGCTAAGTGACAAACCCAAAATTTTGGCTATGAGCAAAAACGTGGAAAATGGTGTTTTCTAGACTTTTTGAAAACTTACAGTTTTTAATTGAAATACCAAAATATTTTGTATTTTATAAGCTCGACGTGTACAGTACATTAGAATACAAGTTTATCTTGTGATTTTTTATTTAACTTTTTGTGTTTTACTAATCTAAAATGAGTTAACCGTATTTTAGAACTAAATAAGTCCAAAACGGATGTAGATAGCGGTGTACGTGAAGTTCCAAATCTCAGTACTTATAAATGATAGAAAAATATGACGCATACTGGTCGATAGAGAAAAAAAGCGCTTTCGCCCAGTACATACAAGTCAAATTTGAACAAATGTCACTTAACGGCTTTTTAGTAATCGGACGGCAGCGTGGGTCTGTGCAAACCTTTGGCTGAAGCTGTAACCCAAACGGCTGGATGGATTTTTACAAATGATATTATTATTTTGTATTTGTATGTATTAGTTAAGTTTCGTTATTGCTAGTACGCACATTGCTGTATAATGTTGGACTCATCTGGATGACGAGTGTCATAGGCTATATAAAATGACAAAAATTTGTTACTTAGCTGCCTCTGTAGCCGAAAGGGCTTGACGGATTTTGACAAATGAGGTGTCGTTGGATTCGTCAAGATAACGGAAGTGTCATAGGTACAACTTATGATACTTCTTTGACACTAAAGTGTAAAAAAATACAATATAGCTGGATGTACCATTTTAGTCTTAGTTCATTGAAAATAAATAAAATAAATATTAGTGTAAATTTTACACAGCCCCAAACTAAGCAAAACTTGTACTATGGGAACCAGATGGCTGATAGATACTTTTATACTTTTTTTACCTCCTTTTTAAATACATTATTATTACAAAATATTTACAGAACATACAAACATAACTCCCGTAGCGGGAATCGTACCCGCGCCTCTTGCGTCTCAGCCGAGCACTCGCCCGCCACGCCACCGAGGTCTTCAATGTCGTGATGATTTTAGCATGTAAGAGCGCGAATTATAGCTTCCTCGAACTAGCAGCTAGCTAGAAACACGTAGTAATTAATGAGTTTACGTGCACGAACTATGTAGTCCCGAAGTGATGCTGTTAATCAATGTTACCTGATTATTGGGTGCTCCACGGAAACGGAACTGGATAATGACGTTAGTGCACGTTACCAATATGCTCCCTACGCTATAAATATCAAGTAAGTAGGTACCGTGCAAATTCTAACCAGATTTCCAATATAAACCGACTAAGGGGTAGTATCCTTTCCAAAATGATGGACCACCTATATGGGCGATGGGCTGATCACCTGTCACCATGGTTCACCATTTCCATCTTAGGATTTTAAATCAGAAGTGACTATGCAAGTTTTCTTATGATTACTTGAGGCCCACCTCGTATTTAATGTACCTGGTAGTGGCGTCATCTAGTTAATAATTAATATTTCAGACGTCATACCTAACTATTTATAGAATGGGCCTTGGTATAGAAAAAGTTGATAAAACCTCCAAATATTTATGGGTAGTCTGGGAGTAAATGACTATGATCGAGGACGGACTCACGGACGTGACGAAACTAAGGGTTCCTCTGGGTTTTACCTATAAAGGTCCGCTGCGTATAAAGGGTAAAAAATATTTTGTGCTTCCCGATCACACAGTACTATACCAAGGGTCGGATATTTATTAATACATGCATTTTATCACGCCCGTAACCCCAATGGGGATGAGCCACAAGTAATCACAAGAAAACTGCAGCTACTCCTGATTTAAAGTCCTAAGATGGATATGGTGAGCATGGTGACAGGTGATCAGCCCATCGTCCATATAGTTATAGTTCCATCATGTTGGAGAGGATACTAGAACATATTATTATTATTATAAATTATTATAAATGTGAAAGTTCCGAGGATGTTTGTATGTTTGTGCCTCAATCACGCTTAAACGGCTGAACGGATTTGAATGAAACTAGGAATATACATAACACGTGTGCTGGAATAACATATAAACTACTTTTTATCCGGGTATAACGCGAGTGAAGCCGCAAGCGGCAGCTAGTACTTATATACATTTTATTTGTAAATACATACTTATAACACTCAGATCCGGAAGAAATATTTTTAGGACTAGACGAAGTTGAAGAATGCATAATAGGGATTATACTTAAGTTATACATAAGTTACAATAAAATTGTGCGAAGTTCACGACACATTTATGACATCGCACACACATCGCGATAATTTTGAATGTATTTCCCAAAACCAAAACACGGTAACGCTTTGTGCACGAAGCGCCACAGTAAAATTGTTTTCAAAATATTTCAGAACAGCGCGATTGCTTTCCTGGTAACATGACCCATTTACGCTAGCACTCACTGATACAGAAGGGTTTTTCCTTGACTTCCATTACTGATACCAGAAGATTGTAATACAAATAAACATTCTGATCTGAAATTCAGAAATCAAAGGGCTGGCCAGTTTTTTTTTCTGAAAGAGCGGCAAACAAGTGAGCGGTTCCTCTGATGATTAGTGATTACCGCCGCCCACGGGCACCCACAACATCAGAGGAGCTGCTAGTGCGTTGCCGGCCTTTGAGGTAGGAGTAACCTCGTTCCCTGAAGGTCCCTCAGTCGTAACGGTCCGGAAATACCGCTAGCGACAGCAGATTCCACACCGCAGTTGTGCGAGGCAGAAATTGTCGGGTGAACCACATAATAAATAATAAATAACACCCAACAGTCACATACATAGTTCTGACCCTACACTAGGATTCCCTGTGTCGTGGGTATTAGAAACTAGAGTACTATGGTACCACAACACCTAGACCCGGAAGAAATATTTGCAGAACATGCAAACATTTCTTCCTCAGAGGAAATCGAACCCGCGCCTCTTGCGTCTCTGCCGAGCAATCGCCCGCCACGCCACCGAGGCCGTCGAGTTGTGGACTGCCAACCATTCACAGTCAAACAAAGCTATGATTAAAATATTACAAAATCACAGGACGTGAAAAAATTGGGTTCGTATCTAAAGAATTATGATAGACGTTTGTTTGGAGAGTCGTAAATAACGTAGCTGCTACCGGCACATAAACACATGGATAAATAAATCGACTCATACAAGGTTTAATGAGACGAGAGCACTGGTGGTCTAGTGATAGCTGCCCCACCTTCCGATCTTAAGGTCGTGGTTTCAAATTCGATCGTGAACCAATGGATTTTTGTTCGAAAAAATTATGTGCGCTATCTATCTATCTAGTCGTGAAAAGATCGTGGTGAAAATATTTAAAGTGCTCCTTTAAGGCTTCTTTCGTGCACTTGACTTATATTTTTCGTCGCTATGATAATGAACGATCCATCTCCCTTTTGTAGAATATAGGGCACAAACCACAAAAGAGGGCTGCGGTCAGCTCACAGTACTTTTGCGAGTAATAGGCGCCTACTCTATTTTTCTTTTTATATTGCTTTCTGGTCCACAGTAGCCCAAAACAGGGATAACTAGGAGGAACGGAAGGTTTTTGAATGGGACACAGGCTCCTAATATTAAATGATATTTCTTTGAGTAACCTAACAAAAGGAATATCCGTTTATTACTTAATAAAATAATATAATAAGGCAATTGCCTTATTAGGGCGAAACCAAGGGAAAATCTGTTTCTATTGATATAACCAGGGCTTCATTCCTTAGTTTACAACATCGTTCATCACACAGTGAATAAAATAGAATAGTTTGAGTATTCGCCCATAGCCAGGACCTTGTCAAATATGCGTCTGACATAAAAAAAATAAGTATTCTATCAGCCATCTGGTGCCCCTAGTACAAGCTTTGCTTAGCACTGCCCTGAGGGTAACAGTTTGGTTAAGGAATAAATAAAAATAGGTTGAACTTGCCTTAATCTAAAATATGTATCAAAACGGAAAATACGATAATTAAAACTTCATTAATCTGAGCAACGATTAGCTTAATCAAATTATACAAAAACAATTGAAATCTGCTCCAAAAAAAAACAAATTAAAAAAAATCTAAGACGTACGATTTAGGATTTATTGTCCCAAATCGTACCATGCTTATCCTAATTCGCACTCTGAATAAATTATTACTTTCAATCATCACATATTGAGGCAACGATGTTGCAGTCAGATGACGAGCTAAGTTCACGCGTCCCAAAGTCACAGCTTGAAAGTATGTTTTAATTTGCATTTCATGCCATAATTTTCAAAGCCAACTACTTAACATTATCATTTAACGACTTTGACGACTTCGGTGGCTCTACACAGTTTTACGATTTAGGAACAATTTTAAGATTAAGACGAGGTTGACAGATGTCATTGTTTTTGTGAGATATTTTTGCAAAATATTTTCTTCAAAATAATTAATTTTAAAGAGATTGACCATTAGTATCTCGTGTGAATCGCATTGCACAACTAGTTTATAGTGTGTGATTAGCGCGGCCCTACTTGTACGGGCCGGGCATCGCCCATTATGGATGAAGTTTTGTCTGAAGGAGCTGACGAAGATTTCGCAGATTCAAGTACGATGGCGTTGGCTATTATTGAGGATTTGGAATGCGGTGGTTCTATTCAGCGGGAGGAAACAGAACACCTTAAGAGAAGGCGTGAGCCTGAGGAGACATCTTCTGAAGAAGGATGGAATACGGTCCGGCCTCGCAGTCGGAAAGTTATCCGTAAATCTAGTAAGGAAATTGTAGACAAGATTCAAGTGTTCGTCATGTGTAGCTCTGGTTTGCCCAAGCAGTTTGCGTTGGCCAAGCTTCTTCGAGATAATAATATTAAAGGAATCAGTGATGTTAAGTATGTTCACCAACACAAGATCGTGATTACTTTTGAGGAGGAGGGCGATGCGGACTTACTCATACAATCCAAAACATTGATTGATCTTGGATGGAAATGTCAAAGGTCGTCGGAGGTAGGCCTTTCATATGGCATAATTAGAAACATTGATTTAGAAGTATCTGAGGAGGACATAATGAAAAATGTAGTAAGTCAATATGAAATCGTGGCCGCTAGACGACTTAATCAAAGAAAGTACACCAAAGATGATGCTGCTTCTGGATGGGAGAAATGCGAAGCAATCAGATTGTCGTTTCGAGGGACCTCAGTACCTACCCATGTGCTTATTTATGGTATGCGAGTGAAGGTGGCTTCCTATGTTTTCCCGGTGACCCAGTGTTCTCGTTGCTGGAAGTTCGGTCATACTCGCTTATTGTGTCCATCTAAAAAAGTGGTATGTCCTAAATGCACGAAAAACCACGAGAACTGTGAAACTATTAATTTCCGGTGCGTAAATTGTACTGGTCCTCATATGGCTTTACAAAAGATATGTCCAATATTTAAAAAGGAGAGAAGAGTGAGAGAACTTATGTCTGAGTTCAATTGTACCTATCGCAAGGCCCTCGAAATGTATGTCCCTCCCCCTCCCGTTCCTGAGAGGAGTTTTTCACCTGGCCCGCCGCTTCCTGAGGTTCGTAGACCGCAGCCGATTCCCCGTGAACCTAGTCCTGTTCTGCAAGTTAGTGAAAAGCCAGCACGGAAGACTAAGTTGATGTCTGATTTATTTACTGATACAGAGGAGTCTTCATTCAAACCCGTAGTTAGTCGTAAAAAGGCACAGGCTCAATGTAAACGACAAATGTGTCCCCCCAGCCCCGCAGCCGCCTCGGCCACGGGCCCTATGGAGACGGATACAAACATTGATCCAGAGTGTTCGGACTCTGAGCCGCGCGATCACTCTTCAAATCGCTCACCTCGCTCCCAACGTAGTAGTGATAGGGTTAAAGACCTTACTTTCATGCGTTTACTCGCTAAGCTTTATACAATTGTGGTAGGTAGGGGTTCCTTGGAGACTAAAATACAACAGGTGGTATCAATCTGTGGAGAATGGATTTTAGTAAATGTGGTCAGCGGATTTTCAGCTGGCTCCCTTCTTCATATGTTCTCTTAATATGGTTAATAACACCAATTACAGTGTTATTGTCAAAATTGTACAATGGAATTGTCAAAGCTTGCGCCCGAAGTCGTTATCTCTTGAAGCGTTGCTTGTGCAAGAAAAAGTTCACATAGCGGTGTTAAGCGAAACATGGCTTGAACCGGACTCTTACTTTAGGATAAATGGTTACAATACATATAGATCGGATAGATCGGACTCGTATGGGGGAGTAGCTATTCTAACTCATAGTTCTATCAGAAGTTTTGCTTCAGTAACCAATTGTCCAAACGTAGATATTGAAATTTTACATGTTAAGATTTTAAATTGTCAGTATATTGAGAACGTTTTATCAGTGTATTGTCCCTCAACAGTACGCACTTCTCAGAATGATTGGGATTACGTATTTTCTTTGGTAAGTAGGAAATCTTTAATTTTAGGTGATTTTAATGCTCATCACCTTGTCTGGTCATATAAAACTGATCAAAGAGGACTTCAGACCTTTGATTCCATGCTAGAACATAATTTTAGTTATTTAAATAACGGTCAACCCACAAGGGTAAGACTTGTGAACGGTGTGCTACAACAATCGTCTCCAGATGTTTCATTTGCCTCGACAGACATTATTACACAATTTTCTTGGAGTGTCAGTAATGAGTCGCTTGGAAGTGACCATCTTATAATTCAATTAACAATCAATTTAAATATTCAAAAAGAATTTATTAAGAAAAGGAATTTTAAAAAATGTGATTGGAAATCTTATACAATGTTTTTAGAAAGTTCTTTAGCCGATTTTTGTTTTACTTCTGATCCTCAAGAATGCTATAATATGTTTGAGCAGATAATTCAAACTGCAGCTAATAAATTTATTCCCTATATTAAAAATCCTCAACATGTATGTGATAACTTTAGGCCTAAACCGTATTGGAACGCTGAACTTTCGAAAGCAGTTGCTGAAAGGCGTTTAGCTTTGGCAAATTTAAGACGATCTCCGACGCCTAGCAATTTAGAAATTTGGCAAGATAAGGTTCGTATCGCTCAGAAATTAATAAGACAGGCTAAAAGTAAGTCATGGCAGGAGTTTTGTTCATCCATCGACTCAATGACGTCGTCGTCAGATATGTGGCGTAAAATGCGATGGGTTAAAGGGCACCGTTCTAAGTCTAACAACTGTGTAGATAAGGATAAGGCCGAGAGATTACTTATTGACCTTACTCCAGATTTTGCATGTCCACCTATACCTCAATTTCATTCATCAAACGTCCAATTAGAATCCGAAATTACATTGCAAGAGTTAGAAAATTCTATTAAAAAGTCCGATACTGCTCCTGGGTCTGATGAAATAGCATTTTCTATGATACTTCATCTTCCAAAGATAGGTAAGAACGTGTTGGTTTCTTTATATAACTTATTTTTTTCTTCTGGTTTTATACCTTCTCAGTGGCGTCAGGTTAACATTATTCCAATTCCAAAACCCGGCCGAGACCCCAACTCAAATTCATCATTAAGGCCGATCTCACTTATATCTTGTGTTTGTAAAATTTTTCATACGATCCTTAATAAGAGATTAGAGTGGTACCTTGAAAAATCTATGCTATTCTCTGGTAAAATGGTTGGTTTTCGCAAAGGGCGTTCATGCTTTGATAATCTTACACGCTTAGTCTCTCATATTCAAATAGGGTTTTCAAAAAATTGTATTACTGCAGCATGTTTTATTGATGTTGATAATGCGTACAACAATGTTGACGTAAGCTGTTTATTAAGCATCTTGGATCAACTAGGGGTGGGTTCTAAGATTTGTGTTTATTTATGGTCATATTTAAAAAATAGAGAGTTACGCCTTAAATTAGACGGGTCTGTTTTCGTCAGATCTACTGGCCGGGGTCTGGCTCAAGGAGACCCATTGTCTCCACTTCTTTTTAACGCCGCAACTATAGATATTTGTAAGAAAATTCAATGTGTTGAAATCTCTCAATATGCTGACGATTTTGTATTGTATTACTCACATAAAGCTGCGGCCTCGGCGATAAGTAAACTTCAGTTATCTTGTAGCAAACTTAACTATTTGTTTAATAATTTAGGTCTTGCAATTTCGTCCTCCAAATCCAAAATTTGTGTATTTAAGAAAGGTGGGTTTAGAACTCTCATTGATTTCAGAATCAATGACTACTCGTTATCATTAGTCAGCCACGTGAAGTATCTGGGTCTATGGTTGGATACATCACTTAGATGGGGAAAACACATTAATGAAACTGTTCAAAAAGTGTCTAAGTATATCAATCTGCTAAAAGTTTTATCTGGTCCGGGGTGGGGTATACATCAAAAACATTTAAGACGTTTATATATTGCTATAATTAGGAGTAGGATAGACTACGTTTCTTTCTTGTATGATAATAGTTGCCATACAAATTTATTTAAATTAGATAAAATCCAAAATCAAGCGTTACGTGTCATAGGTGGTTATATTAGAAGTACTCCTATCCATGTAATGGAAAACGATCTATGCCTTCCTTCTCTTAGAATACGTAGGAAATTTCTTGCTGGTAAATATTGGTTGAGATCGAGGTCATTTTCTAATAACATTACTACAAGTATAGTACAAGAATTGGATTCCGTTTGTAATTCTGCTTACTGGACCAATAAGAAAGTCCCTTTACTTACTTATACTTATAACGAGCTAAAATCAATAACAATGCACAGCAACCCTTATCTTGAAATGTTTTCTTTAGAGACTTGGGTAAGTAATATTGAATTACACGATGTTATCTTTGATTCAATCCCGTTGATAGATCGCGCTAAGAGAACGTATAGTAATCATCTTCTAAAACTTATAACCACGAATTATATCAATAAGCAATATAACAATTATTATAAAATTTTCACTGATGGATCAAAAGATGTTGATAAAGGCGGTGCTGCTTTTTTAGACCCTTATCTTGAATTTAGTGCTAAGTTTAGAATTGATTCCCATACATCTATAATGCATATTGAATTGATTGCTATAGCGGAAGCTTTGTCTTATATTAATTCAATTCAGTTCGATAAATTTGTGATATTGACTGATTCTAAAAGTTCTTTGCAACATTTGACTCGATGCACTTCTCATGTGAGAGGAGTACCGATTGCCTATAAGATATTGGAATCTATCCTAAAGCTAAAATCTAATAATAAGAGAGTGTGTATCCAATGGATTCCTTCTCATGTCCAGTTGAAAGAAAATGATGATGTGGATTTACTTGCAAAGCAGGCAATAGGAGATGGAGTTCCATTAAACCTGTTACCTCTTTTTTCAGACCTTGTTAAATTTGTTAAAAACCTTTGTACAGATGTTTGGCAGGAGTACTTTGATGAAAGATCACGGGCGAAGGGAATCTGGTACAAAACCATCCAACCTCTTGTATCTCATTATCCATGGATTGATACCATTATGTTTAAAAGAGATTATTTAAAATCTGTACTTAGATTGCGCTCTGGCCATATACCATCAAACAAATTCGGCTTCTTAATGAAAAAGGTCACTTCGCCAAATTGCAATGAGTGTGGTGTTGTTGAAGACGTTCATCATATTTTATTAGAGTGTGTTCGAAATTCCTCATTTAGATCATCATGTTTTGTACAAAGTCGTTTGTTAGATATAGGTTATGTAAATAGTTTATTATCCGATCCTTTATGTAAAGAAGTTGAGTTTTTAGTTTTTTTACTTAAGTTAGGTTTAGTAAATAGGTAGTTAAGTTTTGTTATAAGTATAGTTTAAGTTTTTCTTGTTTTTTTATACATTTTTGTCCTTATATGGGTGATGTGGTCGCAAAGCGACAAAGCCCACAAATAAATAATAAAAAAAAAAAAAAAAAAAGATTAAGACAAGTTTACCCTAACACCGAATACTCACATACATACGTAAAAATATTCATTGTGAACAGTACCGAACACGAAGGTGAAATAGATTTTATAGGGCAGTATTGAAGGTACGTTCCATTGTATTCGAACCACGTGTTATTTTCGTACCGTAACGGCCACACATAAATTACCGATCGGCTGAAAATATTTTGATAACAAAGTATGGTTTTCTATTGCCGGTAAAGTAGTAAAAGTAGTTGGCCTTATCTACAGTAAACATACATACATAATACATTATCACGCCCGTATCCCTAACGAGGTGGGCAGAGCCATAACTTATCATAAGAAAACTTGCAGCTACTCCTGATCCAAGAGTCCAATTATGGATTTAGTGAATTTATGCTTATGCTTATCCACAGTAAAGACATGGTCAATACGCGCGAAACTACTAAGCTACTTTTTATTCGAATACCAGGCGAGAAGCTGCGGGCGAAAGCTAGTTGTAAATCCTATAATAAAAAGCGCAACACATTTGGACCAAAAGTCCTCTTACCTATAAAATAAAGTTAACTTACAATATTGTTTCAAAGATTTTCTTTATATTCCCACAAGTCTCGGGGCATTTCGTTTCACCGTTTCAAATAGCTTAGTGCTAAAGGCTTGAAGATAAAGCTAGGCACTTTATTAATGTCCATAATCCAATCTCTCTGAGCCAGTCACTGCACCTAAAGTTAAACCTTGAATACCTAAGTCTAGATTAACCTTCGTTTTTGCCACGACTTTGTTTTTCAACAAATTTGTATAATAAATTTTCTTTTTATAAATTCAAATGTTTGCGAAGATTTTGTGTATTTATATATCAATCATAGCGTAACTGTTGAACGGATTTCAATGAAACTTGGAATATAATTAGTTTGTAACCTGGAAAAACATCATTATTTACAGACCTAGTTTACCAAATCATGGGTTCTCTTCTGCTTGTATCATCTATTTCGGAGATTCCTTGACTTTTTCATTATGTGTATTTTACTTTTCTTCTGGATTGGATGTTAAGAAAAAACATAGAATGCATCCAGCTGTTTCTCTCCCCGAGCATGTCGTAAAAGTCGACTAACGGTTAATATCCTCTCCAACATGATGGACCATCTATAAGGGCGATGGGCTAATCACCCTTCATCATGGTTCACCATATCAATGTTGGGACATCTTTGAAGGAGTGGCTGCAAGTTTTCTTATGATTGATTACTTTTGTGGCTCTGCCCGCCCCCATGTATGTATATTATTTATATATACATACATACTATGTATGTATATTTCTTCTGATCCGGATACAACGCGAGCGAAGCCATGGTCGTAAATTCAATCCTAATATCGCACACCTGTCAATAATTTCTAATTTGGTGATCGTACGTGCAAGTAAATGTTACTGGGGCACTTACAAATCAAATTCTCTCACGTCTGAAAATCTAAGGATAAAGATAAAACGGGGCTTACTGATAACTAACGTGCTTTGCTTGCATTTAAATAAATTTTACATTTCTAAGCCTTAGTGCTTCGTGATAAGGTTCGTTTTTATCACAATTTTATTATTTTAAAGTGCAGTGTTCCAAGTGTGGATATCTTTTATAATGCGTAAGACTAGAATTTATTAAGCCACTTTAGATATGTGTATATTACGAGTATTAGACGGCCTCGATAGTGCGGCGGGCGAGTACTCAGCTGAGACGCAAAAGGCGCGGGTTCAATTCCCGTTGCGGAAGAAAAGTTTGCATGTTCTGCGAATATTTCTTCCGGGTCTGGTTGGTACCATAGTACTCGTAGTTTCTGATACCCGTGGGGTCTGGACTATATATGTGAATGTTGAGTGTTATTTACCTATTTATTAGCTTTCCGTTTTGCATTGAAACGCCTTATTTCTGTTTTCTCCGCGCAGTATGACTAGTATGATGGGTTCCTGTTGAATAAGTACTTATTAACAAATGCGATGCATAGTTCGTTTTTATGAAAAGTAAACACTGTTCTTTTTTCATTTTAACTACATTTGATTTACCTATATGAGGACATTACACACAGAGCCATCTAGCCCGAAACTAAGCAAAACTTGTACTATGGGAACTAGATGACTGATAAGATATTATACTTTTAATTTGCTGTTATGATGATGAGAGTATTGTCCATTATCCATAACAAAGTTGGACTATAACCCCCGAATACTCAAACGCATCTCAAAGTTGAGCACGTCTCAAATGACGTTGTTTTTTTTTGACATCAAAAACTGTCAAACAACAGTGAGTTGAGACGTGCTCAACTCTGAGTTGCGTTTGAGTATTCGGTGGTAAGTCGTTTAAGTTAAACTCCAGGACCCGAAATGAGTTCCGGGATTATAAAATGGGGCTACAGGAATGCCCGCCTAATTCTTCGTATGGAATGAGAAACATTCCTAAAGCAGTTCTACTAATCGTGTCACTAGTACTTACGGTCCAGTGTGGTGAAAGGAATCTACAACATGCAGGTTTCCTCACGATTCAAGGTTGTCGGTCGTGCGCCAATGGACTTTTCTGTTCGAAAAAATTATGTGCGCTTATACCAAGAAATGTGGAAACCGGCATTTCGTAAAACTTAAAAAGTACACGAATCTCAGTGTTTTTGAAGCGCATTTTATTCATAAACTAAAGTGTTCTTAATTCCATCCAAATTCGTCCAACACAAATGACTGGGACAAACATACAAACTTTGCTATTTACGACATTAGTGAAGATCTCGTTTAAACTCTTCGAAGTTTGTAAATTAACTAAATTAAACGAGTTTGCGAAACAGGATTTCCTTCGGTGACACTTTACCCCAATTTTGAGAGGCTTGACCGGAGGGTGAAGTTTTGGATAAGATTTTTAACTTTTATGTTATGGATCGAAGCATTCTCGGCGTAAAGCTAACTGACCGGATAAGAAATAACATTATTCGGTCCAAAACTCAAGTCTCTGACGTAGTTGAAAAGGCCTCAAAACTGACAAACCTGACTGTATTAAAAAAATACCGTTTCAAAAATTTATTAAGGCACTCAAGTCCTGGTTACATGAATAATGTTTTTATGATTTAGCTGAATTAATAAAATGTCATTTGTAGGAATATTGTAAATTTTTTTAAGTAAAGTAAACACTGACAGAATATTTAAAAATTGACAGTGGTAATAGGGTATTTATAAGTTAAAATGACTGGTTAAATAATATTTAGTAATTAGTATATTGTGACATATTATTATGAATGTTGACATTTTTGCATACTTTTTTTGTGATAAGTTAAATAAATTATATATTATGTTAAAATCAATTAGGATAATTTTTGCATCCCATATGGGGAATGTGAGCATCTAAACACAAACTAATTATAAGACATTTGTATACCACATTCAAGCAAATAAATGATTATGATTATGATTATGATTATGATTAAATGGGACTGGGCAGGACAAGTCTGCCGCATGCCGGACGAACTGTGGGCCAAAACTACCTTTGAGTAGAGCCCTGTCAGACAGAAGGCGGCGTCACGAGCGATGGCGCAACGAGGTTGATACTTTTAGCGACAGTACAATACAATTATTGCGCATTATTACGATCACCAATTCAATTTGTATTTAGAGAAAACTTCAAAAGATTTCGCTCTAATGCTTTTTTTTTATTTCTTCTGTTGCCGCAACGCAATGCACGCATTCTACCGAACAGATCAAATATCTTAGTTCCATTTTCAAAAATAAAATGTTTTTCTTTTTTTATGAAACAGTAATTTAAGTCGAGTCTTTATCCATGATTATTCTACTTATGAATAATGAGGAATAAAGACTCCTCGTTTTTGTAGGCTCGTCTGTAACTGAAAAAAATTCAATTATTATATTTGGAACACACACACAAGAAAATATCTAAAACATCATCATTTCCCTGCCCTTGTCCCACTTTATGTGGGGTCGGCACAACATGTATTTCTCTTCCATTTCCCTCTGTCAGAAGTCATCTCAACGCTCACTCCTTTCTTACTCATGTCATCTTTCACACAGTCCATCCATCTTTTCTTTGGCCTACCTCTACCCACATATCCTTACACATTCATATCTAACACTCTTCTCGTCACATGACATTCTTCCGTTTAAGAAAATATCTAAAACAAACTGAGATATAAATAAAGGTAGATAAACAGTTGGATAAACATGGAAAACACGAAAACAAAGAAAACATACCTAAACCTACTCGCATAGAATGTGTAGGTACCTCTCAGGTAGGTAGGTACCTACCCACCTTGGTGCTGAATAGGTAGGACGATCAATGAACACAACGTGTACCTTATGTTTCATTAAAAGCTATCCAACTGTTATGACGTGATTAAGGCACAAATATTCATTATTCAGGCATCCTCACACTCCAAAATTTCATTTGTAATGACGACCAACGACCTCAGTGGCATGGCAGGCGAGTGCTCAGCTTAGACGCAAGAGGCGCGGGTTCGATTCTCAACATTATGAGAAATGTTCTGGGAATATTTTTTTCTGATCTGAGTGTTTTAATAGTATGCATTATAAGTATGTATTCACAAAAATGTACTTAAGTAAAGTATTCTCTACCACCTAGTTCCCTTAGTACAAGCTTTGCTTAGTTTGGCGCTAGATGTCGCTGTGTAAAATGTCCAAAAATATTCATTTATTATAATAAAATTAATCATAACATTTGTAGGATAGTTCGTGAGGAAACCCGAGGCTTAGTCAGCTCCGCACGTATTGACCATGTCTTTCCTGTAGATAAGACCCTCAGAACAGCAAATCAACTTTGAAGGCCGATAGCTGAAAGGATAGCATAGGTGCTGGTCAAGCCTACTCCATCTAAATTCGTCCCGGGCACTACAGCGTTCCGTTAGTGAAGGCAAAATTTGCCTCCTGACTCTGTATAAATCATCCAGTATAGATGGTAAAAGGCCATAGTTTAGAATAGTTACATTTATCAGTTAGAATTGATCCCGTTGTGTATCGGATAAATGGAAGTGCTTTTTATGAGAAGTCTATTACTTAATTAAATTAATTAATTCACACATCAGTGCCCGGAACCTTTTATACTCATTATAACGATACGGTTAAACTAATATAGGTACCTTATCTTATCGTTGGAATACAAATACTTATATGTAGGTACGTAGGTATTGATACGTTCGTATTATGTGTACATCTATTACATAGGAGTTATTAGTTAGTTTACCCGCGCGGCTTCGGTCACGTGGTTTAAATTTTGACACCGAATTTTACCCCTTTTTTGGGGTTATTTTTGAAAACTGAAAGACGGGTCCATTGATTTTGTTAAAGTATTCTAACCATGTTTCAAGCCATTCGCACCACTCGTTAAAAAGATCCTACACAAACTTTGTATTTATGCTTCATAACTCTATTGCAACCCTTGTAATTATTTATTATTAAAAAAAAAGTTATTTGACGGCCTCGGTGGCGTAGCGGACGATTGCTCGGCAGAGACGTAAGAGGCGCCGTTTTGATTCCCGCTGCATTCAATTGTGGTACAATGGTACTCGTAGTTTCTGATACCCACGACACAGGGAGTCCTAGTGTGGGGTCAGGACTATGTATGTGACTTTTGGGTGTTATTTATTAAGTATTGAACGTTTAAAATTATAATAAATCTTCACCTACTTTGACGTTGACTGCAACAAGAACCTCAAAGTCATAAGTAGTTTTCAGAGCACTTAGTGACGAACAATAACTAAACTTTAACCCCACTTGAGTTCGGGCTTCTCTGGGGTCTGTCAGACCCTTTATTACAAATGAGTGAACTTTAAACTGTAATCAACTAATCAGGGAGGCTGTCCATGTGTTACGTGCGCCACAGTTAGCTGTGTCTGTACAAACAGTTAGTGATTTATGGATGTTTTTGCGAATGTTGGCATTGTGATTTTGCACAGTGGCTCTACCATAAGTTTACTAGGTACTATAAATTTAGTTTTTTACAATACAGGGTGGCACATTTAAATATAGTTACCTATATAAATATAGGTCAGTATAGGCAAGTCTGTAACTATAAGACATCTGTTCTTAGAAATCATGTCATCGATTTTATTGACAAGAAAAACTTGTACTCAGATCGGGAATCGTATTGGAAATCGTATTGGAAAATAAAACTTACATTAGGTATTTTATCGATTGTGTAGGTCATAAAGCAGTAAATGTTACTATGATACATGATATCTAAAATGAATAAAATGCAGTAGGTACACTGAAACTTGGCTTTTTTACAAACCAAACATTATTTAAGAGTATGATTACATGATAAAGATATGTTATAGGCAAGACAATTATCAGTTAAAACAGTAGGTTTAATGAATTAAAATTGTCTCAACAAAGATCGAAATTGTTCCCTTGAAAGCAAATATTACTTGAAAAGTTGCTACAGGCAATCCATTCAAAATGATAGAACTTGGCCCAAATCGACCTACAAAATCTGTTTGTCTGAATTTGTCCCCAAACATCGCCTGTCAAACGTAAGATAATGCTAGGTAGGGGAATTACGAAAACAAACACTGTTATAATAATCCATTGCTTAACGCAGAATTTTGGCTTGTCTCTTGTCGAACAATTAACTTGTGTACGTACTAAACTTTGTCTATACAATTAAGTTAGGCTTGTCTCTAGAAGTAAAACAGTGACAAAATAACTATTCTTAATAATAACTAATCTTTAATTTGACATTTGACGACCTCTGTGGCATGGCGGGCGAGTGCTTGGCTGAGACGCAAGAGGCGCGGGTTCTATTCCTGCCGCGGGAGAAATGTTTGTATGCTCTGCAAATATTTCTTCCGAGTCTGGGTGTTATAGTATTATGTATTATGTATTATAAGTATGTATTTACAAAAAAAAATATGTCCTCAAATATTTATTTATTTATTTTATTTAATAATAACCCCCGAATACTCAAACGCATGTCAGAGTTAAGCACGTCTCAAATAACGATCTTTTGACAGATTTTCATCAGAAACTGTCAAAAAACCGTGAGTTGAGACGTGCTCAACTCTGACTCGCGTTTGAGTATTCGGGGGTATCTATTCTTTTTGTTATAAAAAGAATAGTTTATTTATACATTACGGGGTCCACTTAATCATAATCAGCCTATATTCGTCCACGCTGGACATAGACCTCCCCTAATGACCGCCATCGCGTCCTATGCGCTTGACGCATCCAGTCTCTGCCAGCAGTCTTTTGCAGATCATTACTTCACCTAGCCGGAGGTTCACTTAATAAACGCCTCTTAATATCAGTCCAAGTTGAACAATTTTTATTGTAGTACCATCCCGTTTTCTATTTATCTTCTATAATTTGGTCTGTCACTTTCCCGTTGGATTAAACAGGACAGGCCGAATTATAAAAGTTGTCCCCTTTTTTCAAGTATTCCAATATTGATAAAAACTTCGAAACTTTTAATAGCACTCGTTCAGTTCAAAACTCTTACCTAACTAGCAACTAAGTACTTATCCGGATAAAAAAATACCCTATGGGCCTGTTTCACCACCTTCAAGTAAACAGTTAAAGTTATCGGTAACTTATAATGTCAATTTCACGACTTTCGACTAGCGCTAATCATAGGATTAACCGTTCATATTGACAGAAGTTTCTCGTAACCTTGACCTACCAAGTAACGTTAATGAGGAATTAAATTTCAACACTTTACACAGAGGTGGTGATCGAGGCTCTATGTGTCAAGGCATAAATTGACATGAATTTTCCAGTTATTATACCTGCTTCTAATATTCTTTTAACGGACGACGACTCGTTCTTAGAAGCATAGCAACGTTATTCGTCGAAAAGCGCCATACATTTTTTTGTCAATAAAACAACTTTACTGAGATAACTAGCTGTTGCCCGCGACTTCGTACGCGTTAGATTACTTTTATAAGTATCGCACCGCCTGCTCTTTAAAAAGTTCCAATATAAACTTTGATAGGTACTTACCTCATTTCACATCTTTTTAAGGGTTGTTTTGAAAAATCCTGAAACACGTGTTCATTTAGTTTGCATTTGGGTTCAGCGTTAATAGATGCCCCTAAAAATAGTTTTTCTCAAATATCTTCCAAAAACAAACATCGATCAGTTACAGTTTTATTCTAAGTATAGATAACCGATAAGTGTCGTCCGTTAGTAGAATATAGGAACAGGGCATTCGCTAAATCCGTTTAGTAAAATCGTCGTGAAATAAACGAATTTTATTTTTATTTTTTATTATTTAGCCGTTGCGGAGACAAATGGGAACAAACAACAAACTTTCGCATTTATAAGTTTAGTAGGATTATGGATTATTTTTAAAATCGTAGTTCTGTGGGTACAAGGTCCTTACCCAAACAACCAGCCACGCACTATCGCAAGTCAAATATCTTAACTTCGCTTTTACGTGAGGTTGGTAGGTTACTCGTAAAATTCGCCCACTTTATGATGTAGATATCATGTTTGTACCTAGCTCAGTAGGTCGCGTAATGAACTGTGTTTTATTGACGACATTAGGTAGGTACCTACACCATTTTTGTTAAATAGTACACCTTCACCATTGAGATTTTTTGATATCATCGACTGTCACGTCCTGCCAGTCTCGTAGAAATATGGACCGATGATTCCACAAATTATCTTCAAAAAGTAAATGTAAAGAATCGTTATAGTTATTATAAAATTGATTAATACTTCTCTGCTGGGATGGAAGTAAAGAAAAAGCATAGAATGCGTCCAGCTGCTTCTCTCCCCGAGTATGTCGTAAAATTAGACAAAGGGATAGTAAGGGAGAGAAAGGGATAGTATCCTCTTCAAAATGTTGGACCACCTAGATGGGCGATGGGCTGATCACCTGCCACCATGATTCAAGTGGCTGCAAGTTTTCTCACGTTTACTTGTGGCTCTGGCCATCCCATTAGGGATATGGGTGTGATAATATGCATGTATACAATGTATGTATGATAAAGTTGATTATTTTATTTTACTATTTCTTTACGTTTGAAAAACAAAGCTCTAAGTGATCGGTAAGTAGGTACTTAGCTCATTTGCAAAGTCAACAGTAAATTCATTAGGTCATATTATTGTAAGTTAGTGTTCTCGTAACCTTTGACTTGTAGGTCTACTTCCTAAGAGTTGTTTGAGCAAACTATAGTATGAAGTAGGTACGAACGATAAATCGACAAAAATATAATAACAAAGTTTTTTGGATGAACAGCAACATTCACAGCCTCATTATACCCACTGCTGGGCATAGACTTTACTCTTTTTGATGCTTATCAATTACAAGGTGTTGCCCGTAACATCGTCAACGTGGAATAAAAAAACTGAGTGCAAAAAGTCAACATCACGCGGTGTTCCCAGGTGGTCACCCATCCAAGTACTGACCGCGCCCGACGCTGCTTAACCTTCGGGTTCTCCATACAAACTTTCATACCTCATTTCACCCCTTCAGGATTATTTTTGCAACAAAAGGTAGCCTATGTCCTTCCCTGGGACGCAATGTATCTGCCAGTTTCATCAAAATCGGTTCAGCAGTATAGGTGTGAAATAGTAACAGACAGACAGACCGAGTTACTTTCGCATTTATAATTAGTATGGATGAAAAGAGATCTAAAATCATACATTTTTCGAAATCTGACTAAATATGGAATTATAATTTTACCTACGAAAAGATATTTTCCTTTGTTGCCGGCAAAGATAATCCCGAATGTATTATGTTACAGACGCGTTTCGAGTTATTGCACTCTATTATTCAATGAATAGTGAAAACGCGGAATAATAAATTAGAGTGGCGTGGTGGCCGCAACAAAATAGGACCCCGCATATCCTCCCGTGGATGTTGTAAGAGGCGACTAGTAAGTGGACTATTACGTTTCTTTAGACCCAAATGATTCACTTAGTCAGTCCCAATCGAGCCAACTGTTAAGCAGCGTTCGAGAAACGAAATATCTTAACAACCTCTGTGGAGTGGCGGGCGAGTGCTTGGCTGAAACGCAAGAATCGAACCCGCGCGTTCGATTCCCGCTGCGGAAGAAATGTTTGCATGCTCTGCAAATATTTTTTTCCGGGCCTGGGTGTAATATTATGTATTGTAAGTGTGTTATTTACAAGAAAAATAGTATAAAAGTATTCTATCAGCCATCTGGTTCCCGTAGTACAAGCTTTGCTTACTTTGGGGCTAGATGGCGCTGTGTGAAATGACCACAGTTAGTTAGACCACATAGTTGATAAATATTACTCCGAGAGGCTGGCGTGATGAAATATTACGATGAAATGGGCCGTCCTAGCAATCCAATTAACGTTTAATCTATTATGAAGGTAACATTTATTAACACTTATTGATACATAAAACACACGAGGAAAGGAAGTATTTTGTTATTTTATGTTTATGATGTTGTATTGAGTACCTACGCCTTAGTTTATTTTATTACATAGATTGAAAGAAAGAAAGAACGAATTGTATCTATCTATTCTCGTGTCACTGGTTCCTTCGAAGTGTGGTCTAAAAACACATTTAAATATTAAAAGAAAAAACTTACAAGTAATACAAATATAATTTACAAAACACAAAAAAACAGTCGGGCTATCTAAGGACCGTTGTAAACGGTCTATAGATAGCTCACCTGATCCAGCTCATAGGACGTTGGAAGCGTGCCCAAGACGCTGGCTGCATTGTCAAGCTGAATGGCAATAGGTACTAATCCGTTGAGCTAAATCTTTTTACCCTTGTCACCTTGACACATCTTCGAACTTTTTAGGTTTTAACATGCCGATTTCCTTGAGATTTTTCTTCATTGTTTTATAGTTAATAGAATAAGTCTTGTTTGAATAGATTATGTACCTAATCAATTAGTGTACCTACAATCAATTTTATTGTACCACCACTAGTCGTGTTACTAGTTCTTTCGAACAAGTGTGATGGTAGGATTTTAAGTGCGCCTCAAAAAAGTTTCTTTCGTCCACTTGACACATGTTTTCGAAATATTTTTGTCCTACGACATGCCGGTTTCCTCACGATGTTTTTCCTTTACCTTGTGAGAGTACTGGGATAGCGCACATAAATTTACGTGCACGACTGGACTTGAACCCAAGACCTTAGGATCCGAAGGCGGGGTCACAACCACTAGAACACCATTGCTCTCAAATTTCTTCAATTTGATTGTTGCTCACCAATTGATTAGGTGCTCGCTTCTCTGAACAAAGAAACAATGTCGTGATACGGTGGAAGTTTACTCGTACCACTAAAACACTAGTCCAAATGTTAGACGAACTGACGTGGAAATACGAAAGTCCTTAATGTGGAAACTTTTCAGCGTTGGTATGCGCAGCTGAATGAGCTAACTTTTGGTATTTGCTGGGCCTATAAAGTCTAGTCACTGCCATGTGTAATCTAAGAGCTGCCAAGCCAGCGTTCTGGGAACATATTCTATCGTTATATTCCTTTTTTTTTAACTATATATTTTTGTATTTATGTTGCATAGAACTGTTTTGTGTATTTTTTTTTAATTGTCATGCTGTGTACACATGTTTTGGAATTCAATCTAGTTTTAAATTGTGTTATTTGTACTTTGCTTATTATGTGATTGTTTTCTGTGCCTTAATAATAATAATAAATAAATAAACATATCTGGCTTGAGCTGGATCACTGGAGATGTCCCTAGAGCGTTTCAAAGTATTTATAGCCAAAGTCCAAACGTCAAAAAAAGTTACAAAAGTTCCTAATACATATAATTTGTCGTAGAATTTAATTTATAAATTTAACCGGTTCTTCAAAGGAATTAAGTTCAAATATAATCGCGGTAGTCTAGTCTAGCACTGGTGGTCTAAGTGGTATCGGCTGTTGAACCTTCAAAGCTTACTATAATTCCACGTTAAATACAGCTAGTTCTCTTCCCTAGCATGTCGTAAAAGTCGACTAAGGGATAGACCTCCCCAAAATGATGGATCATCTTTATGGACGATGGGCTGATCACCTGTCACCACGGTTCACCATTCCACCTTGGGACTTCAAATCAGAAGTGGCTGCAAGTTTTCTTATGTTTACTTGTGGCTCTGCCCACCCCATTAGGGATACGGGCGTGATACATATATATGTATGTATGTAAATACAGCTAAAGGAACTAGTGAAAATTATCCGCTAAATCTAATTTTATCAATCTGCGGGGCAGTTGCGGGAGCAAGGACGAGCCAATAAGACATATTCACAAAAGAGTTTATTCGTTTGAACTAGACAATATTATTAAGATAACACGTTTTAAAAACAAAACAGACTTCAACAAAAAATAAGTTGAAACTCCTTCGTGTCATCCTATATAAACTAACAGGTAGATTATGTCAAGACGTCAGTGGCTATCGACACTCTTTTGAATAAAAAAAAGTAATGTTTTTAGAGGAACGCCCCGTGACTTTGTTCGCGCTGTGTTTTTATACACAAACTTGGGCTTCCCGTTGCTTTCCCTAGGAGTTGAATTTCGTGAATTCCTTTCTTAGTACATCATTACACCATGAGAGGAATAAACCCTCCAAGTTTCACGGTGCGGTGAAGCGCTCGTGGCGTAGCTTGCTTAGACGTTCCTGATTGACAGTTGAAGTTAAGCAACGTTGTGTGCGGTCACAATCTGGATGGGTGACAATTGGCATTACAAGCTGAGCGCTTCCGTGCTTCGGAGGGCACGTTAAATTGTCGATCCCGGCTTATAAGTCATTAAGCCATGACAGAGGTCTTTAGGCGGCCTAAAAACGATCTGGTACCCACTGGACCTACAAGATTCGACCCAAAAGCAAAAAGTGCCCATAGGACCTCATTTACATGGCCCATTCGACCTTCTTAAAAAAATTAAACTCCTAGAATATGCAACTGGCATATTCGGACAAATTCGCTTCGCATACACAGCACGAAGTTTGTCGAGGCGCACAGTATTTGTGGTACTACTGTAGTTACAAGTCAACCGCACCATCACATTTCACGAGGGCTGTCTGACAACAGCTTATCGTGTTTATGTGAGAGCTCTGTTGCTATGTTCCTGTGAGTACCACTCACAACCGTGAATGTTTGAGTAGGTTTAGACTTACTTATGTAAATTATACTACGTAAGAACGTAGTGTAATTCCTGGATACAAAATAAATATAAAATTGGCGTAATTTTGAAACATTTTGAATAAGGGGGCATTCATTAATAATGTGAGGCGATTTTGGCGACTTTACGATAAAGGTTTAGAAGCTACAAAAAACCGGTCAGCAGGTGCGAGTCGAATTCGCACGTAAAGGGTTCCGTACCATCGTACATGTACTTTTTAATATGACCTTTACCCTATTATTCTTGTATGGGCCCCCCTTTTATTTTTTATTTCATTTTATTTGTGTTATTTATTGTTATAGCAGCAACAGAAATATACACTGTGAAAATTTCAACTTCGAGTAGCCCGCTGATAGACGAACGGACAGTGGAGGCTTAGTAATAGGGTCCCATACAGGTACGGAACCCTAAAAGTGAAGTTTGAAATGGTTACACAGCGAAACTGCCGCAATTTATGAGGTTAGAGATTTATGGGCGTGCAGGCATTACGCAAAGAGATAAATTCATATTTTTAAAGCAAAGAAAGTGTTTTTTTTTGCCATAACAATGTTATTGACTCAGTTTTTTATAAGACCATTATCATCAAAAATGGTTTTATGATTTTATTGGACAAATAAAAATATGAATAAAAATATTTTTGATTCATAACAGGGATATTTACATTTACCACAAGTTCACAATGGGCATTGTGAACTGGGATGGGTGACCGCAGGTGGCATTACGAGCTGAGCGCTTCCGTGCTTCGGAGGGCACTTTAACAGTCGGTCCCTAGCTGTTAAGCCATGACGGAGGCCTTTTGGCGGCCTAAAAACTCCCGTCACTAGAGTTGGCCACTAGCTCATACGAACATACATAGATACAATAAGCATATTAATCTTTAGAGGAGGCCTATGCCCATCATTGAACTGCTATAGGCTGATGATAATGATGATATTAATCCTACTAATATTGAATTATTGTATGGATGTGATGAGACACGAAAAAAATATTTGCAGAACATAAAAGCGCGCCCGTAGCGGGAATCAGACCCGCGCGCGCCTCTTGCGTCTCAGCCGAGTACTCGACCGCCACGCCACTGAGGTCGTCATAATCGGCATAGTCCGTGATCTTAAATATTATAAAACGCGAGCGAAGCCGTGGCAAAAGCTAATTTTGATATATTTTCCATATGGTCATTCGGTCGACAAAAATAAACCAGTAGTTCCTTCTAATTATCTTACATTTCTCTCGGTCCTAATATTGTTAGAACTGCGTACGTGATCTTGCTTACAACTTCCGAAATAGCTAAAGATTCAACGAGTCAGGTATACCCTATCACTCAATAAGAATCTCACTAACAAGATTTACTAAGATGTGATTCATTTGTTTTCGCAAATCCGTAAGGAGATGGATAGTCCCAGAATTAGGGAAATAAGAAATACGTCCGGATTTAGTCGGAATCTCTACGACCGAGCTAGTAATTATAAGAGAGAAGAATAAAGTTGAGCAACCTTAATTCTTATAATGTTTTTGTAAGGTCATTTTTCTTGACTTGTTTGTGGACAATCGATGGGGTGGGCAGAACCACAAGTAATAAGAAAACTCGCAGCCACTTCTGATTCAAAGTCCTTATAAATATAACACACATAATGAATGTTAGGTACTATGAAGTTCAGTTCACATTCTAGAATTTCCTGTGTTGTGGGTATCAGAAACTACGAGTACTATGGTACAAAACCGGTAGTCAAATCTATGAACCAACTCTCAAATTTGAGTCTTAAATTACCATTTAGGATCCAAGACGGGTAGTCAACTGGTGATCTACTTTTTCTTACGATCTAGATGTTGGCCGTTAGTCGAAACATTCGCTCAGAGAAACGTCGCTTACCAGCTGATTGTCAATTTATCCGCAGTCTTGAGAAAATATTGTAGGTAGTTGCACCATAATGAGTGTCTTGGAAGAAAAGATAAAAAACTCCTACAAAGACTGTGCAGTGATATTAAAGAAACAAATGTAGCTTCTGAAAGAATAAGCTTCCTTTGTTTCTGTTGTCTTTATATGCATTGAAATAAGATTGTATTTTTAGAGGAAAATAGGTACATTCAATTCACATTTGATGCTCACATGCGAGTGTTCGGCTGCGACGCAAGAGGCGCGGTTTCGATTCCCGCTACGGGAGAAATGTTTGTAAGTTCTGCAAATATTTCTTCCGGGTCAGGGTGTTGTAGTATTTATGTATTTACAAAAAAAATAAGTATTCTATCAGCCATGTGGTTCCCATAGTACAAGCTTTGCTTAGTTTGGGGCTAGATGGCGTTGTGTGAAATGTCCTCAAATATTTATTTCAATTATTTATTCATCTAATTAATTACTTACTATATGTACATACTTTCTTCTCATTAAGTACAAGATTATGCCACCTTCCGATTCTAAGGTCGTTAAGTTTACTAAATAGTATGGGGCCTTCCTTTTTTATTATTTGTTGTCATAGCGGCAATAAACACACTCTGTGAAAATTTCAACTCTCTACCTATAACGGTTCATGAGATACTGCCCGCTGACAGACGGACGGACAACTTAGTAAAAGGGTCCCGTTGGTACCCTTCGTGTACGGAACCCTAAAAGTCATAACTCTTTTGAAGCACGTAAAGGTGAAAATCTACCTAAAGAGATAGATCCGTGAGCTTGTTCCATCATATTTTATTGCGAGCGTGTTTTGTTTATTTACCTTACTCCCCGCTCAATTTATCATTTCCTACAAAAGCTAATTTAAGAGCATTCGTGTAATCTGACAGATGAAAATATCCACTCAAAGTGTTTCACAACATATTTATTCATTGGATCGGAATCACGGATGTAACCACTTCTCAAAGTTAACAGACAGTTTCCTGCTATGCGAAAAGCAAAGTTTGCGGGCTAGTTGAGTATGTCTTGTTCTCCAACTATAAATATACCTACCTACTATAAATTGTTACTTTACTTTTATTAGTAAATTTCAACGGGCCATGAGAATGCTGGCAACCCACACATAACCGTAAACAAATTGGAAGGTTTTACTGAAAAGGATTTAAAGGAATATATTGATTATTGATATAGGCAGAACATAATTTTTTAATAAAAAAACTTAAATTAAAAAATATAGACACGAATACTCAAACGTGACTCAGAGTTGAGCACGTTTCAAGTGACGATTTTTTGACAGATTTTCATCAAAAACTCAACTCTTGAGTCGCGTTTGAGTATTCGGGGGATAGTGTCTTAAAGTGACGGCAAATCGAGATAGCTGAAGGAAAAATACTAAATAAAAAAATGAAAAAAATATTTTGTGAAATTGTGACTTGGAACAGTTTACTACCAGACTACACTTTACCTACCAGAAGTAATGTATTGAAAATTATAGATTCTTGAAAATGTTGACATTATAGTGAAAGTAAATGTTTGGACGACCTTTTTTAACCATGATCCTTTTGTGGTTATTTTATCTACATAATTTTTACCCGTGAGTAAAAACTAAGCAGATAAAATTACCCGTGAGCAAGATCGAAAATACACGTGAAATACATGAAAATTGGAACGTACTTACGTAGGCGTACCTAACGTACGAATTGCTTTAATCCCATCAGTAAAACGAGTAAAACTCCGAATTCATGTCAATTAGCGCCCATGTTTAACATAGACTAGCTATTCAACAGCTGATTCAGTTCTCAAATTCATGCAGGAGCACATTGCGCTATAAATCATAATTATAAATCATTACTGTGAACCTAGGTACATTATACAATAGGTTTGAAATATTCCGGCAGTAGGCTGTACAAACATTGAGAATTTTAATTGACAATATTATTTTAATGTCAAGTTAGTCAATGTCAATTTTACAAAACTGTTGAGCCAAATTTTAATAAGAACCAGCTCTTGGGCTGCTGGACTGGGAGTAAAGAAAAAGCATAGAATGCGTCCAGCTGCTTCTCTCCCAGAGCATGTCGTAAGAGTCGACTAAGGGATAGACCTCTTCAAAATGATGGACAATCTATATGGGCGATTGGCTGATCACATGTCACCATGGTTCACCATATCCATCTTAGGACTTTAAATCAAAAGTGGCTGCAAGTTTTCTTAGGTTTACTTGTGGCTCTGCCCACCTCATGGATACGGGCGTGATAATATGTATGTATGAATGTACCAGCTCTTGGATTGTGCATCGCTTTGACCAGACACTTTGAACCTTTACTAGTTATTAGGTTACTTAACATAATGTAGCATGCCTATGTACTTAGGTAGACTGCATTGATCCAGATGTAAATTCTGCTGCTATTCAATGTAAGCTATGTTTCAACGTATTCGGCTTAGTCTTGGCTGTCAGCTGTCAACATCTCCCCCATAACATTGTGAAAAGTTCAAAATTTACGCTATTGTCTATTACCTATGCCACTTATCAAGCCGTACCTATCACGCTAAAGTTATAGATGTGAAAGTATGTATGTGAGTGAGTGATTGTTTCGTTTATTTTCATTTAACTGAACGAGTCTGAACATGAAACAGATTCAGTACACATATTTTACGGCCAAAGAACATAAAAAAAAACCGGTTATCTACCGCGTTTATCTATCCGGATATCTACCGGATTATACATAGCTTGGATATGTTACCTGTTTTATTTTGATATTTTGAGTTTTAATTTTGTTTTGAAGTTTCTAGTTATTTTTTTTTATTTTATTGTTTAATATGTTATGTGCAATATTCTTCAATGTACTTAATTCTAGATGTAACGCCTTGGTTACGGCTGTAACGTTACTTTTTTGAATAAATGACTAAATGACTACCAAGCCAGCGGAGTTGGTCGTGACCTTTACCTGTACAGGAAGATGTTGAAATGTAGGCTGAATTTGTCTTGTGCTCACTGACGAAATGATCTAGCTATTATTTACAGACTGTTTTATTGGACAAATTGCGACGTTTAAGGCACTCCACAATTTCATGCAATCGAAACGAATTGCCTTGTCACATACCTATCGATAAACAGGTAGACATTTCGTTGTGTATGTTAAATCTCATTTCAAAGCTTTATAGCCTGTTCCAATATTCTACTAACGGACGATGGATTACATACCATTGTTAACCATAGCAAAGTTGTGACTGTCGAAGAAAGTTCGTATGAGCTAGTGACTTACTCTTGTGACGAAGTTTTTAGGCCACCTAAAGGCCTCCGTCATGGCTTAACGACTTAAAAGCCGGGACGAACAATTTAACGGGCCCTCCGAAGCACGGAAGTGTTCAGCTCCTAATGCCACTTGCGGTCACCCATCCAAATTGTGACAACTTTGCTTAACTTAAAAAACAAAAAAGCTTCTTTGTCGAAAAGCGCCATATTTTTTTAATAATCCTCAGTCTAGTTTGCAAGGTTGAAAGTTTTGATAAAAACTTTCGAACTAATGAGTGCGAGAAAATTCACGTAAATTGTTTCGATGTTTATTTTTTGTTTTTATTATGTGATCTAGAACAGACCACCCGCCTGTTGGTCGAACAACATCGTAAACGTTGTTGGCAATTACTGGATGGGAATCGCGAGGGACCGAAGAGAAAGGCATACCTAATAAAGAAGAGGACCAGCAGCTGTGGTTTCACGGAGGTGATGATGATGATTAAGTGGTATAATGTCCCCAAGGTCACTGTAATTTATCATTGGAGTCTTTTTTTCAGTTTTTTTTAAATGTTTGTTTGAGTGTCATACTATTTTATGGTCAAATGTTGATTTCGTTGTTGCTAGCCAGAGCGTTTGAAATCTTTCCCAAGACAGTAAAGGTTGGTTCATGTTTACCAGCCATTTATATCTGGAAATCTCAGACTAATCCAAATGTACTCTGGACGCCCACGCGTAGTGTCTGAATTTAAAATAAACACTTGAAATGTAGCTACATGTTTTTGATATCATATTCAGTGTTGTTTTACGTTTAATAAAATTGGAAAAATAAGTGCTTGCTTTTAAGCAAATGTGCGATATTTCCGCTCTCATATTCATATCAAAGTCAAGGTACCTATATTTATTGCAAGAAATACCTACCTACATTGGATAGCAATACAGATTATATCTGGATCAATGCACTCACCTACATATAACCTAAGTAAGGGTTCAAAGTGTCTGGTCGGATCGATGCGCGATCCAAGAGCTGGTTCTTATTTGGCTCAACGGTTCAGTATTGCCATGTAACGTGGCAATGCGCCAGCGTTTCGGATGCGCTTCCACCGACTGATGATCTGGATAGGGGTCAATAAAAAAGAATAAAATTAGTAAAAAAGTAATTAGTAGGTAGTACCTAATAAAGAGGTCGTCAAAATCTCTTGTATAAAGTTGTATCAACTTGTTTTCCACCATTAAACTATGCGTACCACCACGAGCATGTCATTTTACGCAAATTCTTGCAATCTTCACCTATCAGGTACTTCACAGAGTTAGATAAGCCAAACCCTTGTCACAAAAGTGAGGGTGTCTCCAACACCACAATCAGGGTAGGTATTACGACGACAATTTCGTCTATTTCGAATAAGTCACATCATACTATTTACGAATCTGTAGGGCTGTCGTTTCTATGCGTATCTGCGCCCAATGGGATATTATGGAAATTTCACAGTCGAATTTCAATAAAACACAGACCAACAAAGTGTCCGATGAGTAGATTTTGTGGGTTTTAGGCAATTAATGGTTATTATCTGTCATTTAAACTACTTCTACGATGGTATATTATTCAAAAATATTTTGCAAAAACTATCTTAAATACCTATGAAATTCTCTTTATTTGACCATAAACGTCTAGGAGTAAAAATTAAAATACCACCAGCCTCATTCGACAATTTAGGTGTTCCACATGGACACCTTTTTATTATTTCCATGTAGAATACAATGTGTATGGAACAAAGGACCTACCAAAATGTTGACTGCTGTTGTGTAAATAATTTAAAATTTGAAATACAAATCGTCTATCGCAGGAACACGGAAATGGGATCACCGGGAACAAACCGGTGGGCGTGTGGTTGTCCTTTTAAATATTTCTGATTGAGTAGACTGAGCTTATCTCTAAAATAAACTTAAAAAACTACTTGGCACCGTCACCGTCGATAATCTACAATTAAAAAAAAACTACATTGAAACACTTAACTCTAAAACGACTCTCAAAGTTTTGGCAACGTGCCATCCCTAGTTTGGGGCTTAATAAAATAGTGTCCTTTATTTTCGTGGGCCTTATACTCAGTGCGAAATTAACCGTAAGTGTTTCTTATGGCAATGGCCCAAGGCTCTTGGTTAATTGGGTTCGCTGCACTATTTACATAGGGGGCGGTTTATTGGAGCTCTCAGCTATTTAACCACAGATAGGCGACTAGATATTTGCTCTATGTCCTGACTGTTTCTTACAAAGAAGGAATTGATGAGCTATCTGTATGCATTTGCAATGCGAAGATTATGTGTGTACAGTGAGGCCTTGGCCTTCATCATATTACATCTGCCGTAGGTATACCATAGTTTACAATGAATTTTATTCTCAGACTATAATAAATAAATACCACCCAACAGTCACATACATAGTCCTGACCCACACTAGGATGCCCTTGTCGTGGGTATGAGAAACTACGAGTACTAATGGTACCACAACACCCAGACCCGAAATAAATATTTTCAGAGCATGCAAACATTTCTTCCGCAGCGGGAATCTATGCCGTATATATGGATTATGATGAGCCATCTCATGAATCAACAGCATCTATGCCAAGCGTGACTTTCTAAGAAAATTACTTGGTCAGCGAACAACGCACAGGAGCCACCTGGAAGTAGGGTTACCATATCTCTGGATTTGTCCTGAAATCTCAGGATTTTTAGGCTTTTCTCAGGATTGCGGTCGGATTCTGAAAATCTCAGGAAATTTCGGGATTTTTGGAATTTTCAATAAAATAGAGTACTTAGATCACAGGCCCAACAACGAATGCACAACGTATCGCTATCTCGAAACAATCACGATTATCAACCTGTGAAGGATTTTTAATGATATTATAATTCAATGATAATGATCAGCCAATTGCATTGCAGCCCACGCGTCGTGCCGCGGGCTACAAAGCTGTAAATTACGTTTTCGGGAGAATTAAAAAAAATCCAGTAAATCTCAGGATTTTTCAATGAAAATCAAGCTTTTTCTCCAGACTTTTAAATTTTCTATCAGGTAACCCTACCTGGAAGCCAATAAAGCGCTAGAGGGGTGTACCTAGAGTTTCGGGGACTGCAGTCTCTTTATAGATGCCAAGGCGATAGGTACCTGCAGTTTTAAAAAGAGCAAGCTGATGACCCGGATTGATTGACTTCGTTCGAAGCAAAGTGGCTTGACTACAGCCTCTGGGGTACATTAGCACAAATTGTACCCACTAGATAAGATTTTGTAAAGCGACGTGGGTCTAATGGCATGAGATGGAGAGATCAAGGGAGTCCTTTTTTCAGCACACAGGCTAATCTAAATCGTAATCAGCCTTTTTGGTGGTAAGAAGGGTCTTATTCTAGAAATAGGCCTAAATAAAGATTTTTAAGAGCCTTGTGGCCCAATCAGATATCGTAATCGGCTCTTTTCATTGAGTACTTTACTTTCGATAGTAGAATCTATTGCGTTTGTTACGTCATCCAATAATGCTATTAGAATCTAATACGCTTTGAGTTTGTTTGCTTTTTTTCTCTTTTGTATTATAATTTTATTCGTGCCTTGCAACCTCGCGGTTTCATTCACATAAAGATCAAGGATAGCTTTTCCAGAATAGTATACCCCTGCAAACAAACATACAAATTCTTCCTCTTTCTGATTATATGTAGACTAGGTGTCGACAAGTCGTTGACCTTATTAAAAGTTCCGTCGACACTATGAACGAAGATGAACGTTACATAGTGAACGTATAATATACGCTCGTTGCCCCATAATAAACAATTGAAATCTGATAATGTTAGCCAGATGGTCATAAACTTATTTACTGGGCCGGTAAATATTCCACAAGCTATTGCTTGTCACACATGGTTCCTATAATTAGAGCTACGATTTCCATGTTTATTTTATGAATGAGCATACCTACCTCTATGTCTAATTAATTACGTACGCCACGCAAGAAAGTTTGCAAAAACCATTTGATGTGCGTGTGTATGATAAATTTAAAATGTCATATTTAAAGAACCTACATGTATGTGTGTTTTATTACTACAAAATCTTTTAAAAACATAAAACTCATACGTCACTAACTGACAAGCAATGCACAGCCTGAAACAGAAGAAGTCCTAGAAGCATCGAACTTGGAGCGTGTATTCCTCTTATTGATTTAAAAATTTATTTATATTTAATTTTGATGTCACCAAATGCCTTTCAAGGCTAAGAAATTGAAAAAAAAATCAATGGAAAGGGACCATTTTGGTGACTTTTTATCACTCTGTGATTTTCAGGAATTGATACCCTGTTCAGTGGATGAGCGTAAGGGTAAAGGTAACTTACTTATATACATCTTAAATATACTTTTTATATAATGAAAAATGATGTATTGAACTTGAGTTTCTTTCCAATGGTTATGTTTGGTTTTATAAATCGATACATAATTCTTGTACATTCGTGAGATTCGTAGGTGTAAATTTAATCATATTGTGAACGTTACAGACATGTGAAAGCCGAGTAATCTTATTAATCTCCTTCTCATACACCAAAGTTGAAGAGATAGCTAAGCTAAGTCGATGATCCACCTAAGCCGAGTCGAGCTGAGACGTGTAATAGGAAACAATAGAATGGCTCTGGGATAATCTTCACTTAGGATGACTTACACCAAAAGTTAAACCACGACTTAGCCAAGTTCAGTTCTAATTTTCTAGTCCATTTGACGAGTGCTTCCCTGTTCGAACCAAGATTTTTTTCTACCCAATAGGTATTTTCCTCCGTTTGACCTAAAACATTTGATTTGAGTTACCCATTCTACCCACACCTACTTATTACTAATTTCTATGCTATAAATTCAATCAAATGAATCAGTCTTATTTAAATAATGGTCATTCAAATTTTTGTCTACTATCTAAGAATAACACTTATCAACTTTTAAAGTAACATACATAATCAAATAAACATTTAAACTGTGAGTAATGATTTTATCGAGTTAGATTTTTTATAAATATTGCAGTGTACTGTTTCGAATACACTGTCATTTAGATTTTTAGACTTAGAAGTTAGAAGTAAAACGGAGCATATGTTTTGGGTTGAACGGGAAAAATAATATTGGGTAGAAAAATCGTAGGTTGAACAGGGGAGCACTCCGTCTGATCAATTTGAGATGCAGACACGAAAATCTCTGGTAATCGAAACTATTTCATTGAAAATATTGAAGAGAGTGAATTTAAACTTGAGTTATGATACGCTGTGTTTAAAAAATCGTGTAAAATAAAAGAGTTTTTGTGGGGAAAGAATTAAAGTGACCCTCACAGAAGCTGCTTCAGTGCACTTGACACACTTCGACTTCTATCTTTTTCTACTGACATAACTTCTCGCATATTTTTTCCTTTGTCCCTACTGATATAGCGCACTGTTACGTATTTCGAATAGAAAAATTATTCGCTGCATGACCGGATTTAAACCTATGTAAGACCTTAGGATCGGAAATTTAGATCACTTCCACAAAATCACAACAACTTTATTCGGAAAAATTACAACTTTGGTTGATTTAGCTACAACCTACAGCAGACTTTGAAACAATTCAGTAGAAGAACAAACTATCCCAGCTCTAGCAGTGACTCACCTGTTGATGTGCTCAATCAAATGTAAATTGCACACTAACTTCAAATCAAAGGGTAACTTTTTAATAAATTGATGTAGGCTGATGCAAGGTTGGTCCACTTAGTAACTTTTGTACAAATTTTGAAGTTTTGAGCGTAACAAAGGTGAATAAACAATATTAAAATTGAAATTAGAAGAATGTTACCTACTTACAAAACTCAAAGTGTGTAAAAAATATTTTGTGACTTTTGTAAGTACTTTTTCTGGGCACCTAACAGACTTGTTTCGGAAGCACTAGGGAAAGAAAAGTCATACTTAATACAATGTCAAACAATAACATAAATAAATAGAACCTTTTTTATTATTGACGTTTAAGTATTTAATGGAATAAATAATGCTGAATGAAAATTAACAAAGCTTTTTGTACCTACGAAAAACATCGTGCAATAAATGTAGCTTGTAAATGAATCGCAATAAATAATGACTTGCCACTTTGTAGGCCACATTTTCATGTGCACCGATTATTGAATATCTGAGTATTAAATGTTTCGTGAGCGTTTTATTTGTTTTTGGTCATTCTTGTTTATTTTATTCTTTTGTGTAATTCTCACCTTGAAAAGACAAAAATATTTATACAGGTAAAAAGAACAAGACATTAGGTAAATCAATATAACATTTAATAAGATATAGGTACACAATACAAGTACAAATAGAAACGCAAAAGAACATGAACCTATAGCAGAGATTTAAGTAGGTACTTAGTGATACAGTTTCTCTTTGAAAAATGACTGGTCTCGACAACAGTTGAGCAAAAAGTCCTCCTCCTTCCTCTTCGTCCGTCTTTTATTAACAGTAGCTCGCTGCGGAGTTCACTGCAGTGCGACCGGTGTGATGTTGGCGTGAAGAAACTACGTCACAACCGAAACTGAAGACGATTGCGACAAGGCGACAACACAGGTCTACAAGTATTTAAGCTTATTTGCTAGGTATTCATATAAAAAGATTTTACATACCACAGAATAGTAAGATTCAAAGCATAGCCTAAACCGCTAGTGAGATCTTAGTTGAGTTCATAAGCACAAAGTAAGAAATTCCCGAAAGACTGCAGCGGAGTAATTGAAATTGTAAGGAAATAACTCCTCGAAGTTACGGGATTTCGCCAGGAAACCAATAAAATGTAGGAGGAGATAAGAAGTTATGAAACTTTTTGTCTGTATCGGAAAATAGAATGCTGAATGAGGTCAATGCAATTAATTCACTAATCAAGTTTTGAAATTCTTCTGCTGGTTCCATAGTCGGTTTACAACTCTGTTGCAGGTTCGGTCAAAGCTTTAAACTAATAAACAAATAAAATTAATTTAGTTCTTTGCTCTGCGTACCACGCTTCAAACATTGTTGAAAACCACATCAAGAATGTTGTGGTAGAGTGACAGGACTATTTATATAAGAATTGTTTTCTAACTACATTTTTAGGGTTCCGTACCCGAAAGATGCCAAAAGGACCCCTATTACTATGCCTCCGCTGTCTGTCTGAAAATACAAAGATTACAAAGCTAAAATTAGTCGATTGAAACTTTTCCAAACCCACTGATTTTGCAGTAAATACATAACTGTAATTTTATTGTATTATAGACTGGAAGCTATAGATAAATTATTATTCCATTATAAACAAGTGAGTCCACCAATCACCATAAAAGTTAGCTCAACTTGTTTCACATCAATGTTAAAGGTCATGTATTTGTGTTACATCAATTTGCGGGTAGGTAAATAAATTCATATATTTCCCGAGGCAAAGTTTCAAATTCGAGCCTTCGATTGATTGGATTATGTTTTTTCGTTTTGCACGCAATAACCATGATCTACTTAGGATATTGATTGGCATTTATTACCTGTATAAATGCGTAGGAATTTACGTAGAAAATATTGTAAATATTTTCCGACCTCGACTTTCTTGGAACCGGGCATGTATTTCAAGAAGTGGTAATTTGTTTTTTCCCCATAAGCTATTTCTTGCTTAATACATAGCATAAAACATAGCAGTTTTGTATAAGATACAAGTGTGCCTATTGTTGTGTCAGCTGTCAGTGTTTATTCAAATGTCACAGTCAGATATTTTCTTAACATAAATAAGATTTGTATAAATCACACTTTAGACACCAATACACGAAAATGCAAAGCTTCTATCAAATAATTATGTACTATCGACTGTTATATATGATTTTTTATGCAAGCCCTGATGGTAAGTGATTACCGCCGTCCACGGACACCTGCAGCATCAGAACAGCTGCAAGTGCGTTGCCGACCTTTGAGGAGTAGGCTCGTTTCTGGAAGGTCCTTAAGTCGTATCAGTCCAGAAATGCAGATATTGCAGCTACTGTAAACTATACAACTAACAATCAACGTCTCGAACAACAGTATTGATTAAATTGTCTTGAATCTGCTCCCCGCGTGGTTAGTCTCCTTTATTGCTAGACGTAGCTTTACTCTAAACAGACTTGATTCAATTTTGTCGAGTAACAGATTCCGCTTGCGACTTCGCTCGCGTGTTACCCAGATAAGTAGCCTATATGGTATTCCAAGTTTCATTATAATCCGTTCAGCTGTTATGACGTGACTGAGTAACAAACGTACTCACATCCTCACAAACTTTCACATTATTCAATGTGATATTGTATAATGTGTGAAAGTTTATAATATTAAGGAATAAACCATTTTTGACTTTGACTAGGTAAACCGCGCGGCTTCGTTGGCGTGATGTAAATTTTGACACCCCATTTAATCCCATTTTGGGGGATATTTAAAAAAAACGTATTTCATAGTTTATTTATACCGAGTTTTGAGCAAATCGAACCTGTTATCACCTCGCTTTGGCCAGGCATACTGCCTTACTCCATTTTCTGATGCTTTAACATTAGAATATTCCGAAATTAATCTAAGCTGTATAAATTCCTGATAAAGTTTTCATCAATTATTTGACTTGGAAATTCAAACATTTTACTTGCTTTGATGAGTTTACTTATTGAAGAAAATATCGAAAATATGCTTAGTGTTGGGGATAAAATATTCATCTGAAACAAGAGTTCGACCGAGTTTGATGCGAATATATATTTTTTTTATATTTTGTGGCACTCTTACACCTGGCATACTTGCCTGTAAAAGAATGGATAACTTTACATAATTCAGCGCATATTGACAAGACCCAAAGAAAATTCAGTGTTGGGAAGATAGAATATCGTCATGTCATTTTGAAAGGCTACGAAAAGGTTCTTGGTACCTTTATGCTACGCCGTAGCACTCGTAGCGACCGCTACGAAAACCGATTACCAAGGATCACGATACGCTTTGTTGTTCGCATCTACAAATTCTACAATCCTTTTGTCTCAACCCGTCAAAGTTTCAATTGAACCCGAAGATTGGTGTAATAAATTCAGAAATTCAAATATTTCCTTTCGACAGGGTGAAAAAATTTAGAAACTTTAGAAAATAATGTCTCTTAAAAGTTTATAGGGTGGGGATAATATATTTCCTTTCTGCTTGACAAGAGGGGGATACTTCAATTAAATTTAAGTAAGGTCGTTTCCGCTTTAAATTTCCTTTTGTTAAATTTCCCTGTTTTACGCAACTTGATTCGATTCCATATTATTTTGACTAAAATTCGTTTAATATTCATAATAAATTATTCTTAGAAATCTTGATATTTAAAATATCTTTGTTGGAATCTGTGTTCAATTCATTTTAATATCCTTTTATCTCGAATTAAATATCTAATTAGGTGTCTAAGCAGACTTGAAGTAATTGTGGGGCACCAAATGTCCGCGGGCGAAAAAGTCCGCGCTTCGCAAATAAGGGCTCGTGCAGTTTGAACTTTCACGCCAGGTAAATATGGAACACGTGAACACGCAAATGTGAACACGCAAAACTGCCTTGTATTCTATAATTTTGGTGCAAAGTGTCATTGACTCAACTGTTTGATAAGCGCTACAGATAAGTACGAGGTATGAGTGTATTCTACATTCGATTTGTCGTAACTTCTAGTTATGTAATGTAACAGGCGACTGTTTTGAACAACATAGTTTAATTTAAATTACACAGTTGGCATTGTATTGGATACAATCTCCAACGGAAGTTTGAGAACATATAATTATTTTGAATTATGAATATTTTTGAAACCTAGATCAAAAATATGTTGGACATGAATGTGTTTGAATAAATTAATTTTGCTTTATTTACTTCTAATAAGAATAGTTGGCGTTGAGTAAAATTGGTCCTAATCTTGAAGTTATTATTTGCGCTATGATATTTCAAATCAAAAATATCAATACATTTCATTTACAAAAAGTTAAGAAACTTTGGCTACACCAAAGTCCCATTAACTTGCTGACTGTACATTATAATTTCCTTTAATTTCCGAAAAAGCCACAAACCACTGAATGCTATTTGTGTCAGCGCCGTGCCCTTAAAGCTAGCTTCCTTTTTACATATTCTCACAAGCTGAGCGATAAGCTAAGCGATGACATAAACTGCACAGTCTATGCAAAATAAAAAGTAAACGTTTTTATAAATTAAAAAAAAAATTATATAAATAGATCTTCATTAGTAATAATAAGCATTTTGCGACTTTAAAAAAGTAAATGGTTCTCACTACATCTTTATTATTTTTCTATGTGTTGGTATGTTACTAACAAATATTAATGATTCAAACTGAAAAGACGTTTTAAGATGAATTTCGTAACTCATATTTCATTGACAGAAACAAACTTACAACAAGCAAATTATTATTTACAAAATGCAAAAGAAGCAGTCGGACTGTATAAAGAACGGTAAAAAGGTCTAAAGATAGCTCACCTTATCCAGATCATCGATAGATCGACGCATGCCCAAACGCTAGCCACGTTGCCACTCTGCTGAATACGTAGTCAAAATAATGGGTTTTTTTTTTCAAAGTTTAATTTGGCATTTTTGATCGCTTCGCTTCCCGCTAAGCTCATGCTGCCTCGCTGCCGGAAAGTAACTTAACATAGGCCATTAAAGTCAGGAATACCATTGTCAGTATTAATGGTTTGATTCGCGGGATACGAGTTAATGAGTCATTTTTAATGGTGGATAAATTCCCGGTAAATATGTACTACAAAATTTAGTTTTTGTTCATCCGACAAAAAATAAGGGTGTTATAAGTTTATAGTGTGTATCTATAACCGATTTTGATGCGGCTTTTTTCTGTTTGGAAGCTAATGTGATCGTGATTGTTCTTAGCTGTAGTTTATGGACATCTGTTAAGGCGTTTGAAGATTATCAGCTCATTTCCTATTTGACAAAAATATCTTTCCAACTCATTCGAAAAATTTATATGCGCTATACCAGTTCTCTCAAACGGTGAAGGAAAACATCGTGAGGAAACCCGCGGCTTAGTCAGCTCCGCGCGTATTGACCATGTCTTTCCTGTAGACAAAGGCGACTAAGCTGAGAGGATGGAATAGGTGCTGAGCAAGCCTACTCCATTTTAATTCGTCCCGGGCACTATAGCGTCCCGATTGTGAAGGTAAAAGTTGCCTCCTGACGCTGTACAAATCAACTACTATAGATAGTGAAAGGCCTTAGTTTATTTGTGTAAATAAATGTATCTATGTCTACCTACAAGTTTCACACCGTCCGTCAGAAGAATACTGGAACCGAGCATTAGTCTTTCGTAGCACCGACCTGTGAAACCGTAAATAACCGGCACGTTAAAGGTTTACAACATCACCGTTTAGCATAATCCGATTATTCCGAGTCCCCACGGCTCGTTGGCTCAGATCCCAAATATTCTGAAATCGGTTATAGGTGCCAGATCATAAAATCAAAGGGGGTGACCAACCGTGAATTATAGTTCTGACAGAGTGAATAAAACTTTATCAAAAGCATTTGGAAAATTACGTCAAGTTTTCACGTCACCTATTCCAAAATGCCTGAAAACCAAAGTGTTCAATCGAGAAGGCGGGTCAAAGTCAAAGTATACTTACCCTTAATTTTTTAGAAACATTATACCTGTACATTGTTCCGGGTCTGGGTGTTGTGGTACCATGGTACTCGTAGTTTCTGATACCCACGACACATGGAATCCTAGTGTGGGGTCAGGACTATGTATGTCACTGTTGGGTGTTATTTATTTATTTACCTATAAACAGACGACCTTTGTGGCATGGTGGGTGAGTGCTCGCCTGAGACGCAAGAGGCCCGTGTTCTATTACCGCATCAAGGTGGTACCATGGTACTAGTTTCTGATACCCACGACACGGGGAATCCTAGTGTACGGTCAGAACTATGTTACTGTTGCGTGATAATATTATTTTACACACTTACCTACATTTTTAAATTTCTTACCATATTTTTCTCAGCTGCATATCAAAATGAAATCTACGGTATTTCCGCTGCCCAGTTCACCTGAACCGTAATGTGACTCAGTGGCTCAGTCTTACAAATCGCTGGAACATTACTCCCCGCCACCGTAGAAATAAAACTACCTCTAAGGGATTCACTGCGACCTAGTTATGACTTACGTACCTACTTACGGTTACAATATTTACTAACAAATAACAGATCGTTCTTACGTTCATTATTTTTCTAACAAAAATAATGTACGGCGCATTTCAACAGATTACCTTGCTATGGAAATGAACGATTCCGAATGGTGTACCCATATATTCTTACAGTATTATTTTTGATTCGATTGGCCAAGTTCAACAGATAACGTCCGACCATACTTCGACGGATGACGGATTCAGTGTAATCGTAACGTAAGATATCATGGGTTATACAGCTATAATCTTGGGTTAAAAAGATAAACAATTCATTGCATTATTAAGAAAATTATGCTTGCAAAGTTTTACGCAACCTTAAACATTTTTATGGTTCCGCGCCTCAAAAGATTACCCCTTATAAGATTACTGTCGTAAACGACTTCCTTTTATACGGAACCCTTACAAAATTACTGATGCGTCTGTCGACGCAAGTGTTACACACTTTTTACTCATTTATTTATAGGTCAACCAAGAGAATCAAACCTGTTTTGCGTCTCAGCCGAGTACTCGCCCACCACGCCACCGAGGCCGTCAAAGTTGCATTTATTTATTTAGTAAGTGTCATCAAACAACATTGTGTACTGTACACCAATTCATTTACAAACATTCAAATCTGAACATGCCAATTATCTCTATAATAATTACAGTGTGAGTTATTGAGATTAAAGCGAGTTAAGATTTAAAGCTAGTTAATAAAAGTGACACGAGTAGATAGATAGATTTAGAGTAACAAAGGCCAGACATAACTTTAACCACCACATTTATATTCTGCCAGTTATCTGATATCTTCATTTGTCATGTCTGCAAGCGGCGTTAAAGGATTGAGAACTCAATTTAACTGAATAGAACCAGTTCCCGTTAGATGATTGGCCATAATTGTAGTTTTGATAGTTTTGAATACGAAAAAATTGACGTATTTGGAACTAAAGAAAGACAAAAATAAAGTCCGAAAAGTACGTACTAAAATTTCAATTTGAACTTTTCAAAATCCTTTTTTGAACTTTTCAGACCTTCAAAGGCACTTCTATCATGCTCGTAATTGAAATAACAATAGATGACTAAAACATGATGAAGTCTAGGTGGATCTATAAGTACTACTATGTACAATATTGAATAGCGCCTAGAACGCAAACGATCAATCTTATCCTGATACTAAGTCGAAAATAGTCCTATAAAGTCGAAAGCTTAGATTTAATAAAGATTGTGTTCGTGTTTAACTTTGGATGAAATTTACGAAATCATGCCCTTAAAATCTAGGTTCCAATCGACCTAGACTGCGGGAGGAAGCTGATTGTATATGTACATACAAATTATCACGCCCTTATCCCTTATGAAGTAGGCAGAGCCACAAGTAATCATAAGAAAACTTGCAGCCACTCCTGATTCAAAGTCTCAAGCGAATATGTTGAACTATGATGACAGATGATCAATACAACCAGTTTGCAATCTTCGATACTCTTGCATCATTCACGATAGGCAAATATAAAATTCTAACGTTACTGACTGAATGGTTGATAGACTGACTGACAGTAAACTAAACCATAAGTCCTAGAAGCATGAAACTTGGAGGATATAGTCCTTGGTAATATATTCTATTCGCGAGAGTTTAAAGAGATAGTCTTTGGTGTTGGGTTGCACTAAAAAAGGAATTTTATTATCAAAATTCAACTCCTAGAGGATCCAGCGGGAATATAAAGATGCGTTTCACACGTTACGCAATATAATTTTGATCTAGGGCTCTCACAAAACTACCTACCATTTATTTCTTTTTAAGTAGTAATTCTCATAGCAGTCCTCAAGTACCTAGGTCCTTACAGTTATCGAAAGTATTGGGAAATTTTGACGTGAAATCTTGAAGGTTTAACGAGCAAAGCTGTCTTCGAACTCCGATACCAATTACAAGAAGGACTTTTGCCGGGTCCAGTTGAAACAAGTAGGTGCCTAGGTCAAGTACCTACTACCACTCATTTTATTTTTTGTTTAATTTAAAGGTTCTGGGAAAACTTACAGATATGTTCATCAATAGTTAGATAATAAATAATAAATATTTGTGGACATTTCACACAGCGCCATCTAGCCCTAAACTAAGCAAAGCTTGTAATATGGGAACCAGCTGGCTGATAGAATACTTTATATACTTTTTTTTCTAAATACATAATAGATATATTTAATACAATGCAGAGCTCATATATACGGAAAGCCAATTAAAATTTTCCTCACATATAGTAGTCACTAGTCTTTCAAACCAGTGTGGTGAAAGCATTAAAAGAAAAAAACACCTATACAAATTTTAGCCGAATAGGTATCTCAAAGGCCCCTATCGTGTACTTAATAGACATGTTTTAGAACTTTTTAGGTTACGACATGCCGGTTTCCTCACGATGTTTTCCTTCACCGTTTGAGTACTGTTATAGCGCACATTTTTCGAACAGAAAAATCAATTGGTTCACGATTGGCACTAAGATTGGAATTTGAACTCACGTCATGAAGATTGGACCACCACTAAATCACCAGTGTTCTCCCTAGGTCAAGTACATTGCTACATCGAGAGAGACACAATGATTGAAATAAAATGTTTAGTTTTCATCTCGGCGGAAGTGGAACAAACAAGGATATTGTGTTTATCTTCAGATAAAGCTTTTAAAGTTGAACTGTTTTATGAGAAAGTTGACCTACATGAACTATGATATCATCCTATCATGGATAACCTACCTTTCCTATACCTATCAGTGGATGAATGTGGGCTAATATGATGATGATGATTATACTTTCCTGAACTAATTTTGTAATTAAAGGCTATGAATGAAGATATTTGCATGTTTGTACGTCAGTTGTGGCGTAACAGCTGAACTGATTTAAATAAAACTTAAAATTCATTTCGGCCAAATATAAAGACAAACTATAATAACATTAAAAACTTTAAGGTAATCAGTATAATAATAATAAGAAATAAAAATGAGCTCAGTTTTTTATCTGAGTTCGCCTACAGATAGAAAACAGAGCTCAGATCACCGACCGCAGGTAAGGTCCCCAAAAGGCTGGCGACGTTACCCCGTTGGATAGCTATACTTATCCTTTGTCCGAGGTAAGCGCCAGCCCTTTGGTCAAACTTAAAATATACATAGCCCGTGATTTAAAATAATATATATTTCTGAGACTAATATATCTTTGACCTCGGTGGCGTGGCGGGTGAGTGCTCGGCTTAGACCCAAGAGGTGCGGATTCAATTCCCGGTTCGGTAGAAATGTTTGCATTTCTCCCTGGTCTGGGTGTTATAATATTATGTATTACAAGTAAATATTTATAACGAAAAATCATATAAGGTATCATCATTAAGGCTTTGCTTAGTTTGGAACTAAAGGCGCTGTGTAAAAACTATCCACAAATATTATAGAAAATATTATAGATATTATAGAAAATAGCTTATATGTTCATCCAGCACATGTACCCACTACGTATATTCCAAGTTTAATTTAAATCCGTTCAGCCGTTTAGGCGTGATTGGGGCACAAATATACGTCGTCACATCCACACATCCTAACATCCTCACAAACTTTCGCATTTATAATAGCAGGATTTATTTTAGCAATTTTATCCGGGTATAAGCGAAGTAAAACTTTAAATCAAATAAAAGCTACATTACGAGAAATAACAAGAGAACTCGTAGAAGAGGATATTCTTTTATAATAACTTTAATAATGTTACAATGTATTATGCTCCACAATTTTGTTAAAGTCCATAACAAGTCAACTTGTCTATCGGAAAATTGAGAGTTCGATAGAACAAAGTTCACTATAACAAACAATTATGAATTACGTAACGATACCTACTCTATAAGGCCTTTTTACATTAATAGTTGATGATTTATACAGCGTCAGGAGGCAACGTTTACCTTCACTAATGGGACGCTGTAGTGCCCGGTGATTACGAAATCACCGATGACTATCAAGAATCGGCCCTCATTTATAGCACACACGAATACATTGGTGTTTATTGCATACGTCAAAAGATAAAAATATTTAAAACCTCGCTTCCGTCAGCTTCACCATTTTACAATTTGTAATTTTAATATTTTAGTATTGATGGCCATTCCAACCTAAGGTGTTGATAGCTGCGACACAGTTTTAGCTACTATTTTTATTTTTCTGAAAACTTATATACCCAAACATTATGCCAAAACTAATACATTTTACGCCTTTATGTTTTATGAGTTTTACAAGTGTCTCCGAAACAGATTTTTATAGGCCCATAAAAAGGCTTTTACCATCTAGGTTAACCTACTAGATGATTTAAGCGCCATACAACTATTACCTATACTGTCAGGACGTTATAGTACTGTACTGAGCTTAGTTGGCCTCATCCACAAAAAAGTAATGGTCAATAAGTTTTTAGATTGAGCCGCGGCTTTCTTCACGATGTTCTTCTTCATCATTGAGCACTGGTAAGAGCACTGGTGATCTAGTGAGAGCATTGGTGGTCTAGTGGTATCATCATGTTTCCCAAATTAACAATGATTTGACTTGAGATTGTTTGCAGGCTTGCTATGTAAAGTGCCTGCAATAACTTGGAAACTGACAATTTTGTTATTCCAATAATTCTGAATATAGTGTATTAATAGGAACAAACAAAAGGTAGGTATTTATAGAGCTCGTAAATTTAAATTCAAAAAGTATCAAGAAATATTTTTAAGCATTTAGTTCAGAGGACATTGTATGGGGTTTCGGCACAAATAGGAAATTTAATATCAATGAGTTACACATTCCTACAAGAGCTTTAGAGAGCGCAAGGTCGATTAGATTAGGTATTATTGAACTAGCATCCTTTCGAGCATTTCGAACTTTTTTCTTTATAGCAAGTTCGATCACAGTCACGCCTTAAAATTGCAAGAAAACAGACTCACGGCTGCATAAAAAACTAATATTATCAAAGTATCTATTAAACACACACATCTAATGAAATGCTGTAAAGACATTATGTGCTTAGCAACATTTTCAACATCGCGCTCTTCAGAGGAATTAATTTTGATGTTCTAATCTGGTAACATAAAACAAACAAAGTGTGCTCGGCAGCCGGAAAATATGTGGTTTTGTGCCTTCATATTAATTTCATCTCATAATTCTTAATCTTGTTCTTATTATAAATGAATACGATATTCTGTTGTAACCCAATATTTTGTACAAATTGATTTGAGCGCATTAGGCCCAGTGCCCACTATCGGCACGGCATGCCAAGGGATCCCTAGACGTCTTTAGGCATGCCGAAGCGTGCCGCGCCGGCCACGCTGCCGAAGGAACCCAAACTGTTAAGGCGTCTTTAGGCATGTCGAGGCGTTCTTAGGCATGCCGAGGCGTCCTTAGGCATGCCGTGCCATGACGATATGGGCGTCGGGCCTAATGTTTATATTTATTTGTCAAACTAAACCTACAATAATCAATTCATTTTTAAATAATCTAAAGAGAAAAGCAGCATACTGGTTTGAAAGAATTAGTAACACGACTTGTATTAGTAATCACTCACGTAAAAATAATTTTGTAGCAATATTTTTCTTGAAGATATCAAGACAAAACTAGAGCTCTGGTGGTCTTTTGGTAGTGACCCCGCCTTCTGTCTTAGGGTCTTGGGTTTAAATTTAATTTAAATACAAGTCAAAAAAATATATGAGCTATTAACTAGTAATCTCAAACGGCGAAATAAAACAAAACATCGTCAAGGACGGTAAGTCGTAGAAACTAAAAACTTCCAAGACATTACGTCAAGTACACGAGCTCACTTTGATCTTCCCACCACAAGTTCTTCCGAACCAGTGACACGAGTAAAAGTGCCTGTCACGAAAGAAGCCTTTGAGGGGCATTTTATCTCCTTTCACCACACTGGTTCGAAAGAACTGGCTACATGACTGGATAGATAAATAGACCTCTATACTACGACGATACCTCTATACACGAACAGTACACAAAATAGACTGCTGTTTTAAATTAGTTTATGACAATTTTACAGGCTAAAAGGATTTAGTTTGTCAAATAAACAAGCCTTAAAATGTTTTCAAAGTAGATTATCAATAGAATCATTCAACGCTAGAGATACCTACGCATGTGAATCTTGATCTCAACTCAATATAGTTTTATGTTATTTCAGTTTTTTATTGTTATTCAATTATAGTTTCAGATTCTATTAAAGATCCTACTTATATTATAAGTGCAAAAAGTATGTGTTTTTCCAGAATTATTTTCGTAACAGCTGAATAGATTGGAAAACTTAGAACATCTATAGCACGTAACTTGGAATATCATTTTATTCTGATATCACGTGAGTGTAGCCGCGAGCAGATACTAGTATGAACGGTAGTATTCCCTACTCTCAATCATCATCATCACCGGCCTATAGCAGTCCACATAGGCTTAAAGACATATACTTCACCTAATGACCGCCATCGCGCACTATCTTCGCCTCAACGCATGCAGTCTCTGCCAGTAGCCTTTCGCTGATCGTCACTCCACCTAGCCGGAGCGCGTCCTACATTACGTTTGCCGAGTCGCGGTCTCCACTCAAGGACTTGTTTACCCCTACTCTCAATGGGTAGCAGAAACTACTAGTACCTACCTACAATAAATATTTCTTCCGAGTCTGGGTATTGTCGCATTATTGTGGAGTTCTGTTGGTCGTTTCTTCAATGGACGATACGACATGGCGCTGACACCGACACTGAACGACACGATAACGACAGCTACATTCGTCTTTACAACTATACGACATGGTAGGGCAGCACATGCAAACTGGGAGTAAGAGTAACTGTCGACGACATAAGACATGTCGTCCAGAGAGAAAGCGGGCCATATAAGTCATAGAAATATGAGAGGTGTTCCATGGAGGACACCGATTTGAAGATCTAAGGATCACCGGTTTTGTTCCACGATGCCCACCGATCAATATTTTACGCGTCCGCTGTTGTGGCTTTTGTTGCTGGTGCCATGTCGTGTCGTCCAATGAAAAAGGCTCAATTGTAGGGTCAGGATTAATGTTTGTGTTGATACTTTATACTATAGTTAGAATAAACGAGTGGTCAAACGTCAAAGTACTTAATTGCTATTTCCGTGGGCAGCTCTATGTTTCCAGAGCGAAAGTTTTTAATTAGGCGCGGGTTTGTGCCAAATCGAATTGCAAATTTGCTGTCGGGTAACGTTTGCTATCACAGCCTTTCTACTTCTAAGTAGTTTAACTTTTTACTATTTATACGTGTCACTTTATATAATTAGATATAAAATTTTGACTTGAATGAGCCCTTTATCCAGCAATGGTTGGATGTAAGCTGATGCTGATATGATGGTGATCACCAATCCTTTTTAAAAATATCTTATCAAATTTGAAGTCTAAAATTTCATGTAAATAACGATCCCAAAACGCTACAAACTGCATTTGTAAATTGTTGCATCCAAGACACGTCCTCCATAAATCTTTACTATCTAATAGAAAATATATTCTGTGCGATTCACAATATTGTAGAGAAAATCCAATTTTCACTGAAACCTGACCCAGGCACAGAGCCAACTTGATAAACTAAGGTAAAGTGCTTACATAAAATTGCATACATACTATTGCTACTAAAGTAATAATATAATAGTACTTACTCATTGATGAGATACAATAAGCAAGTATTCCCAAGGAGGGTTGACGTCAGGCAGGCGGCCGGTCATAAAACACCTTAGCCAAAACCTTGACCCCACAATAAGAGTGGGATAAGGGCAAGAAGATGATGATGACTCATGGGAAGTAAAAGGATTTTCCTTAAAATATCTAAACGTGGATTCTTGCTTGTATCGTCTGACGTCTGGTTGCGCAACATGCGAAAATTCAACAGAAATAGATAAGTAGGTAGGTACTTAGGTCTAATGGTATATTCTTTAAAAAGTTAGAGTAGACATAATGTCTTAAATACAGTACAAAATCAAGACTTTATGTGACTCTAACTTATTATAGGAGACGTAGAAAACAAAACTACTGCGATACCGCATAAATCACAACGATAGCGCTATCTAGCTAATGTCCAGTCTAACCTGAACTACGCAGGCATCAAAACTCTAACAAAGCGTAGATATAGAAATCTGGTTTTAGTTAATAAAGCTAGGGTTATTAACTAAAATCAGAGTTCTACATTTTTAGCCCGCCAAGACGAGCCAAAAGAATCGTGTTTTCACTTTGAGGAACCAAAGAAAAAATTATATTAACACATTTTATTAATTAACAAAAGAGTTCTTCATCTATTTTAGTGAGCAAAATCCGCTATTGCACACCCTTAAGGGACTTTATAATTACCCAATTGACAGTCAACCGTTTTCATTTTATGTCACGGGTCAATTATTTCATTTAAATTTTAAATTTCCTGGACTCAGAGGAATCATAAAAACTCTAATGAACAGCTCCGTCAGATTGTTAAACGATCGACTTTGGCCTGATGTGTCCGATCAATCGGATTACGTGATCTGTTTTCCAGATGGTGCGATCAGTCGGACTACGTGAACTTTTTTCCAGCTAGTGCGATCAGTCAGACTATAAAAACTGATCGGTCCGGGTCTAAAGGATTTCCTAAACAATATCAATCTGTGTGATCCTAATGTCGTGGGTTTAAACCGGTCGGAAACGCCATCAGCGTCCAATAAAATTGTCTGTACGAAAAATGTGTACCTATTAATATCACTCTCTAGTGGTAAAGGAGAAGATAAATTGGAATATATTATTATCATATTTCTTTACATCACACAAAACATGCTTTTTGCCATTACAAGCTTTAGGTACCTACATACATAATTAAGTTTGTACTTAAGTTTGTTGTAATTAAGTTCTGAACCTTTAAAGTGTAGCGTTCGTACTAAACCTAGTTCTACTCATTCTTGTCCGATTCGTTACAGCAAACAATTATTTAGATCGCCCCTTCTAAAATTGCAGTTGGTAGATGAAATATGAATGCAAGGTCCATTACAGAGAGCTACAAATCAAACCAAACAATCTAGATTCCGATGCAATCTCCGTCAAAATTCCTTTAGAATTAAATTCCGACTTACGGTACGATTACACCAAATTCATCATCGGCCGAAGTATGGTCGGACGTTGTCGACCGTACTCAGCCGATAAATTTAAGGAATTTTTGGATACCTTGGTCTCATATTTCGTTAAAGTACTCAATGAGGGGGTCTGTCAAAGACATCTAGATAATGATGTATTTTTATGTCGTCTCAATACCTTTAAGTTAAGCTTTAGACTTCACATCATAATAAAAAATAGTATCTACATATACTATACAAAATATTAGTAATAATAGTCAGGGTCGGCCGAGAAAGCGTTGGCGGTACGAGCTCGATGCCTTCGAGGGAGGGTGGTGGGAGTTGGCTCGGGACAGAGATGTCTGGAAATTCATGGGGGAGACCTTTGCCCAACAATGGGATGAAATAAGTTAAAAAAAACAGTATCCTAGTATTCAGTAAAGTTTGTTTGTATTTGTATTAAACGTGCTAGTGTACGCCTTGATGCAACTATCAAATAAAAATAAAATATATACCTACCCAAGCCGTGGCCCATAGGCCTCCCTTTGTTTGTGCCATTCTCCACGGCCCGTTGCAAGCCTCATCTAGGTCAGGCCCGCAACGAATGCTATTTATCATCAGCCTATCTTGCTGCTGGACGACCGACAAGAAAACCAGTTTCTACCTTTTTAACCAACTTCATAAAGGAGGAGGTTCTAAATTCTACTGTAGATTTTTCTTGTATGTTTGTTACCCGATTACTCCGTTATGAATTGATTTTGATTATTATTTCACTGATGTATAGAGAATGGGACTAAAGTAGTCCCATATAATTTTGATGTCCGAGGAATTTATACATATAAAGAAATATTTAAAAGCCGTAAAATAAATTTTTGAAACGACAACTTACCTACTTATTTTCTTACTCAATTGTTTTCTAAAGAGTGTCGATGGCCATTGATATCCTGACGTATCTAAACGCCAACTACTCGTATCTGTTAGTTTCTATAGGATGATACCAAGGAGTTTTTATTTATTTATATTGAAGTCGGTTTTGTTTTATGTTTTTGAAAAGTATTATTTATTTCAGGCTTCTGTGGGAAAATCTTAATGCAATAGTAAAATGTAAACTGCATTCTCTACTCTTATTCTTAGCATTATACTGACAGATTAGAGTAATAACTTTATGTAATCACACGCCCATTGAAACGGTGTACTTTGCCTTAACAACAAAATGCTGGTTAGGATCGGTATCAAAGCTGAGAGATATTTCAGTGGAACAAAACGCTTTGTTTCAAATACGGTTATAATTTCACAAGAATACTATTTACAACTTAAAGGTAGATACAAGTAAGGTGCTAACAAATTAGCTACCAATACTTTAAAAGATGTCAACTTACATCAAAACAATTAACTTTAAATATAAATTAAGAAAACTTTTTATACGATTTTTTTGTTTTCATTAAAATTATGTCCAAACATAAAAATCATGTGCATTTAACTGGCTAGGTGTAGTGGCCAGTTAAGTGGTAGTTAAGAGGTTCCATAAAATAATTAAAGAGGTCTTAATCACTGACTGTAGTTTATCTCATTAACAGGGTGTTTTTAAGTAACAAAGTTGCTGTCCTAATTTTCTCCAAAAACTAAAATAAACTTTTTAATGTTTCATACTTAAGTGTGCTCCAAGAGCCGAGTACTATCAACTCTAAAAATATTGGTAACTAAAATGTTAGCACCTTATAAAGTTTTTATAAATGCTAGTGAGGTAGTTAAGAGTAGGTTAAATATACTCATCATCATCATCATCTCCCTTAATCCACTAAAGTGTGGTCGACACAACATATTTTCTTCTTCCATCCCCCTCTATCAACCGTCATCTCAGTATGCACTCTTAGGTTATGTTAGGTTCATTTACTGTGCACTTTTCGCGCAAAATTTTGACGTTCCGTGATCGTTGAGTCAATGACAGTTCGCAGCAAAAGATACATATTATGGAATACGGCAGTAGGTTAAACCAAAGCATTATTCAATGCTATTAAATAACGAACGTACCTGCCGTAGTTAATAAGATTATCCCCCGAATTCTCAAACGCGACTCAAAGTTGAGCACGTCTCAACTCATGGTTTTTTGACACTTTCTGATGAAAATCTGTCAAAAAATCGTCATTAGAGACGTGCTCAACTTTAAGATGAGTTTGAGTATTCGGGGGTATGTCATTATAACGCAAGCACGAGTTCTAACAAAGCAGAACGATATTTATTTGATCATAATTAATATAAAGTTATGTGTTGTTTCATTGGTTTTCATTTACAGCAACAGCTGTACAATCCTTAAATTAAACAAATAATAATCTCCTTATACCCTTATAATTAAAAACATGTTATGCTGACCCTACACAAGTGGGTTATTTTGGGTGGGCACAACATGTTTTTCTCTTCCACTCCTCACTGTCCATACAAGTATATACCTTTATATGATTGAATACATTTTCAGTCCTTCGGTGAAATTATTAATTTAATGTATAAATAAATTTCATGATCTGTAAATATTTCTTCCGGGTCTGGGTGTTGTGGTACCATGGTACTCGTAGTTTCTGATACCCACGACACAGGTAATCCTAGTGTGGGGTCAGGACTATGTATGTGACTGTTGGGTGTTATTTATTTATAAATATTTGTGGACATTTGACACAGCGCCATCTAGCCCCAAACTAAGCAAAGCTTGTAGGTTCTATGGCTGATAAACTATTATAAACAATTTTTTTGTAAATACTTATAATACTACTTACAACACCCAGACCCGGAAGAAATATTTGCAGAACATACAAACATTTCTCCCGTAGCGGGAACTCGCACCTCTTGCGTCTCAGCCGAGCACCAGCCCGCCACGCCACCGAGGTCGTGCAAGGAATAATGTCTAGCTTCCCTAGAATTTGATGGCGACTCAGTAGCAGCTGGGAAAATTCACAGTTTTAACTTCGTGGAAAAGATTGTGACAAAACTGGCATGTCGTAGAATCAAAAAGTTTGAAAACATCTATTAACTGCACGATAGGAGCCTCTTTGAGGCGTACTTTAAACCTTTCACTACACAGAAGCGCTCGTGGCGTAGCTTGCTTAGACGTTCTTGATTCGTCGTTGAAGTTAAGCAACGTTGTGTGCGGTCACGATTTGGATGGGTGACCGCAAATGACATTACGAGCTGAGCGCGTCCGTGCTTCAGAGGGCACGTTAAATTGTCGGTCTTGGCTTTTAAGTCGTTAAGCCATGACGGAGGCCTCTAAGCGGCCTAAAAACTCCGTCACAAGAGTTGACCACTACCTCATACGAAGCTAGGCGAAAATTACCGAGGCGCACAATATTTGTGGTAGGTACTAACTGTACTTAGGTAAAAAAAATCAATAAAAGAACATTAAAACTCCGATTCTTAGAAGGAACAGTTTATTTATCTTTTAACTAAACAATTGGGAAGCGTTTAAATTCCAATCGCGAAAGAAAATAATATTCAAACAGTTGTTTTGGTTATGTTTATACTTTGTTTGTTCAAAAGAGTTTGCGGTCGTGAAGATTTCTTCGATCTTAAATAATTCAGCTGAGCAAAACTTTATACGGGAAAATTTACTTTGAAACTTTGCCACTCTTTTGGTAAGCCTGCAAGAGATTTGAAAGTATTTTAATGTAATATGAGAGAGATTAATAAAAAAACGGCCAAGTGCGAGTCGAATTCCCACGACGGGTTCCTTACCATCGTACATGTACAAAAATGTTTTTTGTATGGGGCCACCTTTTAATTTTATTTTATTTTTATTGTTTGTTGTTATAGCGGCAATAGAAATACAGAAACCAAAAAATTCAGTGCAGTAACTAGTACAGCCCGCTTACACACGGATGGATAGCAAAGTCGTAGTATTATGGTCCCGTTGGTCAGCCTCAATGTTGTTGGTTGGAGGTTGTGATCTCCAGAACATTTGTTACCAACAAGACGACGCCACTTGCCACACAGCCCGTTACAAATACTTGTTACCTACGCAGTAAGAATTTCAAATGAATTTAGGAATATGAAATGTGCTGATACATAAAAAAAATTGTGGACATGTCACACAGCGCCATTTAGCCTCAAACTAAGCAAAGCTTGTACTATATGAACCAGGTGGCTGATATAATACTTAGTACATCCCTTTATTACACTTTTAATACTTCTCTGCTGGACTTGTAAAAGAAAAGCATAAAATGCGTCCAGCTGCTTCTTTCATCGAGCATGTTGTAAAAATCGACTTAGAGATAGTAAGTATCCTGATCACCTGTCACCATGGTTGACCATTTTAGGATTTTAGATCAGAAGTGGCTGTAAGTTTACTTACGTTTACTTGAAGCTCTGATATCCCCATTAGGGACATGGGCATGACAATATGACGATAATGATTTATATTACACTAGCTGCCGCCCGCAGCTTCGCTCGCGTGGTACCCGGTAGAAAAATTGCCTGTCTGTTATTCCAGCACACGTATTATGTATATTTCAAGTTTCATTCATATCTGCTCAGTGATTCAAACATCCAAACATCGTCACAAACTTTTGCATATATAATATAAATAGGATTACATTATTATTACACCCAGGCACATTATATACCCAGACTCGGAAGAAATATTTGCAGAACAAATATTTCTTAAGAATGATTGTGATATTGATTCCTAATTTTTTCACTTATCTCTCTTCTCAATAAAGATTATAGTCAACCCATTGATTTGGGATAAGAACGGTCATGGTCTAACATGATGGCAAGAATACCTACTTTAACAGAAACTGTAAATTTTTACAGTATTATGTAACAGAAACTGGACCAAATCGGCGACGTTTTGGAAAAGGTTCAGATCAAGAATATTCTAAACCGACGAGCATGCATGTGGAATGTAATGAGAGTGAATGAAGCGAAATAAGTATGTCAGGATCGTAGCAACCGCCACTAGCAGTCCACTGCTGGACATAGGCTTTGGCTTGTCGCATCCAGTCTCTGCCAACAGCCTTTCGCAGATCGTCACTCCACCTAGCCGGAGGGCGTCCTACATTACGTTTGCAGAGTCGCGGCCTCCACTCAAGAACTCGTTTACCCCAGCGTTTGTCGGTTCTTCAGCAGATATAGCAAGCTAATTATAATATCTTGACCTTGGTCCTCCGCTTTACTGCATCCATCATAATGTTGTCTGTTTTATTGTAAACTCTAGCTTATTGGAAGATTGATCGCAACACCATTAATCATAGCAAGTGTCTACTTATTCAGACCGCGGGTTTAAGATGATGACTTCCAAACGAAACTCTTGGACCCTCTTTTGATATATATAGTAGATAGTCAACCGTCGAACATCTGCTTAGATCGAAATTGTAAGATAGGTTAGGTTAGTTAAAAAAACTACGCGGGAGGTTACAGCAGTGGCCGCCGAAGCGCCGGAAATTTAAAACAGTTAAATAAGTAAGCAATATGTTACGGTTCACAATCTTTCGACAGCTTACAATATCGCAAGATAAATTATAATCTAACGGTATTTACAATTTTACGATGACATGATAATAAATATATCTTTTGTGCAATCAAATATAATCTAACACTCGTACTATACTCATCACACAATACGCTATATATTAATCGTACGAATGTTTATTCTGGGAATCAAACCATCAACAATCATAGGACTCAAGACAAATCATGATCTAGTCGTCCGGCTTTTACGTCGTTAAGCCATGACGGAGGCTTTTAGGCGGCCTAAAAACTCCGTCACAAGAGTTGGCCACTAGCTCATACGAATATACATACATGATCTAGTCGGAAACGCATTCAGTTTTAATGAAATACCTCCAATTCAGATCTCATTTTTCAATACGCCACGAATTCAGATCATTTCAAGTGAGTATACAAGATTGGTATGCGAACAGGTGGCCAAAACAGACAGGCAATTATTTTGTAATTAATCAACAATGAAGGATCATTAACATTCCATAAGCTCGCTGATAAACCAATTAATAGACGATCAATACGGTGTTTAGGCTATGATTTATTACCGTTCTGTGTCTCTGGTATCAAATAAAATATATCTTTAGAGCCTGCGCTCACAAACGGCACGTCGTGGCACGGCATTCCGCGCCAATCGCTAAGAACGCCGCTGCAACGGGCTAGATATGGAAAGCAAATGCGAAAGTTTGTGAGGATGTATAGAGGTATGTGGCTGAACGGATTCGAATGAAACTTGGAATATACATAGTATGTGTGCTGTATCTTCTCCAATATGATGGACCTATATGGGTGATGGGCTGATCACCTGTCACCATGGTTCACCATATCCATCTTAGGAGTTCAAATCAAAAGTGGCTGCAATTTTCTTATGTTCACTTGTAGCTCTGCCCACCCCATTAGGGATAGAGCGTGATAATTTGTAAGTCGTTGTATGTGTACTGGAATCATTTAATGGCTACTTTTTGTCCGGATAAAACACGAGCGAAGCCGCAGGCGAAAGCTAGTAGGTATACATAAAATCAGAACACTGCCAGAATGTTATTTTATTAAGGATCTTATGTCAAGACAATAAGCCTCTTTTTATTTTAAACTAGCTTCTTTGTTTGGGATAAGCAACCCAGGATGAAAGATAAGAGGGTCCATGGTACAATTTCGGGTAAATATTCGGGCACTGGCCGCCATACCAAGACTTCAAAGGATTCCTTAATCATCATCATCATCATCAGCCCACGTCAGTCCACTGCTGGACATAGGCCTCTCCCATGGCACGCCACTGAGCTCGATCTTCAGCTCTCCTCCTCCAATCCCTGCCCACTGCCTTACGAATATCATCGCCCCACCTAGCTACAGGGCGCCCTACACTACGTTTGCCGACACGCGGTCTCCACTCAAGAACCAGTCTGCCCCAACGGCCATCGGTTCTGCGGCATATGTGACCTGCCCACTGCCACTTCAGCTTGCTAATTCGCTGAGCTATGTCGGTAGCTTTGGTTCTCTGACGAATAACTTCGTTTCGGATTCGATCCCTAAGAGAAATACCGAGCATAGCTCTCTCCATAGCTCGCTGAGCGACCTTAAACTGGTGGACAAGTCGCACGGTGAGTGGCCACGTTTCGGCTCCGTATGTCATTACAGGTAGGACGCACTGATTAAAAACTTTCGTTTTTAGACTTTGAGGTATGGGCGATGAGAAGACTCGACGAAGTTTGCCAAACGCTGCCCAGCCCAGCTGTATTCGCCTCTTCACTTCCTTGTCGAAGTTGTTTCTACCTAGTTGGAGCAACTGCCCTAGGTATACATACTCGGAAACAACTTCGAGGGACACTCCGTTTACGGCGATCGGTCCCGGATCAACGTGCTCGTTGACCATAACTTTGGTTTTATCCAAGTTCATCCGGAGACCGATTCGCTGAGACGAATTCGCAAGGCAGTTCAGCATCTGTTGTAAGTCCTGCAACGTTTCAGACATGATGACGATATCGTCTGCAAATCGTAGGTGAGAGAGTTGTGCGCCGTTTATATTGATGCCGCAATCTTTCCAGTCCAACGTCTTGAACACATCCTCCAGTGCGTTGGTGAACAGTTTTGGTGATATGACATCACCTTGCCGCACACCGCGGCGCAGGTGAATATGTTCAGTTCGCTGGTTCTGTACTTGGACGGTCATTGTTGCGGCTTCATAAAGGCATCTCATCACCTCGATGTATCGCCAATCGACCTGACATCGTTGCAAGGAGTCCAAAACAGACCAGGTTTCAACAGTGTCAAAGGCCTTCTCATAGTCCACAAAAGCTAGACACAGGGGCCGATTATACTCTGCTGTCTTCTGTATAATCTGCCTCACTGTGTGGATGTGGTCTATGGTGCCGTAGCCACTCCGGAACCCGGCCTGTTCCGGGGGTTGAAACTCGTCGAGCCTTCGCGCAAGACGGTTCGTAATGACCCTTGAAAACAACTTATATGCGTGGCTCAGAAGCGATATCGGTCGATAGTTTTTCAAGAGAGTTCTGTCACCCTTCTTGAAAAACAGAACAACCACGCCTCTGTTCCACGCATACGGAGTTCTCCCACTAAAGAGGACAGCATTAAATAGCTCCTGGAGCTCCTTCAGTACGGGGGTTCCTCCCGCCTTCAGAAGCTCAGTCGTGATGCCGTCCTCACCTGGGGCTTTTCCGTTTTTAAGTTGCCTAAGGGCCAACTCGATCTCATCCAGGCTGATCTCCGGCAAGTCTTCTGTGAAGTGGCGTGTAAGGGTGGCTCTGGGATCCTCTCTAAGAGATTCGGGTCGAGGTGCGTGTGAGGTATAGAGCTGGCTATAGAAATCCTTAACTTCCATTAGGATCTCCGGCTTAGAAGTAACAACAGTACCCGCTTGTGTAGTCAACCTTGTCAAGTGGCTTCTTCCGAGTGACTGGACGAACACTTTCGACCCCCGGTTCTGCTCGATGGCTTTTTCTATCTCAAGCGTGTTGGAAGCTCGGAGGTCGCGTCGAACCAGCTTCGTGATCTTTTTATTTAGGGCCCGGTGTTCTGACAAGGTCGACGGGGGGTTTTGGCGTCGTTCACTCATAAGCTCCAGAGTCTCCCTTGAAAGTTTGGATTTCCTGCCTGTACATCTCATTTCGCAGAATTTAGTGCCCTCTTCTCTAAGAGTTTTTACTACCTGGTCGAGTTTCTCGTCAACGCTGTCAGTGGTTTCCAAGGCAGCGAATCGGTTTTCCAGTTTTAACTGAAAAACTTGAGAACCCACAGCGGCTTGGAGCAGATTCGGTCGGAGCCTGGATTTCATCAAGCGGATTCTTTCACGCTTGTAATCGATATTCAGAGTGCCCCGTACAAGCCGGTGGTCACTTCCGGTTTTAAACCTTGCGAGCACCGAGACATCTCTGAATATGCGCCTCTTATCCGCCATGATGAAATCGATCTCATCGATTCCTTAATGAATAGAAGGAATTATATTCAGTGAGGTCGCAGATTTTTATCGTTGGTATAAGTAGGTATGTGGTCCAGAAAGTGTTCTAACTGTTTTGACAAACCTCCCTTAACCAAAATAGCCCTAAGAGAATACATGAATTATTATTAGTAACTGATAGAATATTATTATTATTTGCTTAGCTTGGGGCTAGATGGCGCTGTGTGAAATGTGCACTAATATTTAATATTATTATTATTATTGCAAGGGAAAATCAGTCTTGTTGTTTTATGACGTGCAAATTAACCTTAGGATAGATCATATTTTTGACCGACTTTGACCAAGCTTTTGTTCGTGGGCTCAAATCCAGTCGTCCATCAATGGTTTTTTCTGTTCGAAAAAAATTACGTGCGCTAAAGACGGTAAAAGAAAACATCGTGAGGAAACTGGCTTGTCGTAGATCCTAAAAAGTGCATAAAAGGAGCTTTTGAGGCGCACTTTAAATCCTTTCACGACTAGATAGACCGTGACCTACTTAACCTATTAAATAACAATACTTTTTATCACGCGAGAAAACTTGCGGGTTAAAGCCAGTAGACCAAATCTAGTGATGTAACTACATGTTCATAATGATATAAATAATTCGATAAAACAGATCATAGACTATGACAAACGATGTTTCTGACGAGCTGACTCGAGTTTGACGCGCGTCGTAAATGAGGCGCAGTGTCGTGATGGATGGCGTCCAATCCATCTGCAGTATGCTTTGAACATATCGATAGTAAAGTACAGATAAAACTGCGAGAAAAATATCAAAATGGGTATTTTTCCCTACTAACGTTAGTTATTGTTAGCTAAAATATGCGTACATATTATCACGCCCGTATCCCTAATCTGATGGGCAGAACAACAAGTAATCATAAGAAAACTTGCAGCCACTGCTGATTTAAAGTCCCAAAATGGATATGGTGAACCATGGTGATAGATCAGCCTAAATGACGTTTCCGCCAACCAAGGAAACAAGGACTTAAAAATAATTTGTTACTCAACTGAGGTATTCAGCAATTCGAAAATTAAACGTGTTTAGAATATTAAACATTCGAGAAGATGGATCATTTCACACCGTTTGATGCATGGCCGTATTGGGGCTACGCTACCAATTACACTATAAATGCCCGGTTCCCATATTCTACTGACGGACGATGGATGGATCATAAATTGTTCTAGCAATATTGTTATCTGTCCGAAAACGGCATACATTTTTCGACAGTAAAACAACATTGCTATGGCCGAGAATGTTCCCTCGTCCGTTAGTAGACTATGAGAACCGTGCAAAAAGAGACAAATAGCTCACAAATTCCAATTTGCACCAACAGACACAGAAGACTAAGTACAAAGTCGTTCTATTTGTGTTACTTTAGTGTTTACCTTTATAAAACCTAACCTCAATGGGATCAAGCCCCAAACCAGAATCCTGGATCTAATACTGAGTATGAGCACTGAACACCCTCGATGAAAATGTCATTAGTGGCGGAAGTCTCTGTCTGAATCAATGACTCCGTGACTGATTCGATTTACTCGAGTGAATGTTTTATTGACGTGCGTTCGGCATTACGCGTCTGAATCATTGATGAGGGAAGAGGCAGAATAAACCAGAGAGCACATTTAATTATTACTGCTTAGTTCGCAGCTTGAAAAATTAAGATAAAAAATAAACTGTTTTTATTTGTTCTTACAAAGACTTATAAAATAGGGTTGAGATCTCATATTTTTAATCGTCTTCACTCTTTTAAGGCCTCTTATCTGTGGTAACCTGTATATAGGAATACTCGTAAAAGAAATATTTAAGAATATCAGAAAATTAGTACCATTTTGAGTCTGTATTAGTACCACAACAACTTAGTACCATGGTACCATAACAGCCAGATTCAGAACTTACAAACATTTTTCCCGACGCCAGAATCGAACCTGCACTCGTCCGCCACGCCACTGAGGCAAAATGTATTTTATGCGACCACGATGAGAGGAAAAAAGCAATGATGAGAATCACTGTATTTCACAAGATTCTGAAACAAACTACAAAATTAACTTATTAACTAGTTCGGTGATGTTTCTTGTCGACAACTAAAATTAACGAAGTGTAGGTGACGACATATTCATAAAAACTTCTTTCAGCTGCTCAACGGAAATACCTCTGTGAGAGAAGCTTGTTAAAAAGTCATGCCCTTGACATGACTTCGCGCGTATTTGATGTGGCCTTCATAATGACAATCGGCTTAAAGGAAAATCACAATAAGTGAAAAGAATAAGTGCAAACATGAGCTGTTTTCATGGTTCTGTTAATCGTCTGTAGCGATTTGTCTTTAAAATAAAAAGGATACGATTTTAATATATTTATTTAGGATTAAAAAATGTATAAAGAATTCAACTTTTTTGACCACTGGTTTAGGACACCACCGGTCAGGAAGGAGGTAAAACCGAGACTGGATTTGAATGGGAGCTAAGCTATGTCACTAATAGGATGTGATATGATAGTGCTGATATCAGAACTCAGTAAGCATTTTTACATACATAGCTGTTCCATAAGAATTACAGTATTCCGATTATGGAAAATATTATTCCGATATGCGGTTTATTTACTACGTCCTACAGAACTTAGTAAGAGTGTCAGAGTATCACCGCTACACGTTTTTTCTTGCAACTTTTGATTATGACCTCGGTGGCGTGGCGGGCGAGTGCTCGGCTGAGACGCAAGAGGCACGGGTTCGATTTCCGCTACGGGAGAAATGTTTGTATGTTCTGCAAAAATTTCTTCCGGGTCTGGGTGTTGTAGTATTACATATTATAAGTATTTATTTACAAAAAAAAGTATATAAGTATTCTATCAGCCATCTGATGACCATAGTACAAGCTTTGCTATAAATGTCCAGAAATATTTATTTAGTTATTATTTCCGCTATCTGTCGACCTTTCAGATTTATTCTGAAAAAATATTTGAATATTTGGACAATGTAATACGACAGTATTTTTCTTATGGAAACTTATCCACAACAAACAAACCACCTCGTAGTTCCCTGCTATAAGTGTTCAAGTATGTCGTCAAGTAAACTAAGAACTCATCAGACAAAGCCAAGACAAATACGAAGCGACACCAGTCCATGTTTATTCAAGCTTACACCTTTGTAAATTGTAATTTGTAATTCTAACCAACATGTATCAACAAACACGTGCTCAGAGATCTTTGACCAATACTAGATTTAGACATAATATTTGTAGACAAGATAGTTGCGGCTTAGTTAGCTCCATTGACCATGCCTTTCCTGTGGACAAGGCTGACTAAGCTGAGAGGATGGTATAGGTGCTGGGCAAGCCTACTCCATCTAAATTCGTCCCAGACACTACAGCGTCCCGTTTGTGAAGGTAAAAAGTTGCCTCCTGACGCTGTATAAATCATCTACTATAGATGGTTAATTAAAGGCCTTAGTTTTTTTTTTATTTGTGGACATTTCACACAGCGTCATCTAACCAAAACTAACTGGACTTGAATATTCACACGCAACAATATAAATGAACAAGAAAAAACTAATGCGTCCAGCTGCTTCTCCCTCCGAACATGTCGTAAAAGTCGACTAAGGGATAGTATCTTCCAACATGATGGACCATGTATATAGGCGATGGGCTGATCACCTGTCACCATGGTTCACCACATCCATCTTGGGATTTTGAATCAGGGGTGGTTGTTAGTTTTCTTATGATTACTTGTGACTCTGCCCACACCATTAGGGATACGGGCGTGATAGTGTGTATGTACGATATAAATGTACATAAATGAATGTAAAACTGACTAATTTATTCCTAAATTAATAGAACACCCCGCGACTTTGACTGCGCTGAAATTTTGTTTGTATACAAAGCTTATGGTTAAGGCTGTGCGTCGATTTTTAGTCAGTAACGTAAACGTTTTTTTAGATAACAAATAAATGAAAAACAAACTGCCTATTTTATTCTTAAATTTATAACATTACAAAATTTCTTGACTCAACAGAATCAGGATGCCAAAACTGAATAAGATTTATAAATAAGTCGGAAGAAGTTACCGTATTCATAACTAGGCAACCCGCCCGGACTTAATCATAATACCTTCTTTACGAATATTCGTATTCATAGCACTCTCTAACCCTTTTCTCATCCGCTGACTCTGACGTCATACTTATTCTTGACTGCTTTTACATTTTCATTAGATGATGAATATTAAATATTTTGACGATAAATTATGTTAATCATGATTTTTAGTACGTCAGATGCCTGTTGTGGGAAATAGAATAATTATTTTTCTTTATATATACATTTCTCTGCTGAACTGGGAGTAAAGAAAAAACTTGGAATACGTCCAGCTGCTTCTCTCCCCGATCATGTCGTAAAAACCGGCTAAGGGATATCATCCTCTTCAACATGATAAACTGATGGGCTGATCACCTGTCGCCATGGCACATTATATGCATTTTGGTACTCTATCTACTTGGGAAGTAGATAGATGTCGTCTAACTGCGGGATGGAGTTTCAAAAATGGCAGTTTTTTAGATGCGAGAGGCAAAGGATCGGCAGGCGTCTTGGACACGCTTCCGCCGTCTCCAACCAAATTGCATATCATTATAATAATTATTAATTTCTTATTTACAGGTAATTAACGGCTCAAAATCAACCATCTGGTAAGCTATTGCGTAATTCTTTATAGTACAAAGTGTTTAGAAACCACACCATAAATATTTTCGATTTTCGTAAGCTAAAGTAAATATTTTATCTACTTTCAAGGATTTGTAGAACCAACAGCTTCTTGTTTGTTTCTTTCAAGTTTTAGTTGAGTTAAAAATGCAGCTGGAACAAACAAGTTAAATTAGGATGATTATTTTGTATTATCATAAAATATACACAATTTTATCTTGATCAATGTTACTTAGGTTCCTAATAGTGGAACACAGTTCCTAATAGTTAGTTCAGACTACTTTTTACGAGTTTTAGGACGAGAGTGAGTTTCGGAGAGAATCGTACAGACAGGTCAATTTCATTACATACATACATTATATCATGCCCTATTGAAACCGTTCTATATCCGGTTCTAATATTCTACTAACTGACGACAGATCGTTTATTACCATAGCAACGTTTTCTGTCGAAAAAGGCCCTACATTTTTATACAGAAAAATATTACTATGATTTAGCATTATTATTAGTAGAATATATCGGGCACTAGAGAGTTCTATAAAAGATCCAACAATGGGTCCAACAATAGCCCAAAACAAAACCGTTAAATAAGAAGACAAATCGTTTCACCACTGTTTATTATTGATCGCAATAAAACGATCCGTAAATGTTTGTTAGCTCGTATATATGTATATACGAGCTAACAAACATTTACAGGAAAATAAAGTCGACACGGAATTCAAAGTTCTAGTTTTTGTTTCTAACCTTTTTTTTAGATTGGGTCAATATTTTGTTTCGTATTTGGTAAGTGACAGACTGCAAGTTTTCCGACGTGAAAAAAAAAGCTAATAGAATAACCGAAACGTTTTAATCCAGCACTAGTTATGAGTCTCAACAGTAATTACATTAATCAACGCAACGCTAATAGATTTATTATTAGCGTTAAATTTACAAAGGAAGCATCTGTGAAACTTTCTTCGCGAATTAATATAACAAGAGATGTAAACACGCCGAAAGTGATATAAACAAAATATAAGAAAGTGTGTACTTAGGTACTTGCAATCAATTTCAATTTTAAAGTGTCTTTATTAACACGTAAAAATACAAAGTTTAGGTCCCACTGCAGGGCCCTTCCCTTTTTAGGGTTCCGTACCCAAAAAGTGCCAACGGGACCCTATTACGAAGCCTCTGCTGTCCGTTTGTCTGGCTGTCATGAACCGTAATAGGTAGAAATTATGTCATTGTAACTGTCTAATCATAAATTAATGTCTAAGAAGTATTTATGCGTTATCCTGGTTATCCTTTTACATCCTTTTTCCATTTTGGAGATCGTTTTACAGGATAAAAAGTAGCCTATGTTCTTCCCAGAATGGAATCTATCTACTTGTCAAATTTCATTAAAATCTGTTCAGCAGTTTAGGCGCGAAAAGGTAACATACAGACAGTTCGCATTTATAATATTAGTATAAATTTGCATCTAGTGGGGTGGGCTGTCCTTGGCTACGCTTTCCGGTACATTCCGTAAATATTTGCCAGCAATAAATGTGCTGTATACAAGCAAAATGCACAAGCACAAATATTTAACATTTGTAAGTGCAATTCAGTTTACTACGTAATTTTGTGATCCTGCTTATTGGAATAAATCTGTTTGGATACGACTAGGAAAACTACAAGCCGAATTTCATTTTATATATTAATCTGACTATGTAAGAGGGAGCCTCATCTCCAACGTGATGAGATACAACAAGCAAGTATTCCCAAAGAGGGTTGACGTCAGGCAGGCGGCCGGTCATAAAACAGCCAAAACTCTTACATCATGATCCAAGGAACATGCTGTGCCAACCCCACATAGAGTGGAATAAGGGCAGTGACGGATAAGTTGAGGAGCAATAGGTTAACGTGGTATGGACATGTCATGAGAACGGAAGAATGTCATGTGACGAGACGAGTGTTAAATATGAACGGGTAGAGGTAGACCAAAGAAAAGATGTATGGACTGTGTGAAAGATGCCATGAGTAAGAAAGGAGTGAGCGTTGAGATGACTTCTGACAAGGGGAAATGGAAGAGGAATACATGTCAGGGAAATGATGATATTAATCTGTTTTTTGGACGACAGAAAAAGGTCTTTAGGCATTAAATAGATGCTTGGCGCAAAATCTAAATACTACTAGTGGTGCTACCAGTTCCTTCGAACCGGTGCGGTGTGGTGAAACCTCAAAGTTCCCTCGAGCATTTGACACAATGTTTTCGAACATTATTGGTTCTACGAAATGCCACTTTCCTCACGATGTTTTTGGACAAAATCGAGATTATTTGAGAGAAATCAATTAAATCAAATTCATTTATGAAGTCGGACATATTAAAAGTCCATTTTTTTAGTAGATAGATCTTATGTAGGCTGGTTACAATATAATTCAGTTAGTTTGGCTTACAAGCGCATTCCCCGAACTATTAACAAGGGGTCAACTGGTTTCCTGTTCGCTCTACCAATGTGGACTTATTGAACTAAACCTGCATGCTGGCTTGTGGTTCTAAAGTTTAAACACCAGTTTAGAAATGCATGCATACTATAAATGAGAAAGTTTGGATGACACTCCGCTTTGTGAAGTTTAACTGCGTGTTTGATACAGTGAGCTACTTTTACTTTCACATTAGTTAAATATCTACATTCTACAAAGTTGATGCAAACATCAACAAGAAACTCGATAAAGAACTTGGGGTGTTTGTCTAGTTTCTATTTAATAGCTGAACTGGTTTTGGTACTTAATTAATTAATAACACCCAAAAATCACTTAGATTATTCTTACCTACATTAGGATTCCCTGTGTCGTGAATAAGAAACTACGTGTACTAATTATGGTCCCACAACACACTTCGGAAGAAATTTTACAGAACATGCAAACATTTCTCACGCAGTGAGAATCGAACCCGTGCTTCAATTCGACGAGCCCGCCTCGCCACGCCACTGAGTCTGTCATTTCCTTTAGCTGTTTGTGGCCAGAATCACATATGTAAAATTCGTCTTATGTTTCAGTTTCAAAATAAAACATTGATTGTTAATAAGCTGTTTTGTAAAAGTCACAATGCAAATTGTAAAAATACAAAACATGCAAAACATTTTATTTTAATGTTGTTTTAACAAAAAGCAAGCAGATTCTATAGCGTCAAATATTTACCAATCAATATTCTCTAGCAGTGGAGTAAAGTGCTCAAACTGCCCAATTCAAAACTTCAGGCACACTGCAGCTGGCTTCGATCCAAAGCTAAGTTTATTTAGCTTACTGGGTATATTTATGACAATTTATTCTTAAGTAATACTATTTCTTACTCATCCTCATCATCATCTTCCTGCCCCTATCCCACTCTATGTGGGGTCGGCACAGCATGATCCCATGCTGTAAGAGTTTTGCGTGAGCGTCCACGTCTTGGCACCATAAGTCACGGTGGACATGTATATGTTCGTATGAGCTAGTGGTCAACTTTAGTGACGGAGTTTTTAGGCCGCCTAAAGGCCTCCGTCATGACTTAACGACTTAAAGCCGGGACCGACAATTTAACGTGCCCTCCGAAGCACAGAAGCGCTCAGTTCGTAATGCCACTTGCGGTCACCCATCCCAATTGTGACCGCGCACAACGTTACTTAACTTTAACGCTCAATCAAGAACGCCTAAGCTAGCTACACCTCGAGCGCTTCATATTGTTTTCATCATACACCCAAAACCGCGATGCTCGCGACGAACGGCTCGACTCGCTGTACTGTCTATACGAATGCTCGCATTGTAACATGTAACGTTACAATAGAATGCTCCGGTCAGTGGCCAACTGAATACGAGTGAAATCCCGGACAAGATTTAGTAACATGTTTATTATGAAGAAACTTTGATTGAAGGCACATGAGGAATGATACAAACGACGAATGGAGATTTAATCGTAAAATGTCAAGCTACATAGCATAGCACTTTTCAGAAATTTGCTGCTGTCATCATTTAAATCTAGTTTTTAATCATGTTTAAATCCTTTCACAACACTGGTTCGAAAGAACTAGTGAATCAAATTAGTGTTTTCTATATTATCATTATTTTAGTATTTACGCTGGAGCATGCGATTACGTGTAGTTGACCTACATGCGAATCAAAGATCTCAATGTAAGTTTCCTCGTAATGAACATTTTGTTTGCGTTTCACAACGTAATGTTAACATTATAGATTTTATAGATCAAATGATATTGAAACTATCATTATACACGTGTGATCTACGTCTACGTACCGTACATATATACTGGTGTGATGGGTGGGTATCAAATACCTACACAACGTACCTACAGCGCAGAAGATGGTGTTACCAACTGTGTTATACCAAAGTTCTTGAAGCGCTCGTGTCATAGCTTGCTTAGACGTTCTTGATTGATAGTTGAAGGTAAGCAACGTTGGTCACAATTGGAACGGGTGACCTCAAGTGGCATTACGAGCTAAGCGCTTCCGTGCTTCGGTGGGCACGTTAAATTGTCGGTCCCGACTTTTAAGTTGTTAAGCCATGACGGAGGCCTTTAGGCGGCCTAAAAACTCCGTCCGGTTAAATTTGTGGTACTACTGTACATACATATTATCATGCCCATGTCCCTAATGATTAATACATCTTGAGTGATTCCCAGTTTCGATGAAATCTATTTAGCTTTTATGTGATTGAGGCGAAGCATACAAATCGTCGTAGTCCTAGAACAATGACGGATCTGCAATTTAGCTACTTTACAGTAAATCACTTTATGGTATATTTTGAACGGCTAGCTCTATCAACTTAAAAGGACATGTCGCTATATTAAAAAAAATGTTATTATTTAACAGTTTCGATATTATAAGTCGGTTAGGTAATGCACATAATATTTCGTCACAGTAGCTAAATTGCAGATACGTCATTGTTCTACGACTACGACGAAATATCCTCACATCCTCAGCAAAAACTTTGACATTTATAAACAGTAGGATAACAGGATTAAATTCGAAGAAGTTGTTTTCAGGCGAATTTGACTTCTGAAGGAATTTGATTGGTATTAGGGACACCCCTTCTCGCCCTTCCGCTCGACCCCAATATAAACGTAATTAAATCAACTCCAACAAACATGACGTCATTAAGTAGAATCAAAAACAGATTAGCAGTACCCTTATTTAATTGCAAATGTCAATGAATTCGATGTTTCAGCAATGATTTTAGAGAGCTTACTTATATTATGCCCAACTAACTGCCGCCCGCGGCTTCACTCGCGTGGTATCCGGATAAAAAATAGCTTGTATGTTAATCCAGTACATGTACAATGTATATTCCAAGTTTCATTCAAATCCGTTCAGCCGTTTAGGCGTGATTGAGGCACAAACATCCAAACTCACAATCTTTCACATTTATAATATAAGTAAGATTTCTATATTCTATTAACCTATTAGTAGATACTAATAAATATGTTTAGTTATAACATTAAAAATCCTTCTAATATTATAAATACTAAAGTTTGTGAGGATGTTTGGATGTTTGTGCCCAATCATGCCGTAACGACTGAACGGATTTGAATGAAACTTGGAACATACGTAGTATGTGTACCTACTCGAATAATGTATAGGCTACTTTTTACCCTGGTACCACGCGAACGAAGCCGCGGGCACAAGCTAGTAAGGTTATATTTTGTATCACTATCTTAAAAAGTGCGCGCCGTGTCACCCTAATGGTCCCCGAAGGCTAGTCTGTGTCGAGAGATCGGGTTACTATAATTAATACAAGGAACATTCTTTAATAAATAGTTCTCAGTCGCTTTCTAGATGGCGCTTTACCGGAACAACCGAAAGCCATAATCATCTGTTTGGTCATATTGAGCAAAAGATCAACTGTTTGGTTGGCCTCTCTGATTGAATTCCGGTTTATGGTACCCTCGGATAATATCCTATCTCAAATCATGCCCCAAGAATCTTATAGGTACTTTTTCTTTTTAAGAATGATTCATAATACCACTTTGGCGACCTACACACGTGAGGTAGCGGGCGAGTTCTCGACTGAGACGCAAGAGGCGCGGGTTCGATTCCCGCTGAGGAAGAAATATTTGCATGCTCTGTCAAATATTTCTTCAGGGTGTGGGTGTTGCAATATTATGTATCATAAGTATGTATTTACAAAATTTACATATAAGTATTCTATCAGCCATCTGGTTCCCATATTACAAGCTTTGCTTAGTTTGGGGCTAGATAGATGGTGCTGTGTAAAATGTCCACAAACATTAATTTTATTTATTTTTACAAGACACACAAATAAAAATAATGAAGTAGCATCTGAACTCTACGCAAATAAATCGCATTTAAGGTTACAGAAACAATTAATAATAATCTTTCTATGGAAGGACAGAAAGGCAACTTCTCGAAGCAGAACCTTCATTCATTAGCATAATTAGTTCATAATACCCAGAAATTTATAAAGTTTTATACAGATTAAAACTGATAATTGAATTATAAAGTAAATTACCACCCAGCGTTCAAAATAACAACTTGTTTACGTCTAAACTGTTTAAGATACACTTAATTTAGTAAGTAACTGTAAATTATAGTTAAATTAAATGAATAAATATTTTTGGACATTTCACAAAGCGCCATCTAGCCCAAAACTAAACAAAGCTTGTACTATTTGAACCAGATGGCTGATAGAATACTTATATACTTTTTTTTTGTAAATACATACTTATACTTGTCTTATAATACATAATACCACAACACCCAGACCCGGAAAAAATATTTGCAGAAAATACAAACATATCTCCCGTAGCGGAAATCGAACCCGCGCCTCTTACGTCTCAGCCGAGCACTCACCCGCCATGCCACCGAGGTCGTCAAAAATTGCAAACGTCATTGTAAAAGCTTCGGTTAGTTTGTGGCTAAATAGCGCTACGGGAAATTTCCAGCAATAATCATTTACTAGTTGAACGCCCGGCGCCGCGGCGTTGAGTTTTTACAAGACTGCAAAGGAGGGTAATAATGTCTGGGGTGTATTGTACTCGTATATGTGCATTTCTTTGGCTGAAGCTATAGTCCAAACAGCTAGACGGATTTCGTCAAATGAGGTTTCGGTGGAATCGTCTGGATAACGAGAGAGTTATAGGTCGTATGAAGTATCAAAATATTCAATATGGCGGCTGTCAGAAGCCATTTTCAATTAATACCTTTGGCCTTTGTTGCCGAAACGGCTAAACGGATTTTGATAAATGAGGTTTTGTTGGATTCGTCTAGATAACGAGAGTATCATATTGAAAGCCCCGCCTTCCGATCCTAAGATCGTGGGATCAAAACCATTTGTGCACCAATGGATTTTTCTGTTCGAAAAATTTATGTGCGCTGTATCAGTACTCTCAAACGGTGAAGGAAAATTTCGTGAAGTAACAGGCATGTCGTAAAACCGTAGAAAGTTCGAAAAACATGACTGTCAAGTGCACGAAAGCAGCCTTTGAGGCACACTTTAAATCCTTTCAACACACTTGTTCGAAAGAACTAGTAACATGACTAAATACAGATCCCTCTTTCCCACTAGGCACTCTGGGCAAGTGCCCAGGGCCCCGTGATCGATAGGGGCCCCCTAGTTCCTCCCAGATCACTATGTTCATAGAATGTGATGTGCTCAAAAACATCGATTTTGAAGGAGTGATTAACGATTTTGCCCATCTCAAATCTAGAAGGGTTCCTCTTCAATAGATTCTTAAGTAATAACATGTGAATGCTACAGTTACTTTTGTGAATTCTATTACATTATCAATTCATTTAATGTGCTCAATAAAAATAAATGTAAAAGCTTGCTTATCTACTTTCCTTGTTTATTCTAACAAAATAGTGCTCTGTCAAAGTCATAGGGGCCCCATTTATCCTAATATAATATGCCCAGGGCCTCCAATAGGTTAAAAACGGCCTTGACTAGATAGATAGAGTTATTACGTTAAACTTTACAGCTGCATTGTGCTGGAGACCGCCTCATTGAAGTCTTGGCATCATTAGTACGGCTTACTCCATTCAGTAGCATAATAGCGCTCAAGTAGATGGTACTTTTTCTATTTTTCAAAACACTGGATCATATGTATATATATATATATATATATATATATATATCATATCATATGTCTGGGTGTTGTAGTATTATGTATTATAAGTATAAGTATGTATTTACAAAAAAAAAAAAATATATAAGTATTCTATCAGCCATCTGGTTCCCATAGTACAAGCTTTGCTTAGTTTGGGGCTAGATGGCGCTGTGTGAAATGTCCACAAATATTTATTTTATTTATTTATTTATTATTGTTTGCGGAACTAGGTTGTTGCAGGAAGTCTTACTATTGACGCAAACCAACTATTAACTTTGGTGTTAATGTTGAGGGTATTTTTGAATAAATAAAAGCATTGTAGAGTCAGGCCAAAGAAAAGGTGGATGGATTGTGTTAAAGAGGACATAGTTAAGTGAGTACAGAGATGGCGGTTGACAGAAGGGAATAGAAGATGAGAACATGCTGTGTTGACCCCCCTGTACTGAGATAAGATCAGGAAGATGGTAATGATGTAACAGAAAACTGCCAGGATTAAAAACGTCTTAAACCTACGTTGAATTTTCCTAACATTGAATAATTGAAAAGTAATTAGCTGTAGTTTTACTTACGTTACGGACAGGTCATTATTCATAATGACCGCACTTTTCAAGTTGCCCATAACATTATTATACAAGAAACCCCGCTTCGCTATTTATTTAAATATCACCTCTTTACAATTTGCTATTACTACTATTAGGTCTCAGACCAAATACAAAGAAAATGACGCCGCGCCGCGAACAATAAAAGTGAAACCACCTTTTTATCTATGTGTAGGTTTTGAGGTTTTGTGTTCCAAGTAACTTAAAATTCATAGTATAATAATTAAGAAACGATGTTATTTGAAGTACTTACAAGTGAAAAGTGATTCCGATGCGATTTGCTGCTGTTTTAACAAGTTTTCACTACACAGGAAGGCATAATTTTATTTTTAAGACTCGTTACGTACTTAGAGCGATGAGTAGAAAGAGTCTTTTCTTTTTATTTGGTCTGAGTATTAGGTATACTACTACTATAACTATTAGGCTATTAGGTACTACTAGTCAAATGCTGAGTAGCGCAGAAAGTGTTAAATGAAAAGGGTTACTGACTGTTATAGAATACTTATAATCATTGATAGAATCAGGTTAGATACATACAATTATTTAGAGTTATTTTTCAATTTCAATTTATTTATTTCAGTTCATTTATATTTAAGTTTGATGACTGAAGACTGATAACTGATGCACGTTGTGCTTTAACATCGAGATCAGATAACAAGTGCGGTAAAAGGCTCATTTCGTGCGTGCACTTGACCTAAACCGAGCTGGAATACCTGGTAATCTAGGTCTGAACTTGTTTGTCTTCTAGAGAGCCGAAACTTTACTTTAGGGATACTTTTTGTAATAAAACAAAAACATTATTTTTGTTTTATTCAGTCTCAGCTGCAAAAATGATTATGGACATAACAATATTCACGAAATAACGCCCTATCAAAGACCTGGCGAAGATCGTTAACAAAACACCTGGGACTCCCCCAGAGATCCATTTATAAACATTTCAGGATAACATCAAAATCGATAGAGGCATAAATTTTAAATTTTCCAATCGCATCGTGAATCCCAAGAGTTTTGGTAAGCTCTACCGTTGATAAGTTGCAATCGGAAACTGACGATGAACGAAATGGTTCTTCATACACTTTCTTTCGCACTTCGTTTTGATGATGCTTAGCATTGTTATTTATAAAAAAATAAAGTGTCTAAATCGACAGTATTTTTTAAACAGAATCAGGAAACAATTTTAGCCTATATTAACAGAACGTTGTAGTGCCCCGGACGATGTTAGATGTAGTAAGTATATTTTTCCAGCTCTACCATTCTCTCAGCTGAGACGGCTTTATATCCGCAGGAAAGCATAGTGAAACCTCACGATGTTTTCCTTACACAAATATTATGCTCCTCGGCAAACTTCGTGCTTTGTGTGAAAACCGAATTTGTCCGAATATGCAACTAAAAGTCAACTAATCATAACTGAACCAACCCTTAAAAAATAATAAGTATCTAAGCACATAATTATTGTAACATCTCTATATCACATTATCATCATCACGTTAGCTCGTATTTCATAAGCTAGACGAAAATTGCCGAGGCGCACAATATTTGTAATACTACTGTTAGTACGAGCTATAGGTACAAGTATACACTATTCACCCATATTAGGTGTTTGAATGTAGCGATTTCTTTATTGTTATCGTTTGTATTACCACCTGTCTAAGGGGTTTCACGTCGAATTCATTCTTCCAGACGTTATCACGGGCTTTTATTGGTTGTTTTAAATAAGTTATTGCTCGTAAATTCTTGTTTGAAATATACTGTTTAACTTATCAGGGTTCTTTGCAATTGAATCTCAATTAGAACCTTCGAATTTGTACTGATAGCCTTTAGTTAAATGACGTCACAAAGGTCTAGACAATATTGTTTAAAACCATAAAAATAATAAATTTTTATTCAATTTTTTATGCAAACTTCATTTTCTCGTCATTTACTCGTAGGAACTTGCATTTTAGGAGTTCCTTTATTATTAAAAATCAACCTTGTTATTTTATGACGTGCTATTAACCTTGAACCTTAGGCTCTAAATAATGTTCTTGTAGTTAAATTTAGGGCACGTGATAGGCTGTAGACTATAATATTTCGTGATAATGCTAATTTCTCACGTAGCTTGGCTCATCCTTCGAGAATAAGCTGTTTATCCAAGATACGCTTCTCATATCTAATATAGTACGTGCCTATCGTCACGGGGACTCCACGCACTGCCTCGAATACACTAACTGAAAGCACAGGGTCAGCAAATCACTTTGCGTCTTACCAAGTCACTTATCGCTATTGCAAAAACGTACAGGATATAAGCTACCAAAATGATACCACGTGACTCAGCGATCGCTTTTATATCCCGTCTGTACATTTTTGCCCAAATGTAAAAGTAATTTTTGCAACGCCGGTTTAGCGAATTTGTTAGATGCATAGTGATTGTCTCAGCTCAGATATTCGTTCATGCAATTTGTCTTTTTGAAAAAGCTTGCGTGTGAAATAGATGGACGGAATAGGCAGGCCGATTCGACTTGATCAATGGGGCCACGATCCATTCATTCATTCACCTCTATTCCATCCACTGTCACTATTGTACAGGATTTTTTTGTTTAATATCGATAGTGAAATGGACCTATATGTATATATTTAGATTGGTATTCAAACAATGCTTTTAGGAAATATATTAATTACACATTTTACAAAACATCAAGTTGTTAACACAGAAAGTAGAATCCTGTTTTTAAAATAAAACCGACCAAGTGCGTCGATTTCGCAAATGGGTTCCGTACCACCGCACCGAGCATGGCCGCATTGCCACACTGAATGGCAAAACTGATCCGTTGAACCAAATAAGGACCAGCTCTTGGATCACGCATTACTTCGAGCAGACGCCTTAAAACTAAATATTGGTTCTAGGTAAATAATAAGCTTTACTCGTAAATCCAACCTCTCCTTCGACAATTTCCCCGTTCAGAGTTATGTCAATGTGCAAAGAATTTCATCGTACAAGTACATAGCTAGTTAAGTTACTTGTTATTCAAATACCGTAAAATGTTTGACCTAAATATGTAACTTTTTGCACAAAAAATGCTTTGCGTATTTTTACTGTTGCTTTTACATCTGCCATATTAGATTTTTTGCCAAGTATTGACGATGATTTGTACCATTTTAGTAAAAAATCATCTGTAGACTATGTACTCTCAAATGATAAGTTAAAACATACATACATATTATCACGCCCCTATCCCTAATGGGGTGGGCAGAGCCACAAGTACCTAAATTGTGGACACATTCTATGTTTTTTTTTACTCCCAGTCTAGCAGAGAAGTAAGGGAAAACATCGTGAGAAAACCGGTACGTCGTAGAACCTCATAAGTTCGCGAGCATGTTTCAAGTGCACGAAAAGAGCCCTATGAGGCGCACCTTAAAATCCTTTCACCACAGCTCGAAAGAACTAGTGACACAATTAGTAGTAAGAAGATGAAGTTTTCGTGAAAAATGTCGCGAACAAAGTCGCAGATCGTTCCTCTAGTATCACAGTATTTCTGTATATGTGAATCTTGTTAGCAGTTCCATCCAAGCGTAATGAAATGTAATAATCCTCAACCAATTTTCCAATCTGTCGTTTCTCCATCATATTGTAACCTGATTGGATCAGAAGTATGACTGACGTTGCCTACTGACTAAAATTGGCCACCGACTGGTTATGCTAATACAAGAATGATTGTGAACAAAATGTCCTGTTGATCGAATCGGGTGCAAATTGAAAACTCACATACCTACCTACAGATTTGGGTCGGGAAGGCTTTTTGTGACGTTTGTTTTCGAAGCCTTATTACATAAATAGAAAAATATTTGTTACATTTGGGAGTTGATTTATTTCTTGTTTACTACTAAACAAGAAATAAATCAGTACATTATATACATACATAAAATTACGCCTGTTTCCCATAGGGGTAGGCAGAGATCACGGATCGCCATTTGCTACGATCCTGACATACTGCTTTCGCTTCATTGACTCTCATTACATTCCTCATGCATGCTCGTCGGTTTAGTAGGATACTTGACCTGTCCCTTTTCCAAAACGCCAAGGTCTTCCCCTTCCAACGGTACCATTCACACTCACTTCATACACCTGTACATTACGTATGCATATATGTTTATACAAAAGTATATTTAGCTTGGCCGTGTTACTACTGGAAATACAGCTGGTAAGACCATGGGCAACAAACGTAATAAATTACAATAAGTACCTAACTCTAAAATATTTCTCACGTGAGCATTATCATAAAAGTCCAAAAATCCACATTCCATAAATATTTTGGTCGCTGTAACTCTATTTTTTGACATTGACAGTTTCTCAGAAAACATTTATGTAAAGCTCAGAACAATTTATTGTTCTGAGATGTTAAGTGTGCATGTGCCAATATCAGAAAACTAATAAATCATAATCACGGTAAATATCCCGTTCTAAATGCTAATAAAACTCTTAATTGACTTGTTGCCTATACAAATGTTGTAGTATTTGACTTTTTGGAATTTATATTGAAATCTCTGATATTATCGTAGTGTTAGGCATTTGTTTTAGACTATTTACATTGTTTGCTTATTGGATTTCGATTATTTGATTTAATAATTGAGTGTTAAACTTCAACGACCTCTACGCGCCAAATAATATGGGCCTTATTTAAATGATAAATGCAAATAAAATAAAGGTATATTGGTTTTTACATGCTGAATATACATTACATAGATACTAGTTTTCTCCCAAGACTTCAGTCATGTAGTACTAGAATTAAAAGTCATAGGACATGTAATGAGAAGGGAAGAATATCATGTGACGATAAGAGTGTTAGATATGAACGTGGAAGGATTATGTGGGTAGAGAGGGGTAGAGGTAGGCAAAAAAAAAGATGGATGGACTGTGTGAAAGATGACATGAGTAAGAAAGGAGAGAGTGTTGAGATGACTTCTGACTGAGGTAAATAGTTGTCAACTTCACATAAAATGGGGAAAAGGGCAGGGAAATAATGAATAGGTACCAGAATCATAAGTTGCCTGTATTTATGCGAAGTCGTTGTGTATACTTCAGTTTTAATAAAAATTCACAGCCCCAAATATAAAATCCTCGCAAACTTTCGCAATTATAATATTTGTTGGGTCTATTTAAACTCAGCCGGATAATAGATATGGTATGAATCATTATCTATTATCTACTTAACGAGGGCTAATCAGAACTGCTTGAGGCCGGAATTCACAGCCAGAATTCAGAATTTCCTTATCGATACTATCTTTTATGGTAGAATACTGCGATTGCAAAAGTTTTGTTAGAAGTCTGTTCAAAACAACAAACATACAAAATATACTTACTTGTTTATTGAATGTTCGCAAAAAAAACACTTGTTTTAATTTAAAATCGTATTTATGATTGCCAATTTCCTGCATAAAACCGCGGGCAAGAACTAGTTACATCAAATCATTATGGTTCCGTTAGCGTGACCCCACAACACGCAAGTTCAAGCAAATAAGTGGGCAATTAATTACCAAAATATAAGTTGAAATATAAATTAATTAATTTTAGAAGTTCATTTATTTTTAGTGGGTGCTAAAAGTAGGCAGGTAAAAATACTTTGTTTAGCGTAGCTTTTGAGAGCACTGGTGGTTTTGTGGAAGCGGCCTTGCCTTCCGATTAAGGTCGTGAGTTCAAAACCATCGTGCCTCAATGTATTTTTCTGTTCGAAAAAAATATGTGCGCTTTACCAGTAGGCACTCTCAAACGGTGAAGGAAAACATTGTTAGGAAACCAACATGTTGAAGAGCCTTCCAAGCACACTTTAAATCATTTCACCACACCGTTTCGAAAGAACTAGTAAAACGATTAGATAATAATAAGAACGTATGTAGCTTTTATTTACAGAGTGATTACTACTACTTAGAACCTACTCGTAATCTCCTCAGCTTAGTTTAGCACTGGTGGAAACGGGTTCAACGAAGCTATGTTTTTTATATGGAGGGATGCAGCCACAGAGCCGAAAACTAAGTGACCCCCACTCGGTGGAACGATGACATAGTGAGGATGTAAAACTGTTCGTCCTGGAAGTCTAATGGGGAGGCCTAATTCCAGTGGACTTCTATAGGTTGATGATGAAATTGAAACGGACTTCTATAAGTTTTGTAAAAATATTAGACTTACTAACTTTACTCTTGGAATCCCTTGTAAAATGTATTTCGCTCTGAGAAATGTCGAGATGGAACCGGATGGAAGAAGGATCTAGGCCGGCATCCAGTTTGCGACAGTTTTAGTTTTTATTTTGACTTCTTAGCTTTCTAGGTAACTTTGTAGTCAAGAGGCATTATTACCTACTATCGATAATATTAAAGAAGCCTTAGAGTCTCCGCTTAGTTGTACCCTCTGTTTATAACTCCGTTTTATAACTAACCATCCTTCTAACCAAAGTTAAGCAACGATATGCGCGGTCACAAATTGGGATGGGTATGGGATGGGCATTACGAGCTGAGCGTTTCCGTGCTTCGGAGGGCACGTTAAACAGTCGGTTCCGGCTTTTAAGTCGTTAAGCCATGACGGAGGCCTTTACGCGGCCTAAAAACTCCCTCACTAGAGTTGGCCACTAGCTTATACGAACATACATACATAACTAACCTTCCACAATTAAGCAAAAGTCCTAAAAAAGTTGGTTAAACTATGCAACAGTGGATTATACTTACCAAAATCAATGACCGTTGTTAGTTAATAAAATGTGTTTATTCAAAAAGAAAACAAAGTAAAAACACGATAAGAAAAAAACACTATTAAAAAAATCTTGAAACATCCATCTCTCGCGTATGTTATGATCTAGCTAGATCTTGGGAATTCTACTATATTTACAGACTGTTTTTCTTTAATATTTAGGCAATAATTGTTTCTTGAGTGGTTGAAACCAATTTTTTGATTCATTTTGTAAGTCGTTTTTATTTGATTTCAATATATTACACGATTTTATTTTACTGAAATCCGTAGCGCTATCTCTTTCTATTCGATTCGAAATTAGTCTAGGCTCGATCGTATAGTGGCTTCTTAAATTTTAAATCTTGATTTTTTTGTTCCGCTGCGGTGACGATCCGGTTATAAAACGGGGTAATGGAGACCCGTCATTTACACATATCCAAATAAAATGGGAACATCACTGTCTTCCCAACAAAACAATAACTATATCTATCTATATCTATCCGCGGATACCACATAGCTATATTTTCTGCGTAGAAATAACTTTTTGTAACAATATGTACTGATGTTTTTCAGTGTCTTCAACAGAACTGTTCGAAATGAGTGAGATGTTTTTATTACGTTTCCATTGTTTGCTTTAATCATCATAATTTTAGGCAAGTACCCGGTTCTCGGAGAATTGAAATGATATTGTACAAAAATATCGCAAAAAAAAATTACAAACTGTTTAGAATTTCTTCAGTTTTGTGTCAGTTTTAGCAATATTTATCTACTGTGATAAATGTCTATTCAACGAGAAACATTCTCTAGGTTTGGGATTGACGGAGTCTGGGGCTGTTTTGAAAAGACGTTTGTTTTGTCTTTTATGTATTTTTGCTACGAGCATTTTCTTCAAAAATACTTTCCATTTTCATTTTTCTTCTTATTTTTACAAAACCATTTTCAATATAGATCCTACTAATAAATTGAAAATGCTGTATTTATTTTTTGTATTGTAAATAATAAATACAAGTCTTAGTTCGGATGCATCATCGGTTTTTTAGTTCCATTATACCTCAACCTTTAAAATTCAGTACATTACCCTACCTGTTTATGAGACAACCTGACTCAAACAACAGCTGACGATAGCGACTGGTTTACTAAAAAATTCATTAGTTTAACGCAATGCCATCGAAAATAACCAGCTATTTGTAAAGTAAATAAACAAAACTAGGATACCTCAATATTTTTAGGTTGTCTAGAAAGAAGGGAATAAGGATTCAAAAATGCAAGTGAATTTCTTGGGGTTACTTCTACATTACTAACTAAGGCCTTTTACCATCTATAGTGGATAATTGATACAGCGTCAGGAGACAACTTTTACCTTCACGAACGGGACGCTTTAGTACCCGGGACGAATTAAGATGGAGTAGGCTTACCCAACACCTATCCCATGCTCTCAGCTTAGTCGGCCTTATCCACAGGAAAGACATGATCAATACGTGCGGAGCTGACTAAGCCGCAGGTTTCCTCACGATGTTTTCCTTCGCCGTTTGAGAGTACTAAGATAGCGCATAGAAAAATCCATTGGTACACGACTGGATTTGAACCCACGACCTTAGGATCGGAAGGCCGGTTCACTACCAATTAGACCACCCAGTGCTCTCTACATTAAGAGTAGCAAGAACTGGCTGATTTTAGTATTCACCACTAAACGTAAGCGAGCTTTGATGTGAAACTAAAGCATGGACATTAAAGACACTGACTTATTGGTGATGCTAAGCAGCTACGGCATAAGCGACTACCAATAACAATCTGATTTGCGCCATAAAACCGTTTACACTTCCTAAAATCGATTACAAAGAACATTTCAGAGTCAGTTGTTAAAAGAACAAAAAGTAATTTATTGGTATAAGATTTACTAGGAAAAAAATAAAATAATTAGGTTTATGTATTTAAATAAACAATAACAAAATAAATGATTAAATTATTCATGATGCTACACTTTGAATGCATATGCGGGTAGTTGAAGATGACTTTAAGATTTTTTTTTATTTTTTATTTGTGGACATTTCACACAGCGCTATCTAGCCCCAAACTAAGCAAAGCTTGTACTATAGGTACCAGATGGCTGATACAATACGTATATATTCTTTTTTTTTGTAAATACATCCTTAATTAATACTACAACACCCAGACCCGGAAGAAATATTTACAGAACATACAAACATTTCTTCCGTAGCGGGAATCGAACCCGCGCCTCTTGTGTCTCAGCCGAGCCCTCGCCCGCCATGCCACCGAGGTCGTCAATAAGATATGATTTAAAACCAGCTCTTCACAAACCAAGGACAGACAACCGAAGGCTGAGTAATTTACATAAACCACGTAAACACTCCCGCTGTCTTTACGTTTAATCCTTTAAACTACTCGTGTCTGCAAAGAACCAAACACGAGTAGTGAGTGGTACTTGTCACTTAACTCACTGAAGATCTACATTTATTTATTTTCAGACTACGTCAAAGACACGTACTAAACTAAACTAAGGCCTTTAACCATCTATAGTAGATGATTTATACAGCGTCAGGAGGCAACTTTTTACCTTCATAAACTAACTGGACGCTGTAGTGCCTGGGACGAATTAAGATGGAGTAGGCTTGCCCAGCTCCTATACCATCCTCTCAGCTTAGTCGGCCTTGTCCACAGGAAAGACATGATCAATACGTGCGAAGCTGACTAAGCCGCGGGTTTCCTCACGATGTTTTCCTTCACCGTTTAAGAGTACTGGTATAGCGCACACAAATTTTTCACACAGAAAAATCCATTGGTACACGACCGGATTTGAACCCACGTCCTTAGATACTTGCTTAGACGCGTACAGTACCACAAATATTGTGCACCTCGGCAATTTTCGTCTAGCTTCTGATATACGAACTAACGCGATGATGATATTATGTAATAAGGAGATGTTACAATAATGATGTAGAACTCATTTTTTAAAGGTTGGTTCAGTTATTATTTAAATGATATATTCGGACAAATTCGGTTTTCATACAAAAACGAAGTTTAGCAAGGCGTACAAGATTTACCTAAGCATCTTTATTACTTACCTAGGCATTTAATAAGCGCAAAATAAAATATACTTAGTTCGGTTAAGTACTTGTGTGGGATATGTAAATGTACAAAATATACAACAACGTATAATCTCGACTAATCGCATATACCCCAAAAGTTAAATCATCATCATCATCATTATCAGCATGTTCGCTTCTTCCAATCCCTTCTGTCACCTCAACTCACTCCTTTCTTAACCATGTCAACCATACACAATCCATCCACCATTTCTTTACCCCAGAAATAAAATGTTTTTACCAAGTTAAAAATGTGGATGAAATAAATTCCCATGTTTCAATTCCAACAGTTAAACGTAGCTAGGTCAGAGCAAATCCTTGGGTAGTTGGATTTCACAACGAGATCGTAAACCATCCACTCGTTTGTATTGAGTTCTGGTTTTAGCGACCCTTGTCTCTGGCTCTATGCGACATTAAACTCCACTATGCTGTGTTCACACTAGGCGAGTAGGAGAGCTACTTGACTCAACAGTGGCTATGTTGTAGGCTATACAAATTGATAATCTCTGTAAATTTTAATACAACAGTTCTACTCGTATTTTTACATTTTCTTTATACTATTACTACTACAATTCGTGCCAGCTCTTTCGTTATAAATCGCAATTAAAAATATAAGGTTTTTGTAATTAGTAGACAACAAAAAACTTTTTTTGTTTTGCTTTCTAGTAAATCAACAAACTTAAATACTTGCGGATGTTGGTACAAAATGACCAAATTGAATTGAGAAGATTTCTCGCGAGCATTTCTTAAGTAATAATAAAGGGATTATTTTCCTATACAAAATAAAATTTAAGACGATACAAAATAATCCTTACCTATTCTTCTGAATAAACTACATACCATTGATTTTGATTTTTGACTAAGGAGCTACGTCAAGAAACACGTGGTCTTAGCATTAGTAACTTTAATGTCTATATTTTTGTACTTGCTACTCATTATTTTCTCACTGTATTAAATAACTCTACTAGTGTGAACGCAGCAAATCGCAGTTCATCTCGTCAGAATCACTAGCTCATATATAAGATGGTTTGTAGCCGCTCTGGGGAAAGTGTTGGTAAAAGTTTTTAGCTTACGAATACCCTCGGTTGCTTTAGTAGCCTTGACTTTACTAGTTGAATAAATTTTATATTTAAAATAGGAAAACGAATTTGCTATTGAGAGACGAAGTGTTGATGTATTCCACGAGAAGCACGAGGACTCTATTTGGAGTGCACCAATCAGATTATCACCGATTTTATTGCACAGCTTGCAAAATTTTTGGCTTGGGAAAATATTGTATATCGTAAGTTCATTACGCTAATGAACTTACAATGTTGTGAAGGCTGCTGGAAAGCGATTAATGGAAAAGGTTCACTTTTATATCCATTACAATATTTAATAATTACAAATATTGGTGGACATAGTACTCAGCACCAACCTTCCAAACTTAGCAGAGCTTATACTATAGCAGCCTTCTGGCTAAAACCAGACAAAAACAAACAAACATGTTCAACACAAAAGTTTGTACTTGATGAGAATCGAACTCACAGCCTAGTGCAGAAGGCCTAGACAGAGACCCAAATCAAACCCACGACTTTAAGATCGGGACGGGGACTACTTCTAGATAACTAGTGTAGGTATAAATGAAAAATAGAAAATAGAAAGTTTACGTTCGTGGATTCAAAATATCTTCATTTATTCAAAATTTCTGTAATTAAATCCGAGTAAGCATTATCATTACCGGGGCCTCTCACTTCGTCACGAATATTCGTACATTGAACGAATGTATGGGACGGCTTCGTCAATACAAATACTTTGGAATGTTATTCGCGAACTCATGCAAAGTTCTTCCCACACTAGCTTCGAATTAGCATTGGAATTGGCCGGCGAAGATGAGTTTATAACTGCTGTAAGATTATTTCACCTATGCTCCTACAATTAGGTACCCACACATACAACTTCGTCACACACACAACTCTTTGAGTATATTGAGTATGACGAAAGGTCAATGTTATCATTATTATTATATTTTGTTATTTCTAGGCATTATTAAGTAGAAATTGGACCGAAATACCCGTTCATTGGCTATCAATTACGCAGTCAATCTGCCAGCTATTAATTCCAGCGTTCCTCGTAACTTTAACTATTAAAACTTCCATTAAATAAATTACAAGTCAAAGACAAAGTGTTTCGAATCTGCGATATTGCTCCAACAATGTACCTGCGTACAGTCATGTAGAAAAGTTAAGGAGGCTTACATAACAATCCTACTAATATTATAAATGCGAATGTTTACGCGCAGCATCAAAGTAAACGATTATCTAAGAAAGCTCCGAAACCATTTTGTGAAATAAAACTGACCAATTTGAAGGTTTAGTTTTTAAATGTAAGAGAGCTGAAAATATGACCAATTTTAACTTAAAATTGCGTTTGGTATTTGTACCTAAATAATCTCGAAGTTCTGAAAAAGTATCATGTTTAGATGGTCTCTGTACAAGGAAATACAGAAACTTATTTGCGCGGCTATTGGAATGACTTTACGAGTACTTCTAAAGGGTCTGTACTGGCAGTATTTTGGCAACGATAAAAAGTCTACTAAACGGTTCATTTACTTAAGAATCAAACAAAAAAATGGTCAAAAGTTGGTCAAGGCACTGCAGATCAGACTTATAAAACGTTGTAATGGGTTAGACTATTATTTGAACTGCGAGCATGTAGCGATCCCGAATCAACTGAGAGCACTGCTGGTCTAGTGGTAGTGACTCCGCCTTCCGATCTGAGGTCGTGGTTTCAAATTCGGTCGTGCACCAATGTATTTTTCTGTTCGAAAAATGTATGTGCGATATACCAGTACTCAAAACATCGTGAGGAAACCGACATGTTGTAGAACCTAAAATGTTCAAGAATCGATTGGAGCCTTTGAGGCGCCTTTAAATCCTATCACCACACTAAACAAAGAAATAGTGACACGACTAGATAGACGAATCAACTTGGCACATATTCATACCGGCTTGTCAGTAGGCAGGTTGAATTGGAATGTCCTGTAAAAAACGCGCACGTATGAAAAAATTGCTATAATTCAGTCGCAAAGACGACTTTTGCCAGCAGATCAACATAATTTAAAGGTAGGATTAAGACAGCAGACCATCCGATCAGACAGAGGACTGCAAGTCAACTATCAGTGGAACCCTGAACAGATGCTGTTTTAAACTAGGAGGGAGGTAATTTATCAAAGTCAAAGATAGATTGCTCTAGCTCCGTTGTACACAAGGATTTCTAGCAATAGCCATTGTGACTATACCCCTAGCTATATTACTTTAGTTCTTGATAACTACCTAAGAAGGGTTATTTCCAGTAAGCAATTTCTACAAAATTAATTGACTTATAGAGCACTGGTGGTCTAGTTGGTAGTCGTGGGTTCAAATCCGGTCGTGAACCAATGGATTTTTCTGTACGAAAAATTTATGTGCGCTATACCAGTACTTTCAAACAGTGAAGGAAAACATCGTGAGGAAACCCGCGGCTTAGTCAGCTCCGCACGTATTGACCATGTCTTTTCTGTGGACAAGGCCGACTAAGCTGAGAGGATGGAATAGGTGCTGGGCAAGCCTACTCTATCTTAATTCGTCCCGGGCATTACAGCGTCCCGTTTGTGAAGGTAAAGTTGCCTCCTGACGCTGTATAAATCATCTACTTACTACAGATGGTAAAAGGCCTTGATGATTGACTTATTGGCCTAGTGGGATGTATCCCGATTTTTGATCCGCGGGTGGTAAGTTTGAGTCCAGGCTATGATACACTACAATTTTCTTAAAAAAAAAACACTTTTAGAAAGCCGAAGGGGATTTTGTAACTTTCAGGTATATTTTCCTTCTCGGAATCCCAGCCGGCACTAACCCACCATGCCACCGAAGACTCTGTCGACGAGTAGGATCGATTGCAAACCCCTTTCAATCATAAAGGCGTCTTTCTAAGCTACAAGATAAACATTTTCTTTTTAATAAAAATCACGACGTTCATTTGACATTCTTTGCTATTTTCTCTACGCCCTCACTCCTTACAAGGATGCTTGTCTTAAAGCCCTCTAGATACGATGCCGCTTCAGATTTGAGTGTCTTCTTAATATATAAAACTCTTACGTTACTGACTGACTGAAGCACAGCCTGAAGCATGAAACTTATGGTGTAAGCACTAAGAAAGGCATTCCGTAATCGTAAATCAACTTCTAGAGTAGCAGAAATATTTATTTATCAGGCAACGCCAACAATATGACGTTTTAATGAAAAAAAGTCTCAACGTGGACAAAGTCGAAGGACGATCCACTAGTCGTTTTTATTACCTTCGAATACGCCCTTCAAATACAATCTTACTGGAGTACTGGAGTTTCGACTGTATTCGTTTTTGACAGGCTTTCTCTTTGGATTTCAGAGGATTATTAAAAAAACTTCTTTGACAAAGTGAAGAGTCTCAAACACAGATGCTTGGCGCTAGATGTGTTGTGCTCAAGAGGATATAACCACTGGAAGAATTATATACTCTTATCTTTTTATTCACAGTAGTGATTTTGGCAAATACTAATAATGGTACTAGCGCGAAAGTTTTTTCTCTGTAATACAGAACGTGTTTAAGCTTTGGTAAAAACGTTGAAAATTTGCGCGATTGTTCCCTGAGACTCTAACAGATAATGTTTCACACTAATGCAAATAATCATCGTTTTCATTGTTCATTGCATATTTTTACCTTGTTCCAAATAAACTATTTTCTTTTTTTACCTAGCTGACTTCTTTGCCAGGAAAAGGACAAATCAATAATAAATAATAAATATTTGTTGACATTTGACACAGCGCCATCTAGCCCCAAACTAAGCAAAGCTTGTACTATGGACACCAGATGGCTATAGAATACTATACTTTTTTTGTAAACACATACTTATAATACTACAACACCCAGACCCAGAAGAAATATTTGCAGAACATACAAACATTTCTCCCGCAGCGGGAATCGAACTCGCGCCTCTTGCGTCTCAGCCGAGCACTCGCCGCCACGCCACAGAGGTCGCCACAGAGGTTTACACCGATGGGTACTGCATTTTCTCCAACCTTATTTTATGTTGAAAAACATGTGGCGCTTTTCGACAGATAACGTTGGTATGGTAATGAACGAACCGGACATAAGTCCGTACCGAGCATGAGTTGGCTCGCTAAAAATAATATTTCATAACTGATCCCAATTTACCATGCCTGACGCACAATAGTACGTTTATATATCAGTGAACATCAGCTTCAGTTTTTCTTTTTAGGATTCCGTACCCGAAGGGTGCCAATAGGACCTAAGCCCTCGATGTCCGTCCGTCCGTCCGTTTATGGTACGGGCTGACACAGTCGTAATAGGTAATTTTCAGTCTATTTCAACTGCCGCTATAACAACAAATAATAAAAAGGGGCCCCAAACAAAAATCATTTCTTAATACCTATATGATGGTACGGAACCCTTCTTATGCAAATTTGACTCGCACTTGACCGGTTTTTGTAAAGATCCTGAGTAACGTCTAACAGGTTGAGCAAAGAAATAAATTGTTCTAAGTCGAGTAGATACTGTATTTATCCCTTCAAGGTAGAGTTGAGACTTTGATAAATGATACCCTCTAAACTGACCTCCGACTGTTAGTAAACGTAAAGATCACTTAATTTCGTGGTAATTAGGACTTAGCTACGAATAATATTTCGAACACAGTAACTGGAGGGCACTGAATACTATTACTCCTAGCGATCGCATTATTTTTCCACATAATTTACCTACCTTTGTTTTGGTAGATGTCAAAGTCTCAACTACCAGTGTGAAAAGTTTTACGACACGAAGTTTTTTGACTTTACAAAATGTGAATTAGCATTTTTTAAACGTTTAAATTAGCGCGATTGCCCTTCTGGTGCGGGCATTATTATCAGTGCTTTCGAAGTTATAACTCAACTTAAATTATATCTATTTAGTGGCATTACGAGCTGAGCGCTTCCGTGTTTCTGAAGGCACGAAAAAAACTCTTGAAATATCCTATCTAGATCTCGGGAACCCTACCATATTTTCTGATGAGTTTTACTTTTATAGGTAGGTAATAACTATTTTTATTTAGCTATTGAAACCAGTTTTTTCTTGTTAATAACAATTATAATATTATGATTTGTATCACTTTCTGTCTTTCTTTTTCACACCTGAAATCCGTATCGCTATCTCTTTCAAAATTGGTCTAGACGCGATGGTACGGTAGCCTCTTAAGCAAAATATATTTCTATCTCTACGCCGTTACTCCGTTATAGTAAAGTGAGAAACGTACGAACAAATTCACATTATTACAATATTAGGAAGTATGTTGGAGTCGTGTTATATGCAAATTATCGTAAAATGAGTGTAACATACGAGAAAATGGAAAATTGTAATGTACCTTTGACAAAGTAAAATACGTTTAGTATTGATCCAATTTTAAAACCAATTTTCACGTTGATGCTAAGCTTTGTTTTTGAACCTTTATGAAGAGCGCGTGGAAAATTGGCTTTTTGTGTTAGTACCATTATGTACCTACCTATACATAACATAGAATGGTGTAGTCTAAATGGCTATTGTCTAATGAATATAAATATTGGAATATAATTGCTGCTGACATTTCACACAGCATTATTTAGTCCCAAACTAAGCAAATCTCATACTATGGAAACTAGATGGCTGATAGAGTACTTCTAATTCTAATTAATGTTAGGGGAACAAAGATCTGCACTGACCTCCCGCGGTGGGGTGTATTGTGCATTATCCCCCTGCTAACCCTCCCCCAGCCAGCCCAACTCCTTGAAGTACCGGAGAAGGACTTTGGGATGTTGGCAGCAGTGTTCCAGTATCCTCGATGGATAGATAGACCTCAACAAGTAAGAAGGATTACTTTTATACATTTTTAATATAAGCCACCGCTGTCCGTCCGTCTGTCAGTGGGCTGTATCTCATGAACCGTTACAGAAAGAGAGTTGAAATTTTGACAGTGTGTATATCTATTGCTATGACAACAAATAATTAAAAATGGGGGGCCCATCACAAGAAACATTACTAATTAAAAGCACATAGAGTAAAGACATTAAAAGTCCATTCAATGGTACGGAACTCTTCATGTGCGAATTCGACTCGAACTTGACCGGTTTTTTGCCAATACATATTAATACATACAAATTTCATCTTCCCGCTGCGTCCGTCAGGAGATGAAATCCGAAAGATCGTTTTTAGTGCATCCTGGAGAACTTGACCTGTGAATCATGTTTCTAGGACTTATGATTTAGTCAATCTATCAGTAAACTATATTTAGTTAGGCAGGCTTTCAGGGATCTGAGCAGCGTCCGAATTTATCTAGATTCTAGTTATTAGCGTGTCAGTTAGACAGACAAGAGGGTTACTCAAACTGGGGTAAATCTTTCTTACTAATACTATACCTAGGTTAAAGAGATCCCTAGTGTATACCTACCCTTATCATGCTCAGTAGGGTTCGACCTTTGAAGGAGAGACCTATGTCTCAGAAAACCCTTTAGGCGTAATGAAAACAAAATGCTTCATTGTTTAGTGAATGTATGAGCTATTCACGTTCCTGAGCTTGGAGACAAACAGATTCCATTTCTACAATCGTTGACGCCAACTGTCACATAAAATGTTAGGCTAATGTTAGTCTTTACTGTAAATAAAATAAGAAAGTTCGTATTTAGGGGAATTTTACATGTGTGTTTAATTTGATTAAACACACATTAAATCTGATGTCAATGTCAACTTTTTTACTAGAAAAATCAAGGAATAGAGGGAACATCGTTCATTTCGAACTTTAACCATCATACACTCGGAAATCTTAAGATTTAGCTTAGAGACACGGTAAATTAACACTAAAACAACAACAAAATACGAAAAGAAGAACAACAACAGACATGTCATAACGGTGTTCGGCGCATAATTTATGATCCAGAAATATAAGTTACTTCAATCAACATTTCTAGCGCTTCGGCGACCGCTGCCGTAGCATGCGCGTTACTGGTCACTACTCAAACCTAGTTAGGTTAGGTTGTACTGTAACTCAATTCGATCTGGGTGTATAAGTAACTTTACTTATTTGTGTCTTTCAAGCTTCGACTTACGAGCTCGTGGCAAGCAAGAAAGAAAGTTTTCATTGTTTTATTATTTAATCAACATTTACCAGCCGTCACTGGTAAAGCTTAGCATTTACTGAATCGTAATGGTAAAAGTCTGAAAATTTACCAACTCATGTCGGTAAATAATAATATTTATTGGTAAAACCAAAGTTTAACCAACATACGGACTTTTACAGTTACATTATTAAATTTATACACAGTTACATAATTATATGGTTCGAACTACGTTCAAACCGTGGAAAAAAACTGTTTATAAGAAAGCCCAAAGGTCTATATTTTTGCCCTTTGTATTTGAGGAAACAGCGACATCGTGTACGTTATTGCTTCGATAAGTTCAACTCTCGTTAAGATGAAATTATTATTGTAATTTTGTAATCATTACAAAATAAATAAATTTAGTATATCGATGAGGTATTCTAATAACGCTGGTAATCATATTGATGTACAATACAATAGACACACTGCGCGCCCCGTTGCTTTCAAAGATGGAAAAAAAACAAAGGAATTTGAGGATATGTCGTGGAATTTTAGGGTGTTATTGTACTCAAGCGTGAATCAATACTGGAATATATACACTGCCATTTCTATATAATTAAAATTGTCAAGACAGTAAATATTAGATCGTTTGAAAAGAAAATACACAAAAATGTGCAAAAAGTCACTCAACCCATCCCGTTACTGATCGTGCCTAGTTTTGTTTAACTTCAGTGATCGATTACGATAGTTATTTTTTGTCATAGCGGTAATAGAAATACATACTCTGTGAAAATTTCAACTCTCTACCTATTACGGTTCATGAGAATTACGCCCGCTGACAGACGCGGACAGACAGAGGAGGCTTAGTAATAGGGTTCCGTTGGCACCCTTCGGATACGGAACCTTAAAAAAGAACCGATATGAATAGACTCGTGACCAAGATCCATCAGCAACCTCCATAATCCATGTAAAGCTGCTTTCAATTATCCGAGCGTTCTTATTTACTTTAGCAGTTACAGAGGAAAAACCTGCAGGTTTTTGTTTATGTTCTCATTCGGCTTATTTAAACAAAGCCTTTAATCCTAATGTTAAAATCACTCGTATTCAAATCCTTTTATAAAGGTCGTGGGTTTAACAACTCAGAGATACATTTGTTATCATGTTTTTAAACATTACGAGGTACTCTCCAAATTCCGTGCCGACTGGACTATTCTAGAACTGTAGAGAGATGAATAAAGTAAGTTCGTATGAGCTATAGTGGCCAACTCTTGTGTCGGAACTTCTAGGCGGCCTAAAGGCCTCCGTCATGGCTTAAGGACTTAAAAGCCGGGACCGACAATTTAACGTGCCCTCCGAAGCACGAAAGCTCGTAATGCCACTTGCGGTCACCCATCCAAATTGTGGCCGCACACAACGTTGCTTAACTTTAACGATCAATCAAGAACGTTAAGCAAGCTACGCTACGAGCACTACATGAATGGAGAGAGGAGGTAGAGGGGGGCGAGAGATGAATGGAGGCCTTTGAACACAGTTTAGATCTAAACGCCTTTTAGTTTGAACGGTGAAATCGGCCCTCAGTTTTATTCAGGTACAATAAATTGCAAATATACTCATATCTTTATTGCAAATGCACAAAAAGAAATACCCACAGAAAAAAATACTCCAGCTAAATATTAGGAACCACTTGATATAATCATTATGGTTAGACAGAGTATAATTATTACCAAGTTCTTTTGTAAACGGCACAATATCTTTCCTTTTGTTGAGTATATAAGGGTCTTAAAAGCACAATGTACAGGTATGTATAATACACATAGCGTATGAAGCTCATATTTATGATAACGAAAGATGACCAGCTTAATTTCTATTTATGAGGGAGCCGAGGGTCTTATGTGTCTTGTATTTAGTTGAAGGTTATGTAATAAAATTGGATGTAGCCACGTGGTCCGACAACATTGTCTGATCTACAAGAACTTATATGCAAATATTACTTAAAAACAAATATGCACAAAAAATAGGCGTGATAATAATGTATATGTCTATGTTATTATTTAAATTAATTAAATAACATTCAAGATGTATTAATAACTTAATTTCAAAGTATATATTTCCAAGATTCAATATAATTCACAGCATGAAATTCTGAAAAAAAATCGGAGAACAATTGAAAAACAATTAGGCTAATTGCTTTGAAACTCATTTACTTTATTAGATACTCGTTTAATGAGTTAATATTGAACTTCTTCAGTCATTCATAAGCACAAATCAGTAGGTACCTTATTTGGTATTAAGGTTCTTGAGATGAGATCAAGTCAAACTTAAAAAACGGGAAACCAACTTAAAGTACTTACAAGTCTAAGAATTTGTGGGTGGGGAACTAATTTCGGTTTTCTCATTTCAGCTGTTATATTGCGAAGAACAGTTTCTTTTGAGATATTTAGGTCTGAAGGTTTGCTGTATCATTAGATAGAAACAGGGCCTGCAAAGTTTTTTTGTAAAATAAAGAAATATTTTCAAGAAAATGTTTGCACTTGATCCTGGAAAAGCTTTCGTCAGGTTTGTTCTACCAACGGACGACGGATCGTTCCTTTGCAACGTTGTCATCTGTCGAAAAGCGTCACATTTTTTTGACATAAAAACAACATTGCTACGATAAATAACAAATTTAACGTCCGTTAATATTGGAATCGGATGAAATTTAGAATGTATATAGTTTGGGTGATTAGGTTCTGGAATAACACATAGGCTAATTTTATTTTATACAAACGGGGTGGTAAAGTTTCTATAGAATTTTGTTCGATTCACTCAAAACTCGACACAAATAAACTTAAAAATAAATAATAAAATACACATATATATATACATATATATATATTTACTCCCGCGGGTGTGCAAGGCAGTTCTAAAGTTTGTAGGAAACTTTTTAACGGGTGGTGCGATTGGCTTGAAACTTGTTATTAAGAAGCTTTTAATACAAAATCAATTGACACGTGTTTCAGAGTTTAAAAAAGGGTAAAATGGGGTGTCAAAATTTAAACCACGCGAGCGAAACCGCGCGGGTAAAGTAGTATGTGAATATACTTAGGATTACGTAAGCAGCAATTATACTAATGAAGTAATATATGACTGAAACAAACATGAGCACGTTTTCATTAGTTTGACGTCATCGGACAATTGCGGGGGTGCGTTAGTGGAGCAATATTTATTTTAATAATGTAAAGTATACATTTGTAATTTAGAAATGCTGTAAATATCGATCGTATAGCTACGAGCATTCATAATGATTTGTGGATTATATTATACATACATAATTATCACCCCTGTGTCCTTTTACGACATGCTCGGGGAGAGAAGAAAGAAGCAACAGGACGCATTCTATGTTTTTTCTTTACTCCCAGTCCAGCAGAGAAGTATAAATTGTGAATGTTATATTATCTCTTGAAATCCATAGACATTCAATCCAAAGGACAATAAAAGGGTAAAAAAGATAAGCTTTTCTTTGCCCTTTAACTAATTTGTTGACAAATGTTTCCCCATGAGTAGATAGTGATTTAACAAACTCAATTATTCAGGTACGTCTTTTGCCGACTGCATAATACCAGTCTATCTATCTAGTTCTTTCGAAACAGAGTGGTGAAAGGATTTAAAAGCCTCAAAGACTCCTTTCGTGCGTTTGACACATGTTTTCGAACTTTCAACGGTTCTACGACATGCCGGTTTCACCACAGAATAAATAATGATACAAGCCCGAACGAAAAGTTTTGAAGTTAAAATGACTTCGAAATTTTGCGAAATCCCACAATAACGAAAATAATATTGGATAGTGGAGCATGTGGAAAGCTGTTTATCTCTTTCTATCAATAGAGGAAAAAGAGAAAGACGGTTTAAATTTGGTTAATACAACCGTATATGACTTTTGCTATGAAATTGTAAGTTACCCTAAGCCGTTTTTATTTCCTACTAAAATCTGCCATCGGCTATACCCCGATCAAAAATACCCTACATGTTATTCAAATTTCAGCAAAATCCGTTCAGCCATTACGGAGATGAACGTAGCCTAACACTACTCACTAACACACAAACTCACATTTTTATTAGTAGGATTTCTTGAACGTCCAAGCAACTTACAACAACGGCTACAGAACTACTTCAAAAATGTTCTTCCTTGTACCGTGTATTTTCCCAGAGTAATTTACGTACATCGCATGCGAGGGAGACATTACGCCATATCGTGGGAATCTCACGAACCTTCCGTTTTCAGACACAATTACATCTAACAGGGTATGACTGACCTAGTACCTCTACCTAGGTATAGGTTCGCCGTAGATGACACCGACAAAAGAAAGGTATTGAAATCTAAAATTTATAAAACTCTTACGTTACTGACTGGCTAACTGATAATCGATACATACATATTATCGCCCGTATCCCTAACGGGGTGGGCAGAACTACAAGTAATCATAAGAAAACTTGCAGCCACTTCTGATCCAAGACTTCCAAGATGGATATGGTGAACCATGGTGACAGGTGATCAGCCCATCGCCCATATAGGTCCATCAAGTTGGAGAGGATACTAGGTACTCCTTAGTCGATCTTTACGACATGCTCGGAGAGAGAAGCAGCTGGACGCATTCTATGTTTTTTGTTTACTCCCAGTCCAGCAGAGAAGCTAACTGACAATCGATGTAGGTAAATAAGTCCTGCAAACATGAAGCTTGGAGGGTGCATTTCCCTTATGAAAGGTATTGTGTAGGGGTGAACTAAGAAAGGAATTATCAAAATCCAATTCCTAGAGGACGCAGCGGTAAAATGAATGTTTGTATATCGCTTTTCTCATGAAAAAAGTCACTTCGCCAAATTATAATGTGGTGTTATTTGTAGCGTATTGATATTAAATCTACCGCACGACATTCGATCGCCAGACTCGGGGCGAGAGGGTGGTGTGGGTTTGCGTACTGAATCAATGTGTTTTATTTTGGTATAACAAAGCGAACCTGTACAAGTGGCGACCCTGCCAGGATAATAACATAAAAATACCAAATAAACTAAACAGAAAAAGTGATAAATCAGTGAGTTAATGGATCGACATTGTTTTGCGAAAGAACGGTCAAGATGGTGACTATAGCTATTTACCATTTCATTCTGATGGTTGGAATTGGCACGCACTGTATAAAACCATTTTACACCTACTGTTCGAAATACATACCTACTAACACCTATGAAGGTAAGTGTTTAGTTTGGAATAATGTCAGTGCTAGGGTTTACTAGCATTTACCTAAGTTTTGATGAACAAAACAACATCAATTTGGTTGACCAAATGCCTCGAGGCAGTTACGAAAATAAAAGCTTTCAAGCAATAAAATTACCCACAGGTACTTGTTTACGTGCATTGTGGAACGATACTGTGTTTCTTATCCGAGTTGTTAATCATTGATTGGTACCCTAAAGTAATATAGCTGCGGCTACATACAATTTTGTACACATACCTAAGTAAAACTACAGTGTTACCTCGGGTTAGTTATCGACAAATTAGACATACATTAAAAATCATCTGCATTTTGGGAATGATGTGGAAGTGACCTACCTTATGCGATATTATTTTTAGTAAGTTTGCATAAGTATGAAATCTACTTAGAAAAGTAGTTTCATATTTGAACTAGTAGAACGTCTCGCGACTTTGATCGCGGTGAGTTTTTCTCGCTGCGTCTCCTAGCAACAGAATTTCGAAAACGATTTTCTTGGTGTACTCCTACACTATACAAGAGGAATATAAGTTTCATGGTTCTGAAACTTGTGGTTTGGGCTGTGCATTGACATAAATTAATAAATAAAAATAAATAATTGACTGTCGGTCAATCAGTCGGTCAGTCAGAAATGTAAGAGTTTTATTTATTTAGAAAATAACGTAGTACTGATTAACTACTTACACAGGTAGACGTTAAATGATATTGATATTTTTAAGTAGGTAGGTAACTACCTACTGATTGGTTTTAAGGTATAGGTTGTCTAAAGTTAAGTAAAATAGGAACATGAATAATTAGTTCCGGGAAGTACTGTTGCCTATTTTTTATAAATGTCGATTTCTAATAACCATTGAGGTTCCACTGAAGAGGTAGTTTGGAATAATCTGAACAGTACCTACAAAGTAATACAAAGGATAATTTAACAAATGTTGAATGGTATCCAAAACGAGCTGGTTCGGAATGATCTGAACGGTACCCAAAGGGGAAAAATTACTATCCTATTACAGGACTGTAATACAAAGGATAATTTAACAAATGTTGAATGGTATCCAAAACGAGCTGGTTCGGAATGATCTGAACGGTACCCAAAGGGGAAAAATTACTATCCTGTTACAGGACTGTAATACAAAGGATAATTTAACAATAGTTGAATGGTATCCAAAACGAGCTGGTTCGGAATAATCTGAACGGTACCCAAAGGGGAAAAATCACTATCCTGTTACAGGACTGTAATACAAAGGATAAAATTTGACAAATGTTGAATGATATCCAAATTTAAGAGTTGGTTCGGAGTGAATCTGAACGATACCTATAAGGGAAACTAACGCGACAAACAGGTAGACCTATCAAAAATTATCTGTTTAGTGTGACTATATCATATATGTAGTGATACATGACTATACCAATATATTATAATGCAATGATACAAGGTTAGTTATTATGACAGTGATAGCTGGTAATATTCTCTTATTGCTTGCATCACAGAAAAGTGCACAAGCAAACACAAGAGCGCTGCATTCAGAGATAAATTATATTTCTTAAAAGTACTTATAGACGCCGTGAAGCCATGGTAAACGAGTAAAGTATTGGAAGTGACGGGGGAGGCTGTGAGCCTCACTGTTCATCATCGAGGAGCACTACCAAAAAGCTAAGTGCATTGAGACTAAATATTAATTGGGAATTATGCCCTACTCTATATTATGTAGGCAATAAGAGCGTACTCGAGTAAGTGTCAAGAAAAGTATTGCATCTCAATACATGCAAAATCCATCAAAGCAACCAAACTTTTTAGTACATACCTACATACATATCATCACGCCCGTATCGTTGATGGGGTGAGCGGAGCCACAAGTGGTCTTATGAGAACTTGCTGTCACCCCTGATTCAAAGTCACAGGATGGAAATTGCGACGGAATTGATCAGCCATCGCCCATATAGATGGTTCATCATGTTGTAGACTTTGTTCACTATCCTTTAGTGAACAAAGCCAAAAAGAGAAGTAAACGATTAAGGTAAGAAAGTAAAATTTCTTTGTTATGGTCATATTTCAGTGTCGCTACCTCTCACACATGTACACACACAAGTGGCGTACAAAACAGTGTACATCAAAAAAAAAAAACTTATTTATTATAAAAATCTTATGTAAAAATGCTGAGTTTATAAAAGTAACCTATACAAGACACTTAGATCAGAATACCTAAATACAACAACTGTACTGGTCCTTGCACTAAAACAATACAATCAAACTACAAATACTTTATTTCAGTAAACTTAATATATGATGATGTATTTATGGTTTTGTACCCTAATTAAGTATGGAAATATCGGTGTTTGAGGGTCAAAATAACTTGCTAAAAGGAAATTGTCTTCACAATTAGTTCAGATATTAGATCCTTTATATATCCTAACACCTACAAGATGTTATGCAAGAAATATGGAAACAAGGCATAAGACTGAATTTTTAAATCTCAAAGGACTTTCAAGTCATCAGACAAAACTTTGTCCAGCAACTATTACATTGCCTAAAAGCTTTATACATAAGTAGGTACCTAGATATATATTCCTACACAAATCATATTATCAGGGTTCTCGTTTATAGTCAAGTTTATGGTGCCTATACCTGAGAGCAAAATTTCAATAAGCTCACAACCTGCACACTAGCAACAGCAAAGTGAAAGGTTACACGTATCAAAATTTAAAATCTATACCACAGTTAGAGCTCCTACTTTGCTATTTTACTTTTACGCATCATGCAGTTCATAGAATAATATCAAATTTAAATTTAATTGATGCATTAATAATGCTATGTGTATGATCACAATAATAATGCTATGTTTACGGCAATACACAGTATAGTAACAATCATTAGGAATGTTCAATACCAACATAAAAGTAGGTTGCAAGATGGCAACACTGTACAACTTTTGAGGTTAGAATAATAAGAAGAGAACGACATTATGGTTCCTACAAAATAAAACATTTTTACTGAAAATTAAACTTCTTTCTGTGCGTTTGGCACAAGGAAATTGAACTATTTCTAACACTATCAATCATCTTACAGTGCCTCAGACATTCTCTGTAGGTACACATTCGACCATCGGTCAGCAAACAGATCACACGATGGTGTTAATGCCAGAAGCGCATTTAATAATTTTAAAGCTCTTTTAAAGGGGATTATCGTGCGCAACAGTGCGCGCCCACGACTTTAGCACTACCAGAAGGGCGCGGTTACGTTGCTTCAGAGAGTATGTATTTAGGCATTTCGGGGACAGACAGTCTTACGATTCGTGCTACTAATTCCGGGCAGTCTGAAATACCGCGCAGTATCTGACAGGCAGTGAGTAGATCATAGTTACGCTTTGTCTCTAGAGAGTTGATGCTTAGCACACCAGGTAACATATTGTAGGGTAAAGAAACGGATAATATCCATAGATCTTCTTGTAAAAGACAATACAAAAAACCATGTGATCTGATCATTAAGGGAGTAAGTAATGCCTAAAGATCTTCAATTTTGTACACTATGGCAAGGCCTTTCATGGTTTAATTTAGAGTGAGCACATTACAATGGCACAGTCACCAACAAACATCACATGAACTCATGATGGTTTGGGCGTACTATTAGGTATGGGCCTGTACTACCTATACCTTGGTTATACCTTTGGTATAGTAGGGTATAGTAATAGGCCTCCTTGGTCCTGTGCGTCTCTTTTCCAGGTCTTGCCCGCGACATGACGTCGACCTAAAGTGCCGTCGGACGTCTTGGATTTCTTCGACATGTCCTCGGCAACTACTCAATCAAGGCTCTAACTTAGCATAAGCTTATGTTTATGCTTGTCTCCTTATTATCAAGGAGACCAACTTCAAGTCACACGTGCTGCGAGTGGCTGCTAAGTACAAGGACGTATTCCTTGCTCCGGACTTTTGGACAGCAGGAATCGTCTAACGACGGTATAGGGAAGTGCCGCAATTAAAAAAAGTGCCATAATTTTATAGTGTTAAAAATATTTTATTGTATGTATGTTAGTCTGTCAGGTATTTATTAATATGGGCCAAGACTTTATCTTTTGTATAATTTGTTCAATGTTGCCTGAAATAAAGAGTTTATTATTATTATACCTAATAGAATAGTCTCAAACATGCTTAAATTTGTAGGTACCTACACAATAAAAAAATAAAAAAAACAAGGATGAGAAACATACATTACATGTAACAGTTACAGAACTGAAATACGAAATAATACTACTGGCCTATCAATGATAATGTTTAAATAAGGATATGCATTGTATTCCAGTGTTAGATGGACTAAGTTTAGTATAGAGAGTAAAAGGTCTGTTCGGATAAAATTGAGTAGGTGTAGTAATGAGTAATTGTATTGAAATTATGTTTAAACGAATCGTTAAATGCCTAGGTACTACTAAGTAATGATTTGTGAAATAGCTACATACTATACTTTACTGTTTTATATGATTAATGTGCGAAAGGCATTTACTTTTGATTTTCTTTTTTGTAAAAGGTAGATGTAGCATATTGATATTAAATCTACCGCACGACATTCGATCGCCAGACTCGGGGCGAGAGGGTGGTGTGGGTTTGCGTACTGAATCAATGTGTTTTATTTTGGTATAACAAAGCGAACCTGTACATTATTGAAGATGTTCATCATAATTTTATTAGAGTGTGTCGGTAATGCCTAATTCAGATCTTCATGTTTTGTACAAAATCGCTTGTTAGATTATGGCTATGTAAATAGTGTGTTGTCTGACCCTTTTTGTAATGAAATTGAGTTTTTAGTTTTGTTTCTTCAGTTAGGTTGATGTAAGTAGTTAAGTTTTATTATAAGTAGGTATAAATTAAGTTTTCCTTGGTTTATTTTTATTATTTATTTTATATGTGTGACCACATCACCAAAGCGCAAAGCGACAAAACCCTCAAATAAATTGTAAAAAAAGTTTTTAAAAATTCAACGCGTTCAATAGCGTTCCACTAGTCTGAATATAAAAGAAATATCGTAAAACCCAGTGAATTGGAAAACACTAGTTCTATGTGATAAAACAAATGGTTTGAAAGTGCTAAATCTTAATGATCGACAAAGTTAGTACCTAATGAAGTTTGCCAGGTGATTGAAACCGATTTTAGCTTATTACCTACAGTAAAAACTTTTACCCCAATTCAATGAAATGATTAACCGGTTGTCTGACTACTGATTGAATACCGTTCCATATTTATATACCATTTTTCAAACAGAAAAATCAATTGAAGCACGACCGGAGAACCCACAACCTTAAGATCAGAAAGCAGGGTTGTTACCACAAGACCACCAGTGCTCTTATTAATTTTACAGGGACTTTTTTAAATAACCTTAAAACGAATTACTATTATACATACTTCACGACCGTCATAACTTCGTCCAAAGTAGAAGAAAACCATGGCTTTAGCCTTATCTATTATTGAGAGGACTCTTGTGGAAAATTGTTTCTTTCACAAGTTCCTTCGCTCGGGAAATACTTTGGGGTAATATGTGGGATTACCTTATTCTTATTCTAATCTTAGTGTGGATCTGGCTTGTGATGAACTTCTAAATTAGCTCGATTTGTTTTCAGAAATTCTTAGGGATTTGAAAACATTAGTGGTCTAGTGGATATGACTCCGGTTTTATATCCTAAGACTGGTGGTTCGAACCCAGACGTAGACGTATCGACATAACATCGATTCGTCAGAAATATTGTTTTTTAATATGGACATTTCACACAGCGCCATCTAGCCCCAAACTAAACAAAGTTTGTACTATGGCCACCAGATGACTGATATATAATACTTATACACTCTTTTTTTTAAATACTCAATTATACCTATAAAACATAATACTACAACACCCAGACCCGGAACAAATATTTGCAGAACATACAAGTATTTCTCCCATAGCGGGAATCGAACCCGCGCCTCCTGCATCTCAGCCGAGCACTCGCCGAGGTGGTCCTTAATATTTATATATTGAGCCAGAATTTTAGTTTTAATTTTATAAATTCAAATATAAGTAATTACAGTCGTCTTAAAGCCAGTGACGTGGAAATTATTGCCTCAGAAAGATTGTACTCAGACAAATTAAATCTTAAGACTTTGAGAAATCAGAGTTATGATTCTACGGCGTCATCATAAACGCTTTGCACGGTTTGAATTTCCCACACAGTAATAGGCCACAGGCCCATGCGTCTCAGTTATTTCCAGTTTCTAAGGAAATAAGCAGATTTAAACTTATAGCTATTAACAATAATTACACCCAACGGCCAAATGAGAATAGCCAGATCAAGAGTATACCGACGTGTGCATGAACAATGTGATGAGAGCGAATAAAGCGAGAGTCAGAACCGTAGCAAAGGTAAATCCATGGTCTTTACCTCTATGGAAATGTATGTATGTTTTACTGAAAAAGCCCGTATGTTTGTTAATCTTTAGTTTGAGACAGGTACCAGTAACTACTAGGATTTACCGACATACTAAGGCCTTTTATCATCTATAGTAGATGATTTATACAGCGTCAGGAGGCAACTTTTACCTTCACAAACGGGACGCTGACGAATTAAGATGGAGTAGACTTGGCAGTAGACGAAGTAAGATAGACACCGACATAAGGGTTTGTAAAAAAGACTGTTTTGCTTGCATGGTGCTTTAAAAAAAAGCATACGTGATGTTCCAGAACTTAAGCTACGTATATTCAAAGTTTTATTTAAAGCTATTCAGTCGTTAGGGAGCTATACATAATACAGGTCATGCCACAGTACTATCCTGTCTTCTGTGCCGCGATCTGCACTCAGAAGGACCTTAATAAGGCGACCAACAATGCCGTGGAGGTGGCTACTTTTTTGTCAAAGTACCAAGTCAATGAGTAATTGACACGCAAAGAAGATCGTTAGGGTGTAATTGTACATGTCCTTACTTTATGTCTGTGTTTTCTGTGTTTTATATTATGTACAATAAAGAATAAATAACGATATACAAATATCCAAACTTTCGTATGTTTAATTTTAGTACTTAACAATGATAAAGAATTCGGAAAAAAGATCATACTTATGTCACTAGTTCTTTCAAGCAAGGCTTCTTAAGAGGAATAGGGCGAAGTTAGTGATATCGCACGGCAAGGATATTAGCTCAGGATATTCGGGATACTTCTTACAAAATACACAACAAATTCTTAAAGGGATCTACTATCACGTCTGACAGGGCCAGGGCGTATCAATTCTATACAGGAGGTTTCCCTTTCATATTAATCTACCGTTACTAAATAAAATACTACTAACAAACTAAATAACAAATTGACAACAACTTGTCATATACACTTAAAAAAACGAGTACGATATGTTCTCTTTTATTACCCTTCACGTCACGCTCCGGTCACTTTAGTCTGAGCCCGTAATAGACGTGTAAGGCAGACGTAGTGTGTGTTTGCAAATGTTAGAAATGTTTCATTGCTGATTTGACATATTATTATTTATTTTTCGATTTTTCTATCCTTTGCCGCAGATAAATAAGTGTATCATACATCAACGGAGAAATGGATAGGCATACTTTTAATACTGATGAAGCTTAGTATATGAATCATCATCATCAATCATCAATCAAGGGCAGAGCTTTGGCTAAGGTGTTTTATGACTGGTCGCCTGCCTGACGTCAACCCTCCCTGGGAATACTTGCTTATTGTATCTCATCATGTTGGAGGATACTATCCCTTAGTCGACTTTTACGACGTGCTCGGGGAGAGAAGCAGCTGGACACATTCTATGTTTTTTCTTTACTCACAGTCCAGCAGAGAAGAAATGTTTATATGAATAGTTGCAAGAAATAACCACCCACACAAGCACCTTGTATTAGGTACAGTTACACCCACTGGAGTCTGACAAAGTGACAATCTATAAACTGAATCACCCTTATAGAGAGGAAGTTTCCACTGTGCACAGATAAGCGTTGAGGCTGGGTTAGTATTGTGGCAGCTGTCAAGTCTGTCTACTGCCGCCTGCAATCTGGAATGGGAATACTTGATGTATGTACTGCGTGCAAACATACTAATTACTTACCTGTAGTTTTCTTTCGGTACCTATGTGTATGTTTAGTTGTCTTAGTCGTCTTAGTCTAAGTATTTTTTAAATCAATATTTCTGGACAATATACACATCGCCATCTAGCCCCAAACTAAGCAAAGCTTATGCAATGGGAACTAGATGCCTAATATAAAACTTATGTAACATTTTTCCCGCAGCGGGAATCAAACCCGCACCTCTAAGCGCCTCAGCCGAGCACTCGCCCGCCACACCATCAAGGTCGTCTACTAGATACTTACTTGTATTTTTCTTTCAGTATATGTTTAATTATCCGAGTCTGTAGTTTTTGTTAGTGGCAAATAAACGCTTCATTCATACATTATTATAATTCATTCATTAATTATTTTTATCCATTGAAAATAAAACCCTAAAAAAGTACTTTTATGTTCATCTTACTGGTTCTGAAGAACTAAATGAGTAAAGTATTAGGTAAAGTTTGTTTGTATGTTTCTTCTTGAAACATAATTTTCGAATCGTTGATCCTTGGGCGAATAAACACACGATTGACCCGATCTGCATAAAACTTGGTAGGTTGTTTGGGACAGGTAGTTTATACCAGAGAACACCGTTCATCATCATCAACTTTCTGCCCTTATCCCACCCCACGTGGGGTCGGCACAGCATGTTCCCTGCTGTAAGAGTTTTGGCTAAGGTGTTTTATGACCGGCCGCCTGCCTGACGTCAACCCTCTTTGGGAATACTTGCTTATTGTATCTCATCATGTAGAAGAGGGTACTATCTCTTAGTCGCCTTTGACACAACATGAATAATTTTATTCTACCAGGTGAAATGCACGCCGTTATAACATATAGGTAATAGATAGAAGGAGGTCATACATGTGAAAAAAGTGAGAACTGAAATGACGTGTGATAGAAAATGGAAGATGGAAACATGTAGTGCCGACCACATAGATAAATAATACTTCTGTTGTCAGTTGTGATTTGTGATAGATATTTATTTCAATCAAACATTACTCGGCTAAAATAAGCGCTCACAATAATAAATTCCTCTTTTTAGCCAATTTTATTGTGTAGATTCGTACAAATTGCGACTTGGGAATAATTTGACAGTGTACTCAAATATAATTATGGAACTCCAATATCTTCTGAATGGAATGATTTTTAAATTATAAATATTGTCATTATTGGTTTTCAAATTAAAAAATATAAAATACTGTAGATGAAGAATATAAATGATTGTCGAATTCGACAGTAAGTATTACTGATCGAATATTCTTTGCATTTTTAGAGCTCTGTACCCCAAAAAGAAAACATACGGGACACTATAGGATTACTTTGCTGTCTGTCCATCCTTTTTGCAGACCCTTTTCTCAGGAATGGTATTTTGTGTAAAGTTATGTTTGTAAATTATTCTAACCTTTTGGATTTGGTTTTATTAGAGCAATGTTTGGTGTTTACAACAGGCACCGAAAGTTTGTAGTTTGCGAGGACCCCTCAGAGCGCGACTCGTACTCGCGCTTGTCCGGTTGTCTTCTTCTAAATATATAAAAAAATTACGCTTCTGTCTGACTAACAATAACGCGCAGCCCAAACCATAAGTCCTAGAAGCATAAAACCTGGAGGGTGTATTTTTTTATATTGTAAGGGTGCTCTAAGAAAAGAAGCGAAACGAAATCTAACTCCTACGAAGCAGCGGAAAAATGTAGTCTGTATGAAAAAAAAACTTAACGTTGACAAAGTCCCGGAGCGATACACTATTTAACTTATATTTTGCATTGTTCCAGGCACGCCACGATGCTGGACGAGCTGAGTCCAACGGTGGCGTTCAATGAGTCCACCTCTCTTAGCGACCTTCACTCCTTCTACGTAACCCTCTATGACGAGACCAGCCACCAATATGTCAACAGCACCAACTCCACTGAGGTATGTCTCTTCCATTTAATAAATAAATAACACCCAGTCACATACAAGTTCTGACCATACCCTAGGATTCCCTGTGTCGTGGGTATCAGAAACTACGAGTACTATGGTACCACAACACTCAGACCTGGAAGAAATGTTTGCAGAACATGCAAACCTTTTTTTCGCAGCAGGAATCGCCGGCCACGCCACCGAGGACGTCAAATTTGGCTAGTATCATCATTTACTTACTCTTACCTACTTGGTAGGGTCTTCTGATCACTCGTCTTCGGGTCGGAAATAATCTCTCTAAAATTATGTGTGCGAAGCTAGTGAGGATGTGACAATATGAAGATAGGTACCTACTCGTGCTTGTGTGATTTTCCCTGTATCGCGCCGTAGAGCTGGACGGATTTAAGTGTTTGAATTATAAATATTACGTGTCAACACACGTACTATTTATAATTCAATCCGTTTTTCCAACGAAAAACCTTATAGGCTTTAATTTTTATCTGGGTAACACACGAGTGAAGCCGCAAACGGCAGATAGTGACGTTACTAGGAAGCTTAAAAAAAAGGTCTCCCTACTACATAATCATAATCATTTATTTACTACTCGTGACTGTTAAAGAAAAACAAGTGCAAGTCGAATTCACACATGTTCATAAATGCTTCTTATATCGGGGTCCCTTTTATTTTTATCATTCACGCACTCTCTAAAAATTTCAACTCTCCACCTATTATGGTTCAATGAGATACAGCCCGCTGACAGACGGACTAACGGTCGGATGGACGGACGGACAGCGAAGGCTTAGTAATAGGGTTCCGTTGGCACCGTTCGGGTACGTAACCCTTAAAAATGCCACCCTAAGTGAACGGAAAACATTTAATAAATACGAAATAAGTTATTAACGAAAAACTAGGCAGTAAGGTCCTTGTCACCATCGACTTCCTAAAAGGGATAATTATAATTGTAATAAACGTGACTGTTGAAAGAACGAAGTTGATTTACTGTTCTGAGGTTGCGAGATGTGCTCATCTTTTGCTTTTTGTTCTGTGCCGGGACGGTGACTATTTATTGGGCATCATACATACTGTTGGGTTATGGAACGGTGTAAGACCCTATTTGGTAACTTAGTTGTTGTGTTATTTTAGCATTGACATTATCGCTGAAATTCCATTTTATTAGAGTTCAAAGTCAAATAAAGCATGTACTTTATAAACCTCTATAGACTCATATTTATGTGTACCTAATTATGCGGAGGGGTAAAGGTCCTGATTTGAATATATTCAGAATCTTTAGATAAAACATATAAATATCCAAAAAGGTTTTTTCTCTCGGCGATTTATTCTTCTTACAATAAATATGTAGGTAGTCGTGATTTATTATAATTTTATTGCGTTCAACATCTGAATATAAATAATTTGTTTGATATTTGATCACGAAGTTGTAATTCCATTTTTTCCATGCTTTTGTTTTCTGCTTAAAAAATTGAGTGATGGAATCTTTACCCGAGTGTCTGTCTTGAGTTAGATAGTCACGGAACGATTATTATAAGGTCGTGGATTCGAATCTGGTCGTGCACTAAAGGATTTTTCTGTTCAAAATTTATGTGTACTGTACAAATCGAGAAAAAAAATGCCATTTTGCATAACCTGAGAAGTCTAAAAACTTATGTCGATTGTAGGTACACTACGAAAGAAGCATCTTTGAAGCTCTTTAATCATCACACGGGTCCAAAAGATCTAATGACTAGTAGTAGCTACTTAATAGTAGCTACGGAAATATTAAAATGTATAATGAGTACTCGCTCTACTAGTTTTAATTCTGAGAATTTACGCTGTTCCGAAAACTCAACCCGGTAACTAAACTTTGTTCTATCAGAAAATGTTATCTATTGGTTGTTAACTTCTCCAACTTTGCAATTCTGAACGGTATTAAAATTATTCACGCCTCGTAAAGTAAATATAATAAACAATTTGTCTACAACGTCCACAACGGCGCAGAAATATCAAAGGAGGTAGTGATATTTACACAAAGCTTACGATTATGTGATATGTTGCAACTGCAGTGTGGATAAAGATAGAATAAGTATAGCTGCGTAGTTTGTTTGTCAATTAACTTTTTTGTACGGAAAAGCCGCCTAGTAAATTTAGCCTGGGTGCAGTACACGCACCTGATTTTCGATTTATATTCATTTTCTTGTTCCATATGGTACCGTTTCACTTTGCTGTGCATGGATACGTGTAGTGAGGGATGACCCTAAACATTTAGTTGAACTGTAAAGTGGGATAGTGTGGGCGAGTGCTTGACTGAGACGCAAGAGGCGCGGGTTAGATTCCCGCTGCGGAAGAAATGTTTGTATGTTCTGCAAATATTTCTTCCGGGTCTGGGTGTTGTAAGTAGTATTATAAGTATTTACAAAAAAATAGTTTATAATAGTTCATCAGCCATAGTACCTACAAGCTTTGCTTAGTTTGGGGCTAGATGGCGATGTGTGAAATGTCCACATAATATAAAAAAATTAAAGTGGTATGGTAATGGATAACTTTGATGACTTTCCCAGGATTACCATTCGTTCATCCTGCCATGGTGGCGGCAGGTGGTGTGGACGCTGCTCTTCGCCGGCATGGTGGTGGTGGCCACCGTGGGCAACCTCGTCGTCATATGGATAGTGCTGGCCAATAAGAGGATGAGGAGCGTTACTAATTACTTCTTAGGTTTGTACATAATTCTATCCATGACAAAAGAGAGACCTTCAAAGAGAGTTTGAACTTTTAGTACGAGTTTGTAGCGCTTTTTGGGACCAATGGGAGGTATATTATATAAATCCCATATTTAAATCCCTACATCTAGCTTTGGGTACATAGGGGCTACTAGATCCATCTCCTGGTGTCTAATCGTGTTCTTTTGTTTTCTGGCGTTTTGTACCACACAGTAAATGTACAGTTACATAATCTACTTTAATTTAAGGGAACAAATTCACTTGTGTTTCTATTGAACTGGTAGATAGGTATAATGTAGCATATTAATACCTAAGCCCGCCTCTCCTGAGACTTCATTGCTCAGGATTAGCAATAGTAACATTGAAGGTATAATTTCAACACCATTCACCTTATTTGTTCTGGGACTGGGAGTTCGTGAAACTCACATATAATATATTCAAAATCACGCCAAGACTTCTCTACCCAGAGTTTTACTACTAAGTACTGTCTCTGAGAAAATAGATCTTAAATAGATAAATACATGGATACTACCTTTATTAACAGAAAGAGGCTACATATAACTAATACAAATATAGTTTACAAAACACAAAGGGAACAGTCGGGCTATCTAAAGGCCATTGCAAACGGTCTATAGATAGCTCACCTGAGGCAGGTCATCAGACGCTGGCCGCATTGCCACGCTGAATATATAGAAAAATATTTATTGGCATAGAAGATGTGACATTTTATTGTTGTTCAATCTTTTTTTCCACAGTTAATCTGTCAGTGGCAGACGCGATGATGTCCACATTGAACGTGACCTTCAACTTCATCTACATGCTGAACTCTGATTGGCCGTTCGGTCACTTCTACTGCAAGTTCTGCCAGTTTGTCGCCGTGCTCAGCATATCTACGTCTGTGTTCACTCTCCTCGCTATTTGTGTAGATAGGTAAGCTTGCACGAAAGGCTGAACTGACTAGTGTCCTTTGTTCGGTGACTTGGAATTCACAGAAAATAACCAGGGAATATTTATAAAATAGTGTGTAATTAAGTAACACAAAAAGTATTTACTTTTAATTTCAAGCAATTCGTACCAAATAAATTTTATAAGCGTGGCCTTGAAAATAATCGACCTTGGTCTCCGCTCATTACCCCGTTAAATAATCGCCACTAGCGATTAAAAAAATCTCTACCTGGATTCAAGCTACGTCATCATCTTCCTGCCCTTATCCCACTCTATGTAGGAGAAGTAAGAGTTTTGGCTAAGGTGTTTTATGACCTGCCGCCTGCCTGACGTCAACCCTCCTTGGGAATACTTTCTTATTGTATCTCATCATGTTGGAGGATACTATCCCTTTGTCGACTTTTACGACATGCTCGGGGAGAGAAGCAGCTGAATGCATTCTATGTTTTTTCTTTACTCCCAGTCCAGCAGAGTAGTCGAGTCCCAGTCCAGTCGAGCTACGTATGTTTCTGAAATAATGATAGTACAAAAACTGTTACTCCCAGGTACGTGGCAATAATGAGCCCGCTGCGGCCGCGGCTGGGCAAGAGGGCTACCCTCGGGATTACGGCTGCTATCTGGGGTTGGAGCTGCTTCATCAGCAGCCCAAACCTCGTGTACTTCACCACGGAGACCGACGCGCTGCCTGATGGGAGTCTCAGGTAAATATACCTACCTACGCTCATGTATTTGAGTCGTTTACGTCATCTTTATTCATTTTATTATTACTTGATAAGTAATATAACTATAACAACATCACAAACTTTTAGCTGCTTGGTATATTAATAAGAAATTAAAATGAGCTCAGTGTTCAAAATTGTTTTATCGAGAGCCAGTGTTTAAACAAACATAAATTTAAAAGCACTATTAACCAATAATTGTACCATCCCTGTGTTGTTTGATGAATAAAATATAATACGAATGGGTATTAAATTATGGATCAAATATCAAAACATTAAATAAACAGATATACAGATTCAGCCCGCACCGGTCTTAGCTTATCGCAGCTTAACTGAGCTGTTGTTTTAATGATGTCGTAAATATTCGCCGAGTAATGGCGCAAACAGGTGTCGTTACAAAGCAAAGCAAGGGTAAAAATATAACAAGATATACCTAACAAGACCAGAGGAATACGCCGCGACATTTGGCCGCGTTCAGATTTTTTCACACAAAACTATATCTTCCCGCCCATGGCGTAGCTTGCTTAGACGTTCTTGATTGATCGTTGAAGTTAAGCAACGTTGTACGCGGTCACAACTTGGATGGGTGACCGCAAGTGGCATTATGAGCTGAGCGCTTCCGTGCTTCAGAGGGCACGTTAAATTGTTTAAGTCGTTTAGCCATGACAGAGGCCTTTAGGCGGTTTAAAAACACCGTCACAAGAGTTGGTCACTAGCTCATATGAACTTCTTATCTTCCCGCTGTGTTATATAGGAGTTGGATTTTGGGAATTCCTTTCTTATGCACCCTTAGGTACACCTTAAGAGGAATATACCCTCCAAGGTTCATGCTTCAGGACTCATGGGCTATCGTCAGTAAGTCAGTCAGTCATTATCGAAAGAGTTTTATATATTTAGGTTTTCTCAGAAACTGTACCCTTTGTATTCACTCCTCAAAATCTTTTTCGATCATTTACAAAGGATTGACAATTGGAGATTCTTGATAAAGAGTCTTTTGTCTACAGCGGGATTATTTGAATCTAAAGGGACTGACAATTTTATAACGAGGGATGGTTGCTGATGGTTGACGATGTTTAATGCTCAGTTCCAATACTTTACTGACGGACGATGAATAGTTCTCTACTACAGCGACGTTTTATCTCTGGAAAATCTTCATACATTTTTTGTCTGAAAAATAACGTTGCTATGGTTTTGAACGAACCGACGTCCGTCAATAAACTATTGGAAACAAGCATAAAGATAATAGTCAAAGGCCCACACGTTACGCATGCCCACATTTTTCAAACTACACAACATACCCAGTTACCCCGCAAAAGAAACAAATATATGGAATATAATCTATAAAATATAAATTGATAAAACAAATAGCATCTAGCCACATTTAGGTTTGCTTCAGACAAAAACAGGATTATCCATAAGGTGTCAAAATTTCCCGCAAAATAAGGTTTGTCCATTCGTTGAAAGATTTAACGTCAATTTGTTTCAGGAGAATATGCTTTTCGGAGTGGCCGGATGGGATAACCACACAGTCGCGGCTGGAGTACGCGTAAGTAAAGCTACTTTTAAACCGACGTTTCTTTTAAAAATACGTTCTATAATTTTATTGTTCTTTACACTAGTATAAGTAAGTAAAGTTTGTTTGTTTATTTGGTAATTATTGGTTTGTTTTATTGGACTTCGGTTTCCGCTGAGAGAGGAATGTTTGCATGTTCTTCAAATATTCAATTCTTGTTTGGGTGTTGTACCACGGTACTCTTTTCTGATACTGACGACACAGGTACATGTACCAATTAGTAGTAAACTTCGTACTTTGTATGAAAACCGAATTTGTCCGAATATGCAATTAATAATAACTGAACCAACAAAGGTATATTTATTATTATTATAAATTATTGAAAGTAAGAGAATTTTACATGACATTAAATCTACATAACAGTTCGACTATCGAACTACTGGTAGGACTGGATGGAATAAGGCAGTCTAGTGTTTCAGAATACGGGCGTTACGCAGCCACGCACTCCAAAAGTTCGGGGTTGTTTCTATCATACATACATACATTTAACACGCTCGTATCCTGACGGGGACATCTAAACATATAAGTTGCATATCATCATCATCTTCCTGCCCTTATCCCACTCTATGTGGGATCACTTACATAGAGTTTTGGTTATGGTGTTTTAAGTATAAGTTGCATATATTTTTGTAATTACATTTAAAAACCTTTTATTTTGATATCCCGCTCGATAGGTTTGGGACAATTTGTTTTTAAACATTAATTTTGACTCTAAAATCCACCATTTTCTTTTATAATTATAATATACGCAGTGACACTCGCGAAATAAAGACAAATCTAACGACATATTACTCATCAAAGTCGGTTCAGCCGTTTTGTAGTTACGAGGGAAGCCAGGATTACATAACATACAGGTCAACCACATAACCCTCCTTCTTTGGCTTCGCTGCAGTCGGGTAACAATGTTCAATGCTACTCTAAATAATTTAGCAGTAAGAAGACTTTCAAGATTCAACAGTTGTAAGATATCCAAAAGGACTTACCATCTAAACTGTGGTATTCATTATTAAAACAGTTGGTTTGTAATTCCCAGTTGATTGCTTGTTCATTGTTTATTTTTATTTGTAATTGAAAGGAAATGAATTGAAAGCGGTTTGCTTCGTACTTTAACTTGTATTATGTTAACGATAAACTTTGATTGTTTATCAGGGTAAAGAGTTTAAACAATCATAGAAATAAAAGGGGTTAAATGAGTTAAACACTGACCTCCATTATATTAAGAAGATGGACAGGCTATAGCATACAAATAACAGTTAATTTCTATATGAAGGACCTATATTCCATCTAGATGATTTATTCAGCCTGAAATTTTGCCTACACTGACGGGACGGCGGGCGTAGTGCCCAGGATAATTTTTAGATAGAGTAGCTTTTCCCAGCACCTGTACTATCCTATCTGCTTGGTTGGCCTTATCCGCCTTGGTCAATACGAGCGGAGCTGACTAAGCCGCGGATTTCCTCACGATATTTCCTTCACTGTTTGAGACTACTGGTGTAAAATGGAAAATATAATTATTTTTTATTTATTTATTTATAGGAAAACCAACAGCTACAGTAACAAATTGAATACACTTATAAAAACAGAAAGCCAATAATAGGTTTTCACGTCTAAAAACATTCTACGACACAAAAACAGTTATGAACAATTAAAGAAGACAGCTAAAGAAGATATTATAAGATGTATATTGTATGTATTATTACTAAAGATATTCAACGTGGTGTTTGTTCAACAGATACAATGTAATGTTCATGGTTCTGACGTACTTCCTGCCTATCATCGCTATGACGTTCGCTTACACACGCGTCGGGCTTGAGCTGTGGGGCTCGCAGTCCATCGGCGAGTGCACGCAGCGCCAACTCGACAACGTCAAGAGCAAACGGAGGGTAAGAAACTCTTCTTCTGATGACGCCTGGCTCACTGAGACGCCAGAGATGTTCGATTGCGAGAGATGTTTGCTTCTTCTGGGTCTGGATGCTGTGGTACCATGGTACTCGTAGTTTCTGATACCCACGAAACAGGGAATTCTAGTGTAGAGTTAGATCTGTGCATGTTACTTGTTCAAAAATGTTGTGCTAGGTACTTATCTTCCTAGCACGTTCCTATGTTCACTTCTTCACTAGTATATTCACTTTATTACAACATTGAAACTTGTATGATATCATCATCATCTTCCTGCCCTAATCCCACTCATGCTGTAAGAGTTTTGGCTAAGGTGTTATATGACCGGCCGCCTGCCTGACGTCAACCCTCCTTGGGAATACTTGTATGATATATTTTTCTTATTCTGAAGTCAAAATAAATTCAATTTTTCTACAAATGTACCGCACTAAAATAATGAATTCTCACTAAGTAGATAAAGATTTTACAATATTGAAGATTGGTGTCGAAAGTCAATATCTCATTTTTTTAACTAAATATAAATTAAATCACTTCAAATCCTAATAAAAGACAAAACTGGAAAACCGGTTTTGGTTTTGCTGTTTATTATTTACCTACCCCAATTATAAAGTCATAAGGCATTACGATCTTTGTAACTATCCCTTGCTGATTCGACTTAATTAATTAGAACATTTCTCCACACTGGTTCAAAAGAAGTATATAAATAGAACGAGAACATTAATTAATGTTTGTAGTAAAATTATTCCGTACCCAATTTACTGCTAGCCTTTTCAGTCCAAAATTCATAATGTCATTTTCATTAATTTACCGATAACTGTATTTTATTGGCAATAGAGTAGGTACAAATGCGCACCGCCTAATTGAGAGTTGCGGTTTACCACTGAAACCGTTTGAAACATTCGCAGCTTTGGCCAGATAATGTGGCGCATTTTTTCACACATGGAAATTGAGCGGCACTAATCTACATACCTAATCTACGAGAAATACCTCAAAGAAAGACGGCCTCGGCGGCGTGGTGGGCGATTGCTCGGCAGAGATGCAAGAGGCACGGGTTCGATTCCCGCTGCGGAATAAATGTTTGCACGTTCTGCAAATATTTCTTCCGGGTCTGGGTGTTGTGGTACCATGGTACTCGTAGTTTCTGATACCCACGACACAGGGAATCCTAGTGTGGGGTCAGGACTATGTATGTGACTGTTGGCTGTTATTTATTATTATTTATTATAGGAACGTATGTCTGAATCATCTGATCATCAAGCGTCTTTGCTCGTATTAGGTCTTATAAATACAAACTTCAACTTCCCGCGTTTTTTTTTTTTTTTTTTTATTTATTTGTGGGCTTTGTCGCTTTGCGACCACATCACCCATATAAGGACAAAATTGTATAAAAAAACAAGAAAAACTTAAACTATACTTACTATACTTATAACAAAACTTAACTACCTATTTACTAAACCTAACTTAAGTAAAAAAACTAAAAACTCAACTTCTTTACATAAAGGATCGGATAATACACTATTTACATAACCTATATCTAACAAACGACTTTGTACAAAACATGATGATCTAAATGAGGAATTTCGAACACACTCTAATAAAATATGATGAACGTCTTCAACAACACCACACTCATTGCAATTTGGCGAAGTGACCTTTTTCATTAAGAAGCCGAATTTGTTTGATGGTATATGGCCAGAGCGCAATCTAAGTACAGATTTTAAATAATCTCTTTTAAACATAATGGTATCAATCCATGGATAATGAGATACAAGAGGTTGGATGGTTTTGTACCAGATTCCCTTCGCCCGTGATCTTTCATCAAAGTACTCCTGCCAAACATCTGTACAAAGGTTTTTAACAAATTTAACAAGGTCTGAAAAAAGAGGTAACAGGTTTAATGGAACTCCATCTCCTATTGCCTGCTTTGCAAGTAAATCCACATCATCATTTTCTTTCAACTGGACATGAGAAGGAATCCATTGGATACACACTCTCTTATTATTAGATTTTAGCTTTAGGATAGATTCCAATATCTTATAGGCAATCGGTACTCCTCTCACATGAGAAGTGCATCGAGTCAAATGTTGCAAAGAACTTTTAGAATCAGTCAATATCACAAATTTATCGAACTGAATTGAATTAATATAAGACAAAGCTTCCGCTATAGCAATCAATTCAATATGCATTATAGATGTATGGGAATCAATTCTAAACTTAGCACTAAATTCAAGATAAGGGTCTAAAAAAGCAGCACCGCCTTTATCAACATCTTTTGATCCATCAGTGAAAATTTTATAATAATTGTTATATTGCTTATTGATATAATTCGTGGTTATAAGTTTTAGAAGATGATTACTATACGTTCTCTTAGCGCGATCTATCAACGGGATTGAATCAAAGATAACATCGTGTAATTCAATATTACTTACCCAAGTCTCTAAAGAAAACATTTCAAGATAAGGGTTGCTGTGCATTGTTATTGATTTTAGCTCGTTATAAGTATAAGTAAGTAAAGGGACTTTCTTATTGGTCCAGTAAGCAGAATTACAAACGGAATCCAATTCTTGTACTATACTTGTAGTAATGTTATTAGAAAATGACCTCGATCTCAACCAATATTTACCAGCAAGAAATTTCCTACGTATTCTAAGAGGAGGAAGGCATAGATCGTTTTCCATTACATGGATAGGAGTACTTCTAATATAACCACCTATGACACGTAACGCTTGATTTTGGATTTTATCTAATTTAAATAAATTTGAATGGCAACTATTATCATACAAGAAAGAAACGTAGTCTATCCTACTCCTAATTATAGCAATATATAAACGTCTTAAATGTTTTTGATGTATACCCCACCCTGGACCAGATAAAACTTTTAGCAGATTGATATACTTAGACACTTTTTGAACAGTTTCATTAATGTGTTTTCCCCATCTAAGTGATGTATCCAACCATAGACCCAGATACTTCACGTGGCTGACTAATGATAACGAGTAGTCATTGATTCTGAAATCAATAAGAGTTCTAAACCCACCTTTCTTAAATACACAAATTTTGGATTTGGAGGACGAAATTGCAAGACAATTATTAAACAAATAGTTAAGTTTGCTACAAGATAACTGAAGTTTACTTATCGCCGAGGCCGCAGCTTTATGTGAGTAATACAATACAAAATCGTCAGCATATTGAGAGATTTCAACACATTGAATTTTCTTACAAATATCTATAGTTGCGGCGTTAAAAAGAAGTGGAGACAATGGGTCTCCTTGAGCCAGACCCCGGCCAGTAGATCTGACGAAAACAGACCCGTCTAATTTAAGGTGTAACTCTCTATTTTTTAAATATGACCATAAATAAACACAAATCTTAGAACCCACCCCTAGTTGATCCAAGATGCTTAATAAACAGCTTACGTCAACATTGTTGTACGCATTATCAACATCAATAAAACATGCTGCAGTAATACAATTTTTTGAAAACCCTATTTGAATATGAGAGACTAAGCGTGTAAGATTATCAAAGCATGAACGCCCTTTGCGAAAACCAACCATTTTACCAGAGAATAGCATAGATTTTTCAAGGTACCACTCTAATCTCTTATTAAGGATCGTATGAAAAATTTTACAAACACAAGATATAAGTGAGATCGGCCTTAATGATGAATTTGAGTTGGGGTCTCGGCCGGGTTTTGGAATTGGAATAATGTTAACCTGACGCCACTGAGAAGGTATAAAACCAGAAGAAAAAAATAAGTTATATAAAGAAACCAACACGTTCTTACCTATCTTTGGAAGATGAAGTATCATAGAAAATGCTATTTCATCAGACCCAGGAGCAGTATCGGACTTTTTAATAGAATTTTCTAACTCTTGCAATGTAATTTCGGATTCTAATTGGACGTTTGATGAATGAAATTGAGGTATAGGTGGACATGCAAAATCTGGAGTAAGGTCAATAAGTAATCTCTCGGCCTTATCCTTATCTACACAGTTGTTAGACTTAGAACGGTGCCCTTTAACCCATCGCATTTTACGCCACATATCTGATGACGACGTCATTGAGTCGATGGATGAACAAAACTCCTGCCATGACTTACTTTTAGCCTGTCTTATTAATTTCTGAGCGATACGAACCTTATCTTGCCAAATTTCTAAATTGCTAGGCGTCGGAGATCGTCTTAAATTTGCCAAAGCTAAACGCCTTTCAGCAACTGCTTTCGAAAGTTCAGCGTTCCAATACGGTTTAGGCTTAAAGTTATCACATACATGTTGAGGATTTTTAATATAGGGAATAAATTTATTAGCTGCAGTTTGAATTATCTGCTCAAACATATTATAGCATTCTTGAGGATCAGAAGTAAAACAAAAATCGGCTAAAGAACTTTCTAAAAACATTGTATAAGATTTCCAATCACATTTTTTAAAATTCCTTTTCTTAATAAATTCTTTTTGAATATTTAAATTGATTGTTAATTGAATTATAAGATGGTCACTTCCAAGCGACTCATTACTGACACTCCAAGAAAATTGTGTAATAATGTCTGTCGAGGCAAATGAAACATCTGGAGACGATTGTTGTAGCACACCGTTCACAAGTCTTACCCTTGTGGGTTGACCGTTATTTAAATAACTAAAATTATGTTCTAGCATGGAATCAAAGGTCTGAAGTCCTCTTTGATCAGTTTTATATGACCAGACAAGGTGATGAGCATTAAAATCACCTAAAATTAAAGATTTCCTACTTACCAAAGAAAATACGTAATCCCAATCATTCTGAGAAGTGCGTACTGTTGAGGGACAATACACTGATAAAACGTTCTCAATATACTGACAATTTAAAATCTTAACATGTAAAATTTCAATATCTACGTTTGGACAATTGGTTACTGAAGCAAAACTTCTGATAGAACTATGAGTTAGAATAGCTACTCCCCCATACGAGTCCGATCTATCCGATCTATATGTATTGTAACCATTTATCCTAAAGTAAGAGTCCGGTTCAAGCCATGTTTCGCTTAACACCGCTATGTGAACTTTTTCTTGCACAAGCAACGCTTCAAGAGATAACGACTTCGGGCGCAAGCTTTGACAATTCCATTGTACAATTTTGACAATAACACTGTAATTGGTGTTATTAACCATATTAAGAGAACATATGAAGAAGGGAGCCAGCTGAAAATCCGCTGACCACATTTACTAAAATCCATTCTCCACAGATTGATACCACCTGTTGTATTTTAGCCTCCAAGGAACCCCTACCTATCACAATTGTATAAAGCTTAGCGAGTAAACGCATGAAAGTAAGGTCTTTAACCCTATCACTACTACGTTGGGAGCGAGGTGAGCGATTTGAAGAGTGATCGCGCGGCTCAGAGTCCGAACACTCTGGATCAATGTTTGTATCCGTCTCCATAGGGCCCGTGGCCGAGGCGGCTGCGGGGCTGGGGGGACACATTTGTCGTTTACGTTGAGCCTGTGCCTTTTTACGACTAACTACGGGTTTGAATGAAGACTCCTCTGTATCAGTAAATAAATCAGACATCAACTTAGTCTTCCGTGCTGGCTTTTCACTAACTTGCAGAACAGGACTAGGTTCACGGGGAATCGGCTGCGGTCTACGAACCTCAGGAAGCGGCGGGCCAGGTGAAAATCTCCTCTCAGGAACGGGAGGGGGAGGGACATACATTTCGAGGGCCTTGCGATAGGTACAATTGAACTCAGACATAAGTTCTCTCACTCTTCTCTCCTTTTTAAATATTGGACATATCTTTTGTAAAGCCATATGAGGACCAGTACAATTTACGCACCGGAAATTAATAGTTTCACAGTTCTCGTGGTTTTTCGTGCATTTAGGACATACCACTTTTTTAGATGGACACAATAAGCGAGTATGACCGAACTTCCAGCAACGAGAACACTGGGTCACCGGGAAAACATAGGAAGCCACCTTCACTCGCATACCATAAATAAGCACATGGGTAGGTACTGAGGTCCCTCGAAACGACAATCTGATTGCTTCGCATTTCTCCCATCCAGAAGCAGCATCATCTTTGGTGTACTTTCTTTGATTAAGTCGTCTAGCGGCCACGATTTCATATTGACTTACTACATTTTTTATTATGTCCTCCTCAGATACTTCTAAATCAATGTTTCTAATTATGCCATATGAAAGGCCTACCTCCGACGACCTTTGACATTTCCATCCAAGATCAATCAATGTTTTGGATTGTATGAGTAAGTCCGCATCGCCCTCCTCCTCAAAAGTAATCACGATCTTGTGTTGGTGAACATACTTAACATCACTGATTCCTTTAATATTATTATCTCGAAGAAGCTTGGCCAACGCAAACTGCTTGGGCAAACCAGAGCTGCACATGACGAACACTTGAATCTTGTCTACAATTTCCTTACTAGATTTACGGATAACTTTCCGACTGCGAGGCCGGACCGTATTCCATCCTTCTTCAGAAGATGTCTCCTCAGGCTCACGCCTTCTCTTAAGGTGTTCTGTTTCCTCCCGCTGAATAGAACCACCGCATTCCAAATCCTCAATAATAGCCAACGCCATCGTACTTGAATCTGCGAAATCTTCGTCAGCTCCTTCAGAAAAAACTTCATCCATAATGGGCGATGCCCGGCCCGTACAAGTAGGGCCGCGCTAATCACACACTATAAACTAGTTGTGCAATGCGATTCACACGAGATACTAATGGTCAATCTCTTTAAAATTAATTATTTTGAAGAAAATATTTTGCAAAAATATCTCACAAAAACAATGACATCTGTCGAACTTCCCGCGTTAACTTCAACGAGTTAGCGTACCACTGGTCAGTTTCCTTACTAGTCGATTTCACTAATTATTCACCAGTTTACTTATCAACGTCCTCTAGGAATTTTGGGAAATTACTTTCATAGTGCATCTTTATACCTACCATATGAAGATATTTTTTTTTTCATGGTTTGAGTGTATATTTAGTCAGTCAATCAGTAACTTAAGGGTTTGATATAATTAGATTATAAAAGAAACGTTTTTTATTTTACAAAGCCTTTGTCTTTGAAGAGAAATACTACACAATGAAAGATGAAATCTGCTCATTAAAAGTTCTATGAAAATGCTTGACCTTTTAATCGGCTTAGTTTGATAGTTTAATGGAAAATGTCTCTTCAAAGAAATTAAAATACACCTTTTTTGGATCAATTTTAATTATTTTTATGTCAATTTCTCAGGGACCTTGTAAGCTCATACTTTTGTATTCAGTAAAATGTATAATAAAACTAGTCATGTTTTAGATAATAACAAAATACAGAATACCACATAGTCATTCTGCACCTTTATTTTATTAAAACATGAAAAAAGAGGTACCTATGACCTAAACTATACAGACGACCTCTATGGCGTGGTGGGCGAGTGATCGGCTGAGACGCAAGAGGCGCGGGTTTGATTCCCGCGGCGGAAGAAACATTCGCATGCTCTGCAAATATTTCTTCTGGGTCTGGGTGTTGAAATATTGTATTGTAAATATGTATTTACAAAAAATAAGTATCCAAGTATTCTATCAGCTATCTGGTTACCATTACTTACAAGCTTTGCTTAGTTTGGGGCTAGATGGTGCTGTGTAACAGATCCTCAAATATTTATTTATTTATGAATTTATAAAAGAAAATCAGATACAATAAAATAAAATATTTTGATGACAAATTATTTTTATCGTGATCTCTGCTTACCCCTATCGGAAACAGGCGTGTATTATGTATGTATGTATGTACCTGTGTATGTATTTTGTCATGAAATAAACACACAGGTAGCTGTGTACATGTAGTACATAAAATATCATGTTGAGACCAAACAAGACATGGTAACAAAAATAATGTCCACTATTTGTACTTTTGATTGCATAAGTACTATCTGTATTTTATTCACTGATACAAAATAAGCTGAGAAATATTCTCCAACGGTTTTTCAACACAGTCAATAAGAAATCTAAGTTTTATAAAGGAAATCTAAGTCAGACCGATAAATAAACCAAATAGAAAGGCTTGAATCAAACGTATTCATATAGGTAATTACTATGGTAAATTGGAAATATCCTATTCGCGCTTTCTTTTGAATTGATTTCCCTCGGGTGTCGAGTTATTGGACTTATCTCAATATATAAAACATTAGAGACTGGCTGACCGACAATCAAACTAACCATAAGTCCGAGAAGCATTAAACTTGTAGGATATCTTCCACTTATGATGTAAGGGTGCACTAAAGAAAGGAATTCCCGAAATTCAACTCCTAGAGAACGCAGGAGGAAGATGAACTATGTATGAATAAAGGTTCAACGCAGACAAAGTTGCGATGTGTTCCATGTTCATACTCTTTATTATTGGTGTGATCGAATTTCCTTACTCTCTTTGATCGAAGTTATTTATTTCTGCTCTCTGCCTTGTTAAGAACATCTGCCCTATGATTGCCAAATACGTAAGATTTTAGGGATATTTTGAATAAATTGTGGATTCTCATTATAATTTTGAGCATTATATTTTCCGCCCGCTGCTTTGCTCGCCTTGTTCTCGGTTAAAAAGTAACATTGTATGTCATTCTAGGTCAAAAACTGAAGTGCTACTACCAATAGTGTTACTAGTTCTTTCGAACCAGTGCGGTGAAAGGATTTTAAAGTGCGCCTCAACGGCTCTTTTCGTGCACTTGACTCATGCTTTCAAACTTATTAGGTTCCACGACATTCTGGTTTCCTCACGATATTTTCCTTCGCTGTTTGAAAGTACTGGTATATCGCAATTTTTTTCGAACAGCGATATATTGGTTCGCGAACGGATTTAAACCCACGACCTTAGGATTGGAAGGCGAGGCCGCTACCAATAGATCACCAGTGCTCTCAAATGAACCTGAAGTACCTGAAGTAACTAAGTTCTTTATTTTATGAAGGCTTTTTTTATCCTCTCCATCATTATGGACCATCTATATAGGCGATGTGCTGATCACTTGTCACCATATCCATCTTGAGACTTTGAATCAGGAGTGGCTGCAAGTTTTCTTATGATTACTTGTGGCTCTGCCCACCCCATTAGGGATACGGGCGTGATAATATGTAATTTTTTGTAACATTACCTGAATTGTAATTGTTGCGTTTGGACAAATAATGAAACTGTTATTTTCAGCAAGATCTCTTCTCTGTCGTACCAACGGTTTTTACCATTTGAAACTCTGTTTAGAGCATTTTCAATTTATTTTCCTCTAGAGATTTCCAGCAATGGAGAAACCGTGTTTTTACTTGCAAGTTAGCAACCGACAACGCTGTCATAATTTAAATTTTAATTACCACCTATCCCCCTTTAATTCTATTTAAAAATTTGCCAAAAAAGGAAATTCTGGTAATTTTTATTTTCTTTCAAGATGGGTTTTTGTAATTAATTTCAGGTTCAACCGGATTTATACTTGTTGTAAATAAATGTAAAATTCTATGTGACAATGTTCTAAATAATCAGATTTGAGAATACATGAATGTTTTTTGTATGTCACCTATTAAAAAATTTAAATAACATAAAAATTTGCAAAAAGTCACTTGACCCATCCAATTACTGACTGCGTCTAGTGTTGCTTAACTTCTTATTTAAATGTTTTCTTGTTTTCCCCATTCATTTATTTTTATTATTATGTTGTTGTAGCTACAATAGAAATATATAATCTGTGTAAATTTCGACTTTCTGCCTATTACGGTTCATGAGATACAGCCAGCTGACAGACAAAAGGACGGACGGACGGACAGCGGTGGCTAGTAATAGGGTTCCGTTGGCATCCTTCGAGTACGGAATCCTAAAAAGCCTAAGAAATGAAATGCTTTTTTCGCCTTCTGTAAAATCACGTTCTTCTAGTTATTACATATTGATACTTAAACGATATACCTACCTACTTAACGGTCTTTAAGTGCCTAGATCGATTTATTATTCTCGTTATCAGCTATCGAAAATGGATAAACTATGTGAAATCGTTTTGAACGGTTAGGCTAGGAATATTAAAGAGACTTGGTAAAATACCGTTTCATTATAAGCGTTAAATGGCGCTGTGTGAAATGTCCACAAATTTATTTAATTATCTATTTATTTATTCATGATATTCAGTATTCTGGACTGTGTTTTGAACACAGTAATAGTACAGTAAGTAAATGCAATAATAAATAAATAATACCACCCAACAGTCACATACATAGTCCTGACCCCACACTAGGTTTCCCTGTGTCGTGGGTATCAGAAACTACGAGTACCATGGTACCACAACACCCAGACCCGGAAGAAATATTTACAGATCATGCAAATATTTCTTCCGCAGCGGGAATCGAACCCGCGCCTCTTGCGTCTCTGCCAAGCAATCGCCCGCCACGCCACCGAGGACGTCTAATAATAATACCAATACTAAATAATATAAATACCATCAATGCAATTCGATATTGCATAATTTTCGTAGACGAGTCTCTCTAGTCTAGAGGATCTAGTTCTCAGAAGTTTGCAACCAGTTTGCATAAACTATCCATTCTATTTCACTAACAGCACTGACTGCTGATAAGCACTAGACACAGCTTTCAATACCTACGGAATCTACTCTACATTATTTGTTTGTATAAGTAATCTTAGAAACTACTGAACTGATTTTGAAAATTGTTTCAATGTCAGAAGTTTTCACTATCCTAGATTGATATCAGATGGATGTGATTACCGTAGATGCTCTTTCTAATACGTAAAAAACGGTAATGTACATACATATTATCACGCTTGTATCCCTAACGGGGAAAGAAAACATACCCGCCATCGGATACTATCCCTTAGTTGACTTTTACGACATGCTCGGGTAGAGAAGCAGCTGGACGCATTCTATGTTTTTTCATTAATCCCAGTCTAGCAGAGAAGAGTGGATTTGATTCAATGTTTTTTTTCACAGGTGGTGAAAATGATGATTGTGGTTGTGGTAATCTTTGCGGTTTGCTGGCTGCCGTTCCACGTGTACTTCGTAGTGACGTCATACTACCCGGACGTGGTAAACTACGCACACATACAGGAGATCTACCTCGGCATCTACTGGCTGGCGATGAGCAATTCTATGTACAACCCTATTATTTACTGCTGGATGAACTCTAAGTAAGTGGCACGCTTCCACCGTCTGATGAGCTGGACCAGGTGAGCTATCTATAGACCGTTTGCAACGGCCTTTAGATAGCTCGACTGTTTCTTTTGTATTTTGTAAATTATATTTGTATTAGTTTTAAGTTTATTTCTATTAATAATGAATGTAAAAAGTTAGTGACAGTTCATTTTAGGCTTCCAAATTTCCAAGGAAAGCATGCATGAGGGAACCGAAAAAGTTCATGAATTCTCTGCTTATCACAGGATAGACAAGGTTGCAAAACCGTGAAGCTTTTCCGTGAAGAAATTCCTTTTTACGCAGATTCAGGCGAGGTTTCAAGCAGTTCTTCTGGTGCTGTGGAGCCTTCGGCGGCGGAGGCCTAACAAGACATCGGCCGTTCGGCACGGAACGCATGGACAGATCGGTTCGTTCCATCTCGCCGACCAGAAAGAATGGTACAAGTAAGCAACGCTTTTATTTTCTTTCTTGATGTCATAGGTTGGTCAACGTAGTTGTATCTAGATGCATCTAGATTTGTGACGTGTGGTGACTTGTTTGACTAGATGATGGCTGACGCTACTAGCTATAACATAAATTTCATAAAAACAATGTCAAATGTCAAATGTCAAATGTCAAATGTCAAAATTAATGGATAAATCGTCTTGTTCTATAACTACTCTCAAATTGATATTTTTGCTAGCTATCCTATCCAGTTACAGAGCGGAAAGTTGTATAAGATTATAACCAAATCATAAACAAGTGGTATTCTTTTCATAGGTTTGTTCAAGACGACAAAATTCATCAAAAACCCACATGGCTCCCCCATCTTGCTTCATGCAAAAAAAATTAACAAGTAAGAGATTAAAGCCAGTTGTTATTATATGTGGACGGCCATTTCCAATCAAGACATATTGTGAATGGTCGAACGACGTGGCATAACCGTACGGCTTTTATGTCAAATGTAGTTAGGCAAGACGTCTCTATGCTTCACGTTGCGTGCTTTTAGTTCTTTAACCGCTCTACCACTCAATCGTATCACCGTGAATGGCCGGTTGATGAAGAACTTTAATAAAATACAGTTAACTTTCCAGGCACGATTCGAATTTCGATGAATAGCACTTACAACAACACGATGGTGAGCACCGCCTGACATAGGCGCGGCGCGTCCGGCCCGCACGCTGACTGCGGACCGAATGAAGCGCCAAACGTGGAACGCACGTGGATATGACGCGGGACCCGCCCCCCGCGCGTCTCTCGCACCCCCCAGGATCTTTATGCCTAAGATCCTGCTACAAAATGAGATTCTATGAAAGAACGTAGGATTACTACGAAATCCGTAGTACTTCTACGAAGTCTGTAGGATCTCTATGCGACGCAAGCGCATCGGGATTTGTAATGAAATTTAAAAAAAAACGTTAAAGTGTGTGTTAAAATGTCAGAAGTGAACTGGATTGTACAGTAAAATATAATGTTTTAAAAATACATATTTATATGAGCAGTATTTATACAGGGAGCCACCGCGCGATGATTATCAACGGTAAAGTGTGCGAATTATACAAATATCATGGATTGTGTGCGAAACGTATGTAAATTTATAAACTATAATATAATATATAAATTGTAAAATACTTTTATAAGTACCTATAGAATAAGAATATTCAAATATTACATTTTAATAAAACTTCGGAAAAACAGTACCTACCTAACTCTGCGTTCTTATCTTGTTACATTAACATAGTATTGCCACGTAGCACGTGCTGCTACGCCGTAGATGGTGCTACGCGGCCCGCATGGCAAAAATATGATTGTTTTATTTTTCTAGTTATGGCATTGAATTACTATCAAGCATAGTTCTGCGAGTAACAATAACTAATAAATCGTTTAAATAACCCCCGACCAGTACACCAAAATTCGTATCAATCGGACCTGTGAAAGTTGGTCAGATCCTTTTGTCAAATAGGAAACAAGCAGATGATCTTCATAGCCTGAACATAATCTCGATCACATAAATTATCAAACAAAAAAATCGGAAAAAAAGAGTAACAAAAGCCTTTAAATTATTATTTTACGCATCAATGTTCCCATTTTTATATCTAAAAATCTATCTTCTTGATTAGAAAATTTAAATGTCTAGAGGATTATCTAATTTCTTGTACGTTGAAAAGAAACGTTCAACACAGACGAGACATTAGGCTGTACATGTAAATAAAGTAAATTATGTCAACATCTTGGTTATAATTAAGTAATATCGAGTCTGTAAATATAAATAATGTAAATTTGACCTTACGTTTAATTTCATTTAGATTTACATGTAAATATTAAGTTAAGTTTGTATGTTGGAATTATGATAATCGGATGTTTAAATTAATCTATGTGCAACTTTTAATAAAGATAATTATTTATGTTGGAAATTGATTATTTTTATTTTAACACTGAACCTGAGTAGGTTCTTTAGAAGAAAATATTTATAAAAGTAAAAAAGTACGCATGGTCCCTACTCGTTTTTTTTTTGAACAGATATAAATGTTGTGGGTCGTAGATGACCGCTGGCAATATTACCGAGCTTTGCTTAGCGCAGAGGACGCGACATCGAGCAAAAAGGATTTTGGGGGCTACTACTAGTGCACTACTTAGGTACAAATCTCGGTTTGGGTTATTGCCTGAGTGTTGAATCTCATGGCTGCATGCACACAGAGGGGGCGAGCGAGAAGGAAAACGTCGACTCCACCGGCGAAGTATCATTCCTTCATACATATCTGTGTTATTCCAGATCAGCAACTATACGTAGGTATTTCAAGTTTCAGCCAAATCCGTTTAGCTGTTACAGAGTTGACAGTGAACAAAGTCAAAGCCAATTTCTTTTTGCTTAAATCACGGGGATCATTATTATAAGATTTCAATCACGGGGATCATATGGACACGTCTTAAATCTACGTTGAAATTACGCGACCAAGGGCAAACAAACAGACACAATGGAACAATACTCACTAGTAGTGTTACCAGTTCTTTCGAACAAGTTTTGTGGAAGGGTTTGGAAATACACCTCAAAGGCTCCTTCTGTACACACAAATTATTTCATTAATCATCCATTAATTGCGTGAGGTGCTTTAGGCGATTTTTATTGTGTTTTACCGATATTTTAGTGGAAAAATTTAACCCTCGCATTTCTCGCAATTTTACACTGTTTGTTGCGGAAAAAAACTATGTAATATTTGTCGAAACCACCCTGGTCTCCCCCCTCCCCCACCCCTAAACGCCTCAAGTAATTAATGGATGCCCCCTTATCGAAAAACAATCAAGTAGTATGTACGGTCGGCCAAGAATCTTGTCTGCCACCCTAAGGTTTGAAGTTCATTTGCATGTCATAAAACAACAAGATTTCTCTTGCAATTATATTCGTAGACCACTTTCTTAGCTCATCGTACATGTAAGGGCAATGCACTTATAATAAATATACTCATAGCAAGTTATTAGAGCCGGACTGTCGATATTGTTATTTAGTAAACTTCTGAAATAATAAAGTGACTTACAAACTTGGAGTTTGCTCGCAGAAAATCGCAAACTATTTCAAACTTTTGAAGTAAAACTAAATTCTGAAAGTAAGATAAATGAAAACTTGACTCATTTCACTAAAACTTTATCCTATATTAAGACTATGTAGTTTCAGTGTTTAAATTGAAACGCCTTGGTTCACTGATATAATTTGTAAGAGCAGTCATTACCCTACCCTTTTACCTCAAAACAGTAAATCTAAGTGAAAGTTGCCTTAACTATCTGTACTAGATAATTTATACAGCGACAGGAGGCAACTTTTGCTTACACTCAGTGGCAAAACAGTGTAGTGCCCGGGACGATTTTAGAAGGAGTAGGCTTGCCCAGCACTTATACCATCCTTTCAGCTTGGTTGCTTTAAGTCTTCAAGCTCCTATGATTCATTATCTCGCCCATATCCCTAACGGAGTAGGCTAGGCAGAGCCACAAGTAAACAAAAGGAAACTTGCAGCCGCTTCTAATTTAGAATCCTAAGATGGAAATGCTGAACAATGGTGATAGGTGATCAGCCCGTCAGCATGTCATAGAACTAAAAAATTAGAAAACATATCAAGTGCACGAAAGAGAGCTTTTGTGGTGCACTTTAAATCCTTTCACCTTTTCCTTACCAAATAAAAACGACAGAAATATTTCTAGCTTTACTAAACCAACCGCGAACATATCAGCAGGTAATTCAGCAAACTAAATTCTACCGGCTGGAGTAACTCCACTTCAGGAATCTTAAAGGTATATGCCTCAATAAATACGAAAGCAGGCACTACAGTTCTAACCATTTTGTCATGGTTCGTAAACTGAAGGATATCTCGACTTGTGAAGTAAGTATTTGAAGGGAAGAGAAACTCAATTCGAGATGGACTAATGATTAATCTTTAATAGGTATGTACAGTACCACAAGTATTGTGCTCCTCGGCTAACTTCGTGCTTTGTATGAAAACCGTTTATCCGAATATGTAATTAAAATAATAACTTGACCAACCCCTTAAAAATATGTATAAGTATGTACATATTTTAATGAAACATCTCTATATTACATATCATAGCGTTAGTTCGTATTTGAGAAGCTAGACGAAAATTGCCGAAGTGCACAATATTTGAGATACTACTTTATGTAGGTATGTAGATTTGGTAGGTCATACCCTTATCCCTAATAGGGTAGACAGAGCCACAAGTATATAAGAAAATTAACCATGGTGACAGGTGATTAGCCCATCGCCCATATAGATGGTCCATAATTTTGGAGAGGTCTATCCCTTAGTCGACTTTTACGACATGAAGAGAAGCAGCTGGACGTATTCTATGTTTTTTTTACTCCCAGTCCAGCAGAAAAGTATATAAAATACAAACACAAAATACTGTTATTTACTTAAATAACAGTATTTTGTGTTTGTAACTACTTAGTAAAAAAATTGTTGGTACTCTTTTAGGGAACTGAAAAAAACTAAAGCCTTGACAATCCATTCTAAATGATTTAAAGTTGAGGCAACTTTTGCTAACTTTCTAGGTATGTAGGTCGCAATATTGCCTGTTATTACCATTATTTGCCACGACAACAAAACTATTGGTTCAGTATCGACAAAACAATGACCGACTGTTTGTGTTCCCTGTAACTCGATATAATTAACAAATGGATTGTCACTTTCGTTTGCTACTATTTTTTGTTAGACTGGCGACAAGCCCTGAAACTTTGTCCTCGTTGAGTTTTTCACACAAACTTCATCTTCCTGTTGCAACTCCTAGTTGAAATCTGAGAATTTATTCATCTAGAATTTTTGAATTGAAGATATGTGAATGAAAACTGAACAATTAACCAGTAGATGAGTTTTCGTTTTCAAATATCAGAGTAGAAATTATTATACATAACTAGCTGCCGCCCGTGGCTTCGCTCGCGTGGTATCCGGATAAAAAATAGCCTATATGTTAATCCAGTACATGTACTATGTATATTCCAAGTTTCATTCAAATCCGTTCAGCCGTTTAGGCGTGATTGAGGCACAAACATCCAAACATCCAATCTCACAAACTTTCGCATTTATAATATAAGTAAGATAATAGTCAAAATATATTTATTAACAGAAATAAACTTACAACTACACAAATATGTATAATATACCTAATATATAATAGAGTAGACAGGTAAAATCTAAAGCTGTCTTTTTTTTTAAACAGTCACATACATAGTCACTTTTCAACTAAATATTGCACGCTAAAGAAAATATGGATGAACTGTGTAAAATATGTGAGTGTTGAGATTAGGTACTTCTGACAGGCAGGGAAGTGATGATTGCATTCAATATTTGCTATAAATTATTACAAAATTCTGAAAAAGTCGTAAACTTTAGAGATGCTCACACTGTGGCGTACTATGGACATATCTAACCTAGGTACCGATGGAATTCCATCAACAAGTTTCAACTATTTCACGATTGCAAGTTATTTAATCAATATGCACAAAGCCGATTGAATTTAATAATATAAGCCACCTCTGTCGAGAACATCCAACGAATGAAGATTATTAATTTCTGTGAGTTGAGTTGAACTTCAGCACTTCGATCAGGAATTCGTAGGTAGGTAGGTAACCTACCAACCTCTATGGTTTCCTTTGTGCTTTGTAAATTAACACATTTTATCTATATACCTAGGTTGAGTTTTCTCTAGAGCTCTGAGCCTATAAACATATCAAACTAAAAGGTTAATAGGGATATAACATAGAGACCTTATGTTATAAAAAAGTTATAAAAAACATACTACAACCCGAATACAGAAAAGTCACTTAAAAATGCATGAACATTTTAGAAGTAACCAAGATAACAGTAGGTAAAGGTAACGTCTCGTACTTACAATATTGAATTACGGCACAAATCATACTTAGAAGTTCCGTTATCATAAAAATACCTTGATTTTATGCTTGCTTTTTACGCATAGGTACCTAGAATTTTATAAAATAATTAAAAAGTAACAATAATATATTAGTGACTAGGATTTTATCTCTGTACTTACGCCAGACTACTCACAGAGAAAGATTACCCCTATGTACCCCCATTTCATACATTCGTCGCATTCCCATCTTCAAAGGTCAGAATTTGACATCGGGATTAGAGCGGAATTGTTAATCAACATTGCTCAAACTGTCTGGCTAGCGCAATAATACGCAAATGTGGCGGGCGGCAATTGGTCCATTGTCAATATTGGCCTTCCCGTATCCGCTTACTGTAACAGTTTCACGCACGAGCAACTTGTAAAGCCTATTTGAAAGTTACCACAAAGATAAAATAAATATTTTAAAAACTGAAACTGACTTTCTGACGTTGCTGGCAGTATCTTACCATTACCAACCTCCCTAACTTACTTATTATTATAAATGCGAAAGGATGTGAGGATGTGTGGATATGAGGATGTATGTTCGGCTAAACAGATTTGAATGAAACTTGGAATATACATAGTATGTCTGCTGGAATAACATATAGGTATTAGGCTACTTTTTGTCATGATAACACGCGAGCGAAAGCTAGTACCTACCTACCTATCCATATAATTCTAACTCTCTAACCCCCGAATACTCAAACGTATCTCAGAGTTAAGCACGTCTCAAGTCACGGTTTTTTGACAGTTTTTGATGAAAATCTGTCAAAAACTCGTCACTTGAAACGTGCTCAACTCTGAGTCACGTTTGAGTATTCGGGAGTAAATGGTCGCCATTATAAGCAACAGCGGTGTCATAAATTGCCGATTGTTGCTCAATTTTAATCGCCCGTTCACCGGCGCATCGCAATCGAGGATCTACATGACCGACGGGATTTGACGGATTTAATATTGACCTTGTTCTTTTGTTGGGGGCGGTTGCGTCAATCGAGTCCAATATGGAATTGATGACCCGGACCCGGGTCGAGGGGTTAAGCTTTCTGTGAGGATATCGTCTTGATAGTCATTTAAATAATTGTATATTGTACCTACATAAGTACCTACCTACTTGAATAAATAAATGAATGACAATGCCCTCCATGTGTGCAATGTCTTTTGTGTGTTATGCAATAAAGTATCTAATACTTAAAACTAGTTGTTTGATAGATGTACTTAAGTAAATGGTATGTAGGCATATACTTAGTTACCTACCTACCGATTAGTTACCTTTCACACTTCTTGGTGAACGATTGTGATTCTATTGATTACCTAAACTATATTTTATTTTCATTTCATTTTCAATTACTTAGTTCCTTCTCGATACCTTATTATTAAACTCGAGCCCAAGTCGCAGAGCCAACAAGGATTTATGACATCAATTTGGGACAGATCGTTTTTAATTGCGAGTGTTGAGGGCCCCTCGTAAATCTGAAAGATTCACGAAAGCTTCGTACGTAGGTATCTAAGCAGGTAAATATTTAAAAAAGGTATTGATTATAATATTAGTCATCATCATCATCATCATCATCTTGCCCTTATCCCACTCTATGTTGGGTCGGCACAGCATGACCCTTGGATCATGCTGTAAGAGTTTTGGCTAAGGTGTTTTATGACCGGCCGCCTGCCTGACGTCAACCCTCCTTGGGAATACTTGCTTATTGTATCTCATCATGTTGGAGGATACTTATCCCTTAGTCGACTTTTACGACATGCTCGGGGAGAGAAGCAGCTGGACGCATTCTATGATTATAATATTAGTATTTAATTCTAATAGTTGTAGCTTGTTATGTAGGTACCACAGAGTACCTACTCTTTTATAGTACTCTATTTTAGGTACTGGTAGATACCTACAGGAATTTTATCGTACCCATTTCTAGCACAGAACACTCAGACTTACTTATAGACATAGACTTATTCTCTAATATTATTATTTTATAATCTTCCCTTTCAGAACGGTGGATAGTCTGTCTATTACCTAGTTTTTCGTGAATTCATTTTATTATATGGTTTTAAAGTGTTCTGGCGCCATTTTTTTTTCTTAGATTCCCTATTTTTTAAACTTTTCCCGCTATTAAAAAGTTTCAGCGCATACAGCTGTAAAATTCTACGTGTCTTTGGTAATAATCCTCTGTGGTTGACTGATATAAGCTTCATATTCACTGTCAGTTTTACAAATTTTTATACTCTGTTATCTTAAACCATAGACAATTTCTAATGTCGAAATGACAGATCGACTGACGACATCTATCATTTCATGTATCCATCAAATCAACATTTTGCAATATGGCTGACCGCTTTCAATGGGGCTGCTCACGGGAATTTGTATTAATTTTGCGGCATTAGTAAATAATTCTACACAATCTAAATATTCTTACATGATAATGTAAGTCTATGTGCCTAATGAAGGCTTTACGGTAAGTGATTCATAGTAAAGTTGTACTATTCGGCAACATCCTTGACATGCTATGAGAAAGTTGAGAAGTGGCCTCAGTATTTTGCGTGTAATGGCCTTTTGATGCATTTTATTGCAGGTATACTGAAGATGCCAGTTAACTCTGTGTCAGAAAATAAAAAAAGTGTCGAGAAATCCAGGTTTTCGCTGTCACTTAACAGAAAGAATGCAACTTTTTTGAGCAACGAAAATCGGAAACCCTTCGAAAGTTCTAAAGAAAATTCTGAGAATTCTAGGCCGTGTACTTACAAGGATAAGGAGAATAGGCCAGTGAAACGTGCGCTGAACGGGATATACTCGAACACTTTAAACGCTGCAAAGAGATTGAAGCCACTGGCAGAGTCAGCTAAACTTTCTGGTGAGATTGTGTAATATCCTCAGTTTCCGAGGCGTCCGGCGTTGTGTCCGGCAATTCTTTTATTAAATAAACCTCGTGACTGTCCTATATTGAATGACTAGTCTTCAGTGTATCATTTATTTTGATTGATGTTTGATTTTTTCAAAGACCTTGTAGGTTACTTGAGTTGTGATACTGGTTTGCTTATCACAAGGTAAAATTTCCTAGTAACATACTTTTTTAGATTGGGAAGTGGAAAAAGAGTTGGTAGTTCTGGATCCCAAACCTCCACCGGCCATGTTGAATGGCCACCATCCATCGCCAGCTGACAGTCAGTATGGATCAACGGCATCAGTTGTCTCGCGGAAAACGCCTATCGCCACTCTCTCTAACTTGGGAAACACCTGCTTTCTCAACAGTGTACTGTATACCTTACGGTGAGTGTATTCAAAACTACTCCTGAATTAGATTCTTATCATCAGACAAAGCTTGTGAAGAAGTTTGTACCTCGAGGACAAAGTAACAACTAGATTTTAATGCAACTTGGAATATACATCCTACTTCCTACTAATATTATAAATGCGAAAGTTTGTGAGGATATTTGAATGTTTGTACCTCAATCATGCTTAAATGGTTGAATGGATTTGAATGAAACTTGAAATATACATAATATGTGTGCTGAAATAATATATAGGCTACTTTTTATCCATGTACAAGTCGGTGGCAGGTTCGCTCATAAGCACTTCGCTTAGCGCACATAATACTGAAATACCTAACATAAGACAACTTTTTATCTGAGTATGTGAGCAGAATCTAGTTTTCTTATATGAGTCATGTATGACCAGTGTTTTCAGGTTATGCATGATGCCAATGATTGTGATTGTTGTCAAATAAGCCCTATCATCATATCTATCATGTCACAATCTGCTCTACTGTTTCTATCCAAGTACCAACAAAAAACACTACCATCCCTTTATTCTGTTAGCTTTAATTTGTTCTCATACTTTCAAATATTTTCAATAAGAATAAATAAAATCCCCAGATTCGCTCCCCGTTTCCTCCACAACCTCCATCACCTAGTGTCAGACCTCGCCAGTGTGGAGCAGAAGCTGGGCAGCATCAGGTTGAAGAGTTCCTCATTAGGGCGCAGTGCGGCTGGACTAGCATCCTCTGGAGCCCGGTCTTGGAGCAGTAAGGATTTGCTGTCACTCGGTCAGGCTGATACCAGTGGAAAAAGTAAAATCCAGGTAATGACAATCTAGCTGGAAAATTTTATTACTGACACTGACCATAATGCACATCCTAAACCATACCATAAGTCTTAGAAGTATGAAACTTCAAGGGTATAGGGGTGTACTAAGAGAGGAATTCCCGAAATTCAATTCCTAGAGAATGCAGCGGGAAGATTACATTTGCTTGAATAAAAACTCAATTGGAGACAAAGTCACGGGACATCCCACTAGTCTAAGATATTTAGGAAAATCTTTAGATATTATTAAAAATATAAATATGACTAATACAATTGCATATCTGAAGGCTTTATCTTCATAGGACAAGAACATCATGCTCTTATCTTAGATTTAGACATGTACACAAAAAAACTGATTCAAGAATAAGATTACAGATGTATGCTGATATTTGTGTATATTGTCACTAGCTGTTGCCCGCGACTTCGTACGCGTGTAGTACATTATTTTGTTCTATAATCAATAGTTTTCGCAGCGCACGCCAAAAACTATTTTGCGTTTTCTACCTTGGGTTACAATATTGCAATTTTCTTACGGATCCCTAACTTTTTTGTAAATATATTATAGCCTATACTGGACCGTGATAATGTAGCTTTCTATTGGTGAAAGAATTTTTGAAATTAGTCCAGTAATTTCGGAGCCTATTCATTACAAACAAAAAATCTTTCCTCTTTATAATATTAGTATAGATTATCATCATCATTATCAACAATTTTTATAGAGGTCCACTGCTATTATTGTAACATCCTCAGATAGCGACAGAGAAGCTGCACGAAACATACCTGAATCTCCGCGTGGCGGAGTCCAAATGCCTTAACAGTAATGTGGCGGACGCCAGCCCGGAGCCCTACGCGGCAGACGCCTTCCTCGCCGCGCTTAGAGATGTCAACTCCACATTCGAAGGTATAATTTTAATAATGGCAATACTGTACTCTCAAATGTTGTAAAAAAACACCTGAATAGATATGGCTTAAATTTTGAATACACATTCCTCATATTGGTATTTTGATAGGGACGGTCAAAAAATTGACCCAAAAGGTCTGCTTTGGTACCATAGGGTAGAGCCTCTACGGCCCGTAGAGATAATAAATAAATAACACCCAACAGTCACATACATAGACCTGACCTCACACTAGGATTCCCTGTGTCGTGGGTATCAGAAACTACGAGTACCATGGTACCACAACACCCAGACCCGGAAGAAATATTTACAGAACATGCAAACATTTCTTCCGCAGCGGGAATCGAACCCGCACCTCTTGCGTCTCTGCCGAGCAATTGCCCGCCACGCCACGGAGGCCGTCAAGATAGAAGAAGAGATGATGAATTGCGTCAATGATGATATGAGTAAGAGTAAGAAATGAGTGAATACTGAAATGACGGCTGATAGAGGGGAATGGAAGAAGAGAACATGTTGTGCCGACTCCACTTAGTGGGATAAAGGCGTTCCATGTTGTGGGTATCAGAAATTATACTTCAGCCAAACTAAACCGCCCATACTTAACCTAAAACTTACTTTTTCATTACATGTTTATGGAACTTGTAAGTAGCTAACTAGCGAAATTTATTTGTAAAAACTTATGTTGCGAGGTTTAATTACCTAAAACTAAAGTGATTTCATCGTAATAACGAAAGTAAGCGTCGGTTTGTTTACATAAATTGTAACATTGTCAATCTTCAGTTTGGCTGAAGTATAAGTACTCACAGATAGTTTCTGATACCCACAACATGGAATCCTAATGTGGGGTTAGAAAAATAAGTAACTATAATCTTTATTAACAGAAAGAAACTTACAACTATTACAAATATAATTTACAAAATACAAAAGAAACAGTCGGGCTATCTAAAGGCTGTTGCAAACGGTCTATAGATAGCTCACCTGATCCAGCTCATCAGACGGTGGAAGCGTGAATTAACTATAGAGTATTATTGAATTAGTAGATTAAATGTTGTTGAAATGTTCCCAGGCAATAGGCAACAGGATGCACACGAACTGCTGGTCTGCATATTGGACAACATTCGGGAGACTTGCAAGACGCTCAGCCAACGAGCTGTCAGATTACAGCTACAGGAAAATGGGGAAAGGTATAATTAAATGAAAATCAAGTGGAAATCCTTCCAATTTGTTCTCATAAAAGTTTAAACTCGAAATCTATTAAGGATATCCAGGATTTTAAGTGTCTGCAATTTTCTGGCTTGTGGCTCTGCCCACCCTATTAGGGATATAGTTAAATTGTCGGTCCCGGCTTTTAAGTCGTTAAGCCATAACGGAGGCCTTGAGGCGGCCTGAAAACTCCGTCACAAGAGCTGGCCACTAGCTCATACGAACTAGCTTACTTTTTATTAGGCACTAGCGACTCGCCCCGGCTTCGCTCGGGGATAAACATATAGGTTTTTCCAGCAATAATTCTAATTTTTCTCGCCGTAAAAACCATCCTTGAACTTCAACGAACATTTTAAAAAAAGATTTGGCCAAATTGGTCCAGGCGTTGTTGAGTTATGCGCTTACCAACACATTTTGCGATTCATTTTTATATTATAGATATGGGTGTGATAATCTTACTTATATTATAAATGCGAAAGTTTGTGAGTTTGGATGTTTGTGCCTCAATCACGCCTAAACGGCTGAACGGATTTGAATGAAACTTGGAATATACATAGTACATGTACTGGATTAACATATAGGCTATTTTTTATCCGGATACCACGCGAGCGAAGCCGCGGGCGGCAGCTAGTAATAATATAATATGTATGTAAGAAATCAAGTTACAGACAAACTGTCAAAACTTCTAGTTTCTCTGATATATGCTGTGTATTATAATAAGAAGTAAATGTACATACACCTTAGTATCTAAATGAGATGATAATAATTAAATTACTATCAAGTCCCTTTAGTGTAGCCTAAGGTTTCCTCTGCTGTGTGAATGACCTAGTATCAAAGGTCAAGGCCTTAAGTCCTATTGGATAAAATGTGATGTTACAATGGAAGAAACTTATTATTTATTCTTCCTTGGGTTTGCAGCTCAAGAGACGGTTGGAAACCCAAGCTAGAATAACAATAAGTTTATTAGTACCTGTCTTCTTGGCGTAATGCCTTGGAGAATCAATGCGCTTTACCATATTCATTAGCTTCCCAAGGGCAGATATTGCAACTTTTGTCTGTTGAAGGGCAAAGAAATATCAGTGCTCTGCGAATGACCTTGAAGAAAATACTATTACTTTTGAAATTGATTGAAAGAGTAGATGCGATTTATTTATTTTCTTTCTCACTATTCACTAAATCATGGTCATCAATTTGACTAAATGTGTGTGAATTTGGTATGTTTAAATAAAACAATGGATTCATTATTAAAAGTAAATTCGTATGAGCCAGTGGCCAACTCTTATGACGGAGTTTTTAGGCCGCTGTCACGGCTTAACAACTTAAAAGTCGGGACCGACAATTTAGCGTGCCAGTTGCGGTCACACATCCTAATTGTGACCGCACACAACGTTGCTTAACTTCAACGATCAATCAAGAATATCTAAGTAAGCTACGCCACGAGCGCTTCGTGACGTTTCGCGATTCATTACTTTACATTAGGAACAGTCGTAAATTAAATTCAACGTAGATTTAAGACTTGTTCAAGTGATCCCAGAAGATCTTACGAAATAAAGTATATTGAACGTGTGACCTCATTGCGAGTTCAAAATTACCGCCCAGAAAGAACTCAGTCAGTTGTTCTGTTCGCTATCTGTGATGGAAGGTAATAAATATTATTGGGGTATAATGTTATTATATGACATAATATCATATGCTCATGCTCTTTTTCGTTCACGTTCAAGTAGGCTGGATCAAATGTTAGATTCGTCGGGATCACTATGAAATATAAAATATTCACATTTTCCCGACGTTTCAAGACGTTCTCGTAACAAGGTACTCGCGAAAAAAAACCGTTTTATAATCCAATATTAGGGCTACTACCAGCGCTGATATTGGATCTTTTTACACTTCATGTTACGTTCTACGCGTTTGGTTTTTATTTTTTAATAAACTTTATCCTCAGTAACGGCATCGGCCGCCAGCCGAGCTTGGACGGCGACGGCAGCAAGGCGACCCTCAGCAACATCCGCAAGTCTTGGAAGAAGCGACGTGAGGTTAAAGATAAGCGCAGCTCTCCGACTGAAGACCGGGCGCCCTCGCCTCAGCCGGAGAAGGACGAGCGATCGAAGCCAGGATGGGACTTTGTGGCTGAAGATTTTGAAGGTATGTTTTTTCTAAGACATGATTATCATACAAAATAGGAAGCTAAAGTATGCACAAATAAAAAAAATTGTGGACATTTCACACAGCACCATCTAGCCCCAAACTAAGCAAAGCTTGTTCTATTGTCACCAGATGGCTAATAGATAATAGATAATACATACTTATAATACATAATACTACAACACCCAGACCCGGAAGAAATATTTTTTAAACATTTCTCCTGTCACCGAGGTCGTCAAATATTACCTTTGTCACAATATAATGGTGTAAGCAAGTACTTTTAAGTGAAGTCAAATAAATAAAACAATTAAAAAAAAATCTAGCCTAATCGTGGGCGAGTTTATCCTTATTTCTAGTATTCACACTAGTTCTTAAACTTAGTAAGATTTTAATGAAGAGTTTGGTGTTATTGTTAATTGTCGTTACAGGCACGATGATAGTGCGCACGATGTGCATGGAGTGCGAGGCGGTGACGGAGAAGGCGCAGGCTGTGTGCGAGCTGTGCGTGCCCGTGGCTGACGACGACGAGCCGGAGCCCTTCCGCGCCGCCTGCCTCTCCACGGAGTACCTGCGCGACGCCAACAAGGTACAAACTAGGCCTAATTTTTTTACCCTCAGTGAAGCACTACCCGAGAGGGGTAGATTGAAAATCAGCGCTGCATGGCTTTGTGCCATGCAGCAAATGCTGAATCTAGTCCCATTGTCCCTTGAACTTAAAAACTTATTACAATTTAAAGTTTCTATGACAGGAGATAATAAATTCCTTTTTTATTTTTATTATTTATTACAAATATCAAAGCTGTGTTTTAGTAGATAGTAGATGATTTATACAGCGTCAGGAGGCAACTTTTTTACCTGGATGCTGTAGTGCTCGGGACGAATTAAGATTGAGTAGGCTTGCCCAGCACCTATTCTATCCTCTCAACTTAGTCGGCCTTGTCCACAGGAAAGACATGGTCAATACGTGCGGAGCTGACTAAGCCGCGGGTTTCCTCACGTTGTTTTCCTTCAGCGTTTGAGAGTACTGGTATAGTGCGCATAATTTTTTCGCACAGAAAAATCCATTGGTACACGACCGGATTTGAAACTACGGCCTTAGGATCGGAAGGCGGGGTCACTACCAACTAGACCACCAGTGCTCAAAGTGCATTAAAATCCTATAGTTTTTTATTTTGTCGATCCTTACTGTGACGCTCTCTTTACTGTGTATGATATAAATCTTGTATTCCAGTATTGGTGCGAGCGCTGCCTGAGATTGAACGAAGCTCGTCGCTCAGTAGCGTACTCCCGCCTGCCTCGCCTACTGGTTCTGCAGCTGAAGAGATTCAGCGGCGGCATGGAGAAGATAACAAGGCACGCGCCCACTCCCCTCCTCGTGCCGTGCTTCTGCGAGCCCTGCAACACACGCCCGGCCAAGCAACCTCCCAAACACAGGTAAGTGGCCAGCCAAACAAGAAAGAAAGAATGAAAGAAACTATTTATTTGTTTCACAAATCATCATCTTCCTGCCCTTATCCCACTCTATGTGGGGTCGGAACAGCATGATCCTTGGATCACGCTGTAAGAGTTTTGGCTAAAATGTTTTATGACCGGCTGCCTGCCTGACGTCAACCCTCCTTGGGAATACTTGCTTATTGTATCTCATCATGTTGGAGGATAGTCGACTTTAACGATATGCTCGGGGAGAGAGGCAGCTGGACGCATTCAATGTTTTTTTTCTTTACTCCCAGTCCAGCGGAGAAGTTATTTGATTCACAAATACTTATAAAATTCATGAAATTACACAGTCAAAACAAAAAACTAATAATAAATTGCGAGCCAAAAAGGCAACCACTCAGCATGTGCTGCAGGAGCCCGTAAGCAACTACAGCGCTGTTCTTCCGTGGCACCTTTCCTCAGAGCGCGTCACTGGCCAACACACACTCTTCATATCTTTTACATTCACTCGTAATATTATGTTATGTTCATAGCCTTATGTCAATAGCCTCCCAAGGTATTAGAAACACTGGTATGGGCTAACTTGGTAGTTAGCTAGCCAAGCAGCCTCAAAAACACAGTGATAGCTTGGCAAATTGTTGAATGGCTACCCTATTTTTTATACCTGAGGCTGTCCTTTTCAAGGCTACGCGCTGTAAGTGCGTGAGAGATAATCTGACGCAAATGGCAGGGACGAAAGAGGCGCGGGGTCGATTCCCGCTGCGGAAGAAATGTTTGCATGATCTGTAAATATTTCTTCCGGGTCTGGGTGTTGTGGTACCATGGTACTCGTAGTTTCTGATACTCACGACACGGAATCCTAGTGTGGGGTCAGGACTATGTATGTGACTGTTGGGTGTTATTTATTTATTTTATTTAAATGAAAGTCACAAACATGTTTCTCAACTAAAGCATCTTGTGAGGAAAGAATAATCGTAATACTAATAAAATATTTCTTAATTTCAGATACATTCTCTGGGCAGTGATAATGCATCTCGGTCAGAACCTAACCGGAGGGCACTATGTGGCTTATGCACGCGACACCACCTGCGACTTCAAGTGTGATAGAGAAGGTAACCCCATTACCGCTAATACCTACCTCCTACTACTACTGCTACCTCCTACTAATAGTAACTAGTGTCACGAGTTTTACTCGAACCAGTGTGGTGAAAGGATTTAAAGTGCGCCTCAATGGCTCCTTTCGTACACTTGATATATGTTTTCGGAATCTGTAGGTTCTATGACATGCCGGTTTCGTCACGATGTCTTCCTTTACCACGATTGATGCACGATCGTATTTGAGTGAGCCCACGACCTTAAGATTGGAAAGGGGGGCCGCTAACACTAGACCACAAGTGCTCTCAAAGGTATCCAATCCCTATCAGTAACTTAGCTATTCTCACCATCAAAGTTCAATAGATAAATCTAAATTTCCAGGTTCTGGCGACGCCACCACAGCGACCTCCGGTTCTAGCTTCATGCGCACTCTCTTCAGCCGGCCGCGGCCGCCGCCCACCGGCTGCGCCGCCCACGAGTGCTGCGTCCCCCGCGCCCGCGCAGACCCCGGCTGGCTCGCCTGCGACGACGACCTTGTCCGACCCATCTCCAATGAAGAGTTTGAAGACTTGCTATCTGCTGAGCCGAAGATGAGATCAGCCGCCACGCCGTACCTTCTCTTCTACGTCAAGACCGACGTTGGCTAGTGAAAGTGCCTAAGCATTCCATAGAACGGCCCGCTTTCCAGTGCGTGAGGGTTTAGTGAGTTAAAACAAAAGAAAATCGGGGATTTAGTGTTTGAAAATAAAAAAGAATCACTTGAATCATTGTACTGGCTACGACGCCGGCTTAAAGTGTTGTGTCCCGGCGCCCGCGCCGACCCCGACTGGCTCGCATGAAATGAAGGCTTCGTCCGACCCATTTCCAATGAAAAGTTTGAAGATCTGCTATTAGCTGAGCCGAAGACGAGGTCAGCCGCCACGCCTTACCTTCTCTTCTACGTCAAGACGGATGTCAGATAGTGAAGTTGTATATCAAAGCATTGAATGGCCCGCTTTTCAGCGATTGGGGGGTTTAAAGAGTGAAAACAAAAGAAAATCATCTTTGGTATGTGTAAAAATCTTGCAAAACGCGTGGTTTAAAGAGTAAAAACAAAAGAAAATCGTTTTGCACATGTACAGATGGATGTTTGATAGTGAAGTAGAAACATATCTAGGAATCCAGATATAATCATTTGGCTGGTTGGACATTAAGAACGATTTTCCAGTGCTTGGCTACTTGGGGTTTAGTGAGTGTCCACAAAAATTATATCAGAACTTGCAAAAACTGACAGTATCATTCAAATTAGATATTGAATATTGTTGGCTACATGAGTGTCAAGAAAATCGTATTTGGCACATGCACAGATCTTGCAAAAATTAACTGTAGGAAGCAAAATGGAAAGTGATTGGCCAATGGAAACTAGCTTTTTGGCAAAATACACTGCGTCTTTAGGTATGGTTTGTGATAGGTGGCGGTGGCGAAGGCGTGTGGAGACAGGCGGAATGGCACGAACACCGCTCGGAGATTAACAAAGTATTTTTGTCCCAGTCACTTCTGTATAAACCACACTACAGATCTGACAAATTCGTGGTCTCTTTGAACAAACTCACAGGAAATTACACAAGTATTAGTTGTAGCGAAGCTTTGGAAAGTGGGCCTACTGTATGGTATTGTGGTATAATTTTGTTTGTAAACAATAGGGAGTTAAGATGCTTTAAAAGACATGTACACCTAACGGCCTTTAGTCTATCACATCTGGACAAGCCAGTCTATTGTGTTATGTGCCAGACTGCCTGTTAAGTGTACAGTAGGCGCGGACTATATCGTGTTTCGGCCTGACGTGATATTATATAGCAGAAATGTATAGAAAGCTGAATATATTGTATAGTGTAACATTCATGCGTTCATTCTGACAATATGGACTATTAGAGTAACTTTCATTATACATACTGATGTATATAGATGTCGATTCTTACAAGTGTATGCATGAACGCAGTGTGAAGTGGGCTTACTCTGATGACTAGTCTTTCATTAGCCAAGTGGGCACTGTCCTTTAAATTTTTATCTGGTATATAGAGAGAAAAATAACCACTGTCACTATACTTACCAATTATATAACAGAATTCTGATAGTTTCTGCATTGTTTGTGAATACAGAGTTATATCGCTAAATTCTTATGGCCTAATGTTGTTTAAATGTATTAGATAGAATAATTGCAATCCATGGTCCAACTTCCGACGCTCTCCGTCAATTATAGCCAGTTAATTTCTGACCCTAAAATGTTGGAGTTCCTTGAACAATATGCCAAGTATTATTGCAGGTTACCCTTCACAGCTTCTTAGCTGTAACTAGCGAGGTATTTTGTAACTTTGTCGCGTCCGCGTAGCTGTGCTAGTCGTTTCTTTCACGTGCGTACTATACGTGTATGGGGCATAGCGAAGCGATAGCGACCGAGTTACATAATATCGCTAATTGGACACTTATAAAGGGACCATCTAACAAATTGAGTTGCTAAGTTTCTATTCTAATTAAGCCAAGAACCAGTATGAATTATTGCAGTTCCTAGAGTTGTATGGGGGTAACCTGCAAGCGTTTGGCCATAAATAACCTATAGATACTATGTAAGTCCCCTAAAGTTCAAAGTAGTATTAATATGTTCATGTTACAAGCTAAATTGTTCTTTCTAGAATTCTGTGTATTTAATACTTTTGTTCAGTTTAATAGTTTCAATGAAGTGCTTGCATTTATAGGCCATTTATTGACAAATAAATTAACACAAATGTAATTATTTGTGATCAAATGTTGACTCTTGAGCTAAATCTGTAATGTTATGATAATACTATTTATGCTGTTCAGTTGTTGCAATCTCTTTGGTTCATAAATCATTCTTTTGATATAAAAATAAACGCACATATAGTATCTGTAGCAAAAGGACCGCGTCCACTAATCCTCATTGAATATTGAAGGAATCAGTGCATGCAGGTCTTCCTGTATATTAGCATTACGATGAGACTACAACGATATAACTTGCTTGCTAATATGACTTCATTTTTACTTTTTATTGTATTTACTTAACTATTTTTAAGAATTTAGTCCCAATACTGAATTAGCCTTTGCTAATCTGAATACTGTGTATTTTTCTATGCGACAGCTGTGTGTTTTTATATCTCGATTATTTAGAGCTTGTCTTGCTGGACCGATTTTGATAATTCTTTTGTAACTGTTCAAAACTATGCAACTCGAAATGTGTGCGTTAAATGTATGGTGTTGATTGACTTATGGGTTTATGGATATTTACCAACTTGTGGTCAATTTTAATATTCATTTATCTAGCAATCGTTATAATTTAAAAAGTAACAAAGTTTTGAATATTAAAAATGGCTGTTTGTAAATGTAGTTTAGAAATAATTTTGCCCTGTGAATATAGTGTGACAAGGATCTTATAAATTCACCAACAGATTACTATTTTGTGAGTGGTGAAAAGACCTTTAGAATAAAAAGGTACACATATTGACCTAAATTACTCAATTTATTTATGTATTTGTTGCGGATGCCATTCCAAACCTTTGAAAAAGGTGAATAATTCTTGTCAGTAGCTTATGAGTTATGTTTTAATAATAATCTGACAAATTGTTATTATCATTCATTTTCATTGTAAATTGGATTTGGATAATAAAATAAATTCAATAAGTTTTTTTGTTTACTTTTAAGTCCTCAAGTTGCGAATACAGTACAGATTGCCCTTTACGATTTTGCTATTCTAGGTTGCTAGCTGTTGCTAGGTAATTATTTTTACTATACATTCATGTTTACATAGTGGCACTAAGTCAATAACTAATTGATCGGTGGATAGGTATGTACCTACTTTATTATAAGGGTACCTACCACAGAACACATAATAAGTACCCTGACGAGATAAGTACCTACTAGAGGGTACCAGATATAAAAAAAAATACTTAACATAATTAAATAGGTAAGTACGTTTCATTCCGGACCCATGGCACTCCTGAATGATACCCCTGGGGGTGCTATGGGAACTAAGATTTAGACCCGTGACACCCCCAGTCCTCAAATCCATATAACGCTGTGCCAGTACAGTGGTATCACTTAACGTCTAACATGCAAATGTTTTGACTTTTGACATTTTGGATCAAGCAAAAGTGGTTTTTTTAACCTCACGACACAAACACATTCATCCTGTGCCCCAAGGCACAATTCATCTTTACCAGTAAACATTTTGAATTTGGAACAGGTTTGGTAGGTAGATACTAAATACTAAGCAAAGTTGGAAAAGATTCACAAGTGAGAACAAGCCAAACTCGAATAACTACCTACAGTTAGACAAGTTATCAGAACTAGTTTTATTGACTTATTGACTGGCGATAAAGATAAAGGAATACCTACTGTCTGTAGGTAGGTACCTAACTCAGTGCCTCAGCCTGTATTTTATCAGTTCCCGATTAACCATCGCGTCGGGAAACCGAAGCACAGATCTGATCAACGACTAAGCAACAAAACATAAGCAGTACCAGTGTTGTGTAGAAAAATATATAAATTCTAGTTAATATTTTGTAAATAAATATGAAGGCTATGGAAAGGACACAATGCAAAGTAAGTTCATATTTTTATTATAATGACCTTTATTAGTTGTGTTTTTGACTAAAGTATGTTTTTGACAAGTTTATGAACATTTTTTACCTATTTTTTTAGTTAGAGGTAAATAACCAACCTACTAGGAAGGGGAGAAAGTATTTTAGAGTATCTATAGCTAAATCCAAAAATAAAAAAGATATTAAAATAATAGTAAAATAATTCAGAAATCTTAACCCTTTTTATACTTGATTTGATTATAATTAGGAACTAAGTTAGTGTTAAGTACATAAATGTAAGTAGGCATCTATAGGTATTCACAACATATATTTTTTTCTATTTTATAAACACCGAATAACATTTTTACTGTACAACAGTATAGGTATAGATGATAGTAGACAATTTACTTTCAAAGTGATGCATCTATATCTGCTGCTGTCATTGTAGAGATAAAAGTTGTATTGTATGAATACAGCCCAAATCTGAGTCATTTTGTCTATGACATTGCTTTGACCTCTAAAGTCCTTGCACTGGCACACAGTTGTCTGTCAAATAGGTGAAGTACGTCTGGCTGGCCGGTGTTAAAAAGTTTTTACTACGTTTATTCAGGAAATAACAGTTAATTACGGAAAATGGCATCTGTGAGTACACTTTATCTATTTAGCCATGGAATAACCTGTTGATTATAGATTGTTAAAGAAGCACGATTACTTTCATTTTATAAAAAAATCATGGACAAATAAAAGTTGCAGCTGTTTGAAATGAATAATTATTTCATTTAAGTACGAATTATTACAAACTAGATTGTTTTACGCTTTTATAGCTGAAAATAAGACTTCTTATACTAAAAATAACACTGATATTGTTTATAATTTACTGACTCCAGTCGCCGATTTTATGAACACCTGCCTACCTACTATTATTTCGTAAACTTTAAAGCACATTGGAATAATTAACAAATATAATAAGGCTTTTCCATATAGTAAAGGAAAAGAATTTCGTTTTCGTAATTAAGTGAAGTTTTAACAATATAACCTAAAAATATTTGGATGTAGGTACCTATAATGATTTACATTTTAGACTAGACACTAAGACAAATAGGAAGTTTACCATAAAAAGGTAGTTGGTAATTCTATGTAGTGTCTCTGCTACGTCAGCTTCGGTGTTTTGTTGATTGGTTAGTAACCAAAATATTAAATTAGCATTACATTATAATGCTATGATGGCATTTCTTTATAACTAATTCTATTATGAAATTGATGACTCTTGCTAAGTTCATAATTATCTCCATCATTATAAAGTCAATAATACTATGGCAAAGTATATTATTATACCATCAATGTGCAAAGGCAGCACAGGCCCACTTGATAGCTAACTGGCTAGCTTGGAATAATATCCGTTTTTTCACGCACAAGATTTAGTCACGCTCTGCTAAAAATGATTAGGTACTCGTTTCCCTCTTAAAATACAGTTCATTGGTATTCTCCCGCAACAGTAATTTGTATTATATAAAAAAGCAAGCAAAAATAGTGAGGGGGTGATTATAAGGGATGAAAGTTTATATGGGGAACCCAGGTATCAAATGTTAAGCATCACCGGGTGCGGTCAGTACTTGGATGTTTACACTCCATAGATTTTTTATCAAGTTCAAATTCTGAAAATAATATTCAATGCGAACGAAGTCGCGGACAACACCTAGTACTATCTGAAAGAGCTTGTATTATATAAATAGTTTGTTGTAACCGACTTCTTGACACGCAAAGCAGAGTCTAAACCTTCCAATTTTCAAATCTCTAGGACCAGTGTCCTAGAGATTTGAAAATTGGAAAGTGCATAGCAAAGCACGTAGACGTAGGTACACTAAGAAAGGATTATTGGAAATTCTACCCCTAAGTAAGTGGGTGAAAAGGGATAAAAAACGTTTTCGTTACAAAAATCGAATTACTTGAATTTTCGAATTCTTTGAAACTTAACATAAATACTCTTTAATGCATTTAATAAAGTCTATGGTAAAATATTTTCATAACTTTTCCCGAAACGGGATGCAAGGTTCGTTAGAATGCATGGGAACACCTCAAGGGGGGTTCAATACGTGATTGAACTATATATAAACAGACAGCGTGTCTCACTCAAACTTCGCGCAAACGCTTCATAACACTTTCCACTGTTATATTAATTCATCATCTTCCTGGCCTTATCCCACTTACGTGGGGTCGGCACAACAGGTATTTTTCTTCCAATCCACTCTTTTAGCCATTATCTAGGTATTCACTCCTTTCTTACTCATGTCATTTATCACGCAATCCATACATCTTTTCTTTGGTCTCATTGGACTTTTATATCCATCCACATTCATATCTAACGCTCTTTTCGTCACACTCATCCCTCCATCCCTCCTCCCTCATTCATCCCTCCTCATGACATGCCATGCCCACACAATGCTAACCTATTACCCCTCAACTTCTCCGTCACAAGCGCTACTTTTAAGCTTCCTTTAGTACTCATTCCGTATCTTGTCCATTCTCGACACTGCACACATGCATCTGTTACGTTAATTATGAACCTTTAAATGCTGCCATCTCTTTTCCTTGATATAAGAGTGACAGTGACAAAAACCCCATAAATAATGTTTTATATTTAAGGCCATCTTATGACATACGCTTATAAGTCTCACTTTGCTGTGGTTAAGAAAAGTATGGCTAGAGTTAGACTATAAAATCTACATTTGCTTACCCTAATGCTGTTATGTTTTCAATAAACACCTTCTAAGTATAATAAAAAAACCTACGAAAATATAAATGTCTAAATAAACATGTCTAGCCCATGATGACTTTATTTTCTAGAGGAATCTGGGGAAATTGAAAGGCCAATATAATAATGTTGACCAACAAGGATACGGTAATAGTTAGTACGTTCCGCAAAAAATATGGTCTACCACCCTAAGCTTGAGATTCATTTACACGTCATCAACAAGGTTGATTTTTCATGCAATCAAATTTTGACAGTTATTAATGCTCAACTTTATCACTATTTTGGTCCCACTGTATTTTGTCAAAACTAGTAGACCACTTTCTTGATCCACCGGACCTACCTATTTTTATGTTTTACTATTTACTTACCTACATCATACCTTCATACATTGCACGACCATATTCATACATACTAATTTTGTAACGAAATGTTGTCGATCTCTGATTACCTATGTTCAAAGCGGAAGTCAAAAGCGTACTTCCGGATATCCGGTTTTACAGGATACAGCTGATCAAGTGGAAAAACTCTGTCAAACATGTCATACATACATACCCAAAAAATAAAAATAAATCTGTGTCCGACCGAATCATAGACAAAGTAATCGAGGTCAAAATCCGATCCTTTAATTTTCAAGTTTTTCACTATTAATTTCTTTCAATAGTGCGTACCTAAGCAGATATTTGGCCGGTAGAATCATTTGGCAAGTTTTCAATCGTTTAAAATTAGAATTTCGTGACTCTAGTCGCCGTTTTTCAAAAGGGTTGATAAGTTGTTTCATAGCGACAGCTGCAGTTTGCCCAAAACACTGTCAGCGTTGCTGTGGGTTTATAACAATATCGTGGGAATCGTGCGTTCGATTTCGGTGGTTTTACTCACCCTACGGTGGCCGTCGCGACGCGCTACTGCGCGCGCCGGTATCGTTTCTGCGCTGAATACGCACCGTTCACCGCACCCCGCTGCGGACTTCACTTCACCACTCGGAAGGGCAGTTCAAGATCACGAAAGCCGCGCGACCGACCTCGCGGAGAATTCAGTAAAAAATTCATACATTTGAACGCTGTGAAAATGGTGTTCCCGACGATCTACGATGGTAAAACTGAGGTATGACTGTATTATGCTTGTATTTCTATTTTTGACCATACGGCGATTACGTGTGCTAGTTTGTTACGTTTTCCGTGTTACCTTGGCGATGTTCTTTTCACGCCGGTTTTCAGCTGATTGGTTTGCTTTTGTTTCGAGCTAAATTGATTAGGTACCTACTGAAATAATTGATTACAGATTCATTCAGCTAAAACGTAATTAGAACAATAGTTGAAATAGGTAGGTCCTTTAAAAAAATCAAAATTCAGGCATTCATGTACCTAACAGTATATTTTCATATATCAATAGTAGAAGTCAATAATATACATTTTATCAGCTGATAATTTTCCACAATAACTTAATCTAGCAATCTGGTACATAGGTTATATCAGTCATTGGTAATACCAGGTAATACCATCAGTAGGCACATGCTAGCAAAGTAATCAAATAAATCCTCATTTGATGTTTGTCTTTGATCTGTAGCTAAAATTATAACTTCACAGATTAATAACAAGCTGTCATATTAATATAACTATCAGATTAAAAATCTACAAACAGCTACAGCTACAAACCCAGAAAAATCTACACACCCACAGAGTACTTAATAGTACAATTACTTACCTTACAATATGTAGGTATGTTTAATTTTTACATACAACCTACTGAGTATTTTTCTAGAGAAAACAAGTATAAATTATGAAGCCTATAAGAAAATCTACTGATATAAAAAATCTAAAATTTTCTGAGGATTATTGGGACTTTATCATGCTGTAACAGCTGAACGGGCTTAAATTAACTTAGAATAGACATTGCTTAGGATAGGATACCTCTTCATTTATGTAACTACCACAAGAACAAAGCAGTGCGTGTTATAATAGCAGCTAGTAATAAAATAACTGAATGTTTTCCATTAATTGTTGGCTTTGGTACTTGGCTGAGACGCAAGAGGCATGTGTTCTATTGCCGCTGTGGAAGAAATGTTTGCATATTCTGCGAATATTACTTCCGGGTCTGGGTGTTGTGGTACCTTGGTACTTGTAGTTTTTGATACCCACGGCACAGGGAATCGCTAGTGTGGTGTCAGATCTAAGTATGTGACCATTGGATGTTAATTATTTATTTATGAATTGAACTCTGAGCTAAGTACTTTATAATACTGAGTTAGCATCTTCTTGGCATTAGTGCAGGCAATAGGTATGCAGTAGATATTTCCTACATACTGCATTATACTTCCTACATAGATGCCATAGACTGTATATCAGTATTGTTTTCCTGCTGAGTTTCAATTTACGACTGTTTAGCAAATAAGTACCTATCCATCATAATAACAATGGAAAATGCCAGCTGGGTACTTAGGTAGATGCTACATACCTACTTGTTATGTTGTTGGAGAAAGAACCAGTCCATTGAAACAATTCAAATAAATTCTAGTATAAACATTAAAATTAATCTCAAACTCCCAATATCAAGTTATAAGTGGAAAGAATAAGAGTGAAGTTTAAGAATTGAAAGAAGATAAGGATATCTAGGACCAGGTACCATTTCTTTTTCAATTCCTATTCTTATAAGTCATTCGGTGATTTCAAAATATAGGTACTTATTTATTTTTTTATTTGAAGTCACCAAATGACTATCAAGAAAACGAAATTGAAAAAAATAAATCAAAATGGATCATTTTGGAGACTTTTTTTCACTCTGTAATTTTCAAGAATAACAGAGTAACAAATTCTACACTAAATCTGCGATAGAAGACCTCTTAAAGAAGTTACTTCTATCAAGTATGATCACTGATCACTGTGTATGAACAATTTTGTATACAATTTACACCATTCTTATTGTTTTCACCTTGTTGCCTTAATATACTGTGTCATAAAACGTGAGCCACACATTCCATCTAATTCAAGTGTAAACATTCTCCTCCACGGCTCAATCACAAAGGTGTATTAGTTTCAGTTACAGATTTTTTGTATTAACATGAAAACATTGAGCTGCTTAAGAAATAAAACTTTGTATGTGACTTGGGCACTTGGCTCATTCATTATTTTATTTTTTAAGACATTTTTTTCGCAGTTTTTTTTTCAGACCAAATATCAAGACTGGTTGATTGTAAGGCTTCAATCAACCAGTCTTGATATTTGATTCGTTTGTTTACACTTCAAGCACCTTGTCTTTATCTCTGTCGTGAAAACAGAGCTTCACGACAGAGAGATAATGACAAATTGCTGCTGCTGATTGGCGCAAATTGTTGTGTAGGGAATGTATGAGTAATGTAGCTAGATAAACTAGATATAAGAAGGTAAGTAGTTAGGTACTATTATGACTCTTGGTTCTATACTTTTAACAAAAATCTAAGTTCTTAGTCCGGAGGGTGTGGTATCTACATCTATTACTCTAGCCAAATTAGAGTTAAAATAAAGGTAAACAAAAACCTAATAAAAAATTACAATTTTGTGAACAAATCAGCAGGGATCAGCTATCTGTTCATGCATAATAAGATTACGTTTCTATTATTTTGTCAACATTGTAGGTGAGATTTTTGTTTAGGTACCCTTTATTCTACATCGAATTTGGCTGGAGTACCTATCGGCGCCGAGGTTTGAGCCGCTACTCTACTGCGGCGTATTATGCACACGCGAAGCTAAGCACGTTAGCTGCGTGTGTCTATTTATTGGTCGGTGTGTGTACGATTCACACACGTGACTGCGTTGAACTACGTGGCCGATGCATCTGAGTAGGCCACGTTTACGTTGGTGACGTCATCAAGCCAGCGATGAATCGTCGCCACTCCCTGTGGCCAAAGCTGCCAGAAGGCGTGTTGCCTGTTATTGGTTGCCTTCTAGTTTCTCTTCGTAGTACTAGGTCTGCTATTGGTTACTTAAATGTTTGTTTGTCTAGGCTGGGTCAGCAGACAAGCCCGCTGGGCAGATGGCGGCCGCCAATGTGGGCTCGCACTTACAGCACATTTGCAGCCTCGACATCGACTCCAAAGCTTCCTATGTGCGTCTCTCAGGCATCATCTGTACCATTGGTGAGTTTGACTTTTGCCTCTTCAACATCACTTGTCGTCGACCAAAGCAGGTACTGATAGTACTTAAGTACCTATTTGAATTTACTCGTGTCGTTTGAGAATTTGTGAAAAATCGTATTTAAATCCACTAGAATGCAAGTGCTATTTCAAGAACCTACTTATTAACTGAGATTTATATCCCAACAAAGCTTTTCTGATGCAATAAAAGACGAACGCAGCGCTAGCGATTCATAAGAGTGGCTTTTCCAGCTTCGGAGCAAATTTGAAGTTTTAAGATTTTATCAGCCTGTACTCCCCAATATCTTCCTCTCACTCTCGTTCATTTCACAGCAAAAATATAACAATCTTTCACCCCCAGGACCTGTCTCCCGCGATGTAGCGGTTTTGGAAAAGATGATGGAGACCGGCATGAACGTGGCCCGCATGAACTTCTCCCACGGCTCGCACGAGTACCACGCCGAGACCATCGCCAACTGCCGCATCGCCGAGAAGAACTACAGCGCGAAGATCGGCTTCCCCTTCTCATTGGCTATCGCATTGGACACCAAGGGGCCTGAGATCAGGACCGGGCTGTTGGAAGGTGTAAGTTACATGTTGTAGCCCCAGACTAAGCAAAGCCATGGGCATATACATACTTATAATACTACAACACCCAGACCAGGAAAAAATATTTGCAGAACATACAAATATTTCTCCCGTAGCGGGAATCGAACCCACGCCTCTTGCGTCTTAGCCGAGCATTCACCCGCCACCGAGGTCGTCAAAAAAAAAATAAGACTATTATCAATATGCTATCGATTATTTGTACATTCTTCCCCAGGGCGGTTCAGCCGAGGTGGAACTGAAGAAGGGCGGCAACATAAAGCTGACCACCGACCCGTCGTACATGGAGAAGGGGACCGCGTCGGTCGTGTGGCTCGACTATAAGAACATCACCAACGTCGTGAAGCCTGGCAACAGGATCTTTATCGACGACGGTCTTATCTCCGTCATCTGCCAGTCTTCCTCCGCTGGCACACTGGACTGCATTATTGAGAATGGAGGTAAGTTAGTTCTAATTCTAATTGGTGTTAGGGGAACAAAGATCTGCACTGACGTCCCGCAGTGGGGTGTTTGAGGTAAGTTAGCTTTGATATAAGTTTTCTACAGTCTATTGAGAGTTACTTCTCTGCTGGACTGGAAGTAAAGAAAAAGCATAGAATGCGTCCGTCATAGAAAGCTTGTATTATGGACACCAAATGGCTGATAGAATACTTATATGTACGTTTTTTTTGTAAATACATACTTATTACGTAATACTACAACACCCAGACCCTTAAGAAATATTTGCAGAATATACAAACATTTCTCCCGTAGCGGGTATCGAACCCGTACCTCTTGCGTCTCAACCGAGCACTCATCCGCCATGCCACCGAGGTCGTCTGTCAATAATGACATCGCTTTCAAATGTCCCATAGCTTCTGCCATGGATACTTTTGCTTTACATTCTTATTGACTACAAACTGTATCAAAGAAAAACTCAGTGTTACAATTCAACTTAGATCAATACATAGCTTATTCGCAATATTAGTTGGAAGCAAAACAGGACTAATATTGAGAGCTGCCTTGCCGTAATACAGTTTTTAACTAGCACGGGAGGCATGTTCCTCACTTCATAGTGCTGAACAGTCCGAGATATATTATACAATGTTCTAACCAATTATACCCATAGCTTAAGCACTATGTACATGTATCTATAAGTTTTTGTTGAAATAAATTTATTATTATTATTATTATTAAAGTTATTTCGTTGCGGGTGTCCGCCCCTCACTTGGGTGAGGCTTGGCTTGGAGGGGCTTATTATTATTATTATTATTATTATTAATATTGATGTATTTCCAGGCATGCTCGGATCAAGGAAGGGAGTTAATCTCCCCGGCCTGCCAGTGGATCTCCCCGCTGTCTCTGAAAAGGACAAGTCGGACTTGATGTTCGGAGTAGAACAAGGCGTAAGTAACTTGTGTCTCTTGCTCTTGCATGCTCCCTCTAGTCTATTTATTTATTCAAAAAAGGGACCGCCAACAGCTTTATGTATTGCAACTCAAAACTAAAAACATAACATTAGGTTTTTTATCTAATACACAAGCCAACTAAAGGCGAACACAGCGCTGACTGAAAGCATCAACATATTGTTAGTTTGAATCTTAAATATGAATAATAAGTCAATGATCAGCTCTCAATTTTTACCCCCTTATTTTTCCCACCTACTTTGATGGCCACCCAATAACGTCATTTGAACATTACAAACTTTTATGGCACGGCCAAAACTTGGATGGGTGACCGCCTGAGAATGCCGCGTGATGTTGACTTTTTTCGCGCCCATATTTTTTTAGGGACAACAAGGAATCTATATCTATATTTGATGTTTTTTACTATCCCCATAAAGATATTTATACTAACAAACAAACAACGTCGCGGCTTGCAGCTAGTGTGATATATATGTAATACTTATCAACTCCTTGATTATATCAATAAAAAAAATCGTTGTTTTCTTATCTCAAGAGATTATTATCGTCTGTCTATCGTATAACTTTTTATCGTAGTGACATACGACACTAAAAAACAAAGTGGTGCAAATATTTATACAGATAACTCTTGGACACGAAAAAAAACTGTCTAACAAAATTATCTTTAGCATTGTTTTAGCTAATGTCACAAACATTATCTCACATAGCCGACTTGGGGTAAGGAGAGATATGTTTTTAGGCGTAGGTTTTATACCCTGCTAGGTACACATCCAGAACAAGTCAGAATAAAAGTAATTGCTATTATTAGCTGCCGCCCGCGGCTTCGCTCGCGTGGTACCCGGATAAAAAATAGCCTAAATGTTAATCCAGCACATGTACTAGGTATGTATATTCCAAGTTTCATTCAAATCCGTTTGGCCGTTTAGGCGTGAAAGAGTAACAAACATCCATACTTACAAACTTTCGCGGTTATAATATTAGTAGGATGTTATAATATAAGTCACAAAAATAAATAAATGTAACATTATGTTGATAGGTGGACATGATATTCGCGTCATTCATCCGCAACGGTGCCGCTCTTAAAGAGATCCGCGACATCCTTGGCGAGAAGGGGAAGAACATCAAGATCATCTCCAAGATCGAGAACCACCAGGGGATGGTCAACCTGGATGAGATCATCGCGGTATGTACCCTGTAGCTCTGCCAAGATTCATAAGTTCTGGTATCAGAAACTACGAGTATCATGGTCCACAAGACCTGGAGGAAATATTTGCAGAACATGCAAACAGTTCACACAGCGCCATCTAAGCTTAGGGACTAAATCATCTAATCAAAGTTCGTACTATCAGAACTAGAAGGCTGATTTAAACTAATCAAAGTTTGTACTATCAGAACTTGCAAGCTGATTTAAACTAATCAAAGTTTGTACTATCAGAACTTGAAGGCTGATTTAAACTAATCAAAGTTTGTACTATCAGAACTAGAAGGCTGATTTAAACTAATCAAAGTTTGTACTATCAGAACTAGAAGGCTGATTTAAACTAATCAAAGTTTGTACTATCAGAACTAGAAGGCTGATTTAAACTAATCAAAGTTTGTACTATCAGAACTTGAAGGCTGATTTAAACTAATCAAAGTTTGTACTATCAGAACTTGAAGGCTGATTTAAACTAATCAAAGTTTGTACTATCAGAACTTGAAGGCTGATTTAAACTAATCAAAGTTTGTACTATCAGAACTTGAAGGCTGATTTAAACTAATCAAAGTTTGTACTATCAGAACTAGAAGGCTGATTTAAACTAATCAAAGTTTGTACTATCAGAACTTGAAAGCTGATTTAAACTAATCAAAGTTTGTAGTATCAGAACTAGAAGGCTGATTTAAACTAATCAAAGTTTGTACTATCAGAACTAACAGGCTGATTTAAACTAATCAAAGTTTGTACTATCAGAACTTGAAAGCTGATTTAAACTAATCAAAGTTTGTAGTATCAGAACTAGAAGGCTGATTTAAACTAATCAAAGTTTGTACTATCAGAACTTGAAGGCTGATTTAAACTAATCAAAGTTTGTACTATCAGAACTAGAAGGCTGATTTAAACTAATCAAAGTTTGTACTATCAGAACTTGAAGGCTGATTTAAACTAATCAAAGTTTGTACTATCAGAACTAGAAGGCTGATTTAAACTAATCAAAGTTTGTACTATCAGAACTAGAAGGCTGATTTAAACTAATCAAAGTTTGTACTATCAGAACTAGAAGGCTGATTTAAACTAATCAAAGTTTGTACTATCAGAACTTGAAGGCTGATTTAAACTAATCAAAGTTTGTACTATCAGAACTAGAAGGCTGATTTAAACTAATCAAAGTTTGTACTATCAGAACTAGAAGGCTGATTTAAACTAATCAAAGTTTGTACTATCAGAACTTGAAGGCTGATTTAAACTAATCAAAGTTTGTACTATCAGAACTAGAAGGCTGATTTAAACTAATCAAAGTTTGTACTATCAGAACTAGAAGGCTGATTTAAACTAATCAAAGTTTGTACTATCAGAACTAGAAGGCTGATTTAAACTAATCAAAGTTTGTACTATCAGAACTTGAAGGCTGATTTAAACTAATCAAAGTTTGTACTATCAGAACTTGAAGGCTGATTTAAACTAATCAAAGTTTGTACTATCAGAACTTGAAGGCTGATTTAAACTAATCAAAGTTTGTACTATCAGAACTTGAAGGCTGATTTAAACTAATCAAAGTTTGTACTATCAGAACATGAAGGTAAGATAGTGATAATGAGAGGAATGGTTCTGGGTGCGATTCTCCCTCTCACGACATTTATGTGATGAACGTCACTTGTTTTTAGTTCATGTTTGTTGATTAGTAAAAAATAAAATAAAAATTCCTTCCCATATCCCTAATGGGGTGGAGCCACAAGTAATCATAAGAAAACTTGCAGCCAATCCAAGAGTCCCAAGATGGATATGGTGAACTATGGTGAGAGGTGATCAGCCCATCGCCCATATAGATTCCATTCAAACACTTCCAATTTTTCCAATAGTGTTAAAAACTTACAAAACTGCATAAATCTAGCGTATGCCAGTTTTAAAACGTTCGGATCAATAGTATAATGGACGGAAGAAGGTAATTTCGCATGCGCTAGCGGTCAACCGCCTACATTGCAAATTGTAGCTTATTTATGTCGCAAGATTCCAACAATATGTAGGCCAAGGAAAGAATACGCAAAATTTACATACCTCTTTAATAAGGGTTCCGTACCCGAAGGGTGCTAACGGGACCCTATTACTAAGCCGCCGCTGACCGTCCGTCCGTCAGCAAGCTGTAATAGGTAGATTTGAAATTTTCACGAAGTGTATATTTCCATTGCCGCTATAACAACTAAGGCCTTTTACCATCTATAGTGATAATTTATACAGCGTCAGGAGGCAACTTTAACTTCACAGACGGGACGCTGTAGTGCCCGGGACGAATTAAGATGGAGTAGGCTTGCCCAGCACCTATTCCATCCTCTCAGCTTAGTCAGCCTTGTGAAAAGTCTACAAATATTTATTTATAGTTCTTAGTTTATAACTAACTAGGTCTAGAAAAACAATACACATAAAAGTACTATAATAAGTTGTTATATGATTATGTATGTACCTGATTTCAGGAATCTGATGGTATCATGGTAGCGCGTGGTGACCTCGGCATTGAAATCCCACCGGAGAAGGTGTTCCTTGCACAGAAGACTATGATCGCTCGATGCAACAGAGTAAGTTATAATGACGATATGATTGTAGGTTCTATGACGACAGGCTTGTGGAAATGCATGGATTTTTAAAAATATCCAGTAAATTCTGGAGATAAAAGACCCTGATCAATTCGACTTTTCGAGTATTACCCTTTTTGAGTTTAAACCGGACACTCAATATTACTGAGATTAATATTATCTATCCTTTGTACGATTAATGCCCAATTATGAAAAATGACAAATAGTCTAAAAATGTCCATTTATAAAAATGTCCAATCATAAAAATGTCCATTCATAAAAATGTCCAATCATAAAAATGTCCATTTATAAAAATGTCCAATCATAAAAATGTCCAATCATAAAAATCTGCCTACAGCTTCGCTCGCGTGGTACCCAGATGAAAGATAGACTTTGTGAAATTCCAGTAGACTGACTATATTCCAGGTTCCGTTCTCTAGTCGGCCGTTACAGCGTAAATGAAACACAAACTTTAGCATTCATAATATTACTTGAACATCACATTATCACGGCTGTATCCCTAATGGGGTGGGCAGAACCACAAGTAATCGTGAGAAAACTTGCAGCCACTCCTGATTTAGTCCCAAAATGGATATGGTGAACCATGGTTACAGGTGATCAGCCCATCTCCCATATAGATGGTCCATCCATTTCGACTTTTACGATATATGGGGAGAGAAGCAGCTGGACGCATTCTATGTTTTTTCTATACTCTCTGTCCAGCAGAGAAGTACTTGAATATCTGCATAGTAAATTACCTAAATTACAGGTTGGCAAGCCGGTTATCTGCGCCACCCAGATGCTGGAGTCCATGGTCAAGAAGCCTCGTCCCACCCGCGCTGAGACTTCAGACGTCGCCAACGCTATTCTGGACGGCGCTGACTGTGTCATGTTATCCGGAGAGACTGCCAAGGGAGACTACCCTCTGGAGTGTGTGCTGACTATGGCCAACATCTGCAAGGAGGCTGAGGCTGCTATCTGGCATAAGCAGCTGTTCAACGACCTTGCTACTGAGGTAACTATTTGATACTTAACTTGGGTTATGTTACCCAGAGAGACTGCCAAGGGAGACTACCCTCTCGAGTGTGTGCTGACTACGGCCAAGGCCCAGGCTGCTATCTGGCATAAGCAGCTGTTCAATGACCTTGCTACTGAGGTAACTATTTAATATACTTGATCTGTGTCATGTTATCCAGAGAAATGGCCATAGGAGACTATTCTCTGAAGTGTGTCCTGACTACGGCCAAGGCCCAGGCTGATATCTGGCATAAGCAGCTGTTCAACGACCTTGCTACAGAGGTACTTACATAATACTGTGTTATTGTGATGATGACTTATGGAACTAAGTCTTGACCTCATAGGAGTTTTCCCTTCGTGATAAAATCTGAAATGAGAAATTTTGGAGAACTAGAGAATGTGACATAACCGGCGCGGTTTGATAATGATGATATCAGATTTGTACCTTTAAAATAATGTTCGAAAAGTGTTTAGAGTAAAACTAAGGTCTATCGTAGAGTTTTCGGGAGCAATTCAACATTGTTTTTTTTTACAGGTCAAAGTAACTGACCCGGCCCACTCAGTCGCCATCGCCGCCGTCGAAGCCGCCACAAAAAGCCTGGCCTCCGCTATTGTTGTCATAACCACCAGCGGCAAATCCGCCCATCTCCTCAGCAAGTACCGACCTCGCTGCCCCATCATCGCGGTCACTCGCCAGCCGCAGACCGCGCGCCAGGCGCATCTCTACCGAGGCGTACTGCCCATTCTGTACTCAGGTATTGTACCAGGATGTACTATAGTGTACCAGGTTGTACTATAGTGTACCAGGTTGTACTATAGTGTACCAGGTTGTACTATATGTACAAAGTTGTACTAAAATGTACAACTTTGTACTATAGCAGCCAAGTCTATCTGCTCAGCAAGTCCCATCATCGCAGTGACGCGCCAGCCACAGACCGCGCTTGAGGCGCATATTTTCTACACCAGGGCGTACCTTTGTATGCCTTCTAAAGCGTACTATTCAACCGCAAGGTTTAATATATTAGCTGCTAGTTGTGGACACACAGCGCCATCTAGCCCCAAACGAATACTACTACTAATACTAATATACAGATAATTACATAATACTACAACATCCAGAACCGGAAGAAAGATTTGCAGAACACACAAACATTTCCCCCGTAGCGGCAATCGAACCCGCGCTACTTGCCGCCTCGCCACCGAGGTCGTCATATCTTATCATAATGTTTGGTTCTGGAACATTAATAGTGTCAGTCATATTAGGTATCAGGGTGTTGGCAAACTATTCCAAAAATAATATACAAAAAATCCTTTATACCAAATCGTTTGTTTAAGTAACTTACTATGGATACACAATAAAATTTAATTCACTAGCCCCACACTAGGGTTCCCTGTGTTGTGGAGCTAGTCTTTTCCTAGGTACAAAAAAATAAATGATAGAGGGTAGATCTTTCACAATGTTATAAAACAACATCCAAACGAACTTGCTGCAAACCTAATGGACAAGTCCACATCCTTCCAGCGATTAAAGAGGAAAACCCCTCTAGACCTTATATAGCCCGCGACGAGAAGGGAGTACGCGACATATGGATATGCTACTGGGCCTATTCCATGCACGCCAATGACGGAGTAAACTTCAAAAATCTAGCTCAATGCCCAGAAAGGTAGATAGCAAGAATAGAGATGGGATAAAAAAAACCTACCTATTGCCTTTCTGCTGCGCATTCGAAGTGTTTGTGTTTGTCTTGGTGTGCGTGAAAGTGTATGATTACAATGTTGCGAAAAAATTGTTTCTGTGTAGGTGCTAAAAAACTCAAACCCATCTCATTTGACCATCCGCAGAGCCGACAGCGAGCGACTGGCTGAAGGACGTGGACAACCGCGTCCAGAACGGGCTGAAGTTCGGCTGCTCCCGCGGCTTCCTCAAGACGGGAGACCACGTCGTCGTCGTCACCGGCTGGAAGCAGGGCTCCGGCTTCACCAACACTCTCCGCATCATGTAAGTATTACTTACCATTTATTTATACATACAGCCTTAAAACTAAGGCCTATTACCATCTATAGTAGATGATTTATACGTCAGGAGGCAACTTTTACCTTCACAAACGAGACGGTGTAGTGCCCGGGACGAATTAAGGTGAATTCCATCCTCCCAGCTTACTCGGCCTTGTCCACAGGAAAGACATGGTCAATACGTGCGGAGCTGACTAAGCCGCGGGTTTCCTCATGATGTTTTCCTTCACCGTTTGAGAGTACTGGTATAGCGCACATAAATTTTACGCACAGAAAAATCCATTGGTACACGACCGGATTTGAACCCACGTCCTTAGGGTCGGAAGGTAGGGTACCAACTAGACCACCGATGCTTGTTACTCTTTCACGCCTAAACGGCTGAACGGATTTGAATGAAACTTGGAATATGCATAGTACATGTGCTGGATTAACATATAGGCTATTTTTTGTCCGGGTACCACGCAAGCGAAGCTGCGGGTGGCAGCTAGTACATACATAAAATCACGCCTGTTTCCCATAGGGGTAGGCAGAGATCACAGATCGCCATTTGCTACAATCCTGACATACTTCAATATGTCATAGCATATAGAACTACTAAATTATTGTATGATGTGAAATATATTGAGAAAGGTACGTATATTAAGATGGTTTGGTCATGTAGAGACTTTTAAACGGTCTATAGAATAGATAGCTCACCTGATCCAAGACTCTGGCCGCATTGCCACGTTGGAAAATGATTTTTTTATCTTGTTAATATTTTTTTTTCTTTACAGCAAAGTGGAGTGAGCACAAGTCGACGCATGAAGTAATATTTAAGTATTAGCGCAAGGGTAACTATGGAACTATGTAGGTGAATTTAGACTCTAGCTCCACTCATTAAGGTTCAAATTGTATCCGATACAATAATAGTTCCATTCGATACCCAGTGATATGTATAAAAGGAGTGTATCTCGATTTTTATAGAATAGGCGTGTATTTATTTATACGGATAATTTATATTTTACCAGCGTATCGTATGTAACTGTTGCGGAATGAGATAATAAATGTTATTAATGTCATTTCTGTATTTATTGAATCCCATTTAGATAAGTAGGCATTTGAGTGTCCAAGTGATCCCCGTGATTTTATGTACTTAATAATTTTTTTTGACTTTGACTTTGATAAGCTGTAACATTGCTAAGGGAATTAATACTAAAGTATAAAAAGGCTGGAATGAGAAAAACCCTGTCAAGTGCGAGTCTAATTCGCACACGAAGGGTTCCATACCATCGTACATGTACTTATTAATATGACTTTTACTCTATGTATCTTGTATGGGTCCCTTTTTATTTTATTTTTATTATTTGTTGTTATTATAGCATCAATAAAATACACACTATGTGAAAATTTCAACTCTGCCTGTTACGGTTCTTGAGATACAGCCCGCTGATAGACGGACGGACAGCAGAAGCCTAGTAATAAGAGTTCTGTTGGCACCCTTCAGGTACGGAACCCTAAAAATATCCAAAAGTATTGTGCGCCTCGGCAAATTTCTAGCTTCTGAAATACGAACTAACGCGATGATGATATTTAATATAGAGATGTTGCAATACTTATTTTCTTAAGGGGTTGGTTCAGTTACTATTAATTGCATATTCAGAGAAATTCGGTTTTCATACAAAGCACGAAGTTTGCCGAGGCGCACAATATTTATGGTAACTACTGTATTATTTTGTGCTAAATATATAACAGCGTCATCTAACGGAGGCTGCGTTAAAAATAAAGCCAGTCGCCTGTTTTATTTTCTCAGCGCGACGCGAGTGAGTCACTATTTGGCAACGATCGGCTAAAGAAATACTTTCGTGATGATAGATGGCGCTGTATTTAAAGATTGCATAAATAAATGCTGTTCACCGACTCTAGATGTCGCTTGTTCAATCGATAAATTGAAAGCGTCCGGCATTTTCATAGGTTGTTTTCAATGCTTGACTTTTCATCCGGCGGTTTACCATTCAACGAATGATGTGAAAAAACAAACAGCTATCGAGAATAGTAGTGTCTAAGGGTAGTGTCACGGGAAAGAACATTTTCAGATACCTACCTGCCATTTTCATATTGGCAGAGCAGTTGTGTTACGGGGGAAGAGCGAAAAATAACTAGAATCGGAAGTGGGATATCAAAAATTACCTAACTATCACAGAATGCTGATGCGAGTTCATTGCAACTTGTAATGCAATGTGCATGACACATCGAAGGGTTCAAAACAAAAGTACCCGCGGTGTCAACGAGGTGTCCTGTCATCGCGGGGTGACTACGCCGTATCACCCCCTGGCGGACTGGCAGCGGCACCCCAGTTCCCTCGTTCAGTCGCCGCTAACAGCCGTGTGTTCCCGACTGACTAAAAATAACCGCGCAGCAGTCAGTACCGCCGTAACTCCCGCGCGCGTCGCCCGTAGCGCCCGCGCCCGCTTCAGCCATGGCGGAGACAATCGAGGAATCGTACGAGACCGCGGTCACCCGCAAGGTGGTCCGCACCAGCCTCAAGATAGAGGAGGTGAGGAGACACGATTTTATGTAACGCCCGCGCGACACAAATATAGCCGAGCGCACACACACCTGCTCACATAACAGATATACCTACCGCTTGACAGTGAACGAACGTAAACACGGCGCGCACCCGACGCAACGCGACGTCCGCCGCGCGCCATCGACTCGCATTAGTTTTCACTCTTTCTCTGCACGTCCGATGATAGAAGCGCGGATGTACAGAAGTATTCCCGGGAAATGGTCTACTCCGCTTGCCCTCGCGAAGGCCGCTTAACCTGAGGAAGTGAGCGCGTGACGCGTCGCTCAAAATGTTTGCGGCGATCGGAGATTTAAATATAACAGTCGGTTGAATGAAAATTTCCGAGCCCACCTTGACTTGTGCATCGACCTGTCTCGAAGGAGCACTCCACGTGCGACCTTGCAACGCATACACAAACACAGGACACATACACAACACAATGAAATCACATAAAGTGAACAACACACAATCACACACTTTCTTTCATTACATCATTCCTCTCGTTCTTAGGAAATATAACGGGCGTTTTTATTGTTCAGTGTGCTCTGACTTAACCTATTATTACAAGAAAGCCGCATAGTTGACGTTTCGCGTCATTTGTTTCCAACGCGGTTGAGTCTTCGTCAAACAGTTAATAAATAATTTGTTTTGGCATTGTACGGTAAAGAAAGAAGTAGAAACTCGTGATGTTCACATTCCATTCGTGAATTAACAATGAAAGTCTGACTTCTGTCGCGGCTACTGCTCGTTTCCAAAGCGCAAAATCCAATGGAAAAACGCGCCGTGGCATATTTTCGTCTTGGCTCCCATCCTAGTTTATCTGCTACATTACGATGTTTATTCACAATACGAATGCGAGCATTAATGTGTGCGTTTGAGCCACTTGTCGGTCTTACAGCTGCTTTGGAGCAAAGTCAACTACCTGCATCAATGCGTGATTCTGAAAGCACATAAAACATCGCCGTTCAGCATCGGAGCGGCAGGAAACGTCCCGTTTCGGAACAAACTGGCTTCAATATTGTCGTCTGTTTATTCGACATCTCTGTCCTTGCGTGCTTCACTCGACCCAAAATATTTGTATGAATGTTTTTGGCAAATGGTTTTGTTTTTTTGTGAGAAGCGATTATGTTAGCGCATTAAAGGGCGCTTTATGTGCGAAATGACGGGTAAGGACAGATGTAAGAGTATTTTGAGCCATTCAGGAAATTAATCCAACATTAAAACTGAACAGTTTCCGTTAAAATATCACTATTTATTGTGATCTATCTAACCATTGTCGTACCCCATGATAATACCTCTTTCTTTAAACCTAAAAGTTATGTTACTCTACAATTGAAGCTCTTGAACTGTAGGTAGGTACTATCCATCGGTAGGTACCCAATAACATCATCAAATATCTATCTGGCGCCAGACATTGGCATCAGAGAATCCTACTTCATCCCGGCTAACCCCAATAGTTTTACACGATAACGGTTTCACAACATAAATTAAGTTCTGCAAACGCAGTTCAAATGTGCGAATTAAAGTTTAATTAGCTCGGTATGATTTAATCGAGGATTCAGAGAAGTGGTGGGCGTGAAAACACAGTAATTAGGACCGTTGGACGTTAGTGTTTTGATCATACACGCCTACACCGTTCATAAGCTTTACAACACTGAATTAGGACGGAACCTATGTATAGAAAGAAAGAGTACGGTTGAGGAAAAAACGTTGTTATGATTGTGTGTTGTTTTTCTTTACGAAAAATGTACGTTCACTATACCAGTACTCTCAAACGGTTAGGAAAACATCATGAGGAAACCGGCATGTCGTAGAACCGTAGAAAGTTCGAAAATATGTGTCATGTGCACAAAAGGAGACTTTGAGGCTTACTTTAAATCCTTTTACCAAACCGATTCGAAAGAACTAGTGACACGACTTACTTTGTATTGAGCTAAATGAAAACCATGAGTGGAGTTATTCCTGTCTGTGAACACAAGCCTAACCCCTATCCTTTGATTCATTTGAATATTCTGTCTGTGAAAAGCCTAAGCTATACTTTGATTCATTTAAATATTAAACTCTTACGTTACCTACTAACTGATTGAATGATACCTAATAATCAACGCTCAGCCTGAACCATAAGTCCTAGTAGCTCGATACTTGAAAGGTATACCTCTTATGATATAGGGGTGTAGAAAAGGAATTCCCAAAATTCAACTCGTAGAGGACGAAGCAGGAAGATAATGTTTGTGTAAACAAAATTGCGAGGCGTTCCACTAGTAAATTTATAAAAATAATGTTAATTCGTGTAATTTGTCGAAAGATCGATATAAAAACTATTTATGGGAGACCGAAAAAGGTACCAAAGTGCAGACATAATTGAATAACATTAAATGCATTTTGATCAACGATAAGATACCTACACAAAGTCTTGTGGGAAATAAGCCGACTCATGAAAAGGATTAACAAAGGTTGGCAGTGGCACTGCATTAAACAAGGAAACCAAGAGCTTAGAAGCTGAATCATGGATGCGCTGGAACTCCTTTTTCATTAGGGATTGACAAAGTCCCAGAGGACAAAGACTTACGCCGATGATTCATCGAAGCATGAAGAGATCTGATTCGCTGCAAAGTGAAATGCAGATGCTGCATAAAGACAACGAAACAATGGAAGTCGCCTTCTGAGAAAGCCGAAAAACAAATGCAAATGTCTATAGCATTGTTGCTAGATCGTCGCCATTCTACGAGGTAGGCAGGTGCTTCCCTCTGTTGGTAAACACCTGTGGGTAAACGTAAATTATAATAAACAAACAGATTTGGCATCAGACTTTACTAAACGGAAATATTTTCATCAAAGCAAACCTGGCAATGGAGGTGCGCAGTAGGTAGGTACATTGACAAGTCTTTGTTTCAACTCGTTTTAGAAACAAAAATCCAGTTTATATATGATGGACGGACTTACATCAAATGCAGGTAGATCTGTACCGATACATGCAAGGTGAATACGTATACAAAACAAAAGTTCTTTGTACTCCGCCAAGCAAGTTTCCAAACGCAATACCGCCGAATAAGGGCATCCCGGCGTGCAGCTATTCTGCGAATCAGAACGCTCAAATCTTTACAGTTGAACAACTGTTCGGGAACATTGCCAAATGTGCGATTTTGCTAATTGACGAGCAAGGAGCACTGGCTTTTGATCCAGCCAGCCAATCCTGAGCGATAAAGCAACCGGCAAACGTGCTTGACATTGGTACGCTCTGAAAAATCTAATGAGAGGGTTGTTGAACGCAAATTGGCGTGGCGTTCTTTTTAATTTTAGCACGGGTGGCACAACATCGCAGGCGCATTCAATCCGTCACGCTGTCGTGCTGCGTTCGACAGCCGATGGGTCAACATAGCTCGCGGAAGCTGCGTCGCGAGCGAAAATGGAACACAGCGGATATAATTAAAACTGCACAGACAAGACAAACTTGTGAGGGGGTTGAGGAACGGGGGATTGCGAATTCAGTTAACAGTAATCGGCCACTGACCGGTGGGTATGTAATTGGGCAGAAATGTTTTCAACAACTTTGGCTAATGGCGCGAGGGATTTTTTTGGAGCGGGCGACTCAAAGTAATTATTTCCGACGTAGATTTGGTACGCTTTATTTATAAACCTACAAAGAAAACAAGGAATGATGTCGAAAGGATGTCGGCCTGAGAAAAACTAATAAATTCGTAGTCTGAAACAACATCAACGATTGAGGTTTGCCGTGCAGACAAATGCGTGACGAAGTACCTAGTCCCGATGTTTTTATCTCCGTAGAGACCACCGCTCTGAAATAAATCTAAAAAACTTCTTATATCACAAGACAACACATCTTTCAACTCTTTATAACTTATCTGTCATTGCTAGAGTGACTTCACTATGTTAAGGCTTAATATTTTACGTGATTTTAACAACTAGGTACCCACTTAAAGTGAAAATGACCTATATTCCGAATGAATAACCGCTCATCAGCAAACCAATTCGCTAAAATGTTAATAGGTTCTTTGCCTCCAATAAAGATTATTCAATGTCACACAATAACTGACGAAGACGGGCGCATATCTATTTCTAAATACAATTTGTGTTAGAAAACAAAACCATTTCACGAATGTCTCTGACAACAAACGAACAAATTCAAATTTCGAAACTCAATTTAAAAGGAAAAAAGTTCGAAACTTGAAATTTCGATAATTTTTGTCACAAAGCGGCTCTTTCGGTTCAGATTGAGGCTAAGAGCCCATTTATTATAAAAAAAAACTTTCGTATTTATTTTGAGTTATTACATTGTATTACACTTTCATATCGTCAAATATTTTACTGCGATGCCCTTGTCCTACATCGACGGCCATTTATTTAATGCATTCGTAATAAATTCATAACTAAGAAATGGCCGCTTTGATTTCAATGACAGGCTGTCAGTACCTATACCTTCTTGACTGACATCTATGTAGTAAATCGAAGTCTTCTCCGATTTAAAGTGATGTAAAACCCTTGAATATTTGACAAACATAATTAGTTTCTCTAATGGCTCAAGACGCCCAAAATCTGTACATAAAATAGTACAGTCACAATCTGTTATTAGTACATACCTACTCAAGGTTCGCCATAAAGGCGGATTAAAAGTGTTTTCTAAATCGTGTTGCAAAATCTTCGTCAAACGTAATTTTCAGAACACACATTTTCGGACCTGCTATAATTTACCAGCTATTATTTATATTGCTTTAAATGCGTACCAGTGTATACTTTTAAGTTAGTCTATAGGTAATGATAGACGGATTTATTGATAAACACAAACCTATATCTATAACGCGCATCTCTAGTTGACAGTGACAATAGCAGGAAGATACAAACTCGATGATACTCTATGGTGGACTACAAAAATGGAGCAAATCGTTCTTTCGTAAAATGTGTAATGAAATGTTTTCCAATGAAAGACCTTGTTTGAATAACAGTCTAAACCTTTGATTATTTAAAAAAGTCTAACAATAACGAGGTATAGAATTCAACCAAAAGGTACCTTCATAGCTCTACACACAAACAAAGTAGGTACACGTTTACCAGATGTAGAAAATAACGGGTAAAGTCCGAACGTGAACGTTGAGTAGGTCGAACGCGTCAATCTACGTAAATCGAACACGACCGATTTTCTCAAGGTCCCAGACATGTGGTTTGTATGTCGGAATATTTTTACTGTAAGATTGCGTGCAATCTTTATGGATATTCAAGTGATTTTTGTGATTATTCTATTCATTCTCATGCCTGCCGACAACGTAGATAGAATGAAGTACCTAGGAGATTCAAGATTTTTCCATTCAAAACGAATAACATCGTTATGGAAAAGAAATATTGTTTGTGTTATAGGCGTATTAAAAGGTATTACCCACGCCTTTCTGTCAGCTCCGCGCGTATTGACCAAATCTTTCCTGTGGATAAGACCGACTAAGTTGTGAGGATGAGGTATTGATGCTGGGGCATGCCTCGCCTACTCCATTTCAATTCGTCCCGGGCACTACAGCGTCCCGTTAGTGAATGCAAAAGTTAGCAGTTCTGTGGTCTATGTGATAAATAAGTAATTACACAAGAAGGTGGGTACATTGAGCTTGGCGTAGAGGGTCTACGCCGTAGGTTTTTTTTAATTAATCATTTTAATAATTTCTAATGTAGCATTCGCATTAAAAGACTTAAATACTTATTTGCTAAAATGTTGTCCGTTAAAATATTATCTTATTCTGTTACTGGAATATCATCTGGCACAAATAATTTAATTCATTGGAAAATTGAATATTTCAGTTTCGCTTCGCAATTCTCAGAAGAGATAGTTGTTCAACTGAGCTTTCTTAGTGCTCGAGAGTATTCAGCACTATTTTAGTTACTTGGTGAATATTTCAATTAGTTTTTAGTAAATAACACAACATAAGATAGATATTTTTCTGAAAAATATAAAAATAAAAATCGATTTAAAAAACCGGGAAATTTGTTTGTGATTTGCGCTTTTTTGACAATATCCTATTTTTATACTGTCATCAAAGTTTTTTTAATTCTGTAAATATCCAAAGTCCATTTCCTGGCCCTACATCAACGACCATTCAAAATTCCCGGCGCTCTGGCCCAAGGCAACGCGCGCAAAAACACTAGATAGGTACTCAACTCATGCAACGAAAATATTCATGTAAAAAACTCATGTGTTGAAAACCACGAAAAGCATAATTCTCAACTATTGGACGTTGCTCCACTTTTAAATATTATTTTATGCTATTTGTACTAAAAGCTGGTCTATTTGTGTAGAATGTAGATTATTAACAGTGTTTGTATTTAGAGACAACTTCGATCGCAGTAAAGGAAGTTGAGTCTAGGGGCCAACGAACCTCGATCTGTGTGGATCTAGAGCTTCTTTGGAAAGCTCTGTATTTCAGTATCTTTCAAGGTTATTGATCTATGGATTTTTTAATGAAAGCTTCCGGCCGGTTTCACATATTTTTTACTGGCATTTGGTTTTTCTTACCATAGTACATACTCTACCTATGTGTAATTCCGTATACTATTCTAATTACGTTTAAATTATCTACATTAAATGTACACTAAACTAACGATTCTGTTTATCCACATTTGCCCGATGAGTATTGACGAGCGCTCTACCGGTTTCTACCTACACTTCTGACGTGATAAAAACCGATATACAGTGATGACGTTTGCTAAGGCCATAGACAAGATACAAAACACAGACATAGACAATGCGTTTACCTCGACATTGGACGCTCGGGAACGCGCTATTTTCGACCGCGCGAGAGAGCTCGTTTGTCATCTGTGCTTTGATAAGTAAGTATGTAATTTACATTGCTCCTAAACTTATAAAATATAAATAGTTATAAATTTATTACAATGATTTTTGTTCTAAAGTATTCTTGGTATTTAAACAAGTCTAGACTTAGTAATAATGGTACCTAGTTAAGTTCAATAGCTTTTATTTTTATTCTGGGAAACCCCGTTACCCTGAAGGACACTCATTTATTTATTTAACAGCATGCCACAAAAGCTTTGACAAGATCTGTCAGGAGTTCTCAGAAATTCATGATAGGCAGATTACTTACAACTTAATTTGTGTATTTTATTCGATTAAAAGTAAGTATATTTAAATGGATATGTATGTGTTATAGAAGAGTGTAGTCGGCCACACCTAACTAAGCTAACTAAAATTCCTAACTGCAATGCAATATTTCGGCCTCACGCATGCGCGGATGTTTAGAAACCCTCGATCCATAAACAGTCTGGTATTTTTACCATTTGGGCATGTAGCACATGTGTTGCATTCAACTGCAATTCACATAGAAGTACCTGCTAATCGATATTTATTTTGTAGATATCATAGGTACCAAACTTAGGCATTAACTACCTAATCAATTGTATATAGGTACCTACTCTATTAATTAGGATATATGGGTTAATAGTGTTCCTATACCAATTGTAAAGTAATTTTATTACACTCAAAAATAAAATAAAAATTTCTCCAGCCAGCGTTGCTCTACGTCTGAAACAATAGGTGACGAATAAAGGCGCGATGACAGAAACAAAATGGCCGACACGAAACTGCTTCAGTATGTTAGCAGTTTTACGCGCGACCTAAATGCAAAAACTGATTTGTTACTGGATTGATGACTCAGGCGGGCTCAGGTCGTTGGACTTTAGGACCGTTTAGGAGAAAGCTGTAAATGTCTGGACATCGTAAATGGCAGGCACGTAAACAGGAATATATTTTGGGAGAACCAAAGATCTTACTTATTTAGACGTTTTTTTTTAAATAAAACATCGAATGTCCTTGGGCAGTTTGTGAATTCTTACTTTTTGTAGGATCAAAAAAATAATGTTTAGAAAAAGCTTTTTCTATGCATCATCTACAAATTACGACGCATGCGAAATTATGTTTTTTTCATATATTAAAAATTGTGTACCAACAAAAAAAACATCTTTGCAATTCAAAGAGATGTTGACGTTTTTACAGTTTTGCTGGAAAAGTAGCAATCCATCAGGAATAAAATTTATATGGACGGGACCACCTCGGGACTACTAAGTAACATTAAGTAGTATTTATAGATACACTCGATTTATTTTACTATAGGTATATAACTATTTAATGTACATAGTAAGCGACAAATGGTAAAAAATGGCACATATTACGATAACTTTTCCAACTAAAAGTAAACAAAATCTCCTTTTAAAGTCAAAAGAGGTTAACTGTTTTTCTGGGTGTTGTGATAGATATAGGTACCTACGTTTTACAAATGTAGGTAAATTTTATTCAACCATGGCACTTTAGTAAGCACTTGACAGGTAACTGCGAGCTTTTGGCCTTTCAAATAACTGGGCGTTTATTATAAATACGGTCCGTAACGTTTGAACAGAGATCACTACTGGTCTAGCTAGTGTTAGCGGCCCTGCTTGTCGATCCTATGGTCGTGGGTTCAAATCCAGTCGTGCACAAACGCTTTTTTCTTTTCGAAAAAATTATGTGCGCTATACAATTAGGTATACTCTCAAACGGTGAAGGGAAACATCGTGAGGAAACCGGCATGTCGTAGAACCTACATAGTTCTAAAACACGTGTCAAGTGGACGAAAGGAGCTTTTGGCACTATAAATCCTTTCACCACACTGGTTCTAAAGAACTAGTGACACGACTAGTAGTAGGTAGTAGTAGTATTAATAGTAAAGCCTTAGACGAATAATAAGGCTGGAGAGTTGTTTTATTTTTTTGAGGTATCTACTACCCAAGGTTTTCAGGTTTTAGGTTTCTAATGTCAAAACAGAAATTCTTATAATTTTTCAAGTTCATCTCTCCGTCCATCCTGATTCAGGGACAGTTTTACTCGCAGGCAAGCATGAATGAATGATGAGGCCTGCGAGTGAATGATTTTTGTATTTTTTTTTGCCTAGTCCATCATGCGGACTAGTGTAATAAATACTACATGGATAGACCTTTCAAAAAAATTTTTTTTTATATATAAAGAGGTTTTAATCAACACTTTTAAGTTAGGCGTGTATAGAGAGGCTGACGAAATCGAAATGAGGCCTATACCCAGGCTGGAATTATGATGATGATGATGTGGTACAAATATGAAACTTTGAAATGAATAATGTACTAAGGAATTTAAAATACTCAAATTATGAAACACGTGTCTGACGCCGATAATATCTCTGTACTGGAAAATAGAGTCGTAAAAGTTCAATCACTAATATTAGATATTTTACTCACCACACACTAATGTTTATTTTAGGCGGAACCACATTTCTTAATTACTTACGACATAAGGTAATTAATTATATTGACGACAGTACACACTCGGCTTTAACGACTCGTAGACGTGATGATTACACTTATACATACAAACATACATAATATCACGCTTGTATTCCTAATGGAGAGCCACAAGTACCTAATCATAAGAAAACTTGCAGCCACTCCCGATTCATGGTGAACCATGGTGACAGGTAATCAGCCCATCGCCCATATAGATGGTCCGTCATTTTGGAGAGGATACTATTATCCCTTAGTCGATTTTTACGACATCCTCGGGGAGAGAAGCAACTGGACGCATTGTTTTTTTTTCTTAACTCCATGTCCAAAGAGATGTTGACGTTTTTACTCAACTGCAAAAATGTGGAACTCTCTGTCGGGGTCTGTATTTCCTGAAAAGTATAATATGGGTGTCTTTAAATCGAGAGTCAATAGGTTTCTTCTAGGTAAGCGTGCTCCATCTTAGACCACACTATTACTTAACATCAGGTAGAGTGTGGTCAAACGCAAACCTATTTCGGTTAAAAAAAAAAAAAAAATGTCCAGTAGAGACGTTTAAGTAATTAATTACATTGACGACAGGGTATAACCGCGCGAAGATTACGATGATTACGCTTTTACCGTAGATAATATCTCAACATAGAATAAACGGGCTGTAAAGACTGTAAACCAGATCTTATCAACACGCTAGTCTGAGAAAAACACGCTTTGGAAACGGCACAAGACACGTTTGATATTGCACCGCGTCAGAATTTTGGATGAACCAGTTTTGAGTTAAACTGTTATAATGGTCACACGCACGTTAACGGCTTATGTCAAGCTTCTACTTACGGATGACGGATCGTTTATTACTATAGCAACGTTGTTTTTTGATGAAAAAGGTTTTTTTTGTGTAAGTTTTATTTGCAATCAGTTTTTTTAACTATGAGCAAATGTTTTCTTAGTTTGGTGTCGGATAGAGCACTCTCCTGCTTTCTCCATGGTTAGCACTCTTCATTTACAGCCATCTTTGAATTGCATGACATCTTTTCACTTGAGTCTCCTTGTATATGAACTACGAAAAATGTATGGCGCTTTTCGATAACAACTTTGCTATGGGAATGAACGATCCGTCGTCCGTTAGTTGAATATTGGAATCAGGCATAAGTAACTGTGTATAAGTAGAGCATAGACTATAGACCTACAAAACAACAGATCATCATCATCACCTTCTTGGCCTTATCCCACTCTATGTGGGGTCGGCACAGCATGATCTGTAAGAGTTTTGGCTAAGGTGTTTTATGACCGGCTGCCTGCCTGACGTGAACCCTACAAAACAACAGATAGTGGAACAAAAATTCCCAAGCAAAGTGGGACTTTGATCTTCTAGTTAGACAATCTTTCACTCAATCTATATCGTGTGTAAAACAGACTTCCAAAAAGTATATCTACAGAAATATGAAATAGTTTTTTGTCTGACAACAGCGAAGTTGAAATTCGGGGCCATACTCAGAAGGTTTTTTAGGGCATACTTTAGTTATTTTAATTACCTAGTAGCTATTTTCTAGAAAAATAAACTTAGTTATTGAAAAAATATGCGAAGTTAATTTCAATATAGTTGCAGATCTATTTATAAAACCAGACACAGCACAGCAGACGATATTATTTCGGCTCTATCAATTGCATAATGTGGCAACAAGGGGCCAATTAATGATTAGCCAGATGACAGTCGCCCACTCGGGAATTAACGTCTGTCTGTCACACAAATCACATAAAGCTAAAACTAGCGAATGGAGAACAAAATAAAAAAATGATTTTAACTAAAACAATTTAGAAATTTTATTACCTACTTTTGACATATAATGATAGCAATAACTGCTGTTTTAAGCACGAAATTATTGAACGGGCTTTTCAGTAGTAAGTAAGAGCACTTGTGGTCTAGCTGACCCGTCTTCCGATCCTGTCGTGAGTGCACCGGTGATCGTGCACCAACGGGTATAATCTGTTCGAATTTATATGCGCAAGACCAGTACTCTCAAACGGTGAAGAAATCGAGAGGAAACCGGCTTGTTGTAGAATTTAAAGTTCGAAAACGAAGGGAGCCTTAGGACGTTCTTTCACCACACTGGTTCGAAAGAACAAACAGACATACGTACTATGAAGGTAAAAGTCTTAAAATATATGGCCCACACAGCATTTGTAATGGCAGTTAGAGACATGCCAGGTCTTCCGTGGTCGTACTAACACAAAGTACAATCTCTTTCGGACAGCATGCGTTGATTTACATTCGTCCGCACGGATAGGTAATCAAACAGCAAAAATACGGATCCGATAGATGTCACACGACAAGAGTGAAACTAAGGCTTTTTACCATCTATTACAATAGACGATTTATACGATTTATGCGTCAGGAGGCATCTTTTACCTTTACAAACGGGACGCTGGCTGTAGTGCTCGGGACGAATTAAAAGGAGTAGGCTTGCCCAGCACCCATTCCATCCTCTTAGCTTAGTCGGCCTTGTCCACAGGAAAGACATGCTTAATACGTGCGGAGCTGACTAAGCCGCGGGTTTAATCACGATGATGTTTTCCTTCACCGTTTGAGAGTACTGGTATAGCGCACATAAATTTACACAGAAAAAGCTATTGGTACACGACCGGGTTTGAACCCACGTTAGGGTCGGAACCAACTAGACCACAGGAGTGAAACAACTAGATTAAATAGTATCTAGTTAAAACAAAATTTTAACTAAACACCTTGACAGCACACGATGCAGTTTCTACATCAGTAATACTAGTGTAACGTCTATTTATAAGTGGACGTTCATCTTGTACCAGAGTAAGTATAATTTAAACCGATGAAACTGATTTATGTACAGAACAATGTTCGTATTATTCATGATTGTGCTTTTGACCTCTGTCTTCTAATACAGTTTAGAAGTGACTCAGGAATTATGAAGACTTAGTCATGCTATGTTATATTTGAAACTGTTGTTAATTAGTTTGGTAGGTATAGTTCTCGCCGGGTAAGATGAACTCACGGGATGAAGTTTAAACGTGAATATGTTTGCTTACTAAAAAAAAGTGCTTAAGTAAGTGCCTATAAAATAAGTAATTTTAAGATTCTTGCGAAACTTGGTGTACTAGGTAAAAATAGAGCTAAATAGGTACAAATCGCGTTACTAGTTCTTTCGAACCAGTGTGGTGAAAGGATTTAAAGTACGCCTCAATGCACTCGACAAATACTTCCTCACGATATTTTTCTTCACCGTTTGAGAGTACTGGTAAAGCGCACATAATTTTTTGTAACAGAAAAATTCATTGGTACACGATCGGATTTGAACCCACGATGGACCACGATGGACCACGATGGACCCAGCCTATGGACACATTTTCTGGTCAACAAACAATTTTGCCAAATGTAGCGTTATTAGAGAAGCATCATTTTGACTACCTACGCCTTACCTTGGGCTGAGTTCCTCATTATAAACTTTGGCATTCTCATTGCCACTTTTATTTAACAGAGGTAATATTTTACAAGTCATTTTTACTAGGCGCCTACAGTTTTTTAGTTCCTATCCACTTGTCTGTGAACAGAACAGTACAATGAGATTAAATAGTTCTCATTCACTTACTAGATGGCGGCATGTGATCTATAGGAGTACCCAAACATCCGAACAATTGATCCCAAAAAATCCATAGATCAACTATTTAGATTATCAATAAAATCAAGTTCATTCATTATTACTGTTCTATATTTTGATTGTATACATTTTACTGCTTCTATTTATTTTTATCATACTAAGTTAACCTCAACTTGGGTTTGAGAGAAATAAATAAATTAATGATTATTGTTCATCAATTATAATTTAAATTATTGAATCATCAATTTTCTGCCTTTAGGTATTTGTTTCGGTTTCGGTGACCCTACCGCGGTCTAAAAATCCTTACCGAAAAAAGTTATTGTTTCTTTAACCTCGTATCTTTAAGCTCTACAAATTTTGCGCTAGCAATCCACCCGTTGACCTCAAAACAATTTTAATTATAAAATAAGCAGGTACCTAATTGATTGACGCTCTAATAATTTCTTTGATGCTATCCGATCTGACGATGCCGAACAAAAGTGAAAACGGGGAATAGAAAAACTTGTACGTGACGAGTGAATCTTTCGACTATTTCTGGTGAAGTGACTATTTTGTCACTTCACTTTCTATTCATTTATTTATTGATAGGAATTGTTTTCTTACTTATATATTTTTTTATAACTCAACATTATTTTCAAGGTCAAATAATGTTGTGAACCCAACGTCTGAATGAAAAAGATCATCGGAAAAGTGTTTTATAAATGAAACGAGGTTTTTTTTTGTATGGCTAGTTTTGTGTACTGTATGCACCTTCATATTAGTTAATTAATTAATGCAAAGTCAACTTGATAAATGCCTTTTAGTCTAGTTTTGGCATGTAGATTTATCTTAATGGCCGTACATGTCTATCAGATTGTCACCTGTCAGGTTTCTGTCACTTTGTGATTTATTCCAAATTCCAAACTTTAATCATTGCGAAGATAGAGCCCTTGAGGGTTATTATAACCTGGTAAGGTTTATGAATTAAGAAGAATGAATTATGAATGGATATTAAGATTAAAAATTCATAAGAATAATAAAATTACTAATAATATTTACGAGTTTTTTTTACTGGTAATTTCTTTAGTACCTATGGTAGGTACCTACTTATTAATAAAAAACACAGGGGGCTAGAAAAACTGTAAACAAGCTTAAAAGCTCAGACAAAATATAAATATTGCGAGGCGTAGTCGTACAAGAGTATGGTAACGAGAACAAGCGTTAGAAATAATAGACGGTTGCACGCGAAACAGTTAGTTACAATTTTAGTTCCGCTGGCAAACTGTATTTCGGATATATTTTGAAATATTGCAATTACTCTTCGACATTCAGCTTGATAGTTCTTAAATACCTAGGTATGATTGACAGACTGTTTGGTTTGAACAACCATGAACTTCAAATCGTTAGTTCGTTCATAAAAACACTTAGGCATAACACGTACAAGATATCTAGTTGTAAATCATTAAATACGTAACATAGAAGATGGAAAGGTAATAGGATAGTTTGGTAGGAGCATGTCACGATGAAGAATGAAAGATATGTAGGTGGCGAGAAAATTGATGAATATAATTGTGGATGGATTTAGAGGTAAGTAAGCCAAAGAATAGATGAACTGTGTGAAGGAAAGAGTTGAAGGCTGACTGAAGGGAATGGAAGAAAATATGATAATAGAATAAGAGCAAAAAGATGATCATGAATACAGAACTGAGAATTTCGTTACAGTAAGTACCTTAGGTTTGTTTTATTTTTTTCAAAGCGTTTAGCAACATTTTCGAACGTTTCGACGGAAACGCCGGGTTCATAATCCATTGAATAGATGTCGCTACATGCATTAACCTACATCGACCGCATAAACAAATGAGCCGCGTTCGTCTGCGCCTGCGCAGCTGTCCGAATATAATTTACCGGTCACTGCGCATTAGTAGAGTCATTATTGGACAAAACTTTTTAATTATTGTACCAACCACGTGTATTTATTATTGTTTATTTTCGTACCTACTGAATATATACTTTATTATTGGCTAGTAATAGGTAAAAAACTATAATTACTGGAGTAAGTAGCTATCGTATGTTTAATGTACTGTAGGTATTTAGGTACTATATTTTTAAGCGAATAAAAGGGTTATGTCCTTTTAAAGATCAAAGCTTATTCCAATGACTTATTTTTCTTTAATTACCTATGTGGGAGTTTATGTACGGTCGGTAATCAATCTTTTAATTTTCCGTAATTTGGTCTTACATTAAAATCCTTTCGGGCCAAACAACATTCTCAACGTCATGGTCTTAAAAATGTACCTAAATACCTACTGTTTTCCGCAACGGCCATCAGTTAGTAGGCAATCACGACTCGTTTGCCAGAATGTATAATTAATACCTACTTATTTCTTTGTCTTAATACTCTGTTTTGGTCGTAAAAAGCAAAATTTTGTAGGTGAGTACTTATTTTATGTCTTTTTTGTTTTGCTAACAAAAAGCCGACAACAAAACCCTTTTAAAACGTCACAACTATACGTCATTAGGTTAAAGACCAATATTATGTCCAAGAACAAATATCTGCGATTCACTGTACGATGAATAATTTCTTGCGAATGCGACCACCGCTAGCCAACTGCCTATTTCGTAGTCCTAGTCACATCCTCAACTCCAAATAGGAACAAGTTACCAACGCACTCAGAGATGGGCGCTTACCCGGTAAAAACCCGACCTTTGGGTTTTTACCCATTTATACCCATTTTTACCTACCCATTTCAAATTAATACCGGGTAAAAATTCAATGCATCTTTTTTTGAGGTACAACTAATTATATAATATGCTTTTACTTGTTAGTTTTTATTCCTAATTAGCTATAACTAGCTGTGCCCCGCGGTTTCACCCGCGTTTTTCTCGTTTCCGTGGAAATACCGAGATAAAATATAGCCTCCCTACCAACTCTTAACATCTTACACACGTGATAACTTTTAAACGAAATATCCGATTGAGATGAAACAAAAAGTATTTTACTTCTACATAAATACTCTTGATAGCATAATGCTTAATTTCGATAAAGATTAATATTACGATACATATTTAACGTAGTTTTTTTTTCTTCAGACGATTTAATAATTATTTTGAACACAAAATCGGTTATTGTGATTAAACGATGATAGCTAGATATATGTTCTCGCGGACTTTTTTGTAGGTCTTAATGGGGTCTACAAACCCGTAGTACATCATTTTGTTCTATTGTCAATAGTTTTTGCAGCGCACGCAAAAATAGGTTTTCGATTTTACACCTTGTGTTACAAAATAGCAATTTTATTACGGATTTAGGCCCGGAAAAGTCTGTTGTGGGCAGACTCTTAGACTCACCCAACATATCGAGGACGGCTTTGAGACGAACAATATAACAGGCATGGTTTTTGTTGACCTAACTGCTGCTTATGATACCATAAACATCCGAAAACTCCCAGGAAAAGTTAAAGATTTGACCAACGATCTTGGGTTTGTTCAAATACTTGGTGAACTGCTTCGTAACCGCCGCTTTCAAGTTCACCTTCTTACGGAAAAAAGTAGATGGCGCAGCGTCAAAAACGGACTTCCCCAAGGGAGTGTCCTTGCACCAACCCTTGTATACGAACGATCAACCTAGCAGCCCAAATACAACCCGTTTCTTATACGCGGACGACCTAGCTTTGACCACCCAGACAGACCTTTGAAGAGGCGGAAGAGAACCTGATCGTCGCCCTTGAAGAACTAGGAGCCTACTACGATGCAAATGGTCTAAAACCCAATCCATCAAAAACTCAAGCCTGCGCTTTCCACTTACGCAACCACCAGGCTGATCGGTTTCTTAACATCACGTGGCAAGGAGTTACCATCCAATGTGAGCGCTATCCAAAGTATCTTGGCGTAACACTGGACAGATCATTGTGTTACAAACCACACTGTCAAAAGACAAAGATGAAAGTCGGCTCTCGCAACAGTCTACTACGGCGTCTAACATCTACCAAGTGGGGAGCAGCGCCAGACGTTTTACGTTCTACTGGTATGCCGCTGTGCTTCTCCGCCGGTGCCCAGTGTGGCACAGGTCTGCACATGCCAAACTCGTTGAAGTAGCGCTCAACGAAACGTGTCGCATAATTACTGGGTGTCTCAAGCCAACTCCTCTCAACATGCTATATCCTTTAGCAGGTATCACACCACCGTGCGTGCGACGGGATGTAGCTAGTTCAATGGAGAAATCCAAGCAAGAGAGTGATAACCGACATCCTTTGTATGGTTACGAAATACCTGAAGCTCGCCTCAAAAGCCGCAAAAGCTTTCAGCGTTTCACACAGGCTTCAAATGACCATCCGGCTTCCGCAAAGTATAAGCTTTGGAAGGAGAAAAAACCCCCACCTCCTAATTTTATCACCCCGCAGGAAAAATTACCACCAAGACACGCTCTGCCATGGCCAGTCTGGAAGTCGTTAAATCGGCTCCGCGCACCCAAGTTGGTCGTTGCAGATTCAACATGTGCGAATGGCGATTTAGGGAGCCTAGTTTGGCACAATGCGACTGCGGTGCTCCGGCGCAAACCATGCCGCACCTGCTGGTGTGCCCCCTGTGTCCAACCACCTGCACTAGGGATGACCTCAACGCCGCTACAGATAGCGCGATTGAGGTGGCCACCTTTTACTCTAAAAACATTTAACGAAGCATCGACACGAGAAGAAGAAGAAGTCATCTGGTTCCCATATTACAAGTTATTCTTAGTTTGGGGCTAGATGATGCTGTGTTAGAATGTCCGCCACTATTTATTTATTATTTTATTTGTTTATTTAGTATTAAGTAAAATAAACCCGAATAAAACATTTTATACTGGGTACAAATACGGGAGCGGTTGGGGGGTCCATCGCATGGCTTTGCCGCCATTTTGTTTTGTCTTTAAATTGTGAATTTCTGTATAAACAAAACAAAAGGTGACTGAAAAATCGTTTTCGTTACAGTACGGTTACGGACCGGTAGGTGAATCTAGGCAATCGGTTAAAAACAATTGTAAAATACAGGTCGAATTTTTACCCGGCATTAATAAAAAATACCCGGTATAAATGGGTATTTTTTAATTTTTACCTATTTTACCCTTTCCTTCCTATTTTACCCTCCCGAATTTTTACCCACCCGCCCATCTCTAAACGCACTTACTATGGTTCTATTAATATACTGAGGTTTTGTAGTGAAAGAAAAATGTATCTTAAAAAAAAATGTAGTAACTATAGGTACCTAGACCTACAGTTCTCATTTTGATATAGACTTTTTTTATTAGTTTTTTCGTCTAGGAAAGTTTGTATTTGATTCAGAATAAATTTGTCGAACTTGAACTTATGTCAGTCCTCAGTTGGTATGACACACCAGAGTCAGGTTTCGAATAAGAATTCTATCAATATCCCTATATCTATTTTATGCTACAAAGACAAATTATAATAACATTAAAAACTTTAAGGTAATCAGTATAATAATAGTAAGAAATAAAAATGAGCTCAGTTTTTTATCTGAGTTCGCCTACAGATAGAAAACAGAAAAAATATAAAAAAATTAATTTTTCCCTATATCCCAAAAAAATAATTATATTTTAATCCCTAAGATGTTTAACGCGTATTTGTAATATTGTTACGGGAGTGGGTGCGGGATTGGAAGGAAACGACTGATCTTCTGAGATGTCGTTTGTTGGACTCTTCAAAACACCGCACACTGACGTGAGAGTATACAGGGTGTTCGTCGGACGTTGACGGCTCGGACGTCACTCTATATAAACAAAACTACGTGTTAAAATATTCATAAATAATACTTGTAGAAAGGTACTAGCTACCTACCAAACATTGTCATAATTCTGGCGTTGTTTTGCCAATTAAAATTTAATATTTACGATTCAAAGGTAGGTACAGATGGTGTTTAGCCAACTCCTAATATAAGGTTCGACCTAGAGAAAGCTTTAGGAAGTCTAGCAATTTAACTAACTAGCATTATCGTAAACATACCTAGGTTTTCCCGCTACCTATTATAAATCCGAAAGTTTGTGAGGCGTGATATGATATGTATGTATGTATGTGATGTTTCTGCCTCAATCACGGCGTAACTCCAATACTTCGTATACCTAACACAGCCTACTTTTTATTCGGGTACAGCGCAAGCAAAGGGCGGCATTTTTTAAGCGTAACATTTCGGAGAATTTCGATAGTGTAGCTTAGGTACAGAGACAAAAAGTGTAGCCACAGGGAAGTAGAAACTGGAACATATCGCCTTTTTATTAGCTATCTAAGTAATTATTCTACGTTTCCTAAATAAATGCACTTCCACTGAATTCTGGAATATAGTATAAAAGAATCGTAAATCAGAGCTTAATCTGAATTGATGGCGCTGGCCGCAAATCAGCTGTTATAACTGTTTCCTACACTAGGGTTGTGCCATGTAAAATCGAAAAAGTAAGAAAAAAAATAGAGCATGTTTGTTTATGGTATATTTTAGAGTTGTGAAGGTAGGTACCCAATTATTTGTTTTCTTTGATAGCGTTGTGCCATGAGAAATCAGAAAAGTCGGAAAACTATATTTTGCGACCTCAAAAAACGCGATTGCCAGATTTGAGCATTTCCAAAAATTGGTACATATCCAAAGTACCTTTCATTTAGTAAATTTAGGTATGTGGGCTATCTGCCATTTTTTCCCATTTATGTAACTGAACCAATAAACCAATGATAAATACCATAACCAAATCGATATTTTATCAAATACGGGAGCCAACACCACAGCCCTATGATTTAACACAGATGAATAAGTTTAATATCTCGGTGAATTTTACTAAGAGTTTGTTTACTAATTAAAATGTTTTTATGTAGATTTATTGCGACGTAAATGGCTACCATTAGGTAATTATTTGGATTAAATGGCAATTTTAAAGCCAATTATTTTTGCCAAAAGGGTGATTGAACAACATTTTTATAAAAAACACTAGTTTTCGCTCGCGACTTCGCTCGCGTGGTATCCGGACAAAAAGTATCCTATATGTTATTCCAGCACAAATACCTAATACTATTTAAACCTATTCCAAGATTCATTCAAATCAGTTCAGCCGTTACGACGTGATTGAGACACAAACATATATCCTCACAAACTTTCTCATTTATAATATTAGTAGGTTATTATTCCCACTGTCGCTTTCCTAAAACGTCCGTTTCGATTGACTTTCCCGCTATACCATTACGCTGCTGCCTCGTATTACTTTTATTAATAAAAAAAAGTTAAATGTAATTTATCTAAACCTAAAAAAGTTTTGTTTTCGTTTTTATTTACTGTCAGCCAGTAAGCCATGAGTACATATTATGTTGTGTGTGTGATGTAAAAAATAGTTGTAACTTTTTGTGTTTTAGGTCTATAATCCCTCTCTAACACACACACACACACATACACACACGCACAGCTATTGGTAATAGTCTATTGCAGTTATACACAAATACTATAATCTAACCATATCCATGACAAGCAATCACGTCATACCCATCATAAAATGTAATGACAAAATTGCGGAAGAGAGAATTTTATAGGAAGACCTAGGGAAGTTCGTACACGAGTGGATAGGTCAGGAGCCCGATCTGTCAAATATCCTTGACACTGACATTGACATAACATGCAAACTTTTGTACGTTTGCAATGAAAACTCTTTTCTAATTTTACTATCCTACCATTTGCAGGTAAGTCACCTTGAAGTGTGTGATGGGGAGCCAAACAGGAAGATGTGGGGACCGGACGCAAACAATGCCACGTGAGTATTTCCTGTGGGGGATTACAAGGCAACTAATTAGTGCAAATTAAGAGAGTAAGGGTGTACGCTCATTATACTGTTCCATGATCGGAACGGTACCGTACCGACACGAAAAACAAAGCAAAATTTGTCAAGCAGTATCTTGACTGATAATTTCTTAACGTTTTGTGCCGCGACGGTGGTGGAATGGGCTTGTGTGCTCAGACCCTTAGGAAAAGTTTCTTTGTTGAAGGATGAGTTGACACTTTCTGATACCATAAACAAAATGTGTTACGATTTTATGACGAGCGAAAATTATCAACCAATTTTAGAACAAAAGAGTTCAACGCGTTTTAATCATCGCACCCACTGCAAAGTACCAACTTAATTAGTTCTTTACCTACCTACCTAATTTATACCTACGCTTCGCCAACTTAAATACTAAGATGATCCTTTATTTGTTAGAGAGCACAGCTTTCTAAAATCCCTTTACAAATTAAACGATCACAAAAACCAGTGAAAATTATGACCATTCCAATTTAAATTTTATTTCCTAGACAATAAAGTCGTAAATCCGAATGTCAAACTTTGGAAGGAAAGTTTGTAAACTAGTGATGTTTCCGTTCGATACAAGACTATCGATAAACTATTAAAATAGCAACTCGCACAGTAATCCCTCGTAGCGTACGGATTTAACGCGGCTGTTTGGAGAACCGCGTAGGTATTTATATTAAGTGGAGGAGCTGTCAGCGCCTACGCTGACGCCGCATCTGGACGGCTGCATACAACATCTTCCAGCGAGATTAATATTAATTTATATGTAACCTTATTATTAAAATACATTGTATTACTTGGATTACCAAGACACTAGGCTGTTCTGGAACACATCATCATCATCTTCCTGCCCTTATCCCCCTCAATGCGGGTTTGGCACAGCATGATCCTTGGATCATGTTGTAAGAGTTTTAGCTGAGGTGTTTTATGACCGGCCGCCTGCCTGTCATAGAAGGTTGTTCTGGAATACGTTTTAAAAAAATAAATAAATAACATCCAACAGTCACATACATAGTTATGACCCCATACTAGGATTCCCTGTGTCGTGGGTATCAGAAACTACGAGTACTATGGTACCACAACACCCAGACCAGGAAGAAATATTTGCAGAACATGCAAACATTTCTTCCGCAGCGGGAATCGAACCCGCGCCTCTTGCGTCTCTGCCGAGCAATCGCCCGCCACGCCACCGTGGTCGTCATTATGCATTGACCGTAGTACATTATGCAGCTGTGTTTGAAACGAATTGTTTTTATCATAGAGTTATTTACAGTTTTTGTCTATCCTTCGATTCTAATGTGTGTCGAATCTGGTCATATGTGATTTTTTCTGTTGTATGTGCGCCATATCTATGGTGGAGGAATACATCCTGAGGAAACCGATATGTCGTAGGATCCCAAAAGTTGGGACACATCAAGTGCACGAAAATAGCCTCTTCATTAAGATGCACAATAAGATTTTCACAATGATGAATCAGAATAGTAGGAGTACCTAATAATTGAATTAGATTTAGATATCAATAAAAGTCTGATGATTTGCCAAAAAATCTTATAATAGTAAGTTATCATAATAAGAGCTCCTTCAGTAGAACAAATAAATTCAACGTAATTTACAGTTAGATCAATTTCGTTCAGCTTCCTCTCAATTAGTAAATAAGTAATTATAGGATTTAACATAACTTTTCAAATGTGACAGTAAGGAGCTATCTACGCCACATTTAATTCGCTATGGCACTCAAAACCCAACAATGTAAAATGAATTTATTTCGCGGCATAAATAATAAACGCGGAAAACAGGAATGATTCCCGGATTAGTTCATGCATAAGGTCGCAGCGACACTTTAACTCTTTCGGCTAGATCGTCCAACTAATAATATTCCCCCACGTGAAATGTTTTGGCTGCTGCTTTTTGTTCGCCGCGGTTATTTCAGTTTTCCAGTAGGATTTTATACAACACCAGCACTGGCCGTCTGCGCGGTGCAGCGGCAGAAAGTGCTCCTGTCGTAATTTATCGCGTGCCTAGTGGTGTTCTCTAGTGCTACCTTGACTCCTGGATGCAATGGATGCACCGCACAACGACAATAAATGATAAAACGAATTCGAAATATTAAGCTCTATACCAAAAAGCTCAGTTTAAACAAACGCGTTTGGATGTGGTGCTCTAGAAGTGCAGTGAATGTGTGTCGGAAGAAGTTTGGAATTCAGTGCAGTGGGTGATAAAAGTATCAGGAACCATGACGGAATTCTTCGGATCATGGAATGGTCAGTCCGACAAGGACGGGGACACAGTGGAGACCATGGAGTCCGTGGAAACCATCACCACAACCACCACAAGAACGCGTTTGCCATCAGTAAGTGTCTCTGTGTATGACTCACGCCTTCCTCTCTAAGCGTCCTTGGTCATGACTCGCACCTCAAGCGTATTTTTGTTTTAGATAAATATTTTAAATAAAACGGATGAGTTAAGAATTCGTTCATATGTGAAATGTTTTCATCCCAGCTGCATTCGATCCCAACTAAGATACTGGCTTTGAAATGAAAGAGAAAGTAAATAGCGACACATTTATTTTTATTGCGTCCGCCTGTATCATTGTTGGAAGTGTTTATTTTGGACAAGTCCAGCGCGGCCGTAGCACAGGTGTCACGGGCGCTGTCAATGCTGGCTCCCCGAGATACAAACCAGCGCCTGGTCCAAGGTGAAGGCGAACTCTATCAGCCCACTCCCAGCCGTCACCTGTCACATCTCTTTATAAATCAACTGAAGCATTAAGTCACATTCTCTAAAAATACATAATTTTTTAGTAAGAAATGCAAAATACAACACACTTTACGATTTAATTTCTTGGAATCTATTACATCTAGGTAGGACGTACCTACTTACCTACATATAATAATATACACTTTCATGGCACACAGTACCCGTTAGCTCTCTGAACTGAAACTGTTAAGCGTTACATCGATAAGAATCTGAAAACGTCACTATGTTTTTTTTTATATTCTAGCAAACAAAGTTTTTGTATTATAAGTGTTTTAAAAATTTTGGCGTAAGTCTTGGAACGAATTTCTGTTGTCTTTGCTGATATATCCCAGCTTTATGGCTCATATAACATAAGTGTCTCGTGAACAAATAATTACTGCAAAATGACCTTCATATCGTTCAATAATGTTTTAAAATATGTGGCATTATAATAAACAGCAAGTTTTGGGTACCTGTGCCAAAATTGTCTATACGTCAGTGACATCGATAGAGGCTCTTAGAAAGTATCGATACAAGCACAACTCTAACAATGTTGTCATTGAAAGGTAATGTTTTCTCATTACGCTTGCTTTTGTAATGCGATTGTCTTATGTCACGACATCGACAGTTTGATCGTGAAACACGACCAACAATCGTGCGATAGGCACCTAGGTGTAACATGTACCACAAATATTGTACGCCGCGGCAAACTTCGTGCTTTGTATGTATGAATTTGTCCGAATATATAATTAAAATAATAACTGAACTAACTCTAAAAAAAATAAGTACATATCTACTTATTTATTGTAACTTATTCTATATAACATGTGATCATCGTGTTAGTTCGTATATTAGATGCTAGACGAAAATTGCCGAAGCGCACAATACTTGTGGTACTACTGTACCTACTTTGAAGACGCTCACTTTTAGCGTACAAGTCGGCGTCGGATTTACAAATATCCTTTTGTTCTTATACAAAGTAGTAATAAAATTAATAAGCTGATTAAATTCTGCGAAATTCAGTATTGATGTGGAAAGTAGACCTTAGGTAGCTTATATATAGCTCCTTTTATAAAACATGATTGTAAAGGGATCATTTTCCAAAAAAATAGCCGAGCATGGTTTCTTGCCTGTATCTTCCACGCTTGGTCAAGGTGTAAATGCAACGTAGATTTATGACGTGTCCAAAAGATCCCCGTGATTTTAAGGAATATTTTTTTTGACTTTTTGACTTTCATACATAAGTGGATAAGACGCTGACAATTTCTAGACAAGTAGGTACCTACTTCGTAATCTCCTCTGAGCAGTGTCCGCATCCTCTGTCTTTTTACCCGACTACTGCGAAACAGAAATGAGGGTTATTATTTTGACCGGTATTATGTATGCATGTTCCCTCATCATACTAATATTATAAAGGAGGAAAGATTTTTTTGTTTTTTTGTTTGTTTGTAACGAATAGGCTCTGAAACCACTGAACCGATTTCAAAAATTCTTTCACCAATAGAAAGCTACATTATCAGGGACCAGTAAAGGTTATAATATATTTTCAAAAAAATTAGGGATCCGTAAGAAAATTGCAATATTGTAACCCAAAGTAGAAAACCCAAAATAGTTTTTGGCGTGCGCTGCGAAAATACACGCGTACGAAGTCGCGGGCATCTACTAGTATCTTATAAACTTATCATAATTTGACAAATGAAGTATAAGTAATGAAGGTCTTTAGGCGGCCTAAATACACCGTCACAACAGTTGGCCTCTAGCTTTTACGAACTTACTTTTTACTTAATCTAATTTGAATGCGTTTTGTAGATGATCGTGATGTTCTAAAAACAATGTATACTGCAACAGCAAGGCTTGTAAACACCGTATGATTCATTGTATGACTTGCTCTACTTCAGAGTAGTTTCCATAAGACTATGTTCAGGCACAATGAGTCTGCAGAACCAGTGGAAGTATGAACAATAATTTGGGTATGAACATTGAACAAACCCTGATGGAAAATCTGCGCTAGCCTAGCATAGGTATAAAAAGTCTCAAACTATTTATAATTGTATCCTCCTCAACATGACCTCCATCTATATGGGCGATGGGCTGATCACCTGTCACCATAGTTCACCATATCTTGGGACTTTGAATCAGGAGTGGCTGCAAGTTTTCTTATGACTACTTGTGCCTCTGCTCACCCCATCATACGGGCGTGATAATGCATACATGCATACTATGTTGCAGAATTTTTGCATGTTTATTTAAAAATAGAGGTTTTTATTTTTTTTAGGAAATAGGAAAAGTCCAGGTGGAAATTATTACTTTCGTCAGTCAGTTAAAAACTGCCTTATTTAGATAAAATATAAATGAGCTACTTGCCTACTTGTAGGTATTGAAAAGTGTCAGGAAACCCTACTTATAAAGAAGTGAGAGTTGCCAAAAGCCATTTTAGTGCGAGATATCGTAAATAGTTGAAGATTGACGTGAAAATTGTAAACTGTTGTTGCCCTACTTGGCATTGTAATGGAACTTTTTTTACATACATACATATTATCACGCCCGTATCCCTAATAGGGTGGGTAGAGCCACAAGTAAACATAAGAAAACTTGCAGCCCATTCTGATTTAGTCCTCAAATGTATATGATGAACCATGGTGACAGGTGATCAGGCTATCGCCCATAAAGGTGGTCCATCACAATGGAAAGGATAATATATTTTTTGTATTACAATATAATGTTGCAAATATTAACTAGAATGGGTCTTTTTTGTTGGAAGCATTTTTAATTATTTGTATTTTTATCTGTGGAAAATCTTTGCTTGTGTTCGTTCACGTGTGGTTTACTCTATCGACATTAAAAGCGACAACTGTGCATATCCCAAATTTTTGTTTTTATTAAAAAAAAACTAAAACATCCAGAAAACCATCAAAGGCTATTCCTTCTTCAATGCTTCCTTCTATTCTACTACTTCTTCTTAGTCGCTACACTCTTGAAAGAGTGGTCGTGGTCGTCCGCTCAGGAGTACTGCCCTCCTAGTGAAGAACGCAGTAACTATGTCTAACATGTTTTGATTTTGATACGATAGTGAGAACAGAATGTTGTATTTTGGAGACTAGCGCTGTAGGTGAACGATTTTTAAGATTGTTTAGACTTGTTATAACATCCTCTATGGTTAAAATGTAAGGAATACAATACAATGTTGTGAAAACCTAGTAATCAGGCCAAAATGTTATGAAGCAATATTCGAAGAAGTTATAACAGTAATGAGAGCTTGAGTGTTAGAGCGATTGCAAAACGCTATAACGATAAACTACACATTCTTCAAAATCTATTTGAAGATGTGGGAAACGGTTGCCTGTCGAAACTTTGAATCCCGATAACGCCTTTCATTGTTTTTTTTACAAACACGACGAAAAAAAGGGGTGTTATAAGTTTGGAGGGTGTATCTGTTTATCTGTGGCATCGTAACTCCCAAACGCATGGACCGATTTTAATGCGGTTTTTTCTGTTTGAAAGCTAATGTGATCGAGATGGTTCTTAGCTATAGTTTATGAAGATCTGTTGGGGCGTTTGAAGATTATCAGCTCATTTCCTACTTGACAAACAGATATGTTCAACTCTCACAGGTCCGATTAATTTGTATTGTTCGGGGGTCGGGGGTTATTTTATTTATTTTATTTAATAGCTTTTCAAAGGTTGATTTCATTTTTCACATCACAGATTTTTCATTTACAACTTTTTCCTAAATATTAAAATGCACTGTTCTGTTTGTTTTTAATTGGTAGGTACTTACTCGTTTCTGGCAACCTCGTTTAAACTTTTTTAAGAACACTGTTCTCCTTTTGAATTTTATTATGGTTTTATTTGTGACACTGACTAGGTACGCTATTAATGTAAGCTAAAATAAATAATAAACAAATTATGATTAACCTAAAAACACTAACGAGAAGAAGATACAACTAAGTAAAGCTTAGTTTCTATTTAAAATTGAACTGCATTAGTTAACCAGAAATATTCCCATAAAAGTAAATGGCCCCCATAAATAGGCTGACAGCTGCCACTTCATTTATCCTTGTCAAAAGCTCGCTTCTCCTCGTCATACAAACAGAAAGTTTCTTAATATATATAAAACACTATACGTTACTGACTGACTGACTAACAAATTTTATTTTATTTTACATTATTTCGCATAGCTTATATCCTAGAAGCAAGAAACTTTGAGGTTAAATTTCTCTTAGGGCCGATTTCACTGTTCAAACTGAACGGCGTTTAACTCTAATCTGAGTTCAAGAACTTATGATTTGTAAGTATGAAAATTTTTAACAGTGATACCTCTTGAACTTAGTTTAGAAGCTAAACGCCGTTCGGTTTTAACGGTGAAATCAGACCTGATAGTGAAGGAGTGCTCTAAAAAAGGAATTTCCGAAATTCAACTAGAGAACGCAGTGAGAAGATGATGTTTGTAGGAAAGAAAAGCTCAAAGCAGGCAAAGTCGCGGGGCGTCCCCCTAGTCTTGCAATAAAACTGAAAAGCGCCCGCCTCCAGACTCCAGCGGTCATCGACCCCAACTAATATATTTACACCTATTTGTTTGAAAACGCAGTCAGAAAATCAGATGCTTTTAACTTTCAGCGGCCAGTTTGATGGCCTGAGATCATTGCTCTAATAGCAAGAACATCTGAGAACGTGGTCTTGGTCAATGTGACTTTACCTAGATATTATTAAAGATAAATACCACTTATATATGTTTTGGATATGGTAATAATAATTTTGGTACATTTGTTCACTATGATGCTAGGTGCTTATAATATCGTGAGGTGTCATAAAGAATAGCGGTTGTATAATCATCTTGTCGTATACTTTCGTAGTGGTTTAATATATCTGTATAAGTTTTCACCCGTCTTAGAATATTTATTGCTATTTATCTCAAAATATTATGATTTGTTACTTACGAATATCTTTAATAGTCCAATAATTTAAATTAGAGAAATACAGAGTGCGATATTTGGCATCAAATTGTACATTAGTCATACTAATTAGAGCTATTAATTCACATCTAATTATTTAACAACTTATAACCAGCTCCAACTCCATAATAGATGAATATTTCAAAATGTTGAATGAATTTTATTTTGATCAATTCTATTCAATATTGACCAATACTTAGTGACTCCATAGCGTGAACACGTAAGATTATCAATGGCCGTTGTCCACCAAAGCAGGGCGAGTCAATATGGCAAAAATACGGTAGTTGAAGACCACAGCGGACCCATACACGTACCTAGGTAGTAGAAAACATTAATGTGGATGGTGATATAAATCATGTATGTAACTATAGATCTTTATAGTCCGAAAGAAATAAAGATTTTTATTATTTTATATTAATAGCTGGGTACTAACTGATCTAGCGATCTAGTCCCGCGAGGCATCTCGGTGTGAGGCAAATGTACCTCGCTCGAAAACGTGCAAACTTAGACGCCATCGCCGTCCTGATTAAGCGATATTCGTCGAAGCTAAGCTAAGCGAGCATTTGCTTCGCACGGATGCCTCGCGAGGCTGCTCGTTCAGTGAATGCCCAGCTTGTAGAAAACTTCTTCAAAATAGGCCAACATGAAATTCTGAAATCTCATCACAAAAGAATGATGACAAGCGGCAAAAGTGCTAATTGCTGACACAAATGCGAGCCAAAAGTCAATTACACAACCTACTTAGTTCTACATTGTTGATAAATAATATATTTCTGATAAATTTAGACCAGCGATATTATGACATTAGTAAAATGTTTTTGCTTCCATCCAGAAAATCTATATCAATATAGTGCAATGCATCCCAGTTACACAAATTATTAAATAAAACATAATAAATCTAGCATACGTGTCACATTGCTGGGAAGCAAGAAAATGCAAATATAATTCAGATTTTGTTTACCTACCCACATTGCAATAACAAAAATGAAATAAGTACCTTCGTTTAAGGCGGTAGAGTTGAAAACGCTTAGACAGGAGCATTTTTAAATACGACGTTTTTCTATTGAGTTGTGTACGGTCCAAAATAGATTCAACCGCACGGCTTCAGCGAGATACGTACATTTTTGGAAATCAAATAAAACTCTATAAATATAACAACAAGGTTGTATGTATGTAAATAGAAAGTACTGTGCTCTTTCCGGTGACTCACACAAAGGTCAACTTTACGTTTGTTTAGAATTCCTACGCCAATCATATGGCTTTTCATTCAATGGGTAATATTTTTAAAAATAAACTAGATTTAGTTTCTTAAGGTATCCTAGATGGCGCTAGGGTGTATTCCATACACATTGACTGTAACCGAAAATCAATCGTCCAGTCTAACCAATCAGATGATCGTTTGCTCAATGGCTGTAGTGACTTGTGTTCCGGTAAAACGCCATCTAGGAAGCGACCTAGAAACTATTTTTAAGAATATTTCTTATTTCACATTCTAAATGTCATAATCTTCAACCTGACCATCAACTGGACTTATTCCAACCGCTCAAGGTGGAAACAATGGAGCCCTAAATGAACGGAAGACTTTTTAACATTCAACGAAAATAAATTTACGTAAGACTAGGCCTTACGCTTTCCCGAAAGGGAAAATTATAAAAATATAATCAAACAGTCCAAGTAGCTCTTGGTTGGGTTGGTTTGGGGCACTCAAGCGGTAGATGACGTCATTCGTCTGTTCTACTCATTGAGCAGGCATGTCGGTCTGAGTAGGTAGTTATCAGCATTTATCTCAGTTTTAATGTAAAGGGCGTTGTGAGCAAAACAGAAGTATCTACCTCGAGCTCTTATTTTTTAGAGGCTCGAGTTTCTACAGATAAAAGTATAGTACAGTGAAAAGTAACTAGTATATGTTGTTTACATTTTTTTGTCAAGAAACTCTTTTTAGTTTTTTATATGCGAAAACATTTAATTGGTAATTACTTAGTCTTTTTAAGTTGTTTCCTAATCTAGTTTGTAATACTGTTTGTTTTCCGAATAAAATAAAATAAAATATTATTATTACGCCCGTATAATGGGGTGGGCAGAGCTACAAGTAAACATAAGAAATCTTGCAGCCACTTCTGATTGATGGATATGGTGAACCATGGTTACAGGTGATCATCCCATCCATCGCCCATATATCGCTCCAACATGATGGTCCATCATGTTGGAGGTCACTATCCCATATTCGACTTTTACGATATGCTCGGAGAGTGAAGCAGCTGGACGCATAATAATGATAATATTTAAAGTTTCCAAATTAGCTTTCCTTTTAAAATATATATAAAGAGTACAAGCTCAAGATCAGAGTTAATAATAACTCAATATTATATACAGTCTTATGTACTTGTAATAAATCATTTATAAATCATGAAAAGTTATCGAGTTCTGATGCGGACTGCACCTACCTATCTCATAATGGAATGCAGTTTTTTATTAGACATCACGTTACATGAAGACAATTATATTTTAATTTGCATATCTTTATGCATCTTGCATGCCCGTATTGCTTTAGCTTCCGCTGGCCTTTGCCTTTTTTAACTAGTTAGTTACCTATCCATAACATGTATAGGATCAATACCTACATATTACATATACTTATATGAAACAGAAATCTATACACTACTTACTTTCCTCGTAATTTTTATGATACGTAGAAGTTCTTAGGTCACATCTCTATTGTGGTATGGTTTCGTCCCACCCTACCCCCAGGGGTATGGCCAGGGGTATGGTGGGTCCGAACCTGAAGTGACTGATTTATCCTCGTAATTTTTTATTTTACTCTAACTGATTTTAATGCTGTGCGTCGCAAAAGACCGCTGTGAGCTTTACCAGGTTTTGGCGAGCGCAGAGGGCGCTATTCCTTGAAATATAATTTTTTGTGTCACTACAAGAGGGCAACACTTAACATAAATTTATCACGCCCGTATCCCTAATGGGGTGGACAGAACCAGAAGTAATCAAAGGAAACTTGCAGCCACTACTGATCTAAAGTCCTAAGATGGATATGGTGAAACATGGTGATAGGTGATCAGCCCAGCGCCTATATAGGTGGTCCATCTTGTTGTAAAGGATACTTATAATAATAAATGATCCTGTGATCCTTGACACGACACGTGTTGTCAGGAGGTTCCTCACTCTGCAGCCCTAACCACCAGCAACTTGAGTCCTGTCCCGCTGTTGGCGGCATTCTAGTTTTTAAGTATTTTTCTATTATTAATGTTTATTTTTTGTTCTATGAAAAATAAAAAAAATATGTATGCATGTATCAACATGATAATAAAGTTTAATGCAAAAAAACAGGTGTAACGGTACAGATAACTTTAGAATAACCAGAACTAAGATAATATTTCATGTTGAGTTTGTACCTAGGTTAACCTCGGTTCCCCACACTAGGACTAAAAGCCTGTACAGCAGGGTCACAGCGTTATGTTTGTGGTTTGAGAGTTCAAGGCTGATTGTGAATCTTTACAAAACGAGAATCAAACTAAGTAGGTATCCAAATGTATGAGAGCGCAAGTTGCAACTGACGTCACATCACTAATCCCGAGCTAAATCTGCATTACCAACCTACCGTATTCATAAACAAGATCTCAGTTCTGATGCAGTGCTTACGGAAATACGAATTTCAATATAGAATTTGATTATGAAGTAGAAGGAGGTATAGTATATTTCATGCCAAGATAAAACGACGTTTATTTTTTAGGGTTCCGTACCCGAAGGGTGCCAACGGGATCCTATTACTAAGCCTCCGCTGTTCGTCCGTCAGCTGGCTGTACCTCATGAACCGTAATAGGTAGAGAGTTAAATATTCACAGAGTGTATGTCGGTTTATTGCCGCTATAACAACAAATAATAAAATAAAAAAGGGGGTCCATACAAAAAATATTTAAGTACATGTACGACGATGGTACGGAACCCTTCGTGTGCGAATTTGACTCGCACTTGATCGGTTTTTTATCAAGGAAGACATTATTACAAAGATACAGGAAATGCTCGTATGATGGAGACAAAAAATGCATTTGTTTTCCTGAATTTTATTTGTCTAACCTAGCTACGGATTTTCTGGTTAGTGAAGTGTTTGCATATTGTTTCAGATATTTATTTATTATTTTTCGTAAAATAAATATTGACACACGCATCCTTTGTGCGTAATAATGTTCAAACTTTTTCCTGCAGGTTCATCCTACGCGGTGCGACCTACCTATACCTACATAAGTAGGTGCCTTACCTATCTGCACTTTTATCTCCTTTATTATTTCCTCTATCTCTATAATGTTTTCCTAGAATATAAGCATCGTTTTATTGTTTCTCTGTATTCATTGCAAGCTTGCAATTTGCAATCGAATAAACAGTACTTATCCAGAGAAATAAAGCCAATTAATCACAGGTTATGATTAAGCGCTGTGCGCACGAGTGCCAACAGAGGTGATTTAGATGGTGGAAAATGGCTTCCTAGATATTATACCACAGAAGCACGTGAGTTCTAGCTTTACTTTTGTCTTGAAAGGTAATGGAGCTTTTTATTTGAGAAAATAAATTATAATTGGGATGGGTTACCGCAAGTGGCATTACGAGCTGAGTGCTTCGGAGGGCACGTTAAATTGTCTGTCTCGGCTTTTAAGTCTCGTTAAGCCATGACGGAGGCCTTTGGGCGGCCTAAAAACTCCATTACAAGAGCTGGCCACTAGCTCATACGAACTTACTTTTTTATTTAGGACAAGCTGCTGCCCGCGAAGGTAACAGATAGATTAGTTAGTGTCGCAGTTATAATATCAGTATGAATTCGAATAAAACCTTTTAAATAAGCGCTAAGTTTGTAATCCTACTATAACTGCCCGCGGCTTTGCCCTTCAGTCAGCATTAAAAGTAATGTTGATAAAAACAAACCAATTTAAAGTTTGCTTTCACATTGATAATATTAGTAGGATTAGGATGATATTCCAAGCTTCTTTCCAAATCCGTTTAGCCGTTACGCTTTGATTGAGTCACAAACAACGAAATAACCTCGCAATCTTTCAGATTCAAAATATTAGTAGGACGTTCTATTCTTGCTAGTAACTTTCACAGCGTCATAGACCTTAAATCTGGGAAATGAATGATTAGATTCGTTTATTTTTCAGTGTAGGTGTAGCTAACCTTGGCAGAAGTCTACCGAGAGGAATGTCCAGTCTGTTTATCCTATTTAATATGCTTTATAGTGACACATTTGTGCTGTAAATAAACTTTAGGAAGATTTCAGTATGTTTTCATGTTTTGAACGTTTAACATTGTTTATGAAAAACATGATAATATGAATCTACTTTCTTAGTCTCTCATTTGTGTTCCTCGGACAATGTTTGGAAAAATGTTTGGGAAATCTTTTGTATGGAACAGTTAAGTGTTACCAACCTACCAAGTAGTACCAACATAAAATCATCATTAAAATTAATTAAATTTACATCGGGGTTTTACAGGCTAACCCAGTTTCCTTTTGCTTTGCCTACTGATTGAGAAGGGTTAAAACAATAAAAATAATATGTCTTGAAATGTATTTTTATTGAACCTGCCATTGTCTGCAATTTGTCGCAATAAACTAACACTTGGTGCAATTATCTTGTTAGCGACCAGATGTAGGCGAAGTGATATCATTTACTAAGCAGAGCGGCTAAAGAATGATGTGTAATGTACCTACATACTTATTTCTGCTGGGTTATGTCAGATGTGGCATCACCCTGTAGAGAATTAACTAGTGCAAAACTTCTAGGCCTTTTCATCAGCCCATATAATTGCATGATATTTTATTTCGAAAAACCGGTTAAGTGCGAGTCGGCGGACGGACAGCGGAGGCTTAGTAATAGGGTCCCGTTGGCATCCTTCGGGTACGGAACCCTAAAAATAGTGTGTGCACTTAGTACCATGGATAAGTTACTTACTACCTAGGTCTCAAGCACACTTTTTCAGCAAGAATGAAATCAATATTTAATATTCAGCAAACATTAAACTTTTCATTCGATAATGTACCTATACTAAACCACGCTTTTTACCCGCTGTTTATGCCATTTAGGCGTGAAAGTTCAGCTGTTTGTCCCATAACAGCATCAATCGATTACATTACGAGTAGATTGTTAGATCATTGAGCAATTCGATTCGTTTTGTAGGCACGAAATTGATCAATCGATTGTCATGCTGCCAGGAGAATGACGTCAGAGACGTGTTGTTTCCTGAACTAGGGCAAACATATGGGACTTTGATAAATAAATGGGCCGAATAACATTGAGACGTGAACATCTGGATCAATTACTACCAATTTTATGGAGTTGCACTCCGCACATATAGCGCCAGCCTACTCTCTAAAATTATTCCAAGTGCTACAGTCAGCGTCCCGTTTATGTAAAAATGTAAGCCTGTAAAAGTTGCCTCCTGACGCTGTGTAAATTATCTAGAAATGTTAAAGGCCTTAATTTTTGCATATTGTCTCCTATCCTGCGTAATAACATTAGATATTTGTGTTCACACATTTTAAATGTATATGTCAAGCTATTATGTGTATGCAGTTGTCACCTATAATTGAAAGAGCACTAGACTTAAGTCACTTACCCCGGAATACTCAAACGCGACTCAGAGTTGAGCACGTCTCAAGTCACGGTTTTTTGACAGTTTTTGGTGAAAATCTGTCAAAAACTCGTCACTTGAGACGTGCTTGACTCTGAGATGCGTTTGTGTTCGGGGGTTAGTAAATTTGTTTGTGTAACTTTCGTTGGTGATCCTTAATAAATAAAAAAATAATATAAAAAATATCTATAGTTTATTCCACGATGATTCCACACAACCATAGCATATGTAAATGCGTTTCAGTGGCTGCTTCTTGGAAGGTTCAATGACAGTGCCTTTGTTACCTAGGTCTAGCAAGATCCCAGTCAATGACCTTAAAATATGGTAGTCACGAATAAACCACCGGCATTGGCCAAATTAGCTTAAACTATTCTGAATTCCTGTTACTGCTAGCCCATATTGTCCCACTGTTGGGCGAAGGCCTCCCCCATTACCGCAGTCGCGACAATTCATCGTCCTAAATTCCTGTTTTGCTGCATTTTGCACCGCACCAAAATAGTATGCGATGAAAAACCGGTCCGATGCTCAATAACGGGAAATCCGGGCCACTTGAGGCTTCGTGCAAAAAACGCACGCAAAGAAGCTTGACGGTTCGGTCAGCTTTCCATGATCTCTACCTTTTTATACGAATGTTACCACAGATTAAATTAGAAATACTTCTGTATGGTGTTGGCAGGTAGAGGTAGCCCAAAAAAAACGTGAATAGATTGTGGGAATGGGGACATTGTTAAGAAAGGAGTGAGTACAAAGATGACGGCTGATAGAAGGTAATGGAACAAGATAACATGTTGTGTACCCCACATAGAGTGGGATAAGGGGAGGAAGATGATGATGATGACTTCTGTAAGGTATAGACGTGCGGGGCAAACATTTATACCACATAGCCAAAGCCATACTGGTTCTGCATTGCAAGTTGCAACGCCATTGTGAATAAATATCTAAGAAGGTTAGAGATCAATTTTATTTAATATCTGATGCATTTTCAATAGGTGCATAAAAAAACAGCTTTATAATCCCCTACTTTATTTTTCCTCAGTAGGTATCAGCGCTATGGTACTAGTACAATCACAGTTGTATAGGTATGTATATATTGACCTAGGTTAGTAATAAATGTGACGTTCAGTAACAAGAAACGAATAGTTCATTTTAATGGCATTTAGGTACTATTGCATTGTAATTGTGTTAAAAAGCATTGGTTAGAGGCGTGTGTTTATGACACGGTCTGGTAGACTATACATAAAGAAGAATAACAAAGAACTTGCAACTGATTGTAGCGTAAGATCTTAAGGTGCGTTTCATTCGGTAAGACATCGGAACAGAATAGAAAATAACTGTTTGTTAAAATAAAAACAAATAGTTATTTCGTTATATAGCACTTTGGAAGGCGTGTCACGCAGACCTAATATTTGCAATTCTACATACGAAAGCATCATTTAAGAATTTATTCATTGTTTCGCTTTTAGATTACATTTCAATAAATTCTCTTTCGTCTTTGATATGCGTGGTCACGAACCACTTGGTATTTGTAAAAGAAATTGAATAAGAATCATTGTTTCATCCAATCAAGAAATTTTACAAATCTGCGTGAAACTGATGCAGGTTATTGGCATGTGAAAAAAGAGACTGACCAATTAAATACAAGTCAAAAAAAAACACTACCTCGCCTCCCAAAACCGCACACATTTTTGTCAATTTTATTGAACAACTAACTGCCGCCCGCGGCTTCGCTCGCGTGGTAATCGGATAAAAAATAGCCTATATGTTGACCCAGCACATGTAGGTACTATGTATATTCCAAGTTTCATACAAATCCGTTCAGCCGTCTAGGCGTGATTGAGGCACAAACATCGAAACATCCTCACAAACTTTCGCATTTAAAATGTTTAGGTAAGAAGTAAGATTGAAGATTCATTTATCGGTTTAACGGAGGAGCTTGAGAGCTCAGTAGGTAGGTTCCCACGGGATTTCCTCATTACCATAAATTTCATAATTTAAATAACAAATAGAACCGAGATCAGCATTGTGTAAGATCGCAATTGTCATTAAAAATAGCCATTATTCAATAACAAATTAAATAATGGTTTCCAAATCATTTCAACGAAATCTCCCAGCTGACAATGGGCAATGACACCGTTGTGGATCGACGCCAAGCAATGTACGAGTCGTACGTATCAATGTACCTATGTTATTACATGTATGTATGTATGTATGTATGACGGACAATGCGGACCACTGATTTATTAGTAACGGGTGTGGGCATGTGGGACGTTACAGTTGCATGCCCCATGCATAAACAGTTGATATCGGTTCTGTTTCAAAAGACGTAAGACTCAATCCCCATTAGCCATGGTAACTTATGCGTCTAACTAAAGGATATCCTTTTTCTGGACTATGTCTATGAAGTGATTCTCTTCATAGACATACGTACACAAGTTATTCATTTAATCATCAGAAAACTTGCGGCCACTCCTGATTCAAAATCCTAAGTGGATATGGTGAATCATGGTGACAGGTGGAGGAAATATCACATAAAAAATAACTCTAACAACTTGCATGAACTTACCTAACATCTCTGCATAATAATCACGACATCTTTTGTACAATGATCGTTTAATATCATAATAGCTACTTATCGAGGCCTATCAATCAACGGTCAACTTTCGCCTCTGAATGAAACCAGCAAGAAAACCGGACCGACTGGTAATTTTCGATAATAACCGATAACCGGTAAACGGAGATCTACGCCCATACACGCCTTAACTTGCATGACACATGCTTACGTACCTACCTACGGGTAGAAAGTTGATCTTACCACATGTGAATGTTAATCTCTTCATGTGCAACATAACAATGCAATAGGGTAAATCGCTATTGGACGGTGAAAAGTGACAGCTTTTCACAACTTTCGTTCATTGAGAAAGCCGCCATTGTTCGCGTTTCACTTGTGTAAGTACGTTTGTCAAAGATCATAAAATACGCAAACGCACACGTGGAGGAAATGGAGGTAGGATGAAACCTACGGTGATTCAAGTCTAGGTTAAAAGGGTAAAATTAGCCCCAAGTACCTAGGTGGGTGGTAGCCAGTTAACTATAGGTACTTTAGGTACTTCAGCCAAATTGGTGATACAATTTATGTAAACAAATTGCCCTAAAACATGCTTTTTCATTACAGGTTTATGGAACTTTTAAGTAGTACTAGGTACTAATAGTTAAATTAAGGAGTAAAAACTTATGTTGCGAGGTTTATTTATCTAAAAGTAAAGTGATTTTATCGTAAAAACGAAAAATACGCGACGGTTTGTTTACATAATTTCCAGTTTGGCTGAAGTACCTATAAAATGCATCTATAATCATGTAGGTATTGTACACAGGTCAAGCTATCAATGAAATAAAACCAGAGCTAACATCATACCTCGATGGCGTTTTCAATCAGATTTTATTAACCGGGTATTATCAAGCAAAATTCCTCTTACTCCGACGGAGGGTCAAACAACTTTCCAGATTCTAAAAGTCGTACGCTTTCCATTTCCTCCTTAGCTATCTTGGCCTTCAATTCAGCCATATGCTTGTCCCTTATAATCTTCTTTTTGGCTTCTTCTTCCCGCCATGACTCTTCCATAGCATTGTAGAGTTTCTGCTTGCCTTGAGCGTATATAATACCTGCTATCAGTAAAGCAAATCGAGCGCCTCTTATCAGAGGAGAAACTGGCACAGGTGGGCCGTAAGGCAGAGACATCCCTTTACGTTACTGCTTTGCGATTTAGAAAATTATTTTGAATCAGCTACGGATTTAACAATTTGAAGGCAATTAGATTTTTTTCAAAAGCGCGCGTCATTCCACCACAGACAATAAAAAGGGTGCTAAAAAATAAAATACGTCAAATCCGTCTGTTTTTTTCGTTTTTTTAGTTAGTGCAATATTTTCAGCCAGCTGCCATACCTTATTTTTAGTTCGTTCGTAGGTTCATTCACCCGAGAGTTTTCCGGAAAATTGTGCATTAGGAACAGAACAACCCTAATCGCTACAAACGTAGGGTGGTGAGTAGGTTTAATGCAATCTAATATTTTTAAATCTACGTATCTATTAGTAGAGTCACTAGAGTCACGATTGTTTGTTGGAAGATTAGTTGTCGAAAAGACAGCTAAGAATACCTAGGTACGAGTTGTGTCCGTTGCGGCGGACACCAATTATAGCAGACTGGCTACTGGCCAGCTGTTTAATTATTATAGTAGAACAACACTATCGTTCAAATCAATCAATACCTTATCATCTGTTCTTCCTAAACAACTATTGGCGTGATTTATGAGTTCACGTTACGGTATGACTTGGCACCTCTTTGTTGCCTTGTATGAAGTTTTCAGGAAATGAACTCGAAACATTGTGGTTGTTTATGAAGTTACCTATTATTATCTTTTGTAAAAATGGCTCTTAAATATGGTGTTTGTATAGACAATCATAGTTTAAGCATACCTAGGTACTTACTTTTGTATCTATCCATTTTAATACCTATTATAAGAAGCAGCAACCGCTTTTTTCTTCTTATCAAAATAATAGTTACCTGCCAACGTAGGTGTAACTATTGCTTTGCTAGGTGCACTTACCCGTGATGCAGAATTAGGCTCATGATAGGCTTTGTTTGTGTAGGTTCCTACCTTATTTATGACAAAACTATATAGGTATACCTGTAGATAGTACCAACTAAGTTTGCTGTTACCGACCAATCCCTGACCAACTTGACCTTAGCAATTTTAGTAGGATGGTACCTGATTGAATTTAGAGCGAGCGTAATAGGACAATATACATAATAGCCTTTATTGAAAGCTAAAGGTCATAGTTTAGGTGTAGTTCAAGTTTTGATAAATACCTACCTACTGCAGTATCTGCTGCTGGTACTTGGTTCCTAGTTCCTAGTTCCTAATTGTACCTAAGTACCTAATTCTAGATGTAACGCCTTGGTTACGGCTGTAATGTTACTTTTTTGGAAATAAATGACTTGAATGACTAGTAAGTATTTACCTGCGTGCTATTGTGTGTAAGAATATTAGTAACCCATTTAATTAATTATTGCTACTATTCTGATTAAACACACAATATTTTATTGTATTTTCATTATTAATGTGGTGTCATTTCGTCTAGATTTTTGTTTACCTTACCGCATCCACCGGTATTCGGTATGAAACCGGTATTCTAACATAGAAAAGCATCCTTTCCCTAATTATTGTCTATGCCTGCCTCTGTCTATTTACTCGATTCTCGATTATTGTACCTATCGCACGTGCCGATAAACGTTCCGTTTATTGTTCCGAACGCTAAACAAGGACAAACAGTAACTTTGATCAACTTTTTGATGTTATTCACTCTTTCAACTTTAGGCCGTAGTGATTTCTGTCATTCGTTCATTGATTCATTCATTCGAGATTCATTCATTTCATTTATTGAAGAGGGCGCTTGTGTGGGGCCGTGTGCTTGCTTACGAGAGCTAGTGTTTATTTCATTTGTAAATTCCAAGAATCAAGTAAAGCCCCACAATTTGTCATTAAGGTAATTCAATAAAAAAACAAGTCAAACTGAGTTGGGCACGTTGTTCCAAAGATATAAAACCGATCAATTAAAATTGTGGGTGTGGTGAATGCCGAAAGTGTCATCAAATTATCGACAACAAAGTCCTTTTCCTTGCAAATTTTGAATAAATTACACAATTTTGTCTTTATTACTGTGTTAATTAGATCATCGGCTATCGTGTTATCTGAAATGACCTATGAAAACAAGTTACAAAGTGTAAAAGTGGTGTGTTTTGGTTGTAGAAGTCGTCCTCTACAAAGACTACGACGATGACAACCCCGGCTAAGCTGTTTGGACGGGAGCTGTCCTCGTATGACGAGGTGGACGTGGACGAACTCCTCTCCAAACTCACGACGGAGGAGCTGAATATGCTGGCCAAGGAAGTTGATCCTGACGTGAGTACCTTCACTTGTTATTTTCTTATCAGAACAATAAGAGTCTTCACAAGTCTTTTCTAAAGGTAACTATCCGAAATAACAGCATAAAATATTGTATCTTATGCAAATTAAATAAATCTTGGTTTCGATCAACTCAGTCCATAGTGCATGCATACCCAGGCAATTCTTAAGTAACATATAAAAAATAAAAAATTAGGTAACAGCATTATTAAAGCAAAGTAGGAACAATAGTTTTCACGCAGTGTTGAAGTAGGGGACAATCTTACTTGACTACGAAGTGAAAAAAAAAGAATTGCAATTAAAATTATGACCTAATATTTTCCAGCCGACCTAACATCACTATTTAGGTACTTTCAATTTGTTCCCCAAGCTAACAGCTTGCTCTGTGAATAAGCGACGAAGGCCACAGCACAATAACATCCAACTGATAACGGCTCATTCAAACACAAAGGCATTCCCACCATGCTGCCTTGAGTTTTTATCAAAATTGAACACTGCAATTACAGATAATTGTCATTACCGATTTTTAACTTTGTTGTATGTTGTGAAAGTCTCAATGTTCATTCAACTTCACTTCATTGAGGCTGCATGTATGTATTAAAAGGAAAACATTTCATTTGGCAACACAACAATTTATTAATGTTCAATTCATAGGATTCTGTTTTTTTTCCTTTTGGGGTTCTGTACCTGAAGAGGGAAAAAAATCTCTTTAAAATACAATTCTATAGAATATGTATAGAAAAGTATCTTAACATTTTTAAAATAATCATGACACATGTGCCTTATTATCAAAAAACAATGTTTTGTTCCTTTACAAATGATAACTAGCTTGTCTGCAAATGTACCTACAAGGCCTTGGAAAGATTACAAGTAATATTACAAGTGGACACATGGTAAAATACCTAAGTATTTGATGCATTTCAAGTAGGTAGTGTGCTTGACAATATTTGGCTGAAAAAATGGTTGTAGAAACTGATTTGGTTATTTCTCTTATTAAAATTTAGAGAACACTGAAAACTTAGATTGCTGGTTTGCATCCCTAATAAATGTATTGTGGTCAGTGATTGCACTACACCAATACTCATAAATGTTAAAGGTCGAATGAAAAAACATAATTTAGTTTGTTTTATCCACAACCTGCTATTTCACCAAAAAAAACCTTGGTATTCCAAAACTTTTATGCATTATAATTAACCAGTCTCACAATATGCAATTGGCTTCATTACTAAAATTGCCCTCTGCGTAAGTAAATGGAGAGGCTTTTCTACTAAAGTTTCTGTTTAAAAAATAAATAACACCCAACAGTCACATACATAGTTCTGACCTCACTAGGATGTGTCGTGGGTATCATAAATTACGAGTACCATGGTACCACGACACCCAGACCTGTATAGATCATCTCTGAGCTTGGATGTTATTCGTCCTAGTCTCTGAGACATCAAAAGAGATGTTAATGTCCAAGTTCAATGTTTATGTGTACAAACATTGCCTTTTTATAAATAAAGAGACATAGAGACACCTCAATCGTACCTGAGGGTAGTAAAATCATAATGAATGGACATTTTTGGCACTCATCCAACTCATGTGGAATGTACACACTGGGAAAATTAGTAGCAGGTAGCGTTACCTCTGTTTGTTTATTGATCTTGCTTTACATTATGTTCATTGGCAGCTGCAAAATGTTTATGAACTAGTTGGAAGGTAGCATCTATCCGACTTTTCTAAAAACTTGTGATATATAGAAAATATTTATGATTAGGAATAGCCTGAGATGTCTCTTTGCTGGGGAAAAAGCCTCTTTCTCTCCAGCTAAGTACTCTGGTCTTGTGTCATTTTGGCTCACACTTTTTTAAATCACGTCTCGCTATCTCTCTGTCTCAAGGATCCTCTGTGGTGACTTTGGCCTACAGCAATATTAAAATTCAAAATACTTTATTCTTTCAAATCTTTGGGAATCACACATCTAAATCTATGTTGAATTTATTGAATAGCAGGGGGATAATGCACAATACACCCAACTGCGGGACGTCAGTGCAGATCTTTGTTCCCCTAACTTTAATTACAATTAGAATGATTGAATCTACTCCTGTTCGTATTGCGACCAGCTCATCGACCATCTTTTACTTTTAGCCTGAATTGTTCCACCGCTGGGTAAAAGCCTAGTTCTAGCTTCTCCGGTTTTGTTTGCCAGTTTGATCCACGCCCTGTCAAAGGTGTTAAGATCATCTTGCCATCTCTTTTTGCCACGACGCCGCGGCGGCTGCCTACAGCCTCCACTGAGTGGTGACTTTGACACACACCACAGCTCACCTGGCATTATTATTATTATTATTAGGAACCAGTAGTGTCCCACTATTATTAGGAACCAGTAGTGTCCCAACGCAGGGCGAACTCTTCCTTCATTCTCTCCAATCATCCCTGTTTATAAATAATCCCTGAGCCACATTATGGCATGTTACAAAAAAAAAATACTCTGCCTATTAACTAGGATTTAGTAATAAATATTTAAGGAAATCACACAGCACCATCTAGCCCCAAACTAAGCAAAACTTGTATTATGGGAACCAGATTTATTTGTTCATTACAGAAGTATGTAAATCATTAAACAAGTCTAATTGGGAAATGCACATGTCATCAGTACAGCGTAAACTGCCAAGCATTCACAGCCACACATTATCTATCCTCTAATTAGTCTTAATTGCTACAAAAAAATACTATACTAATGATCATTTGTAAAGTTATGTGAAAATATCTTTAGAAATATTTTGTTGAATAACAATACTCTTCTGTAATATCAAAATGTTATGCTCTGCTGGCCTTTGAACCTGTCTTTTATGTACAGTCAGTAACAGAAGTTCATGGATGATGATTTGAAGTCTTGAATGAAAGGAAGTTCTGAAGTTTTAACTGATATTTGAAGATTGGCCTTGATCCATCAATCTTCAAGGTACAATCACCATTTTTCTACGTAATTCTATTAAAAACTGTTGATAATTCAAACTAAAGTAATATAGCATAAAATTAGTTTATTTGCTAGAATATAACTTATAATTAGGCTTTAACTATAGTAAAGTGTAAGTTTTAGTGATATCTGAATGCTTTTGTTGTTGACTGTACTTACATAATTGTACCACAAACAAACCGGCTTCGTTTCCATGTCACCGATAGGTTTCCACATGTATTTGCATTAATTTACAAATAATTTTGTTTTTTATTCATATTCTTGAACCAAATTTAGTTTTATTAGACAATTTTTAATAACTAATATCACAAAATTTAAAGGTACTACTTTTGACTCTATGGTGGGGTACATACATCCAAAATCCCTTAAAACTATAAATTAAAATATTTTATTATTAAATAGTGACCAAAGTTTTATCATTACTTATACAATTCCATATAGAATTTGGAGAGTATATAGCTTAATATTCACTTGTACAAATAATACTTTAAGTACTCAGGTGCTTGTAAACGCATTCTCATTGACTCCTTGATTTTAGCATGAATAAAGTGAATAAATTGAAAGTTGATAATTTTTTATTTTTCAAATATTTTTCAATAGCATTCAATTTCTTCATTACTCACTTATTGCATCAAAACACTATTTTATTAATCTTTGTTATCATTAACATTGATAATGTGGTTATCTGGCGCCCTACATTGTATTATTTCATTTAATTCATTGTTACTGATAGTGATAACACTTTCTGAAGTCGTCAACTTATAGTTATACATAGGCATAGAAGAAATAAGTTGGCAGTTTTTTAGTACTCACGAATTAGACTAGCCTGAGCTACCTTCTGTTCACGGCATTTTAATTTAAATAATTAGGAGAATGACTTGGCCAAATAATATACTTGAAATTTTGGTTTTCATTATGTCTCTACATTACATTGCATATACTACGAGTATGATCGAGTGTATAGTATTTTAAAATAATAAAATGCTAAATCTTGCAAGAACTTAACAACGATTGTTAAATAACTTGTTGGTCCTTAGCTTATACAGGTCAAGTACCTAAGATTTTATTTGTTAAATTGTCATGATTAAAAAAAATTGTTATCTAAAATATATCTAAAAGCCCTATCTAAAATGAAACTAGCATAATGAAAAAAACGGCATCGCATCGGTTCAGTAGTTATTGAGTTTCAGAGCTGCAAAAACTACTACTAACTATGCTAGCCTAGCGCCCCCTGGTGGGCTATGGCCGTAAAACGTATCTAAGAACCTTCTCTGAAATTACACCAACAAAATGCTAAAAACCGCATCGAAATCGGTTTTTGAGGAAAATGATAACAGACAAACAGGCGCGCGAGTTAAATTTCCGCTGCGGAAGAAAAGTTTGCATGTTCTGCAAATATTTCTTCCGGGTCTGGGTGTTGTAGTACATAGTACCATACCATACCATAGTACTCGTAGTGTCTGATACCCACGATACAGGGAATCCTAGTATGGGGTCAGAACTATGTATGTGACTGTTGGGTGTTATTTATTTATACAACCTCTTGGGCCAAACGCATATACCTGCTCTGTTCCGTCGTGGGTAAAAACAGCGTGAAATATTTATTTATGCTCCTTCTAGTATTTATATCAAGCATCATTACCTCATACATAACATAGCAAGACGTATTTATGTTATTCTGACTGTAAAAGGAGAACCAGTACATTGACCTCAAGGAAAACTAGTTGTTTTACAATATATCAAGTAGGTCAGGTTATTGATTAGGCCCACAGTACATATTAATATATCTGTATATTCTGTATAGTAACTTTTCCTTAGATTGCAATAAATACGCTGTTTACTTTATTTCTGTTGTTGTTATTTAAGTGACATCTAAAAAGCTTTAAATGGAGTTCGTAACTTCATAAGCATATCTTTTATCCAGGACTAACGTCTGCCCGCAGCGTCCCTAGTGTTATACCCGAATCAAAAATAGCTTTGTATTAATCCAGGGTACAATCTTTCACGCAATCCATCCATCTTTTCTTTGGTCTAACTCTACTCTTGTATCCATCAACATTCATATCTAATACTCTTCTCGTCACATGACTTTAATCCCTCGTTATGTAAGGAAGACACATCCAAATCCATTCAGCCATTAAGTGGTTCTATGGGAATACACATGCATACATTCGTAATATAATTGTGAAGGTACTATACTGACAGAAGCATGTTTTATAAACTTGCTTTGTTCTACCCTTAATGGTACCTAGCTGGTTCCCTCAGCCGGTTTATCTCTATAAAAATATGCAAGGTTCTTAGAAACCTCTTCTAAAGAAATTACGTAGGAATGTGGTATTTGAGCTGTACGTTCCTTGAAGTCTTAACTATTCCTACGTATTACTGAACACCTTTTATTTATGCCTGGTGTGTCATAGAACCTAGTTTTATAAACCGTCGACAGCGGAAATGGATAAAAATAATTTATTTTCGTTCTTCCTCACAAGAAGTGTCAATAACACTATGCTGATAAAACCCCTACTTACAAAAAAAGGATAATAAGTATTCTATCAGCCATCTGGTGCCCATAGTACAAGTCGTCGCGTTACGAACAGGGTGGTAAATGCAACGTAGATTTAAGACATGTCCAAATGATAAAATAAAAAAAAACTTTGATTTTGACAGGCTTTGTTTAGTTTGGGGCTAGATGGAGCTGAATTTTTTTTAGCACAGAATCAATCTAAATTACGTTTTAAACTTAACTAACTCGCGATTAGACCTCATAAGTTGCTCCTCGACCACGGCAACACAGTAAATTAAGCTATCAACACCTGTTACTTTAACTCCATCGCTTACAAAACTTTTCATTTACATCATCGAAATATCTATGTAGGTAAAGTATTGTGTTGTTTTCTTAATTCTGGGTAATACACGCAGGTGATTATTGATTATACGCCTGAGTAGTTGCCCAACATTTTTTATACAATTGCATCGATATTCGATTGCAAACTATTGCAAATCTCTACATTTTTGGCCATTAGGTTTGGTAAGTTTTTACTTGAATAATCGACTTAACGACTGCGTTCGCTACTTCCTTGAGTATTGCGTTGTGTTATTATCATAGTAATGTAAATGCCTACAGTAAAACATCGCAAATAATAAAGTAAAATTAAAAGAACATCGTGAGGGATAATCTTGAGAATGTTTAAGTCATAACTCCGTACTTACATTCCAATCCCAACATTCAAATCGTTAGGTAAACAGCCTGGTACAGACGACATCCTTACATCCTCTCAAGCTTTCTGATTTAAATACTAGTAGGATTACTTTACTGACAAAAACCTTAACATTTCCAGGACAACTTTCTGCCGCCCGACCAAAGGAATAACTACGACTGTGAGAAGGACCCTACGGGTCCTCTGAACCGTAAAAAGCTCATTGAACACATCAACAAGCAAGCCCTGGAGACGCCAGACCGGCCGGAGGTGAAGCCCTATGTAGCCGGGGTCGTGCGGGGGAAGAAGGTAAATATAACAGCAGTATGCAAATATGTAATGACAGTTAAGAGTATAAAGTATTTTCGATATTATGTCTGTCTCACTTTTATCGACTTGTGTCAGTTTCAACATGTTTCTGTTACATTCATCTTTCCTAAGGCAGGGAAAGATCATACTACCGGTTGTTCCGCTGCAGGTTTTATGCAGGTTTATCTTTTATTTTCTTTCCTTATAAATGCAAAAGAACCCTTGTATGCCATGATAGCATTTTGAATCTCTTCAAGTGGTGTTATCCGAATTCCAAAACCCACAAAACTAACGATATGCAAATAAAAGTAGTTTTGAATAGCGCAATGTTTTTAAATTAAACATTTTGATAGTCTGGATGGAATTCGATGTAAAATAGTACTACTTTAATTTTAAGATAGGTACTATTTCCTGTTTGTATGGAGACCTTCATACAAATAGAAATATCATTCTGATTCAGTTATGTCGTAAAACATCCGTAGGTCACGTTTTACGATCTCTTTATACTTCCTACTAATATTATATGCTAAGGTATGTGAGGATGCTTTTTGTTCAATCACGTTACAGACGTACTTATTTCAATGAAACAGATTTAGTTCGTGATCAGAATAGTAAATTAACCCCCGAATACTCAAACGCATCTCAGAGTTGAGCACGTCTCAAGTGACGAGTTTTTGACAGATTTTTATCAAAAATTGTCAAAAAACCATGATTTGAGACGTGCTCAACTCTAAGTCGCGTTTGAGTATTCGGGGGTAAGCCTCCTACTGCCCCGTTTCATAATAAATTACTGCCCGATCCCGGAGGTACATATATGTAATTTTTTTTATTTGTATTTTGTCCCGGGACGGTGACAACTTACGGTCCGGTTACGAAACGGGTTAGTGGGCGGAAATCCTTATGAAAGTCTTTTTTAAACTCTCGTGATCAGAACTCTTAATTTGGATTAATAAAACGGGTGCCGTCGGAGAAAATAACAAGGTAAATTGCGCGATAAACATGTTTATCTCGCAATTTCCCCTGTTATTTTCCCCGACGTTTCGACTGTGTTGTAACAGACATGGTCGCGGGACTTGTTGCCCCGTGAATTTCGCTATAAACACCCGTTTTATTAATCCAAATCCATATGATACTTTTATCCGGATCGGACGTGGACTAAAACCGCTGGCAGAAGCGAAATGACATTGCAATGAAACGATTTATCTATTGACAGTAAAATATGTATCCCGCCCTTCGACCTTCACCTTCATATAAATTCACGAATGTGATACAATAGTTTTATTTGAAAGTTGGCCAAATATAACGGCCTATTGTTTAGTAATGTTTATAACAGGCCACTCAGTAATTTCGCCGGCTATTATTAGAACCGTAATAATGATTTGCACAACGAGACCGCGCAGCCGATGCCGGTACGAGAATAGTTTAATTAAAAACAATGAAGTGAAAGAATGCTTGCAACTTTACTGTTCGAAAAATGTATGTGCGCTGTACTAGGCTCTCAAACGGTGAAGGAAAACATAGTGAGGAAACCATTTCGAAAACATGCCAAGTGCACGAAAGGAGCCTCTTCGAGGCGCACGTTAATTATTTCACCACACTGACTAGTTAGAAAGAACTAGTGTACTTTTAACTTTGCGGATTTCTATAAATAGTAAGAAATTACCGTAGACATTCTCTGTTCTCCCAGTACAATAACGAATCTAGGAGGTTGGCAGAGGTATGTTAAAAGAAACATTACGTTTTGGTACAAACCCACATTTTGCAAAGTATTAATTACTTGAAAGGTTGGTCTTTGCCCTTCGGATTTATAATTTGGGCGTGGTTTCCTCACGCTAGCAAAACCATAGGTAAGTAGTTGAACATGCCTTGCTCTAGTTTATCGAGGGTTGGGCCGAAGGCCATTGGATATTGACACGAATTCATTCTTTTGCAATCAATTACGTCCTAATTTGATAGCAATGCTAATTAGAGAACCTTCTATGTAGTATATAGTCGGTGTGTAGTGAAAACCTCGTAGGTCAGTTTATAGTAAACTATTTTGAAGGAAGAAAAAACTTCTGGTGTACAATTTTGTTAGGACTTTTTAAAGTATTATGCGCGTTTATGAAACCATAAATAACAACGTAAATGAGAACGGATTGCGCGTATTGAGGTTTTCATACAGATGAGCAATAAAAAGAAAATGATATAAAAATCTATGAGTTTTTCACTATACGCCGACGAAATAATTATGCTCGGTTTTTACATTTAACTTACCATAGCAACATTGCTTTTGAGTCATAAAATACAATAAATCCTAAGAAAGCTTGCAGCCACTCCTGATTAAAAGTCCCAAGATGGATATGATGAACCATGGTGACAGGTGATCAGCCCATTGCCCATATATATGGTTCATCATGTTGGAGAGCAAACTATCCCTTAGTCGACTTTTACGACATGCTCGGGGAGAGAAGCAGCTGGAAGCATTCTATGTTTTTTCCCTTACTCCCAGTCCAGCAGAAAAGTAAGTCATAAAATGTATGATGCATTTTGACAGATAACAATATTACTATGGTAATCTTATGGTAACAAACAGCCATCCTAAGAAACCGGGCATTAGATAAAATTAAGAACACTGAAATTCGAAGACGGACCAAGGTCCAAGACATTGGCATCCGAATAGCAAATATTCAATGGCGTTGGGCGGAGCACTTGGCAAGACGCTTTGACGGACCGTGGATTAGGACCTCGATAGAATGATTGTCTCGGGATAGCAAATTAAAAATATTTATATAATCAAATCACGATAAAGACAAATTTATAATGTCTTGAATTAGCAAGGGTAGCGTCGAAAGACCACCCGCCAGATGGAGATGAGTAGAAAATGTCAAGAGGATGAAAATTGAGTTCCCTCAATAGCTTCTAGCTATCTAGGACTTCCGTCCTAGCTAGCTTTTTTGCGTACCAATACTCTCAAACGGTGTAGGAAAACATCGTGAGGAAACCGGCATGTCGCAGAACCTAAAAAAAAAAGATCGAAAATATGTGTCAAGTGCACGAAAAGATCCTTTCACCACACTGGATCGAAAGAACTAGCTACACGGCTATATAGATGGAAGGGATTTATTATCAGAAAGGATTTCTTAGTGTTTACCTACGTTAAAGAACTGTTGTGCAAAGTTAGTCATGATTTTATTAGCTAGATTGTTGTAGTAACATTTAATTGGTATTCCAGTGGATCCCACCGCCCGTGCCAGAGAAGCAGCGTGAATCTGATGAGCAGATCTCGATCGATCTCGGCGATGAGTACGAATCTGCGCTCACGGATGCATCGCAGGAGGAGATCATTGACCTTGCTGGTAAGTCAATTTCACTTACCTTACATGGCTATGGCTATGGCTTTGGAAAACTTGTTGCTATAGAATCCTAGCGCCTGCGCCAGCTAATTCTAAACTTCATGGGGATCGAGAAGGCTGGTAACTTTAGACTCGATAGGATCCTACCGCCTGTGCCAGTTGATCCTAGACAATAAAACTATAGAATAGGGATTGAAAATGTGAACTAGAAAGCAAATTGGTTCTTGACTCGTCACAGAACACAGTAGGAACAGGAATTATTAAAAATTAATAAATATTATATGAAACTCTTTAGCAACCTTATAAAATAAATAAGCCTTTATTCTACTACCTTCTTCACATTACATAATATATTTATTTAGCAACATTACTGCAGTAGAAATATTACTACACTGAATACAATACGTAATATTTTACTTTAGTAGCGAAAGACAATGAATCATCAAGTGACTAAGTTTTTCAATAACTTTAACTTAGGTCGTTTAAAAACATTACCAGGTTATGTAATGAAATCTGATAATTGCTTGAACTATGTAACTTTATGAACGGTAAATGTGCGCTTACGGCAATTAAACGGTATGTAATTATATCGGCTTACATATGAACGGTCTCGCATGAGAGACGTTGTATAAGTTCGTGGTTTTGACGCACCTTAGATATGATATAATTTGTTTTTAAGATGGAATAGGTGCTGGGCAAGCATACTCCATCTTAATTCGTCCCGGGCACTACAGCGACATGTTTGTGAAGATAAAAGTTGCCTTCTAACGCTGTATAAGTCATCTACTGTAGAGCACTGGTGGTCTAGTGGTAGTGACCCCGCCTTCCGATCCTAAGGTTGGTTCAAATCCGGTCATGGGTTTTTCTATTCGAAATATTTACGTGCGCTATACCAGTACTCTCAAACGGTGAAGGGAAACATCGTGAGAAAAGAGGCGAACTTGAACTCCTTTCACCACACTGGTTCGAAAGAACTAGTGTCACACTAGTAGTAATAGGGTTCAGTACCGCGTAGGACCAACGAAACTCTTATAGGATCACTTTGTTGTCTCGTCTCTCCATCCATCTCGTCTGTCCGTCTGGCCGATCGTGTCTATCTTATCAACCTTTTTCTCTCCTGAGTAGAGGTATTTAAGAAGTATATAAAGAAGGAAAAAAAAGAATAATAGAATAATAAAAATCGTAAGTTTCTTATTACATCCGATTTTTTGCCAATACAAACTCAAGATTGTTCCTAACGCTCAGGCCACGAAAATAACCATTCAGATTCTGAAATTATCAACCTCTGATTCTGACTCCCAGTCTAATCAAAATTTGCAAGCTTTGCAACATACTTTAATTGCTTTTCAAATAAACTCTCACGATTTTGATATCAACAAACATCGGTTAAATTAGTAGGAAATTGAGAAACGTTGACCCGAACATTCCAAATTCCACGCAAATATGAAAAATATTTTAAAATTATTTCTTCCTAATTTCCTAGAAATAATTTTCCGTTTGCTTTGATTGCCACGATATTTTGACAGACAGATGGGGTCAATGTAACATGGACTACATATTATTGTGATTTTTTCAATTACGTTCTTGAAAGCCAGACGTCCTCCTTTTAAGAAAATTGCTATTAACGTTGACTGGCATTCTCCCGTGGCTTCGCTCGTGGTAAAATAGTAGCCTATCTCACTAAAATCTCTATGCAATAAATTATGTTGGCGAATGGAGTAAGAAGGACAAACTAACAAGCGTACAAACACATATTCGCATCTATAGTATTCAAGTAGGGTGGTTCAAAGTTAATCCTACTCAATCACGCCTAAACGGCTGAACGGATTTAAATGAAACTTTAAATATACGTGGTAAAACGTTTTAGACGTTTGTTAACCCCCCAAAAATTCTATAAAATCTATTTGCAAATATCTCCGGCATACTGCCCCAAAACTTTCAAGGCAAAATAAAACGAAGTAGGCACATACCTAAACCGTTTTATGTGTCATAATCTTTATAACTGATGTAATGTGTCTTTTGTAATAAGAGTTGTGACGTTTTGGCAAGCACCCAGTGTTATTCGCGAACTTTTAATAGATATGACAAGAAAAACTGTTCGCGATTCCATAATAATAATAAATATTTGAGGACATATCACACAGCACCATTGATAAATGCTTGTGGCCATGTAACTTTACGCACAACGAAGTCTATGAAGTATAGAATCGAAAGAAGTATGTCAGGATCGTAGCAAATGGAGATCCGTGATCTCTGCCTACCCCTATGGGAAACAGGCGTGATTTTATGTATGTACTAGCTGCCGTCCGCGGCTTCGCTCGCGTGGTACCCGGAAAAAAAATAGCCTATATGTTAATCCAGCACATGTACTATGTATATTCCAAGTTTCATTCAAATCTGTTCAGCCGTTTAGGCGTGAAAGAGTAAAAAACATCCATACATCCATACTTACAAACTTTTGCGTTTATAATATTAGTAGGATGTATGACTCAATGTTTTTTTCTGTATCTTACATAATAATAATAATATATAAATTATAATAATCATTTATTCTGTATCCTATGTTTTAGGCGGTAAGAGCACAAAGTAAATACAAGTATCAAAATAATAATACAGATATTTAATATTTGAAGACATATCACACAGCACCATCTAGCCCCAAACTAAGCAAGGCTTGTACTATGGGAACCAGGTGGCTGATAGAATACTTATATACTTTTTTTTTAAATACATACTTATGACAAATATTATAACACCCAGAGCATTCAAACATTTCTCCCGCAGCGGGAATCGAACCCGCGCCTCTCGCGTCTCAGCCGAGCACTCGCCGGCCACGCCACAGAGGTCGTCAGATTACGCTATAATAATAATTTCAATTGTGTTTCCAGCTATCCTCGGCTTCCATTCGATGATGAATCAAGACCAATACCACGCGTCTCTTCTCAACAAAGGCCAGCCAGTCGGCCTCGGGTGGGACGGCATCACCAAAGCTACCAAACCAAAAGTATTAAAATACTACTAAGGCCTTTACACTCTATGGATTTATCTAGTAGGATGATGTGCGTGAAAGGATTAAATACTGAGATGAAGAGTGATAGAAGAAGATGGAAGAGGGAAACATGTTGTGCCGACCCCACCTAGTGGGATAATGGCAGGGAAAAGATGATGAATTTTAATATCGAGTTGCGATATAAAAAATACATAATAAGTTGTAGGTATTGTTTATAAGGCATTCAACCATCTATAGTAGATGATTTATACAGCGTCAGGAGGCAACTTTTACGTTCACAAACGGGACGCTGTAGTGCCCGGGACGAATTAAGATGGAGTAGGCTTTCCCAGCACCTATTCCATCCTCTTAGTCGGCCTTGTCCACAGGAAATACATGGTCAATACGTGCGGACCTGACTAAGCCGCGGGTTTCCTCACGATGTTTTCCTTCACCGTTTGAGAGAACTGGTAATAGCGCACATAAATTTTTCGCACAGAAATATTCATTGGTGCACGACCGGGTTTGAACCCACGATCTTAGGATCACTATCAACTAGACCACCAGTACTCTCAAATCAAAAGTATAAACATAATTAATAAATATTTGTGGACATTTCACACAGCGCCATCGGGCCCCAAAACTAAGCAAAGCTTGTACTATGGGCATCAGAAAGCTGATAGAATACTTATATACTTTTTTTGTAAATTCATACTTATAATACATACAATACTCAGACCCGGAAGAAATATTTGCAGAACATACAAACATTTCTCCCGTATCGGGAATCGAACCCGCGCTTCTTGCTCTCAGCCGAGCACTCGTCTGCCACGCCACCGAGGAAGTGGAGTTTGCACTTCAAAAATCGGTCTATACTATACTATAGTATAATACTTCTTACTATACTATAGTATAAACTTCTTATTTACTTTAGTTGTTTTATAGTATTATGTACCGCTACATCTGTTTTTGTTTAAATAAATTTATTCTTATTCTTATATACTAATAGTTTTATAGTGTCAGAAGGCAACTTACTCCTGCCTCGTTGTTTCTTCGCCTTTTTGAGCGTGAAATGGGTGTAGGTAAATATTTTTTTAGGGTTCCGTACCCGAAGGGTGCCAATTGGACCCTGTTACTAAGCCTCCGCTGTCCGTCCGTCCGTCGAAACATCATAAGATGTATGCAAAATTATAAATTGATCTTTACAATAAAAGTTCTTAATATTCTGTTTCTCTCCTATTCCGTTGCTTATGGTGATTAATTCGCTAGCGTCTAAATGAATATTCATTAATACATAAACTTATTTATATATCCTGGTTAATTGAGATAGGCCTAGATGGTGATCATTTATTCATTAATTCATCTAAGTTATATAGTTTATTTAGAAGACATTCATAAATGAATTCATGAATTCGTTATTTCCAGGTGTTCCCTACGGACCCGCCCAACGACACCGACCCGGAGGAAACCATCACGCGGGTGAAGAGCGATGACCCCAAGCTAACAGATCTCAACTGGAATAATATTAAGGTAAAATACACCTTAATCACATAACTATACGATTGATTATCAGATGGACTTGCCTGGCTGATATGACATTACTAGTTGAATCAGCCCGATTCCACTTAGGAATAGTGTAATGTAATTGAGTTTTTTTAGAATTATTTTTTAAGTAGTTTGGCATTACAAAAAAAAACAGTCCAACATTGAATTCTGTTGTTAGGTTGAAACAGAATTATCCATCATCATCTTACGTTGGTCCGGTATGGTCTTAGACTCCTCTTATCTATAGATAACATTATAATCTGAAGTTTTAGATATTTGGACTAATACTGTTAGTCCAAATTACAATTTCACAGATTTTATGATGTAAGATTATGTCCTTGGTTGGCTAAGTTGAGGCACAAACTCTCTAACATCTTCACAAAGTTAATAAAAAATATTTTACTTACTTTGTGTTGCTCAATTTCAGAACATAAGCGATGAGAAGTTCGAGAAACTATTCGTGGCCCTCAAGACCAACACTAACCTTGAAGTCCTCTGCCTGGTTAACGTCGGTCTCACAGACCGCAGCGCCGCCAAACTAGCGGACGCACTCACACAGAATTCTACCCTAAGGGTCGTCAATGTGGAGACCAACTTTATTAGCCCAGCAGGCGTGGTGCAACTGGTTAAATCGCTGCTCACGACCAACAGTGTTGAGGAGTTCCGGGCCTCGAACCAGGTGAGTGAATGATCCGAATGAATGAGTGATGTGAATGAATGATTCAGTACCCCTAACATGTCGTGGGTCGTCAATGTGGAGACCAATTTTACCAGCCCTAAAGGCGTGGTGCAACTGGTTAAGGGCTGTTCACGGGTTGTTGATGAGTTCCTAGCGTCTAACAAGGTGAGAATAATATGGGAATGTTCGGAAGGCCGTGTCGTGTGATATTATGTATCATGTATGTATGTTATGTTATGTGTAATAGATCAGTTTTGACAAAATACGACCGAAAACAGTCGCTATTTCCATCCCTACCCACCAGCTTTTCAGAGAAACGCTAAATCTATATCTGTCTCTTTCCAGCGGTCGCAAGTCCTCGGCAACAAGATAGAGATGGAGATAACGTCTCTGGTGGAACAGAACCCCACGTTGCTGCGGCTCGGCTTGCACCTCGAGTACAGCGACGCGCGTCATCGCGTCGCCAGCCATCTGCAACGGAACATCGATAGAAGTGAGTATACCGGCTAGAAAGAAAGGGGAGACGAGAAGCCTAGTAAGGCAAGGAGAGCTGGCTAGAAAAGGGAGCTTGTGAGACAAGGGCTGGGTAGATGGGTATAGAAGGGCAGGCAAGGCCTGTGGTTAGTCAAAAAGGGAAATAATGGATAGTGTTTGGGGCTGAGCCAAACAGTAAAGCTAAGCTGGGGTAAAACTGCTAATGGATGCTAGCTAGCTGAAGGGTGGTAACTCCTAAGAGAATAAAAAACCGAACCCGTCGAGTGTTGGACGTACACTGCTTTATTGCGTTACGAAATGTTGCAACTAGGGCAACGCTAGCTAAGCTAAAATTAATATAAATTATTTGTATAAAACAAGTATGAGCTGAAAGTGTTTGTCAGCTCGTACAGATAGTGTGAAAAGGGACGACCGGCTAGTGCAAGGCTTGCACCTCGAGTATAATAATAAAATCTCTATTTATTCTCTCTCACAAGGTTCGTTTTTACAGTAGTAAGCGTCGCTAGCCATTTTCAACTAAACATTAGGAGTGAGTTTGTTGTCGCTGGGTAGTGGGGAATGGAATTACTGGGTAGTGAAGATGTTGGGTCGAAGAAAGGGGAAGCTAGTGTACGGAATTTCGCCATAATTAAATATATGCTAGATAGTTGGGCTGTTGGGTAGAGGGGAAAGGAAAAGAAAGGGAACAAATGAGCCAATGACTGTAGTCAAAGAGATTGCTTGGTAGTAGGGAAAAGGGTTGCTGGGTAGTGGGAAAAAGGGTTGCTAGGTAGCGGGCTAAGGGTTGTTAGGTAGTAGGGAAAGGGATTGCTGGTTAGAAGGAAAGGAGCTAGTGAAGCAAGGTCTGGTTAGTAGACAAGGGAGTCACTGGGTAGTGAGAGCGGGTACACTCTTGTAGTGTGTCTTACAGCTTAGTCAAAATACAGGGACATCTAGGTAGTAAGAAAAGGGATTATGTTGGGTAGTGAGAAAGGGCGAAAGTTTAATACTTTGCCAACAACAGTAAAAAAATAACCGAGTAATGAAGAATCCAATTAATATATTGCATTTTACTTTTAACATGGTTGTAGGGTGTCTCTTTATGTAAACTTTATTTCAGGTTATTCTATTTAGGTGTTCAACATATTCGGTTCTGGACTTCTGATCTCTTATCATCATTATTTATTTTGATAATCTAATCACAAATCGCCACAACAAGATATTTTTTATCTATTCCTAAGATGTACTAAAACTTCACTCCAACACTACAAATATAGGCACTAAATTACCATAATGTCATCAGCTAAGTAATCAATATTTGCGGCATTTCCGAAGAATGCTGACTTCATTCCGATTTCATTTATTTATATAATGTACACCAAAAATATAACATTTAATTAAAAAACATACGATATCAATGAAATCAATCTGGTGAATGATTTTACGATAGTACCATGAATTGACAATACTTAACGTTTTCTGCCTGAAATTGGCTTCCATTCTACTATATTCTTTATTCTAAAATATATTATTTCTGTCTACGTATTCTCCATTGAGAGCACTGGTGGTCTAGTTGGTAGTGACCCCGCCTTCCGATCCTAAGGCCGTGGGTACAAATCAGATCGTGTACCAATGGATTTTTCTGTGCCAAAAATTTACGTGCGCTACACCAGTACTCTCAAACGGTGAAGGAAAACATCGCGAGGAAACCCGCGGCTTAGTCAGCTCCGCACGTATTGACCATGTCTTTCCTGTGGACAAGGCCGACTAAGCTGAGAGAATGGAATAGGTGCTGGGCAAGCCTACTCCATCTTAATTCGTCTAGGGCACTACAGCGTCCCGTTTGTGAAGGTAAAAGTTGCCTCCTGACGCTGTATAAATCATCTACTATAGATGGTAAAAGGCCTTAGTTTTTTGTTCTCCATTTTACATGAATATTTTAGTCTAATATGTCATGAATAAAGTATGTTTTGTACATGACGTCGGCAGATGGCGTGCGCGGCGCGTTCCACCTCGCTCACTAGTCACAGTAATATCACATTGTATTGTATGTTTACGTATCCTATGGGCCGTAGCTGGGATTCAGTAGAACATCATCATCTTCATCTTCCTGCCTTTATCCCACTCTATGCGGGGTCGGCACAGCATGTTCCTTGGATCATGCTGTAAGAGTTTTGGCTAAGGTGTTTTATAACCGGCCGCCTGCCTGACGTCAACCCTCTTTGGGAATACTTGCTTGTTGGAGATCACGTTGGAGATGATACTATCCCTTAGTCGACTTTTACGACATGCTCGGGGTGAGAAGCAGCTGGACGCATTCTATGTTTTTTCTTTACTCCCAGTCCAGCAAAGAAGTGCTGGGATTCAGTAGAACATTATCGAAACATTTAAAACAATCTTTGAAAACCTTTTCTTACTTTCCTGCTGGACTGGAAGTAAAGAAAAAGCATAGAATGCGTCCAGCTGCCTCTCCCCGAGCATGTCGTAAAAGTCGACTAAGGGATAGACCTCTCCAAAATGATGGACCATCTATATGTGCGATGGGCTGATCACCTGTCACCATGGTTCACCATAATACATCTTAGGACTTTAAATCAGAAGTGGCTGCAAGTTTTCTTATGATTACTTGCACCCCGGAGGGGATACGGGCGTGATAATAATGTATGTATGTACAATCACAAAAAGCTACGAATCCCAGTTGCGGCTCTTTATAACACGCACACACACGTCCTTGCACAAACGCAAGAAGGCAAGTTTGTCCATCCACAACCTTAACTTTATAACAATCAGTCTGTCGCTATGGCTTCTTCATACAGTGGCAATAGCCAATAAGAGGACAGACATCACGTCATACGTCATTTCAGCCAATGAGAGCTCTAACCATCGCGCCAACATGTACGGATTCAGACAAATGTAAATAACGGTGCATTGAACACTGTCTGATTAAAACATCTTCGATTAGTACAACTATTGGAAAGAGAAAAAAGATTGGGTATTTGAATAAATGCGATGGAGCTTGTATCTAACGTTAGGTGTAACAGCATCACTAAGAAAACTAGTATACGCAGTCCTAATTAGCTATTTGGATCATGAGCTCATGGCAGAAAAGGCACTTTTATGTTTCTAGAATCGAGAATCCAAATAGCATATTGGACTAGCCAGTAGAGCTTTGGACATGTAGATCACTATTAAAAAAGCCATTAGAAACATCAACCTTTCATATTTATTGAAAAACGATTGCCAACAGGTCAACGACTTAGGCCTGATGCCACCTTTCAAAATGAATTTTAGCTTTTAACTCAGTTTAAAAGCTGTTAAAATGTATGGAATGATTAGCAATGACAGCTCTTGAACTCAGTTTAAAAGCTAAACGTTATTCAGTTTGAATGTTGAATTCGGCTCTCAGTACCAACTGTGTTTCAATCTACAACAGTCAATAGCGTAAGATACAAGCAGCAATACATTCAATACCAGATTGCCGAGTACTAAAGCGGGCTAGTGCTTCCCTGAGCCTTCGGTTGCCTCGAGGCCGGCCGCCAGGCGTCGGCGTCGATAGCTCCTTCTTCAACCTTACTCCGCCCAGCGCTGAGGCCGTCACGCCCACCAGCGAACAACCTACTAAAAGCGTCGAGCAATCTATCACTGTCGAAGCTAAACTACCCGACAAAACACCAGAAACAGAGACTAAAGAGAAAACAGAAGCAGATACACCAGTAGCGGAAAATGCAGACAAAACAGAACTGCCAGTAGAAACAAATGTAGACACAGAAAGGGTGGTACCAGTTGATGTAGAGAAAGTCGCGAATGGAACTGAAGATATCGTAAAAGCCGAGCGACCAGACATTAATCCCAATCCCCACTCGTGAGTAGTCGCGCTGTATGACACACACACTCACGCGTGACCCACCCATGTTATTGTTGTAGTGAGGTTTTACACTGTACTTAGTTACGAATTTGAACTTGGACATTGCTAACAAAACTTTTTGCTGAGAAACTTGTCAACTACCAATGGGAAAGCAGACGCCATTTTGTGTCGTTCTCTTTGTCATACTTCATACATATGAGATAACAATACAAAATGGCGGATAGGTTGGAACGTAAATTGCTTTGTCCAAGTTCACACTCAACTCCAACTATATGTTGATCCCATGAGAACACCATGAGTGATGTATTTGAGAGTATTTTCTTCCATTACAGTACGGAAAGACCTAACACTGCGACTCCAATTCAGATTCTTTAACAACCTGCCAAAGGGGGCTCGTAGCCAATAATGTTGAGGTATTAGTCAAGGCTGTGGTACAATGTTAGCACGTCAGTAACATTCTTCGCTTAGCTTATGTAATGACGATTTGGTTGGCAGACTAAAATTGGTGCAGTTTTATACTTTTTGTCCTGCATATGAAGATAGGCTGAAGATTACCAACACACTACTGACTAATACAGTCTAGCCTAACCGATTTTCAATCAGTATTATAATTCCGTCTAGAGCACAGTATTGAGAATATCTTGTAGTAATAATGTTCGAATTTATAAAACTGCACCTGATCAAATAAATGATTTTCTATAAAAAATATGCCACTTCCCCTTGCTTTCGCATGGATTTAGTGGCATATTACTATTTAACATATTTACACCTTTCTAAACGAATATCTCGACTCTGAAAAACCTCAGCTCAACTCAATTGAAAACTCAATCTCGACTACACTAATACAATTTTATTATATTCCCGACTTGACATGATTTTAATACAAAATTTATTTTTAGCCGAGAGGGGAGCATAACAAATGATAATTAGATAGAAACGATCGTGAACATCGGTAAACTCCCTGTTTTTAGCAGATATTTTTCGGAAAGTAACGGTTTTCTCACTCGATTTTTTCACAGCTCAATGGCTTCAGCTAACGAGAGTGCTGCTTTGAGCTCACAGCTGTGGGTTTCCAAACGTGACAGGATGCAGTCTGTTGCATTTAACTCACCGATTGAATTACTAAATGATAACCCCTCCATAAATATTGTTTAGCCATCAATCAGTAAAGTGCATGATATACACGCGAGTAAGTACGCGAAATTTTGTGGCTGAGAAATGTCGTCGAGTCATTTGTACGCTTAATTCCTCACGTGTGTGTCAGGTACTTAAAAACCGGTAAAAGCCGGTTATTCCACTGATGTTTACCGAGTTTTGAACATTTTTTCAAGAAAAAGCTGATAGGCAGAGTTGCTTACTATGCTAAGCGTATAATCCGAATTAATTAAGCATTTGGCTACACAAAAATGTGTAGACAAATTATTAACCTAACCTAACTGGAGCTTAGATTAAGTTGGCTATACAATATTTATTGAAATAGGGGTAAATTCTAACTAACTGTAGGCATGTCGTGTTCCCCTAACAGAATGTTTGAATGACCGCGCACTACGCACCTAACGAGTGAGCATGGTCTGAATATAACCAATACGTGATTTTATGAATTTGTTTCCTTTGCATTTGATGTTAAATTCCTTTATTGTAATTTTTTTTCTTCTGACATTCTCTATACTTTTAGTTAGTGAAAAATATTACAATATTTAAAAAAATATATAAATAGTCCTAAATAAATTTTACTTTAAATTGTTTTGAATATAGTAATATTGTCCATTCGTGTTCATTCGTTTAAAAGAAGGAAAAACTAAATGTTCGCCTTACTTTCTGTTTTATTACAAGATTGGGGTAAGCCGGGACTATATGGACATTACAAATCTTTGCATGGAAAAATGTATCTGAAGGCAAACTTGGATAGAAAACTTTAATTTCTTATATTCCACCTAGTAGTCAAAAGTTTTTAATTTTATAAATAAAGTTTTAATTTAGATTTCTGCAAGGCTTTTTCCTCATGGCCTAATTATTTCGCCTAACTGATTTGGCTACGAGGACTAACATAAATCCTCATGGCCGAACTCGTGTCAAAATAGGCAAAGCAAGTACAGTCATATACTACTTGGTTAAATGAAAATATAAGATAAGATAATACTTTATTGTATATACCAATATACCAAGAAAAAACATGAAAGTTACAAAGTTTAAATAATAATGATGGTATCCACAATTGGCGGCCTTATCGCTAGAAGCGATATTTGACAGGCAACCTTGAATAAAGAGTAAAAAAGAAGAACGAAGTAAAATTAAACTAAACTTAACATTATATAAGTTGAAGTATAGTGAATGTCAGTGGAGCCGACTGTATGTATATAAAAGTGTGTCAACGTGTCCCTGTGTGCATTGCAGTACGCCAGCAGCGCCGGAGCCAGACCAGCGCTTAGACCCTTAATCTACGCATGTGGTAAGTTTATCACACCATCTACTTTAATATCTTATCAACATTTTTGATAAGGCAACATACACATTGAAATATAAAGTTCGTTTTCACAGCAATGTCAACAATGACGAGCTTTGTGGCGAGGCGGGCGAGTGCTCGGCTGAGACGCAAGAGGCGCGGGTTCGATTCCCGCTGCGGGAGAAATTTGCATGCTCTGCAAATATCTCTTTCGGGTCTGGGTGTTGTAGTATTATGTATTGTAAGTATGTATTTACACAAAAAAGTATATAAGTATATCAGTCATCTGGTTCCCATAATACAAGCTTTGCTTAATTTGGGGCTAGATGGTGCTGTGTGATATGTCCTTAAATATTTATTTATTTATTTAATGAATCAAATATCTCGATCATACCTTGCACTGCAGCGTCCCGTTAGTGTAGGCAAAAAGTTGCCTCCTGACGCTGTATAAGTCATCTGGTACCGGTTAAGGCCTTAGTCTTCATTCTTTGTAGAAATGTTCATAGGTTACAACGCATCAATAATCGTAATACGCCAATAATTGGCAGAGTAAGTAAGCACGATGAACCCACTTGTGTGCATGATTGTTCGGGCCAATCAATGTTGACATGCACCCGTTATCTGCATTATGAGATGCCATGTTCTTTGTGTATGTTAATTTGCATTAAAATCCTACTCCACTTACTTTAAATATAACTACATTATTAGCACAATAATGTGTTGTGCAAAAAAAAATTATGGGAATTTTACATGACGCATTAAAAAACAGCAATTCAATTTAAATAGTTCCTAAATTTCTGTATACGTTTTCCTTTGTTAGAACAAGGCGCTATCGCCGGTCAGTATTTAAAAAAAATCCAGTCAAGATTCATCAGTGTCTAGTGAACCTAGTATATAACTACTAATTACCAAATGGTAATTAGTAGTTAATACTAGGTTCAAAATAAGATCAATGGTGGATAAATATCATATCCACCATTAATCTTATTTTGACTGGGTATATCTTTGTTCCAAACTGTTGCTATAAAATCTTAATTACAGTTATTTCAGCAAACTTTTTAGAAATTGGATAAATCTACACATAACTATCAGATATCAATATTTGTTGTATTTCGCACCTGCTTTCTATTAATTAAAAACAAATGCGAGGTTAAAAAGAAAAGCTTTGTAGTATTCTATAAAAAAAGGATGATCATAAACTTTTATCATTATTATTTTTCAGACTAATGATGATAAAACTTGACTTGAACAGTCTTCTAAAATGTTGTCGAATGCAGGTGGTCGTATTCGTCGCGTGTCGCAGTTCACCCGCAGCCGCAGCTACGTGGTGGGCTGGATCCCGTGAGCCGCTCCCGCCACGCTCCCGCCACGCGCCCGCCCCGCGCCCGCCACGCACGCTCGCGCCTCGCTGGCACCTCTGTCCCGCTGTCTTTGTTGTTGCGTCTTTGTAGTGTGACTTTGTGAAATGAGCTAGATTGTATAGTCCAAAAACCGTGTATAACCTAAGTAGTGTTGCTTATCGATAGTCGACTATCGATAGTTTAGGCAATACCAATAGAATCGATAGTTTATCGACAATGTCGCCACGTGTTACTATTACCGATACTATCGATACTATTAACTTGTGACTATACTATCGATATCCTGAACAGTTTTTGAGGTCTAACTATCGATAGTGAAACTATCGATGGTTCCGCAACACCCACCCTTGTGGTTTAATAATAAACACAAGACTTACCCCCGAATACTCAAACGCATCTCAGAGTTGAGCACGTCTCAAATGACGAGTTTTTGACAGATTTTCATCAAAAACTGTCAAAAAACCGTGACTCGAGACGTGCTCAACTCTTGAGTCGCGTCTGAGTATTCTGGGGTAAGTCTTGTGTTTATTATTAAACCACAAGGGTTTAGAAACATCTTAATCTACGTTGAATTTAAGCTACCAAGCGTGGAAAATCATACAAGACACCATGCTTATCAGGGCTTAACTTGAGTAATAGACTTCATCCGTCATGAAATAAGTGCAGTCAATCGATGATTCTGTGTGGAAGCTCATGACATTTATTTGAAGCCATTTTGTGACGTCATGTTACCTTCCCAAGAGGATATTCAGATAAGTAATTTTGTCTTTCGAAATAACTGTCCATTTTCTTTCGTCGCTCATGAAATATATATGCAGCACAGTTTACTTGTAAAATCACTAATTAATATTGAATGTAGCGAGCTTAGTGCCTTGTAGGGTTAAAACTCAAACTTTGCAGTGTCAGCTACCAACGCAACAACAAAGACCTATTTAGACAGAATATTGAATGTTTCAAGAGTGCGTGTGATCCCCAAGAGTTGTCATTTTATACCAAACATCGATATACGTAAACTAACTTCCAATCACTAGACGATGGCAGGACCATCACTTAGAAAAACACTAAAATGACAACTTTTGACCATGAATGGTGTGTGCTGTGTTTTATTATTAATTCTTAATTTAGTGTGCTAATAAAATGTATTAATTCTAATAAGATAATAAATTGTAATATATTTTATAGATGTCAACATTCCGTTAATGCGAAACATGCTTCTCTTTCGATCTTTGTTTGACCGAATTACTAATTTTGACGTAAATAATATTTTTACTAATAAAACTGACTGACAATAAAGGAAAGTTTATGACTAATAAGTCCTTGTTTGTAAATTAAGTACCTACCTATTTTTTACATTTTCGTAGAGATTTTTTCTAAAGTTGTTTATAAAAAAGCTAACAGAAAACTAAGAGAAGGCATGTTCTGCGTCAATGGAGAGTATTTTTTAACTTTTAATATTTCAATAAAGCACTAGGTTTTTATTACAATTTTCTTCTACATTTGACAGTTTATCGTGCTTTTTATGCAGAATTTTCTAAAGTTAACTAGACAGCCTTAGAAATGTAATATCGCTGCATAGAATAGAGATGGAACAATATGAATATTTAGAGGTGCGTATCTGATTGTAGCGTTGTCGTGTACAAAAACAGTCGGGAAGCTTACGATGTAGTGGAAGTAGCTTTCTATTGAACCTTTTGCTTTTTTGAAACAAAAATGCTTATGTTAAAATGTAACTTTATGTATATTTGATAGAATCCACTGGAGGAACTATTCTTAAGTGTCCGTAACATTGTGATAAAACATCATGTTTTTCCATTAAAACCGCTTCGACTTTCGTATTTTAGTTTCATTAAGAGATTATTTGTATATGAATTTAGATTTTAAAATTGTAATATTTTATTGTGACAATTATGAAATTTTATATGAAAATAATTTGATCGATAGATTTATTTATGTTGGTTGATTATGGTTCGGAAGCATTTTGTCCAACGAAAACTTATTCGAGTCGCAGTGCTGTAGTTTGTGACAACTGTAAAAATTTAATAAAGTACATAAACATTTAGCTCTGTTTTTCATTTCTCTAACCTTAAAACACACTATCTTGTGTAGGCATTTTAACAAAACAATTATAGAGCTAACAAGTTTACGCCAATAAATAATATAAAATCAGAAAGAATCAAAAAAGAAGCTAGGTTCCGACAGAACCAAAGTAATCGACATCGGTCAGAGAATCGGCAAACTGAAGTGGCAATGGGCTGGCCGAAGAACCGCTGAGGTAAATGAGTTCTTGAGTGGAAACCGCGACTGCAAACGTTATGTAGGGTGGCCTACGCATGATGGCGCTCATTAGGGGAGACCCTGTTCAGCAGTGGACTGCTATAATAGGTTGACGGTGAATTTAGGTTCTCTAGGTACCTACTCTTCGCTAAAAACTTTTCATCAATTAAGCCATTACTTCGTATCAACTCTTATTCCAGACAAACTCACGAGATCATAGCGGCACACCCAGTCGGTTTTCCAGAGCTTTTAGGATCAGCCACACTTTATTTTCTGAATCGGTGGATCAATTTGATTACGGTGCGTTTACTAAAGAAGTTTGATGATTATGATAGTGCGTATACCTACCTGCCTCGCAGCTAGATTTTTGGGAGGGACTTTAGTTTAATACCAAACAACATCAATTTCATCTAATTTCTATTTATTGTCATTATATTGGAAGACATACAGTAGATATGTTCTAGCTACACACTACACCGCAAAAATCAATAAAAACAAAAATGTTTATGTGACAAAATATATTCATAACAGCTGTAGGTACAAAAAACTAAATGTATCTATGAAGAAAACAAGCAATGGTATTTCCAGTTTTGGCCAGTAACAAACGTCAAATAAGTACATTTAGGCCCAAGATCTAAAAGCTCTAGCTTGGAATGTGCAAGTAATTACTTTCTAGCCGATTCTACAATACAAACTTACATATTTAATAAAGCTACGTTTAAACCGAACGTGATCAAGTGACTACAGTACGCCCAACGGTACTTGACATTCGTGAAGCTAGCCGTCTCGATGCGCAAAAGACAATTTAGTACGAAAAAGCTGCACTGCACATGATAAACCGTTCAGCGTACCTACTGTATAGTGATATTCGATTTTATTCCATGTTACAGTTTTGATCGCGTCAGACAGAATATCCGAAGCTTAAGAATCTTGAATAGTAATTTATTTTCACATATTAGAAACTTCATGGCACTTACAATTTACTCAATAATGAATTTATAAGTAGGTACTTTTAAAGTAAGCTTCGTCATTATTACAGAAATTAAAATACACTAAATTGAAAAACATTCAAAAGCGTGCCAAACTTTAAAGACCAATTAGTAAAAGTTTTAATTCATTTATAAGTACTTAAGTACATTAATTTTGTAAATAAATAAAAAATCCCAAAAAAGAGATCGTCTTTTTACTTTAAGCCACACAGAGAATCTTAGAAATACCTAGCAATATGAAGCTTTTTTAATAATTATAAAATTTACATAGCTAACGCCCGTGACTTTGGTCGCATAGTTCCATCATAAGCAGCCAGGTTTCATCGAAATCCTTTCAATGGAGCTCCAAACATCTTCATAATTATTAATATGTATCTAACGTAACTTCGTTTTATGGTGCATCCTAAACTAGCAAGCATTTTAATGTCTTTGCCCACTAACTAGACACTGTTCCGAAATGAAAAAATTATGATAATGATGACATGACGTGTCCGTCGAAGGCAAGCCTCGCTATGAACGTCCGTGCGAGCGAATGTGACTTGCGAAGCCAGATTTGGTTTTAAACGTCCTGAAGACGACACGAAAAATCAAAGCAATTACAAGTAAGACTTTTGACAGAACAGTGTAGTGAGCGAAGAACCTTACTTAGGCTAAAGCCTAGTTCGGACTACGCTAGTATTTAAGTCGAGTGGCGAGTAATTTAGTAGCTAAAATACTCGCTACTGCCCAAAAACCGTTCGCACTTTGCTCGAGTTCACAAGTGAGTGGTGTTTTGCAAAATGAACAGTCCGCAACGCAATAAAGTTTTGCGACAACTAATGAACTTACTTTCGACAGGTTCATACTTGTTTAGACAGTGAACTAGTGAGCAGTGACGCGTGGTGATGCGACGATAAAAATAGAACTGAATTTTATGTTCAGACAAATACGTAGGTATAATTACTAAATTACTCGCTACTCGACTAATATACTGGCGTAATCCGAACTAGGCTTAAGCATCGCTAAGCGACTAATTCGCGCTACAAACTATGACTGAATTTGGTCGATCTTATTCATAAAAAAAACACGTTAACGTCTAATCTACATTATATACAAGTATAAATTATACAAAAACATATAATAAAAAGTACAGAAATAAAATCAAAAAATACATACCACACTACAATGATTGCAGAATGATAGGTCGCGCCATGTAAGATTAAACTAAACGGAAAATTCAAAATTAAAACGGACAATTTTGCTCACAATGGTTTTTCCTATTTTATTAAGGTGTAAATTTTATTTTTTCGGAAAAGAATAAATAAATACCGAAAACAATAGGCAAATACTGTGAGCACAAAATATAATGTAGACGACCTCGGTGGCGCAGCGAGTGAGTGCTCGGCTGAAACACGAGGCGAGAGTTCGATTTCGCTGCGGAAGAAATGTTTGCATGTTCCGCAAAAAAGTATATAAGTATTCTATCAGCCATCTGGTTCCCATAGTATAGCTTTGTGTTTTGACGCTAGATGGCGCTGTGTAAAATATATCTTACCTGGCGCGATTTTTCACATTTACTTATAAATAACTTAACAGAGTACTTAAAACAAACTAAGTACACAACATGTTTATTCAAATAAGCGTTAATATTGCAGATGTTAATTCCAAGCTCACACAATTAATAAAACTACATTAAAAAATAATGTGCTTTATGCAACTTTGATGAAGTCAATTGCATATCGTCGGTAGTGCGCGTTCGATTCCTGCGGGAGAAATGTTTGCATGATACAAATATTTCTCAAACAAAAACCAGATCTGTGAAGTACCTACGTTTTTGTTTCGAACCAATATTGGTAATTGCACCGAAAATTCAACAATAATCAATTAGCACAATAATAATTTCGGAAAAATACAAACTTACTCTAATATTATGGCGACATTACGAAATTATTGGAGGTAAGTATAATCCGCAAACAATAAAACTAATGACCAGTTCATTTATTGCATTATACAGCAACCTGCCCGGATCTTGAGCGCTTATCATCTAGCGCACTTTTAGGACTTCTATTACTACATACCTACTGTCACCAGTCCTTTTGAATGATGTGTCTCAAAATAAAAAAATAAAATAAAATGCATTTATTTCGAGAAGTTACACTCATAAAAACCGAACACATACAAAAAGGACTTAATAAATAATAGGTTTGCTGGGAAGGTGTTGCTCCCAGCAGTGCCTTGTATAAGGGCAATCCACCCTGGCGGCTATCATTGCCAGGACGGTGTTGGAGCTGGCCCGCAACCTGCGCACCAGGGACGCGGCTCGCTTGCGCATAGTAGTGTGAAAACAGTCAACCCGCGCCGCCGCGAACATCCCTGATGCGCTGCAGTAGCGGGGCAGCCCCAACACCGCTCTGAGCGCATTGTTATACTGGACGCGGATGGCGCTGTACGTCGCAAGCGTATACTTCGCCCACAGGCTGCACGTGTACAGAGAGGTACAGTATGCTCGAAACAATGTTAGCTTCACCCCCTCTGAGCTACGCGCAAACCTTCGGGCAACCATATTCGCCCGCACCGACAGCGCCCTCCGCTCCCGTTCGATGTCGTCATTGTCTTTGAGGTCGGCAGTAACCACGTGACCTAAGTACTTGAATGCATAAACCCTTTGTAGGTCCACACCGTTCAGACGAACAGGAGGGATGTTATCCAGGCATTTTTTACCGGCCTCAAAGACCATGAACTGACTCTTTTTTGAGTTATACACCAGCCCGTGACCGCTGGCGTATTCCTCACACGTTTTGATGAGCTCCCTCAACCCGCAGACCGATGCACTCAGCAGCACCATATCATCAGCATAACTGAGATTGTTTACAGAAACATCATCAATATAACATCCGATATGGCGACTGCTGAGCGTCCCGACCAATGCGTCTAAGTAGAGATTAAAAAGGGTGGGTGAGGTCAAACCCCCCTGTCTCACTCCACATTCCAACTGATAAGGTTCTGACATTGTGCCCCCCCACCGCACGAAGTTGATCTGGTGCTTGTACCAATATTTAAATATGTTAACCAGTTCAGGTGGTAAGTTTATGCTTTCCAGCTTCTTCCACAGTATATTATAGGATACCAGATCAAATGCTTTAGACAAGTCGAGGAAGCAGGCATATACCGGAGTCCCACGATCTGTGTAGTATCGGACGGTATGCTTAAGACACAGTATTGCACTCTCAGTGGACAGCTTAGGTCGAAACCCAAACTGGTTGTCATGCAAAGTAACATACTGATCTAATTGTGTATTAAGCATACCGTCAAACACCTTAGCAATGATGGTAGCTAGTGATATAGGCCGGTAGTTCGTCTTGTCACCTAGATCTCCAGTCTTGTCTTTCACCACAGGGACTACAATAGTCCTCATCATGTCTGCAGGCAGATATGAGTGACTCACGCACAAAGAGAAGAACATTGCCAATACTCCACCGATATGAGGGCCTGCATGCTGGAGGTGCTCTATGCTAATACCATCGTGACCTGGCGATTTGCCTTTCGAGAGCGTTTTTATAATTTGAGCTACTTTTTTGGCGTTAAATCTATACTGAAGTATTGCCTCATTTGGTATTTCAGCAGTAGGCACCTCCCCCTGCCGGTCCAGTGGTGACTTCACAATAAAATATTCCCTGAAAGTATCAGCAATCGTCTTAGAATCACTCATACCATCCACAGTTATAGGTCGACTCGGACGTACATTCGTCTTATTAGTACTCCGCCAAAAACCACGAAAGTTCCCACTTGCGTGCTTCCTAGCCAACTCGTCCATTATAATTTGATCCTGATGGTTTTGGGACCACTTTAAGCGGGATTTAAACACTTTCAAAGAAGCTTCCTTTGTCTTTTTCGCTACTTAAAACACTCTTCTAATAAGGGCTCAAAATCCTTGCTGATATCTGTAGTTAAGTATTCCTAAACTGATGCTGAATCGAAACACAAGCGTACATGTTTAGAGAGCTAAAAATTCTGGTCTCCTTGATTCAGTAGGCTTCAACATAATCCTACCAATTTAAATAAGTCGATTTTTAATGAATTGCATGAGCATACTTAAAATCGGCATAAAAATGATGATTAAAAACTAACTGGGTATAGTCGAAGCCTAAAGCTATGTTCACACTAGGCTCAACAGCAGCTCACAATGTCGTCTATGACCCGTACACAAGCATAATGCTCAAGCGTGAATCAATACTCAATTAATTTTTTCATCGAAATCAATCAAAAACATCATCGTAATTCAGATATCCTAGTCGGCTCCACTATCTGGCTTTGGCGAACTAGTAGCGTAATTCTGTGGCTACACAATCGCGACACTGCTTCGCGTTTTGCATAAGGATAAGGATCTAACCTGTGATAAATCATATAGTTTTTTTTGTGATTATTTTTATAGTTAGCTTTATTTTTTTGTCTGTAACGACCACTGTTAATTCACTAGCTTTAATGTAAAATTTAACTGTGGAAACTTTATTGGTTTAAGTATTGTTCGATTGTGTTTTTTATTGTAAATAGTACTGTTTGTTTCCCAAATAATATAAAATAGATGTTATCTGTCACTCAAAGCGACAAGTTCACTGAAGCCATAATGTGAAATGAAACACGTGAACCCCCTAAGCCCGATAAGTATAGTCGCAGGGCGTAAACACTCAATGAGCCGAATGCCATCACACGGTTTAGTTGAACAGTAAAACATCAAAAAGCGGGCACACGGATGAGCCGCGATATGAGCCGAATGTGAACACACAGTTTAGTTGAACACTGCAAGCACAGATCAGGGTGTATCGATGCGGTTAAACGGTGTCCGCACTGAGCTCGCTTGTCTTGCTCTCCCGGCGCCAACTCAGCAGCTCATCGAGTAGAGCTTCGAGGTGCGGGTTCCCGCCCAGTCGCGCCACCTGGAAACCATTTCAAAAACTAAGTATTCTCATAGTTGTTTTGCAATTTTCATCTGAATATAAATCAACGTCACGCTCTCAACTTTGCTTACTTTTTTATATTAAATGGGCTCTCTCTTGACCTCAATCTGAGCCGAATGAGCTCAAATGAGGTCTACGATGTAACAAGAACGCCCAGAAGCAACCTATTCACTCGAGATTAAAAGTTTCGGGTTATATTGCTTTGGAAACACAGTTATTGGTGGTAAGTGTATCAAAGTAGCCCGTAAGTATGCAATTCCACTATCATCTAAAAAGAGCAAGTGAACACTCTACAAGCACCAGTTGAATCTTGAGACTCTTAACAATGAAAATAGAGCAAAAATAAATATCATTGTTTAAATTTTTTAAAACCCCTTCAGCTAAAGGTGTTCATTTATAAAACGTCTCTCAAAATCTGTCCAAAAGTAAACAATATTCAAAGTATTAGTGCCATCCCGTTTTGAGCTATACGCTTATATAAGTTGACTACTAGGCCTTTTACCATCTATTATAGTAGATGAATTTTACAGCGTCAGGAGGTAACTTTTACCTTCACAAACGGGACGCTTTTGTACTCGGGACGAATTAAGATGGAGGAGGCTTGCCCAGCACCCATTCCATCCTCTCAGCTTAGTCGGCCTTGTCCACAGGAAAGTCATGGTCAATACGTGCGGAGCTGACTAAGCAGCGGGTTTCCTCACGATGTTTTCCTTCACCATTTGAGAGTACTGGTATAGCGCACATCAATTTTTCGCACAGAAAAATCCATTGGTCCACGACCTTAGGCTCGGAAGGCGGGGTCACTACCAACTAGACCTCCAGTGCTCTTATAAGTTGAGCGATGTTTATATTTAAAGGGTTTTAATCTTTTTTTAATGCTTCGGTTTTTGTGTTGAGTTTGAAGATACCTCTCGCCTGGCCTCCTCGTCGAGTGAGATGAGTATGGCGCGCGTGTATTGAAAGCTGCCGAGTCGTTCCAGTAGGGAAATACAGTACCGCTTCACTTCCACGTCTCGCGTGCGTTGCCGAAGGATATCTGTGCTGGCTCAGGAAACTTATTTTTTTTTACTGTCTAATATAAAATACAGATAGGACCTTAACAGGCTCTTAATAGTAAAAAGTAAACAAACCGTAGCGTATTTTTCGTTATTAAGATGAAATCACTTTAGTTTTAGGTATACATAAACCTCGCAATATTCACACACACCTTAATTGAACTATTAGTACTATTTAAAAGTTCCATAAACATGTAAGTTTTAGGTTAAGTATGGGCGGTTTGTCATAAATTGTATCTCCAGTTTGGCTAGAGTATAGATGGCGCTGTGTGAAATGTCCACACAAATTTAAGAATATATAAGTAAAAGGATACGTAGTACTTGGTTGTCGCCTTCCTGGTTCCGAATGGCGTGCAGGATGGGGAAACTGAACTTGCCTTCCGTGAGGTCTTCGCAGAAACTCTTGTTCTCTGTATACTGCAATTATGAGACAACTTTTCCAACAATTCATAAAACATCTTCAGAACAGCGCACAGTAGACATTATTTACGAATGTTTACTTGTGGCTCTGTCCACCCCATTAGGGATACGGGCGTGATAATATGTTTGTGTTTTTACGAATGATGAATTTTGACAAATCAGTCAATGTTGTTTGATTCGTCTGGATCAGTTGCTCTTGATCAGTTGATCTTTCTTTGTTTGTTAACAAAATTGTATACTAAAAAATAGTGGCGGGATAATAATGTGTGTATGTTTATTATCGAGCCCGTATCCATAATAGGGTGGGCAGAGCCACAAGTAGTCATAAGAAAACTTGCAGCCACTCCTGATTCAAATTCCCAAGATGGCGGGCTATATAAGTGGCCTAAATGAAGATCTTTTAAAAACCGTATTAAAATCTGTTGCATAGTTTAATGCAAGCATTGGTACCTCTTGCAAGTTGAGATTGCAGTAGTCATCTCGTATTTGGAAGTAGAGTCCGAGGATGGCGGATAACTTGCTGAAGTCTGACTTGTTGTCGCTGAACAGTTGCATCAGTCGGATAGCCAGCATGAATAGACCTCCCGTTTCTGCAACAATGTATGAATAATGTTTTTAAAATACATATTTTATATGTGATCTCAAACCGTAATTTTTAACTGATTTCTTAATTTATTTCAATTTGCAAACATTTTCAACATCTACGACGCCGACGTTCCCAAAATTTTTTTGCCGCCATAATTTTTTTTATACCACAGATAATCTTTTCTTTCTTTTTTTTTTAAATTAGATTCCATCCAAACACACTGGCCGGCAAGATATTTTTGATTAACTTCAGTAATTATTGTCAGTGACAGCTACTTGCTCTGTTCATAGTTTACTGTTTTGTGAAAGCAATGGTGACAAACTAATGTTTTCTCATTCTACCAACGGGATATAATCTCTTTACACAAACTTAGACATGACATAATAATCTCGACTGCTTCGACAAGGAGTGGTGGGAGATCGCGAAAGACCGGGATCAATGGAAGCTCTTGGGGGAGGCCTTTGCCCAGCAGTGGGACAGAATAGGCTAAGTCTTCGAGATATAAAAATATAATAATAAGACTGATAGGAAATAAATGTCTCGAATGGCGGCCACGGACCGAGAAAATAAATGTAGGTATGACGGCCCCCCTCCTGACGGACCGATGACATTAGATTGATAGCAAAATAGAACACTGGCGACACGGGACCGCTACCATGTGTCCAGTGCACGAAAGGAGCCTTTGAGACGCACTTTAAATCTTTTCACCACGCTGATTTGAAAGAACTAGTGACACGACTAGTAGTAGATAGGAAAATAGATTAGTCACATAAATCACCTTAGGAAATAGGTAATTTTTATTTAGGAGATTTTAAAACCTCACAAACTTTCGCATTTATAATATTAGTGGGATTTTCCACCTTGCAGCGAAAATTAGAATTTCCCTTGAATTTCAATGATGGTTCAAGTATAATCTTTTTATTTTTTACTAGCTGTCGCCCGCGGCTTCGCTCGCGTGGTACCCGAATTGATACCCGAATAAAAAATAGCCTATATGTTAATCCAGTACATGTACTATGTATATTCCAAGTTTCATTCAAATCCGTTCAGCCGTTTAGGCGTGATTGAGGCACAAACATCCAAACATCGTTTCAAACTTTCGAACTAGATGGCAGCACAGGTAAAATTAGTACGCGTTATCGTTGCCTTTTGAGCTTTACGCCGGTAATTTCAAGCAAACTAAAGCTTTTCAATTTTATAATATAAGTAAGAAGTAAGATAATTAGTGTACTAAAAATAGTAATTAATTGTACCTACTCTAACACTATTACAATCTAGCCAAGTAGGCCAATTAGTAATTTGACTTTGACTTAGTTTTATAAAGTAAATTATATCTAAGAATGTGTCCCATAGCACTTTTCTTACTGTCTATAACTAATCAAAGTACAATAACTTACTTTTGACAGTCATCTCTTTGTACTCCTCCTCAGAGGGACAAGTGAAGTTGTCCCTCCAGTAGATCTCCATGCCCTGACCTCGGTGCAACTCCAACAGCTGTTCTGTATACACTTGTGTCGCCTGGAACAATCAGCCATTCTAATTCTAATTCTAATTACTGATAGGGGAACAAAGATCTGCACTGACGTCCCGCAGTGGGGTGTATTGTGCATTATCCCCCCTGCTAACCCTCCCCCAGTCAGTCCAACTCCTTGAAGTACCAGAGAAGGACTTTGGGATGTTGGCAGCAGTGTTCCAGTATCCTCGATAATGTTGAGGCTGATGGTAGTGTTGATAAATAAATAAATAACACCCAACAGTCACATACATAGTCCTGACCCCACACTAGGATTCCCTGTGTCGTGGGTATCAGAAACTACGAGTTCCATGGTACTACAACACCCAGACCCGGAAGAAATATTTGCAGAACATGCAAACATTTCTTCCGCAGCGGGAATCGAACCCGCGCATCTTGCATCAAATTCGGTTTTTATGCAAAGCACGAACTTTGCCGAAGCGCACAATTGTGGTACTACTGTACGTAAGTTATAGTCATGTAGTACATCAGTCAGTCAGTCAGTTAGATTTGGGCTATTTTATAGTCGAGCTTGGATGATGAATCAGTCAGTCAGTCAGTTAGATATAGCTCTTTTATAGTCGAGCTTGAAGCTAATCGCATCGCCTTTCCTTGCCCTTTAAAAGGTTCCAATACAAACTCTGATACCTAAGTAATACATTTCACCTCTTTTTAAGAGTGGTTTTGAAAAATTCTGAGTTGAGTTTCAAGCAAATCGCACCACGCGTTAAAAAGTTATATTCGTGGTCAATCCAAGCGTGGCTCGTGTAGGAACACATTTTAAGACGTAGATCACAATAGATAAAAACATTAACATAACAGTTAAGGGCAGAGATAAATATTTATGTATGCCGATAGCAACTCTTATTTGAATGAATGCTAATAGAGTTATTTTGATGTAGAACATTCGATTACAAAGCAGATTGTGTACTACAAAGCCATGGCAATTCATTTATACTCGACGGCCTCAGTGGCGTGGCGGGCGATTGCTCGGCAGAGATGCCAAAGGCGCGGGCTCGATTCCCGCTCCCGCTGCGAAAGGAATGTTTACATGTTCTGCAAATATTTCTTCCGAGTCTGGGTGTTATGGTACCATGGTACTTGTAGTTCCTGATACCCACGACACAGGGAATCCTAGTGCAGTGTCAGGACTATGTATGTGACTGTTGGATGTTACAAAAATACTTATTAGATTATTTGTATATAGAATCTAGACAGGATGAAATATTTGCCTACTCGAACAAAACGGCCGGGATTTGAACCCATCGCAATTCCAGGGTTCGAATAGGTACTGTTAGTTGATAAAATAAACAGATTTCAAGGATCTAACAAGGTTTTTGAAATTAATAGAGCTTATTTAATAGAATAGCACGGATCACTTTGAATCGTGTTAACTTTGATTTACGCTTCGTAACGCGACCAAGCGTGGAAAATACAGGCAAAAAACAGTCCCTTTACCTTTACAATCTTGTTTTTGACACCGTAGGTATAAATAATTGACTCACCATAGGATGTCCCAATTCCAAGGTCTTCTCAAGTGCGACGATCATGGCGTAGTTGGCCGCGTTTATGGTGCTAGCCACGCCGTAGATCGAATGGGCTACCGGTATACCACGACGCAAGATCGAGTTATCTTGTATGTCATCGATTCTGAAACGAATTTTTTTTTTACTAATACTGCCTATACTCAGATGGTGTGCTTTGCCAGCAAAATAATTTTCAGAATAAGTTCAGCTCCGAAAATACTTGTAATAAATTATTTTAATTATAACTAACCAACTAAATAGGAATACCTACCAAGTAGGTATTAAAATATAAATAAATAATATGGTTTTTAAGTAATACTGATTCACATGTTAGTACAAAATGTTTCTATGCAACAAAGACTCTTCATACTGATTGCTAGGAAATTAATGATGATGTTATCATTGTTATGTTTTAACTAGATTGCCCTTGGGATAAACACAGAAATAGTTATTCTGGGAACAAGAATTTGTTGTTTCAAACTCAAAACAAATCAATATTGTATGTAGATACTTACTTGTATAAATGTGTATCTAATTTGGCATTCATACATAGGTAACATTTTTGGCCCATGAAACAAACATCTTCAAATAAATGTTTGAAGATAATGACACAAGCTTAGCAAGAATTGGTAAAAAATTTCTTTCTGTATCTAAAAGGTAACTCTTATAATAAGTATGGATAGCTAAACTGAGGGTTTCTATATGCAATCCCATTCTTTAACCGAACCTTCAATAACCAAAGCCTTTTACCATTCGTACTAGATGATACAGAGTCAGGAGGCAACTTTTGCCTACACTAATGGGATTCTGGCGCTGTAGTGCCCAGGGTGATATAAGATGGAGTAGGATTGCTCAGCACCTATTATCCCTGTACAAAATATAAAGATGTTACAGGTTTTTGTACCTCCTTTTCTGTACAGGGATGATGGGCATAGATTATTAGGCTATAATGGACATGATATATCCTGGTGAGGCAAGCCATAGATGGAAGCTACTTACAATAGACTAGAATTGTGCAAGATTTGCACAATTTCCCCCACAGCAGTGAGCTTCTCATCAGAAATTTTGAGCCAGTAGTTGAGTGCTGATGCTAATTTAGTCCGTATCTGCTTGCCGGGCACTTGCTGGATGTAGGTGTATGGCATAAGGATTTTCTGTGGATAATTTTAGGTAAGGATTATTATCAGACCTTTCTTATCAGCAATACCGCATTGCTAATAAGAAAGGTCTGATAATAATCCTTCATTATGCAAGGTAAATTAAAAAAATATTTTTGTATTTAATTTATCTTAACACTACAAAATCTTTGTAAGATATTAATGATGATATTAATAAATAATTAATCTTTACAAAAGCAATACAAAAATATTACAATTGTATAAAAACCATGCAATTAAATGTTTTCCAAATGAATATTACTTTGAATGAATGAATGAATGAATGAAAATACTTTATTGTACACAAAAAAAATATATAAAAACTAATTAAGTACGTTGATTTCCTAGTTATTATATTTTACTAGGTACATACCTACTATACATAAAAATAATTTACTGCTCAGCTACTTACATCTACTTGATATTATTTACATTTTCTCTAAGCAAAGTTACCTACTCACTTGTTACATATGTATTTATTATGCTGCCATATGCCATAAGCGTCTGCTTGTGGTCTGATTGGCATAGTATTTTAATTTAATTAATAATATGTATTGAAAAGCAAAAGAATAACTATGCAGCTAATTCCATAACATTTTTTAGAAAGAAGTAGATAGGTACTAATATACAAAGAACATACCTTTAGCCCTCTCATTGTATTTTACTCAATTACTTTATTTTTCTCAATTAATATAGGTAACACTTGCACGAGTAACAATACTCCTGCTTGGCAGAGGGTAAATACATATAGGACTACATGCAGCGCAATGCGTCATTTTCATTTTGTATACAGAGAGAAACACACACTACTCTATTTATTAAAATTACCTACGCCTAACACATGTTTTGAGAACACACAACAAACGAATTTAGCAATTCATTGTCTCAACATTTCACGAAAATAGAAATACGAATTCGTATCGGCGAGATAAAAATGATGGTAATCAGAATTTTTTATATGACTTTAACCTGACTGAAATTTACCTCATCCTGAGTTTTATCACCACTTTTTGTACTTATTATAGACATCTTGCAAAGATATACTAATAGTTTCAGTATAATTTACTCAATAATTCTATGAAAATGCAATTTCACACCCCACTTTCAGAAAAGCTAAAGAGAGAACTGCTTTTGCCTGCTGATTTTGACAATGAAAGACACTGAAAATTGACGTCTTACAAATATTTTGTTTCCCTCAGGCGATGCCCTCAGGGTGTACGAGCAGCCAAATGAGGGCAACTAGTAATAGTGGTTTTGTCATCGTTAGAGCTGAATAAAATTGTTAGGTACCCGTAAATACTTAGTTGAAAAGTTTACTACGAGACTTTAGAACGCAGTTATGATTGAAGTAGTAGCTAACTAGTTACTGGAGCATTATGTGATGCCAAACGTACTTTACAGCACCTGACATGAGATGGTATCATTGATACCATCTCTGCTCAGTGGTATCCACTGAATCTGAGTAGAGACGAGAAGTCTGAATCGAAGTTGATTGTAAAACACATCTCCTCTCCTTTCATCTCGTCTCCGCTTTGGTGAAGTCCGAGCCTCTTATAGGAATGCTCGATGCACCCTCAGGCAAGTTCAAGTGAAGAAGGATTACAATTTTATTGTTGTTTTAGATGAATGAGATATTACCAAATCTTTTCATTCATGTCGAGTGCTGTAAAGTACGTTTGGCATCACATAATGCTCCAGTAACTAGCTAGCTACTACTTCAATCATTTCTTTGTTGTTGCTTTCTTTCATGCTCAATGATTGGGATAGTAGTGATAGTGGTATCCATCATGTGATTTTTGGACGAACCCGCCGGCAGTCACAGAACTTTATTGACATTTGACATTAAGATTGTTTATCATTTTCACCTGACAGCACAGCTGACTGACTGAGTAAATAAATTCTGAATGAAATTGTAACAAACCAAAATTGTGTCACGCGAATATACGAAATTATTTCAAATCGAATCATTCGGATGCAAATTTAGCTTTTAGCTAACACAGCGCAATTTAAAAATCTATCTCTTAGCGCTTTGTTTGCTATGTGAAACTCACAATTTTTCATTGAAAAATAATTGATTATGTCCGCCCGAAATTATATCTCTACTCGAGAGAAAAACTATGGAAAATTGATTGATTGTTTACCGAGTATCAACCAACAGAAGTTCGGATACCGTTCGACTCAGGAGCTTCCTCCTTTGTCTGCTAACACCAGCAAGTTGTTGAACCGGAACCTCAACTATTCCTACGATATCAATGCGTTTTTGGTGAACAGTGTAGATCGTACTGGAACTCCTTTGTCAGACTTTTTCTCTGATAGTGATGCAGGTAAGAAAGTCCAAGACGAAAGAGTTCTTTACCAACTTTGTTTTATTATTCTTAGTTCTGTAATTTTTACCTACTCATATTTATTCATACTCGCCTAAGCACCTATAGGTTTTTGTGATGAACTTATCCTAAGAGGAATTTACCTTACAGGCACACCAGATTTCCATAGTGAAGAAAGTGATAGCAGTTCTGGGTCAATACTCCGTCGAAGCACAGCTGAAGCCACCAAGACATTGTCGGAAGAGTGGGATCGGATAGAAAGGACTCTGTACAATGAAGATGGAGAGAAATGCACACGGCCTAACATTCTGGAGGAGTGTAACCAATGGAGGCAGTTGCATCCTCAACTTAGGTGAGAACACACTTAAATTTTCAGTAGTAAACAATATTAATTCAAAGTGCTTAGGTCTTACAGTCACAACAATAAGATCTTGGGACCTGTAGATTTCACCCAAAAACCACTTACCAAGTTCAGCCTCACACTATGATTTGTCAGTGTAGGTTGTAGGAACTATTAAAGATTTTTCAAGTTCAAGATTTTTATGTGTAGGTGCAGTATTTTTTAGTTTATAATCTTGTAATAGTAGATTGTTTACCTAGAGAGTGAACAACTAAAGGTGAGTGTTACTTTGAATCCAGAGCTTTCAGAGGTTCTAGAATAAAATACTGAATAGATATACTTTGAATAGATGTGATACAAAACTTTATCATCATCAATGCAATATGTTCCTTGTTCTACTTGTATTTAAAGAATTTAGGTCACCACAGAACAAAATTCCTAGTTGCTCAATGTAGTTCATTTGTATGTAAAAATCATGTAAGAACTCATGATGGTAACAAGGTCACAAGGTTACGACATGACCCGCTGAATACTCCTCCAGAGTAGGCAATGTATTGACAATGCCTCTGGTGTTGCTGGTGTTTATAGGCGACGGTGACCACAGGTGGGTCGCCTTTTTGTCTATAGTTTATAGTAAAAGTATTTTTAATCCCAGGGTCGTCGGCAAAGCCATCCCTCTGCCCGATAAGCGCAGCAGCTACCGTCAGATCGAGCACGACGAGGTGATCGCGATGCACTACAGCGATTACGCTCAGTTCAGCGAGAGCGAGGAGCGCCTCTCTGAGAGCAGCACCGACGTCACGCCTCAGAACTCGCCTAGGCCCTCCGTTGTGTCCATACCGGAGGATCTGCACGAACCTAGGTCAGTTGGTACGAAGAAAGATAGGTGTAAATGGAGGACTTTGCCCAATAACATACATAATATGTATATACAGACATATTATCAGGTCCGTATCCCTAATGGGGTGGTTCAAAACTTGCAGCCACTGGCCACTCCTGATTTAAAGTCTCAAGATGGATATGGTGAACCATGGTGATAGGTGATCAGCCCATTGTGGTCCATCATTTTGGAGAAGTTGCTATCTCTTAGTCGACCTTCCGACATGCTCGGGAATGTAGGATTAATGACACGCCACAAATATCTTTCTTCATTACACAAATGTTTATCCTGGTTAAAAATCGAACCCACGATCTACAATGCAGTAGACGGATCTACTAACTAAACCGTGAGATCAGTCAATCATCATCATCTATAGTGTAAAAATAGCAAGATCAACAATATGTCTGAATATACGATTTAAAGGATAATTTTTACCTTTATTACCTAATTTAGTCTTACCACTGGTCCTGTGTTTTAGATGCTTAAATTTTATTTGCAGGCTATGCAGAGATAAGGTATCCTTTCACCCAAACTACGAGGATGAGGAGCTTCCGGACTCGTTTTGTTCTCTTCTACAAATAACGCCCATACAAATACGCAGTCCATCGCAAAGGAAGAAGCAAAGCAGTTCTATATTGCGCTCGGAAATAGCATCTTCCCGGTGGATGAGGAACTCACGACCGGACTCATCTTTTAACTGTGATAGAAACAGCGCCAAGTCGTTTGTTTCACTAGACACTAGGAACTACATAGCACTGAGTGCGCCAGAGAGGAATATAGTGAATGGTAGAGTAGTGACGGCTAGGCATAGAGAGTTAGCGAGGCTGGAGCCTCTATGTTCGCCGGAAATACCTCACGAATCTCCCAAAGTGAATGGATCACAGCAGTATCACATAAGAAAAGTCTCTTTACCACCACTGCTTTTAGAGGAAGAGAAGAGGAAAGTGGCGTCGGCTAAGAAGCATAATATAAAGACACGGAAGAGAAGTCAGCCGTTCTATCAGCTGGACAGAGTGAGATATTGAATTGAAGATAAAAGTTTTTATGGATTGTTTTGCACCATGTGTGAATTTGAAGATTATGTTCGAGTTTTCGTGAGTGCACCTAATTTTTACAAAATCACAAAGTAGGGTTTATTTTTGTTGACATTTTTCACACAAGTTCCTATTATTGATGATTTTTTTCAAAGTCACTATGATTATGGTTTCAAACTGTTAAAATGTCACGGTGATACTCAGACATAGACAATACTTTAGGTATGTAGATAACAGAATGAATATAAAATGTATTGTGGTGTGATAGTACAAAATACATAAGGTAGGTACTTAATAGTTTCGTTATGATTTCATGGATATATTATAGTAAACATACCTAGTCGAGAGTTGAATATTTTTTGTTCAGTTTAGACAAGAGAATGCTTCAAACAATTTTATTATTGATAAAATAAGTTTTTACCAAAGCACTATTTTCGACGGTAAAGTTGGGTAATAAAATGAATATAATATTTTCGAAAAATACTGAATTTTTATATTTTTACCTTTCATGTTAAGTTCCAACAAAATTTTCACCAATTTTATAATAGTCCAATATAATATACCTATAGGGTTAGTAAAAGAGTTATTCAAATACAAATACAGAATTTATTTTGATATTTACATTATTTGCATTTATTAACAATCAACATCAACAATATTAAATAATTTGTTCTTGTGGTGTCATATATGAACAGTCTGGTAACGTTACATTGGCTAGGCTACCATTTTGTTTTTCTTAGGTGGACAAAATGGCTGCCAAGACAATGTTCCATCGTTTGAAATATAAATGGTGGCTTTATAGTAAATGGATAACTAGAAGCGGTGAAATATGGATTTATAATTAATGCTGAAAAATTTGAGCAAATGCAGAGAAAGCTGTGAGCTTGGTTTCATGGGTTGCCACCATACAACACGACTTGATCTCTTTAGATGCTTAACAAAATTAAATTCTTATAGGTAACAATTCTAAAACACCTTACATAAAGTTACTGATCTAAGATAATAATGATAACAGGACAGAAGTGTGTATTGTAAAGAAAATGTATCTATGCTCTGGATCGATGTTGATTTCATTGTCATGGCAACCCTTCGGTTTAATGAAGTTTTCGCGCAAAAACTTTCATTATACTTGGACATGGAACAACTCTTTCATCAGAAATTACAATTTTGTACTAAGATTTTCAGGAACATATTTTTAAATATACAGGTAATATATAAATTTATGTTGTCTGTCGTGCATCATCATCACACAATATACATTTGGTAAAACTATTTATATAATCTCGTTGTATTGTCCAACCTTCCGGCTTGGTTCTTATAATTTCTGATGAAGAGCCAAAGTCAGTCGAGACCGGTTAGTTGTTGCGATAGAGCGATCAGTTACGTTGCTATTTATATAATTTTCTCATTTACACAAATATAATTTTAATTGTTTACAATTATCTCACAGCCATCATTATATATTGATACTACATTAATTAGACAGGACTAGTGTGTAACAACACGACAAGATGGCAATCAGCTTATAAAAGGGTCTAGCGAACATTATAGAGAGCGTAAAGATACGTATATTTATATAATACATTGAAAAATTCACCATTTTCCGTTCTAAAAACGTTAACAACCTCAAGCTATTAGCAATAGTCAACAATGTTGGTAATTCTAAGATTTAATGCACACAGAACATTGAATAGTAGGTACTAGATTGCGTATAGGCGTTTTTAAGTGTAAATTTAGACGTGAACGTGAATTAAGTCGTTGAATCGTGAACATATGTTTTTAATGCGGGAGATGAGATCTAGAGGTGTATTATATATCTCGTACTAATATACAGCACTCATTATATTTATTTTGTATTGCTCTATGACAAAATTTATGAAGGCAAAGTTTCACCAATTAATTTTATATAAATAAATCATTACACGTGTTCGCACGGTCGGTGAAGGCACGTCACAAAAATATTCAACATCTCCCGCGAATTCTAAATTAAACCACGTATATAACTGGTGTCTCTGTGCAGAATTTAGTAGCGCTAAAAATATAGCCGTCGTATTCATTGTGGTTCATAAGAAAGGGATAGGAACATTGAGTGATATCTTTGAAACGAAAACTGCACAGAATCGACTTGTCTAAAATCTGAGTGGTTAGCACAAAAAAGGTTAGTTAAAAAGATAGTTTCGTGATGTGCCGTCGTGATTACTAATATACCCATAATTTACTTGTTAGAAACCTATCAGAGGTCCCGTCTAGTGTCTAGTAGTACACAAATAGTACATCAAGTTGAACTTAGTACGTTAGTACTCAGGTACACAGGGACATGTACACAAAAGGTACAACAGGTTGAACTTAGTACGTTAGTACTCAGGTACACAGGGACATGCACTCTGTAAACACACCTCCCCATTATAGCTGTACGAAGTGTGTTGACAAAGCGTCAAGCCTAGTTATGCAAACAAGGCCTGGTGACAAAGCTTGTCAATGCAAGTCGTACAGCTCTAATGGGAATGCAGCTTAAGATAACACTTGAACATAACGTGTCTCCAATCACGCAGCAGGATTCAGCTATAATTCTCTCTCATTAAGGCGATTATTATAAATGTTACGGTAAAGTGATGAATTCGTCGAAGAAATAAATTTAGTGCGTGGGCTAAAATTTATCTTCAGAAGGTTGGTCGCTCCTACTCATCACACAGTATAGCTCTATTTCGTCCCTTTGGGCTTGCTCTTTGAAGTTACGCTGGTATAGTACAAAATGTATTAAGGCTCGAAAATTTATAGAACACTAAACTAAATTTATAACTTCAGCCTATTCATTACTTCGACCGTAACATAAACACTAGGTATCATACTTTACGAATTGCACACTGACCCACCTCTATAAACTTTTAATTGCGTTAAATACTTTGTAATGCTGTATAAAAATATTAAAGGAAAAATCGTCATTTATATTAAATACTTAATTAACATTCAGATACCGAATCGATAGCGTGTATTTTACATTTTTACAATGAGACGTCCTAACTAACGTACCTAGCTAGCATACAGTGACATCCAAGCCTATAATCACAACGGACTACTCGCAATCCGAAACTTTAATGTAACCGTAGCCCTCTAGCTATGCAAAGGAGACATATTCAAAAAATCTTAACATACAAAATTACATCTGACTATGTACAATCTAGCTAAAAAAAATTCAAATGTTAGTTTCGAATGTAGCACAAGGGTACTCTAAATATTAGGTACCTAGTTTGGCTAGGGCTCCATGCATGGGTCTACTTACCGACGTACCAAGCTCAAATTACAACTAAACGACTCGTCTGATACCCGGTGGTTGGAGCCACGGAGCTATCACTGAAGAGAGAGCTAAGAAGCCTTCTTACTGCAAGTGATTTCCATCTACCGTTGAACAATTTAACATTCCATACCCCTTGCTTCTTTACCAGTGTAATTTCCCCTCAGTGCGAACTCTGTGGGTGACGCGTGCCCTACGCATTGGCAAATATTTGGCGAAACCAATTCGTATTCTCGGCCGAATAAGCCAATAAGATTTTCTGGACAGACCAATTAAATTTAATTTTATAATTTATTTACCTATCGTGCACAACCATCTCAAACTTTACATTCTTAACGCCCGGTGATTTAATATTATTTTCTTGATACAATTTTAAAATGTTCATAACAATAAAACGCTTTCTAGAACACTGATCTCTAAAAGCCATTCGTGTCCATAACATGGAGGCTCTATACAAATTGTGCTTTTACTCTTAAAATTTTGCTCATCATGATCATTTTGATTGGTTTTTTTTTGTACTTTTTAGTTTTTCGATAACTGGTTTATGTGAGTTTACAAAATATGGCAGTATGTTCATTCAATTCCTTAACGAGTTATTTGGTATTTGTCCTCGCAGGCTCAAATAAACGGGAGTTGGGAGCGAAGGCACCTCCCGCGGGAGAGCTCTTGCTGTCACATCTGACACATTGAACGACTCACGCTTGACCACACAATCGAATATTCAAAAACACCCACTTTTAAACCTAGTTGTAATTAAGGCCGGTTTTGCATAATCTAGACGAATGACATGACTCTCTATAATGACATGAAAACATCTATGTACAGGATGTTTGATAAACTCTTTATAGTAATCAAACTTTACTAACTATCAGTAAAATTGAGGTATTTATTAATTATTAGGTATTTATATTTAGTTTAAAAAATAATTTGATGATATTTCGTGCGTGTCGCTTGCAGACTTGGGTTCTTTTCATCAAACATCTTGTAAAATTTTGTTGTAAATTATTGCGGTTTTGTTACTAATCGATTTACTCGCAATGGTACTAATTTGTGATGCGAATGTAGCTATTAACTAGTAAATTCTAAAAGGTGCCTTGACCGACTGCACGGGTTGTTGACATAGGGGTATCACAAGATGTGAGCGTGCAGCCGACCAAAGGTATGCCTTATCTAATACAATCAACGTAGTATCTATGAGAGTCCACAATCGTCAAAGCACCCGAGTTAACACTAAATACATCGTAGGCTTCAGAAGCCGTCTCAACAACGTCGATCAAATAATATCACATAATATGTACAGCGTCATTCACTTGCACTGTGTCCTCGCAACATAAAACCAACTATTTTAATTTCAACCACGCGTTGATATTGTTCATTTATTTATTGTTCATATTTTTTTTAATGTGCAGCGCCTTATACCACGTCCACTTTGACAATCCCCCGCCCAATTTCGGGGAAATATAAAGAAAATAAAAAAAATAAAGCTTTATATAAATTTTATTAAAAATAAACAAAAATGTGCTATATATCTAAGTGAAGTTAAATTAAGCTAAATTAATGTTGCTTGATATCTTTGTGCAGTACCTTTTTACACAATATTCTGTAGTTCGATGATAAAAAAATATCATCTGCAGCATGATTTGCCATCGGAGTCCCGCACAAACATTCAAGCAATAATATCAACAAATAATAAAATCTACAATAATAAACAAAAATGAAAATAGCAATGGGATCGTACACACACTACCTTACGTGCATTTAAACTATTGTCCAATAAATGAATTAAAACTTAAATTACTACATAAAATAAGAATTCAATGTGAATTCAAATAAAAAAACTTAAATTAATGACCATTATGTCTATATCACACCGTCGTTGTTATAAACGATGTGTTTAACAATCAATCAGTCAATAAATATATTAAATGCTTATATAATATAACTAATATAAATTTAAAAGCTTTATATAAATAGCGTTTCATACTTCAAAGGAAAGAAAAATCTAATGAATATAAAGGAATGGTTCTATATAGAAGAAAATGTCAATTACATTAAGTTTGTCCAGATATACATAATAAGTCATATGTCATGCAATAAACATAGAGTTCTTTTAAAATTAAGTATTCAATATCATTCCACAAAAAGACAAATATGGAAAAAGACTAAAGGAAAAAACAATAATGAATAAAAGATTATGTACTGGTATAAAATATGCAGTGTATCCGCGTAGTGCGCGCGTGAAATGAGATACGCGAAAAAGCTTTAAGGAAAGATGAAAGAGAGAAAATGTTGATAACAAGATGGTTCACCAATGAGAAAGATAAAAAACTATCCATTAGAAGCCTCATCGTAATAACCGAAAGAGGTGTGTCAGAAACAAGCTAGTTGTGTATGACGTCCATCGCCCTTTTAAAACTAAATCATAAAGAATAACATATTATTTATAGTGAAAATTATAATGTGCCTTACCTACCCGATATATGTTTTTTTTTTATTTTGAGCTAATAATGAGTTATTCTACCCTCCTAAAAGCCATTTAAAGCTTGGTAATATTATCCTCAGACGAACTGAGTTGTTAATATTGTTTATGAAATATGTATTTCATAATATTCGCTTACATAATGTGATATAGCGGAAAATTCACAAGTTCGTCTTGTATGTCCTTTATGAGTTAGCCATTCAATGTTAGTACTTACTGAAATATATATTTTCAAGTTGTATGGTAGACTTTATTATACCCACATAAATAGTCAATTACATTTTGACTTTGACGTATTACAAAAATCTTATTTTCGTCCAGCGATGCCAATATTCCGGTATTTTCGCACAAATTAACAATAACTAGTGCGTCTTGCTCGAGAGTGTGCATTTGAAGAGTTTAGATTGCCGTGCATCCATTTGTATGTGTTAGAACCTTTGCCAAATCAAATAAATCTCCCTTTCATACTATCAGCGTCCTGCCAACTAAGATAACTGAGAATAACGCACAAAAAACATACCAAACTAAATTAAATTTGGCGACGAATTCGCAGGAGTAGAAACAGATAGTGCAAAGGGAGAACCGAGAAGTGCAGTGCAAAAGAATATGCAAATTTAAAGTCGTGAATATTGCAATTACAATGTTGCAATGCTCGCGACAGAAAATTGCAGGTTTTGGTCGTTTCATTGATTTATGTTTTTTTCGGTTATATCGACGGGTATAATAAGTTTTTTGGACAAAGCTTGTACAATCTCCAATGAAATATCTTGTAAAACGAATCTTGCCAAAAATACCTGCCGTTATCAAGCACGGGGCAGATTTTTGAAAAAAAAACCTAGATTTTGTATTTTTACTAAACATTAAATTGTAGTACCAATCAAAAATATTTTCGATGTTGATTGAACAAATCTGAGAAGAATTTGCGTGCGCAAGTTTCTTATGTTCGATAAACCGATGAAACAACCATAAAAAACAAAATTCGGGGAATCTTAACAGGCGATGGTCCTTTGAAAGTTTCTATTTTTGAAAAGAATAGGTAACCTCAAATGTCCAAATCCAATACAAAAATAGATTTAGGGAAGTTGGCTTTCATAGTCCCCTGGGATACGATGGTCCCCTGCAAGTGTATATTCTCCAAAAGACTAAAAGGTTATTAAAGGCCACGGGATCCTAAATCAAAAGTGGAACATGGAAGTTGGAGACTAAAAAGAACCATTAAAAGGATCTTGTTTAGGGAAGTTAGAGATTGAAGGGACTTCCAAAATTCAGGGGATCCAAGATAAAAACGTGACCAGGGAGTCTGACATCTGGGATAATCAAAATTAAAAAATGTTTTAAGGAAGTTGGATAGTGCGGAGAACATCAAAATTTAAAAGATTTTTCAACTGAAGGGACCATCAAAAGCCAGGGGACCCAACAAAAATGGTTTAAGGATATTGAAAAGGAACCGTCATTCAAAAGATATTTTAGAAAATTTGGAGAAATTGGGACCATAACCCTTATGTGGCAAAAAATTTATAAAATTTGGGGGGTTATATTTCCGTTGGGTTTTGGGGGATTGTCATGTGGCGAACCGACCTAGATGTAGGAGTAGGGTCCGTCGGTGAGAGCGCTGCACAGCAACAGTCAGGAGGCGTCGTCCTTGCCGGCCGCGCCCGCGCGCCGCGCCGCCCGGTACTCCACGCCCGGGTCGAACTGCATTAGGACGAACACCTGTAACACGTCACATTTGCGAATTCAGGAATTAGATTTTACAGCTTTGTCTAGTGGTAGCGGTCCTAAGGCCATGGATTCGTGGATTTTTCTGTTCGAAAATTTGATTTCGTTCTACCAGTATTCTCAAACGGTAAAGGAAACCGGCGTGTCGTAAAACCTACGAAAGTTCAAAACTTGGGTCAAGTGCATGAAAGCAGCTTTTGAGGCGCAGATTAAATCCTTTCACCACAATTGTTCTAGTGACAGGACTAGTACATAGTACTATTCGAACCAGTGTCGTGAAATAATTTACACCATAATATCGATCGAACTGCATTAGGAGTGCAACTGCAAATTATGATATTATTTTCAGTGAGTCCAAACGTGGTAATTTCCTATTTGTTCATCAATGAGTTCTGTTAAAAAGGTCTTGACTCTATCATGACTATCATCAAATCAACTCGCTGTCACCATAATATAACATTAACATCGAAGATACACAGATACTGCCAAATATCGGAATATACACCTACTATCAGAACGCGGTAAACTCGAGATTCTAAAAGTATACAAGCAAATCCCCAACATTATCATTACCTGATCAGTAGGCAGCAGTGAGAAGTCATCAGGCGGGTTGGTGATGACGTATCGTTTACTGCTCGCGTCGCAAGACGAGGACGTATCTCTGAACCGGTAGAGGCCGATGCAAAGCATGCCGTAAGTTCCCAGCGCGGCCACGAATAGATCGCCGTACTTGCCGGCCTCCCCGAACTGGCCCAGGGGCCCGTCGTAGAGGGATATCTGGCCTACTCTACACCGGTCCCTGGAATACGAGTAATAGGGTTTATACCGATACACTTTGAGCGATTTTCAACGGGGGTTTTAATGTCAAATTAGTAAAAGATTTTTTTCAATTTTTGAAGGGATCTTTCTGTCGTATCTGTAGATTATATTGCACGAAAAACTGATGAAAAACTCAATGAATGGTTTTAAAACAGCTTGAATGCTTTTGCTGGATAGAATTAGAAATTGTCGACATCTCTGGGGTCGTCCATTAATCATGTGATGTTTTTTTTTTAGCAATTTTCTAACGATACCATTCACACTCGACTCATACACCTGTTTCCTTAATCATTCAATTGTTGTATCTTTAAATACGGGTATAATCTAATAACAGGGGTGGAAATAAATACACGTGATATCTCACTACTCCCTCCCACCCCCATGAAATATTTCGTGATTTTTCCGAACCCCCTCCCCCCCTTGCAAGCCTCACGTAATTTATTGACGATCCCTCTGTCGATGGTAGCCAGGGAGAGTAACACGAGAGGGTAGCACGTTGCATGGATGCCTCAGTGGCATCGCGGCTTAATTCAGAAAATACAAGAAAGAGACAGAAATATTTTCATCAGTTCTCATTTCGAATGTTACATACCTATTGGCCAGACTCTCCGGCGTTGAGTACCCGCCTCGTAAGCCGGCGCCCTCGGCCAGGATGAGCTCCAGCTCGGGCGTGGCGCCGCCCGTGATCAGCGACCGGATCAGAGTCAACGCGTTCTGGTTGAAGTACGTCTGAAACACATCGCCCATGTCACTCTTGTGATCCTAAGGAATCTCATGATACTTTGCCAAAATCCGACTGGATGTTTGGGTTGAAGCGACAGCCAAGGGAACTCACCAACACATTTCAAAAATATTACCATTATTACTAAATTGGCATTTTACGCCATTTTTTTTAAATTCTGGCAGGTATTTGAAAAGTTTTGTTCCCTAACCAGTTATAGTCAAGCCTTTCATAAAGGTAGTCTTTCGAAGCTAGAGCTATTACGAAAGTGTAAAGGACGTCGTTCGATCGCAGTGACAATGATGCGGCTAATGACGTTTCATACATTTAACGTGACATGCGAAGGATTGTCATTATCTTCGTAACAGTTTTAATGATCCTAATAACAATGCAGATAGAGTTCAGCTCACAGTGGACATGAGCGAGTCGAGCACGCTGACCGCGAAAGCTGTGCCGCATGCGAAGGGCTGCGTTAAGTAGAGCTCCGTGTCGGGGTCGTCGTCGTCGTCCTGGTCCAGGAACTGTACGTTGCTGTCGTTCACCAGCTCTGGAGAAGAGACAATTCAAATTCAAACTAAAGTCAACTTTTGGGAAATACAGAAGAGTTACATCATAGCGAAAGGCGAAGCAATTCACCTGTGATAGGCGATGTTAGCTCCATACACTGCCCAAAAGCAGCGTTTTCGTGTTCCTCACTCTTCTTTCTTGCCCCGTGCCCACATCTTCACTGAGCACATCTAATAACTGTTAAAGGACAACCTCACTCGTGATCATAGGCACATTGGTACCATACAATGCCTCTCTACAGTAGCACTGGCAATACGTGGCTCGCTCCATTCGCGCCAACACCTTCACTGAACATACCTGGAGGATAAGTTAGAATGGACAACTCACCCGTGATCATAGGCACGTTGGCTCCGTACACACTGCCCCTTCTCTGCAGCAAGACCGGCGCCGGTGGCTGGCCCGGCGGCGGCACCGCGTTACTCGCTCCATTCGTACCTACGCCTGCACTGAGCACGCCTGGAGAATAAGTTAGAAAACTCGGTTAAACTAAAATCGATTTTGTAGGATCAAACAACCCACGCCTTCTTTTTGCTAGCATTTATTTGTTTAGCGCGAATAAACAGTAGCTGGACACAGAAATACAATTCTAAGAAAAGACACGTTTTGGAACATACGGTAGCGTGAGCTTCAATCCAAAGTACCTAATAAAACTGGCGAAATTCAAATCTTCGAAATGTACTAGGTTGAGAACCGCACCGTACTTACCTGGAGAAAAATCTATTAACAAGATTCATAAAGCTATAATTCTACCATACTGTTCATGAAATGTTGAGTTACAATCAACGTACCTATAGTGTCGTCGAATGTCATAGCCTTGATGTTCAGCGAAGCCAAGATGGCTTCCTTGTCGGCCAGCGTCGGGTCATCGTTGGACGGGACCTTCGCTGACAAAATACAGCACATGTCGCACAAATTCACGTTCACTGCACGCAAGTCGGCCCGGCTTAGCGGTGAACCCTGTGCGAATACAAAGCGATGGAAAACCACGAAAAATATCAACAAAAGTCATGGTCAATAAGAAAGAACTTGAAAACCCTAGTGGTCTAGTGTTAGTAATCACGCTTTTCATTCATCGCAGGTCGTGAGTGGGAATCCAGTTTGTACTACTAACATCTGTGGACTTGTACCAATAGAATGGATGTGCGCATCAATTATATAGATGGTTTTAATAATACTTAATAAAAAGAGAAGCAGTGAAATAAATCTTAGTCTAAGCTTCAATCTGCCGACTGAACGATAACAATGAGACAGTCCACCTACAGCTCTGGTCCAGGAATGTGTAACTCACATTCAAAACAGAAATCTTCGGTAGATTCTGCAACATCTTCCATTCCCTCCGGATGTATTCGACGCTGCCCACTATAACGACGTGCTTCAGCTCATGGTAGTGGAAGTTGGACGCCCTTAGCGGCATCACCAGGTTCCTCAGGCCGATGAGAGGCGAGTCTGGGTCGGCGAACAGACAGACAACTACGTGCCCGTTTAGTACTGTCATCGCCGCTTGGTTCCTGTCCTGTGGGTGAAGGACAGTGACCTTTGGAAAAAGCTTTGAGATACTCCATCCTACGCTAATTTTGAAGTGGGTAGGAAAGAAGTGCTGGACGCTTTCTCGAAGAGGAAAATTAAAATGTTGTTCCAATCATATTCGTGCGAGGCTAAGTCAGGCAGGCTTTGAATTTTATAATATTGGTAGTTAAATTTGTCTTTTTCGAAGGCCGTGTAATTTGATTAGGCACAGACTACTGATCATCACTTATGTGAAAAGAATAGATATAGAGGTAAATAGATCAAATAATGTAATGAGTATAAAGCGAAAGAAGTAATTCAGGATCGTAGTAAATGGAGATCCGTGATATCTGCCTACTCCTATGAGAAACAGGCGTGATTTTATAAATGTTAGATATAGATTAAATAAATGGTAAAATTCATTATAGAAATGTTGGCAATGCCAAAAAACTTACTAATATACAGTCCTCTAGATTCCTGGCGGGGCTCCAATGGAACATCCCAGTGGAATCGTATTTCATTTCAGTCTTTTCAAAGTCGAAGTCCTTCGACTGGTCGTCTGCCAGGCCGGCTGGCAGGCTCACGCCACCGTTGCTGTTCTGATTCGTACCGCTACTCCTACTCGTCGGCCTATTCAGAATAAAATCATCAAGAACACGTCGTAGAAGCATGGTCACAGAACAACCAGGTCTTCTGTGTTCTGCGTATGTGCGAGTGAGGTTATGTGGGCACTTTTAAAGCTCAGTTTAAAGTTCGTTTTAATCTAATGTGCTATGTAATGTGAATTATACTCTATGGAGTAAAAGCTTTCATTCTACAATTCGTCTATTTCGTTTGAATTTAGAATCGGTCTAGAACTACAGTTCATCTTCACTACCGTTTTTATGCACAAGTAAGAGAAAATAAAGACATGCCTTTATTGTAGGTAAAATTGTAAAGTGAGACGTGCTATATCGAGGTGCAAAATAAAATATACAATAGACACTATAAATTTATGAAATATTGTTTTGTTTTAAAGCTCAAACACTTTATAAAGGTCGTGAGGCAAGCACTACTGTCTACATTTAGAACTCTTCACAAGAGAAGTCTGCCTAAGCTTTTTACCTATTCTTGTGTTTTTACTTTTAACGGTAGGTACCTATGTTATAATTCGTACGATTATTTCGTTGTGCACTTATTGTTGCAAAGGTATCTTAAACCGTAGGTTGAATTACTGCGTGTCTATAACAATGTTTTAAGTATTTACAAAAACACTTTTACAAAGTTATTGCTTATTGCAATTTTGTGATTTAAATAATTACGATATTCAATGGCAGACTTCACTTGTGCTTCTACGAAATATGAATTCACTGTTGCACGTTTTCAAACTACTGATAAAAATTATCTAGCTGATATATAATTTATTTGAATTACATGAGTTTTTTCACTTCGTAGGCAAGGTGATACGCCTGGTAATTCGTATCTTGTTCTTGAGGATTCCTGTAACACAGGGTCAGAGAATCGTCTACTCGTCTTTGACATATAAACTATACCTATGTATAGGAAAAATTATTTATTCACATATAAAGTGCAGGACAGTTCAGTGCAGTGCACGTGGAAAAGTTGACAGGAGAGGTAGCTTCAATATGAGAAGTAAATATGTAAATAGATTAGATACATTTTATTTATGGGGAGTATTTATAGAAGTATTTTATTTGTCTATTCTTTTTTATTGTATAAAGCATAAGGCTTAGTTGTTTCTGATTAGAATACGTGGTTTCTCGCAGATTTTACGTAAAGCTGAAGCTGTTAAAAATTTTTTTTTTCTCCAATTTTGCTACGAGAAACCACCTACTTAAAAGTGTAAAGCTATCAAATACGACATATTCATACGACAAATTCTAAGGACTTACGTATCGGGTGGAGCTCTGGTCACGTTCGGCTTAACCTTGTTGACCTGCCTTGTGGTCGTCGTATTCATCAGCTGGTTTGCCATCGGCGACAACAGCGCAGTCGGCGCGGCGTTACGGTGATTTCGATTTATTACTGTAGAAATTTTATCATTATGTAAAAACCAGAGGTCCAAAGTTTTGGTCTAATCAAGGCATACATAAGTCATGCGTATGGCTGTGAACCTTATTGATGAGTTAGTTAAATTTGGTTCTCGGAAATTGGCATAAATATATACTTACAACTAATATCCTCTCCCCTTTCTCTCGCAATTTCGCCTGAAATTTTATTAAAATACGTTATAGTGCTATTGAATGACCTAACGGACCAATTAAAGTTTATTAAATCAAAGTTTTATATACCAAACTGAATTTAGCTTATGTTTATTTTATAATCAATTTTATATTCCATCTCAAAAATAATTCTATTAAATTTTAATCGAAAAATATATTAATAATAAACATTTCTCAAATTCTACAACAAAAGCGGAACAATATAAAATTTAAAATAGTGTTGCCATGACATTCTGACAAAATCTCATGATGTACTACAATATTAAAAGACGAGCTAAAATTTACTGGCTACTCTACTTCAAAGTACAAAATATGGCGGGTAGATAAATAAATGCAATGCATGAATATTTGCAATGCTCGGCGCAGGGGTACAAACCACAAATGATATTACATCCGCTTTAGAGTTTACCAAGAAGCACATATCGATGGAAAATTTGATAAATTTTGATTTCATCCCATTCTAGAGTAGTGATCGCCAACAGAAAATAACGATTACGTTAAAAAACTTTTTGAATTTGGCAGCTAGTTTTGAGGGTAGTTTGGAAATGTCAGTCGCTCGAGTGACATTGACGATGCCTAGTTGGTGGTGTTAGTCTACGTCAGCTGGGTCTCATGCGATTTGAAACTGATTCCCAACGGTTTCCGACCGTTGCATTTAGTGCTCTATGAGAAATGCGTGATAAAGCATCTAAGTGCACTAGGTATACCTTTCGGTAACTTGGGACGAAGCACATTGCCGGTTCAATGGGTTAGTGTGGGCCGATGATAGAGAAAGACAAAAAAATAAACGAAAAAAAAAATCACTCAGTCCTTGAGCCTGAGATGTACCTCGAACATGGACCTTCTTGGGCAACTCTGGCGGCGTGAAGGTGGGGGGAGGATGGTGATCATCTGCAAAACATCAGCACATATTCGCATTCCGATACACCACTTAGTATACGAGACCTACTGGCACATCGCAATATCATACAGCGTGTGGCTTTTTCAACAATGACATAGTTACGAATCAATTTCGGTTTCACCTTTAGAGTTTGCAAATATAAGCTTCCGTAAAAATAGCCTTTAGAAACTTAGTGAAAAATTTTAAGTGAAAGCGTTTTGATTGTGGTTGTAAGCGAGTTTACGTTAAAAGCTTCAGACGCAGTTCGAATAAGCGTTGAAGAAACCAAATTGAAAGGTGAAACCGAACATTTCAAAATACATAATCAAACAATCAATCAAGTTACAATAAAACTTCTATCTAATCTAGTTTACCAAAACCACTACCAAAAACCCCATGCACCAAACATACAAAAAAGCTAAGAACATTCAAACAAAAATACTAGCTAAAGACAAGCTCTATGTGCTATATATAGGTAATAAATTTTATGAGGGTTTTACATGAATTATTATAAATCCAATTTATAAATGAGTTAAGAAATGACACTATGATTTTATATGGAGTGACTGTTATCTAGCCTACTAATAAGAATGGCTCAGATGAAGGCAATTAAATTACTGGAATGAGATCGAAATGCAGCAATTATACCAAATTGTGGACTGGACCAGGCGCAGTAGACATGACTGCAAGTCCGAACGGTTCTATCGAGGCAGGTTCATCTAAATTAAACTTTCCTAAGCGGGGTCAAAGAATTTTCCAGATTTTATAAGCATAATAAAACTTTAATGTAAATCTATTAACTTCACAACATCAATATTCAGAGGGACTAGAATCGATGCAGAAATCAGGGATCAAAATATTCCTAGAGAAAATATTTTCGATATAATAACATAATAACAACAACACCAAAATAAATAAACGACATCACATTATTTCTCCCGATATTTATATCGGCTAAAGAGAGGCAAACATCTAACTGCTGTATAAATGCACATAGAGTAACGTATACAGACAGACAAGACAATGATAACAGGACACGAGATTGCTAAGTGCGGCTCAGGCGGCCGCGGTGCGTGAGGTGCCGGCCGCGTCGCCAACATCACATTGACATATACACTGAGGTTACGTACTTGCCCTGCCCACCATCTGGACGGCTCGTACGCCTTTCCTGAATGTAGCCACTGAACCGGAAACAATACCTTATAAAGTTTGGTGTTTAAACAGATATTTAACCTGCCTATTGAGGGGCACAACACGCAAATATACATATACCTCCTACGAGTACTTATGCAGACACAGATGCAAAGCTAAGGACAGTTTCTTTAGTATTGTCGCTGGTAGAGAGACTAGACCAATTTTATACCAAAATGTCAGGTGGAAGAGTCAGACATGATAGGTGATCATCCGATTCTGTCGATGGAGTAGTGGGTGTAGGAAGTGAAATGCTATAGTATATATTGGAAGATCTAACCTAACTCTAACTTCGTCAATGTACATAAGCGTAGTTCAGTTAATATTTTGTGATATAGCCCAGCTGCCATAAACTAGCTGCGTGTATCGTTTAATCGTGTATTAGCGTATATATACTTTGGCTCAATTTTAAATTGTTTATGAGCATATTATGGTTAGTTGATGCAAACAAACTAAAGTGTATGATAATACGTATTCTTGGGACTATCGTGTCGTACCGTCGTAAACACGGTACGTATTAACAGTTTGTTTCACCATCCCAGACTGCATCATCATCATTCCGACATCTGTAAAAATCCAAAAACTGACAAACACGTATGCATCCTAGAACCTAACCTAACGCTTGTGGATTGACATTCACATGTTAGTAACTTTGACAGGATCAAGCTCAGTATTGTGTGAGGCGTTATAATCTGGACTTTGATTCTATCACAAGCGCGGGTGATGTGATGTGATGATATTTTAGCTTTCGTCGCATTAATCACGGTCGGTTACGGTTAGCACAGACAAGCCTGACTGTTGTCTAAAGTCTTTGTTTTGGGAAGCTCATTCTCAGTAGTCTTTAGCTCTTTGTGGTTGTCTTCACTCTCTTTGTTTCTGAGACATGCTTTCATGGATTCGTAATCTAGATACAATGACGGTGCAGTTTGCTGTTTGCGATATTTAGTTCTACTATATGTTTAGGTTCATGCAATTACTGTCTGTGCTGGGCTTTTAAGTGCATCATATCAATGTTAACTCTCTATTTGCATCGGTTGTGGTCTACAATTTGGAATGTGAATTTGCTGTGTAATTTCTGTTCCTGATTGTGAACTTGTTTCAATCGTATGATGCACCAAACCTCTCGGTCAGTGTCGATACAAATCAGAGCGATCTCAAAAGGCATAGAATGGTTGTGTTCAGTGCTTCATCCGTGGCGGTTTCATTCAAGAGCGAGCGGACATACACAATGATCGCTAAGTAGGGTGTGAACGAGCACGGGTCAAGAAATGCCTTGCAGCCGATCCAGTCTGTGAGGTACGGACGCAACACCACTAAAGCAACTCAAAAGTTATAGACACGAAAAATAAATATCGGAAAACGTCAACTTGTGAGGTTAGGTGTGGTGCAAGTTACCTATGTCGGCTCCAACCTTCCGCTGGTGTGCGGTCACTAAAATTTTAGCCGAACAATATTCCATTAATGTCTCTTGAAGATAAAGTATACAGTGTGAGGTCGAGAACGACGGGTGGCTGTGTCGATGAGTCCGTTAGCAGAACGGCCAAGGAGGTGTAATTACACAATATATAATGTGACATTAAGACGTACTCAAGGAAACGTGTTTAAATCGTGATCTTATAATACAGGACACAGCACGTGTTAATATATAATTAAATATACCTCCAGAAAGAATGTCACAGAATTTTGTTACAATTTTTAAATTTAGTCGATTTTGTTATCAAAATTGAAATAAGTAATATTATTGCTATGTATTGCTAAGGGTAGGGTGAAAGCAATTCAATGATCTTACAGTTTTTGCATTTGCATTTCTTGATAAGTGTTTCGTCTTTGATGTCCTCGTGGCAGGCTTTGCAGTAGTACCAAGCTCTGGAAGTTTGAGAATTTTCCGTATTTTAATTATACGTTAACCATGAAACAATGCAAGCAAAATAACAAAAATCTAACACAAAAACGAGCTTATAACAAAAAACATACAAGTACCAGATACTGTACCGTAAAACGTATTGCAATCAGCGTTTACCGCATAGAGACAAGAAGTAGAAGTCTCTTGTCTAAACAAACATTTATCTGCATAAAAAGCTATAGCATTTCGAAACATGAAGTATAATCGAAACCCCTTTTTGGGGTAAACTATTAAATACTGAAAGAAAATTAAAAATTAAATTGTAATGTCTAATTTAGGGTTCTCCTTTACCGTTTGACTTCGTCAGCCGATTGTGCGATGAAGAATCCTTGTGTGTTGGCGTGGATCTTCACATTTCTGGGATTGATGGAGATCTTGCTGTCCGCTCCTTCCTCACCTTTGATCTCGATGGCCAGAAGCAATAGCTTCAGCTTCGTGAAGCACAACCTGAGTGAAAGGTATGAACTGCAGTTTTTTAATTAAAAAAAATTGTATTTTTGTTTCTCATTTTTTAAGCATCTGAGAGAATATTTGCACTTAATTGTAGAAACTAATTGTGATAACATTATGTTTTATCAGGCAATAATCTGTTACCACGTTAAGTATAAAAATAAAGCATGGCTACCTACGTGATTTTGCTTTAAGTTAAATTTATACCCAAATTAAACAAGCAGTGCCAAACATGCGTCAAAAATATTTAAAAACATCTACGAAATAAAAAATGTCGAAGACTTGACTACACGTACAACAACCAGATTATTTAAGCTTTTAATACTTTACTACAAGCCCACAGAAAGTTGATTTCATTCTAGAACCTTTTACACTTTACTGTGAACAGTGATAATAAAACCATGCTATAAATAATTTAAGGTGCAATAACAATTTGAAGTAAAATAAGACCTATCGTCTTACTGCACTGAAGTAGAATAAAATAAACTAACCAAATAAAACTCAATCTTCTTCTAGACAAACATCGAACACTAAACGAATTAGTCTTCTCAAAACTACAAACCTAAAGTTCGAGAAATCTAAAATACATACCACTAATCTCTAAAGTGTACCCATTCAACATGCATCTAACTCTGAAAACCAGAAAACCAATCAGTTCTACCACCCTATAATGATCTAATTGCTCCTCTAGACAAGTAGCCTATGGGCCATCGCGAGAAGTCTAAACTGACCAGAATGCCAAAGGGGTTGACAAAGACTGCCAACTCCAAAGCCACTGCCGACGTTGCCAGCGATGTTTTGTCTAGAGGGTTTAGTAAGTGCATCTATCTAAAGTTAGCATGTCACACGTCTACGGTGCAGTGCAGGCGGGCCCAGGATCGAGAGGGTAAGAGTCTTACTCGCTCGCTTGTGGGAAGCTCATTCCTGTGAAGGAGGTCGACAGTGTCTCCGTGTACATCTCACATCCCGTACCCTGCAGGTAATCGTTCTGCCAAGCTTGAGTGTCGGGGGACTGCAATCAACAGGAGACGCTAAAGCACGTGCCTTGTTAGTTGTAGCGGGAACCGGGGACAACCCAAGCCGAACTCTCCGACGACTATCAATCATTAATTCCCTATATTATTCGTTCTATCCCTTATGTTATTCAGTGCAGTTTATTATAGACAAACAATGAGACTTAAAACATCGAGATTGTAAAGCCGGCAAACAAACTTTTAACACTGATAAGAGAAGCTATGCGTCATTGGTTAGTGTCGATTTTCGAAGTATGAATAATGCACAAACACTTTACAGTATATAAACTTTGTGACTCTGTTCTTGTCACATGGCAAGCTTTTTTATGCCGACTTACTCAGCGGCCGAGCCGAAGGATATCCCGATAAAGGCGGAACTTAGCTTCTCTGTATACATCTCCATCCCGGTACCTCGCATGTAGTCATTAGTCCACATAGCCATTTCTTGGGACTGTGGAAATGCCGCATAAGTCGTTAGAACCTGAGTATGTTCGAAGGGATTGAGGGTGATGTTTGAATCTGCTGCCAATTAGAAGAGCAAGCTTTGTTTTCTTCGTAACTAGCTGAGTTAGTCCGACCCAAATAAGATCAGTTAACAACTATTCCGCAATTACGTCCGTATAATATGACGAATCAAATAAAACTTTTTTTAAGCTAAAACATAAAGTGACTGGATATAATGAGAGATGGCGTGTTTATAAGCAAAAAAAAAGGCTGACCGTCTTAAAACTCCTCATGGCGAACAGATTAGCCATCATTGTTGAGAATCCGGGAGCGAGGCAGCTCTGCGCTATAAACCCGAGTTTCAACTCCGCTAAGCAGATAACGTCGTCGCCTTGTTTCCAGTCCCAGGATGGAATGTTGAGAAGATATGCCTGGTAGAGTGAAAATACTTGATAAACCAAAAACACAGTCATAATCACACCTAACATTTTTAAAAACTTTTGTTGCTAATTCATAAAGACCTTGAAAAGTAGTAGATTTCTTCGGCGGATGACTTACCTTATTATGGTACTGCATAAGTTGAATGATAACCCTGATGTCGTCAGAATAGTTTTTTATAGAGATGACCCTCATGATATTAGCCGCGTCTTCCGCATCAGGGTCTTGGCAGTATTTGTTGGCTAGGACCAGACAAGCATCAGCTTCGTGAACCTGTGCAGATATTTTGTTAAAAGATTGGTTTAGATTTGAGAAATGTAGTATCAAAAAGAGGCTTTACAGATTTATTGTTCAGGATTCGCCATTTTGGCAGATCTTCAGAAGAAGACTCTCGTTTTAAATGCTTTGCTGGAAACTTAAGAGCATAGGGATATAGCAATAGCAGATACACTTATAACATCACTTACCATTTGACGTATACTTTGATTTAAATTTATTTTTATCAAGATAATCATTGCAGAGGTCTAATATTTTTATCGGTATTTCAACAAGCAAATACATTGATTTCCATCAGGCTATAGGTTGTGATTCAGTTTAAAATGTTAATTTCTCAGGTAATTGAAAAAGATTCACAGGTACTTACAACAACATGGAATCTACACTACACATTTATTGAATCTAATCAAGCATGAAGAAGCATGCATACGATAGCAGGGTATTACAATCGAAATGACCACTACGATTTATATCATGGTTACTAATCTCTCAGAATAGGAAGGTACTCTCAGTGAAATAGGAGGTACATAGAAATTGTAAGATACTCGTATATTTATACCTTAGGTTAATATCCGTAGTGTCCATTTAGGATAAAGCAGGTGGGTGTAGTGAAAGTAAAGAGCATGCGAAGACTGCAGCATTCCGGAGAGCCATGCAACTTACCACGAACGCTCGACCATCGACAACTGTACTCGCAACTAAAACTAATTTTGAAACAGAATCCTTTCTTAGACAGCCATTAATGCCAATAATCTGATCGTACAGTAAAATCGATATCGAATTAACACACGGGCCAGCATCGCAAACGACACCAATTCGGTAGTTGTTGGTAGATAGGGAGGCCTGTGGGCGCGGCGAAGGACCAAAAGGAGTTATAGACACACAGCCTAGCTCTCGCGTCAGTACAGTACCGAGCCGGCTAGCACACTCATAGCGACAGGCACGCACAGACAGCGCTCAGGTACAGAAGGGAACACCGAATCCAGAACAACCCGGGCATGTTAGTGAACGAGATTCGCTCTACTTCTATACAAACGACAGTCTGTACAGTTTCAAACCGACACCACGCCCAAATAACACATTTACGTGTGCAGTTACTTACTTTTACCCTCTGGAGATCTATTGGATTCATAATGGTGCCTTGAAAGAATTCCACGGTGGTAAAGTGTCTCTTGAACAGGCCTTCGAGCTCCAGGTCGGGCGGTTTCCTGCCATCAACGCTAAGTTATCACTACTGGCCGGGTACGGGCAGGCCGCCGCGCGCCGCCTGGCGAGGCTTTACCATGCAACGCTAGTTACCAACTCGCAGTCGGGCCGTGAAAAGCGATGATTGCATCAAAATAACCACAAGATAAAAATTACCAAAGTGATAAAATCCTACAGTGACTATGGAAGAGCACCTTTACAGAAGAAAAATATTTCACTTATGCACATAATACAAAAAATCACGTAGACGCGTTTAATGATAACGGCCGTGCGGTTCTAATGCCTGGACTATTTAGTCTTACTCTAACCTTGACTCGTTCAAGGTCGACGGCATTCATCATTGTACCCTGAAAAAACTCGACGGTGGTGTAGTGACGCTTCAGGAGACCTTCCAGCTCAAGATCAGGCTCTTTTCTGAAAGCGTCGTTCGAGCGAACATGATAAACCACTTGTTTACAGTCATGTTAGGCACCTCCACTCCGCAAACACTTATAGCCACATTAAAAATAGCATTCAGATTCACCAGTAAACACATAAATTTTAAGTACCAGTGGTTTTTGATTCGGGAAGTTGGATTTGTATGTGAAGTTTTGAACGGTTCCGAAATATCTAGTAAATGTAGGTACACACCATACCTTAATTTTGATTGCAATGTTGTTTATTAATCAAACAACATTGTTCATACATATCATTATAGAAATAGTGTAGTATTAAAAATAGTAATATAAAAGATTACTGACCTGTGTAAAAAAACAACCTCAACGTCTACGTCTTCTCGGTCTTCGTGTAGGAAGTCTTTTAAAAAATGGCTGACCGACTCATATGTTATGTGTCCACATACGACTATGTGCCTGGAAACATTTAATATGTTATAATATCGCAGTAAACAAGTCTCACAAAAAGTGCGTTCTACAGAAATATGTAAAGCTTCAGAAGCTCTTGAAGAAAGCCTTGACAAAGAATTGAATTGCTGCTTTGCATAATTTTCAGCGTTAGCTCTTTAATCCAGAAAGCAAAATTTCAGAAAGCTTATAGTACCTTAAAAAGTAAAGATAGGAAAGAGAGTACAGCAATTTGAAGTTTTATTTAACTCCTGGGACCGCAAGAGGTTAATTAGATAATTTAAAGCAAGAAATCGAGACAAACAGGTCACGACAGGGTTAAACAAAACAATAAGTGATTTAAGCATGAAAAGTCTACAAATCATAAACAAAATACAACGTCCTCATTTTTTTTTATCCAATTATTTTTTAAGTTAACAGCAGTAGGTAAGTATTGTTTTGTTTTAAAGATTTTTAGGAAATGAAGACGTTGCTTAAACATAACCTCCATAATTTACGATTAACATTAATTATGTTCATTAATTTGTGGTTGTATTGTATTCGAGATGTTTAGAATGAATTTGAAAGACAATTGGTTAGTCAGTGAACAGTAAAAAGTTAAAACGCCACAAAGAAATGAACGACTTATCTATGAAGCTCAGTTTCGGTCAGGACTTGTGTAACTATCTACCACACTAGAAAATAATATAGGGGACTAAGGGGAGGGTTGGCTTGCTAGGACAGATGGCAACAAGGGGAAAACATCAACTGTAAAACATAACATTAATTTCAACCACAGAAACAATGATATAATAGTGAAAGTGTAAAGGGTATTGTAACCTAGACATCTCAACACAGTATCTGACGTTTTGGTTCATCGATTGTTATTGGGTGAAATCCACGACAAACTTGAGTTACTGTATTTAATCAGTTTCACACGAAAGCTCGAAACTAGGTATAGTTTCCATGGTAACGGGGAGGTCCCTTGTTTTCTTATAAGTTCAGTGCTCGTAATTTGAGTATTGGTTTAGTAATTTTAAAGTCTATAGAGTAGAGTGTTAAATGAAGGCAGTAGTTTGAACAGTGGGAAGTAAAGTGTTGGTACAATGATGGAGGTTGAAGCAGTTATTCAAAACAAAACAAACAAGGGAGAGGTTCTCTCACTAAACTCATCACAGAAATAGAAAGAGTGGAAAGAAAAAAGTTTTACTTTGCAAATCGCAAAACTACATACAATCATGCAAACTATTATTCATCTAAGGTGTGGCAAAGAACTGATCATTTTCTTTAAATATGTTCTTAAAACTCTACCTTGAATTTTAAGACCGCTTAAACATTGCAAACAATTTTCAAATCAATATTCTTTAAAAATGATTCGTGTTCATTTCTAGGATGATTTCGATAGGTGTTAAATGGCATGTCGAACTAATCTAATTTTGCGTTAAAAATGTCCTCAATGCACACAGCCTTGCCACGCTCTATGAATTTATTTACGTAAATACATTACACTAAAATAACCGAGGGGATCGATCCAAAGTACATAACAGATGAAAACATTAAAGAGGGTCAACATTAAGTAAGAACAGGTAGATAAGTACAGAACAGATACAGTTACAGAACAGAGTCGTGCAGGCAGGAGGGGGCAGGAGCGAGCGTGTGGGTCGAGGCGCTCTCAGGCACACTCAGGCACGGGAGGGGACGGGACATGCTTCAACAGCGCCCCGCCGGGCGCCGCGGCCGCCAGGGAGCTGTCGAGGCCTCGCATCGCACACCACAACTCCAACAACGCACTACGATACGGTACCACTCAACATTTAACTCTCCGTAACTAAGCTTTACCATAAACATTCCTTTACGTACAGATACTAACAGAACATAATCATTAAACCTAAATATATATATAGACGAGCGAAAACACTAGCCACTATCTGCTGTTCGCTATTAAACTGAACTCAAATTCAAAGGTAAATTTACAATCATATCGACTCATAAAAACAAAGACAACGCGCGGGACTCGCGTCCCGCTTAGATAAGTGAGAACACAGAAGCGTGCTAAGAGAGGAAAAGGAAGAATATAGATTCACAACACGGAACACATTCAACGGAACGGAGTGAAGACAGCGGCTCACCTGCGTCCCCGCTCATTCTTGAGGGTGCCGCCATACTTGGGTCTAGTGCCGATTAAGTCAATTATCTCTGGGATACAACTGGCAAATATCGCCTAAACGCCGACAGACAAAACAAGACATTCACATTCAATCTCGTGGTGAGTTATGAGGGTCTGAGCGGAAGGGAGCCGCCGGCGCCGGCGCTGGCTGGTTGAGGCGGCGGCGGCGGCGGCGGCTCGCTTCAGCCGACAGCCCCCGGCGGGGCGGGGCGGGGGCTGGGGGGCTGGGGGGGGCGGGTGGGCACGCGGCGGCGGTTAGTGACGACGGATCCGGGCGCGGGCGGCGCGGGCACTGGCTGTGTGTGACGTCGGGACTCGTGGCGAGGTGCCGGAGCTAGCGCTACAGCGTGGCGACAGGCATCGTGTGCAAGCGAACAAACCAAACACTACTCATCGACAGCATTACAAAACTTTACATCGGCTCTCTCCAGATCTAGTCTCGTTAGAAGGATTAAAAAGCTCAAGTTAACTCGAGTAAAATTTACGAAAAAAGGCATGTAGTAGTGCGTCGGTCGACCGCGCGCCTGTCTCTCTGTGGTGGGGGAGAGGGGCGCGGCCGCCGGGAGCTAACTCTTCGAGCATGCGCCACGGCACCGAGAGACCGATTCTAGTGAAGGATTAATAAATTTCATTAGCAAACTCCGCATTCAATCAACCAAGATCGAAACCGTGAGAGGTAGGAAGGCAGGAAGCCGCGTGGAGCGGGGGCGTGAGAGCAGGGTACCTGCGGCGGACGTCCTTGTTGTACCGGCCGCCGTATTTGTTGCGCTGCGCCGCCAGCTCCGTGATCTCGGGGATCCAGCTGGCGAACACAGCCTACGATACACAGCAAACACCGCGTGGTCAGTGACCCGCACCGCCCTGCCGTCCCCGCGCCCGCGCGCCCCCCCGCCGCCCGGGCCGCGGCCGCGTACCCTCGCGCTCGCACAAGGCTGTGTGGCCTGGGACGAAGTGTCGTCTGTCTGCGTGGTGGCTGTGGCTGTGTGGGTGTGAGGGACTGGGTGCCGTGCCGAGCTAGCTAGCGGCGGGAGCTGTGACGCCCATACGGGACTCGTGACCGGGTGCATGCAAAGCCTAAGGATACATACGCTAACTAATCGATGAACGGAACTTAAAAGAAATCGGTTCGACCGGATCTTGGAACTACGGTGGAACGTTGGGCATTCATATAGACGCTTGGTAGACGCATTCACAGGCCGGCCGGGCCGAAGGGGCGCCGGGCGCGGTTCGCCGCGACTCCAGCGCGCGAGCGGCTCGCGCGCTGCAGCCGGGCGAGGCCGCGCCTCGCGCCCGCCGGCCAGGGCGGCGACTGAACACGAGTAGATGACACAATACATCTGACGGCACTGAGCAAGCTTTCTTAAAGGTGATGATCTCACATTTACTCCGAGAGATCGGGCGAATCATGGCGAGCATGACGCGCGAAACTAGCGCGCCTTGCTGACGAATGAGTCGCCTTCACCTCCGAGGATCAATTCATATATCAAACTGATACCTTTTTCCATGTTCGCGCTTCAGCTCGCCACTGTACTTGGACCTACTTCCTACCAGCTCTATAATTTCGGGAATGCTACTAGCGAACATTGCCTGCAACAGACCACGGTGTCGATCGAAAACGAGTCAGGCGCACGCGGACACCATCGCGTGATGCACGACAATGTCCACCTCGAGTCTCGGTATACATTCTATGGTGACGCAGAGTCGTAAAGTGTAGCCGGTAGCGGAGCGAAATAAAAAGAAAAGGAACGAGAGTGTGTCTACCGGTGATGTGAGCAACGGAACACAGCCAGGCACAGGTGCGGCATGCAGAGATCGCGGGTGGAGTAGAGGGGTGGTCGGGTACGGGAAGGGACGCGGCGCGGGCCGGGCCGCCGGGCGGGCCGCACGCGGCGCGCGAGCGGCGAGTCGCACACAGAGTCCACAGTGCCCGTGGAGGCGGGGGACAACCTCCGGCGGCACGTATAGGTGACTATCACGTAACGTAACAAAGCAAAAGAAAAAAACAGAATACACCCATGCGGTCGCTCCAAATTAAGCATTTAGTGTTCTGCGATAGTAGAAGAAAGTCGTTCGAGCAGAGGCAGCCCACGGGCGCGCGGTAGGAGCAGCGCCGGCGGGGGGGCGCCGGTCGGCCCTCCCGAACGGTTACCGAATTAATTGGCATGCTCTCTAGAGTAATGGTGCACTAATCAGGCTTACAATCATTCAACGAGCTGTGCGGTAAACCAGTACGCATCACTAGCAAGTCCCGTAAATTAACTAAGTATTTGCTTAAACTTTAAGTCGGCAAGTCACTGTTATTTCCTTTTGCTTTGTTATTAGATCAGCAATGCAAGGAATAGCAAGCTCGGCACTAAACAATTTACTGAGGTAAAAGGTTACCTACGCAACTTTACTGTGGAAAAAAACTTGCCTGCCCTTGCAAAATTTAAGAATCAATTTTGTTGTGGTATCATATTATTCATTTAAATAAATTCAATTGAGTTATAGATCAGTAAGAGATAAAATATGTGATCATGAAACTTACCAAGCCAACGAGGAGAAAAAATACCAAAAATGTTCTGCCAAGCACAGTATGGCAGAACACATCTCCGTAACCTACAGTGGACATGGTGACTATTAGAAAGTACACACAGGTCCAGTATGAGAGCTTTTGCGAGTTTTCAAACTCTAGCGGATCACCGGAGTTTTCCAGCTGAAACAGTCAATATAGGAAATAAAATAGAGAGCTGAAATACAAACTCGAAACTTTTAAAAAGCTGTGCCTTGATCAATGACATGGATGGTATAGTTATTTCGTTTTATATTTTCAAAAACTTTCTATTTGTCAAAGCGTAGAATTGTTTAAACAAACATGAGATTGATGAAAATTGAATTAAATGAGCATTGTGAAACTTACCAAATGAATAATTCCGGCGGCAGTAAGCCACACTGATATAAATATTGAAACTAGCTGCGCCAACCGAATTGAGCTCGATGTCTTTAAAATATTGAGGTATTGCAAAATATCAGGCACGGTCATTAAGCGTAGAGCTCTGAGAAACCTCAGTCCTGAAAATGAGAAAGAATATTATGAAAAAAAAAACGCATATACAAAATGTAACAACTATTGATGATGACATTGAGGCAGTCGTCGAAATTGAATACTTAGTTCCATTTTATATAGTTCGGCATAGAACTTTAGCTTGTGCTTTTCAATTCTGACGACTTTAAAATGTAGGTTAATGTAGTAAACTCACCTATCCATGTTCTATCCAGGTATATTGATACAAAGGATGGGGGTATCGTGAAATAATCTACAAATGAATACATTTCGAGCATGAACCATAGTTTGTCACTAGCTGCTATAAACTGAAACAGAAAAAACAGGCGTTACACAAATTAAACCTACTTCAGACAGGACCAACAATGAAAAGTGAAGAGCAACTTACTCGTATAAAAAAGTAGACCATAAAAAATATGTTAAAGGCAAGGTCGATTTGCTGAGTGATATTGTCACTCCATTTCTGGCATCTCTCCACTTCTTCACTGAAATCGAACACGTTAACATCGGTAACACTAACTAAACACATAAAAGTACATACGACAAACAAACAAAACATGTCACGGAAAAGCCACTGCTAAGTAACACGATTCAGCTGATAAAGAAAACAGAAGCTAACATTTAGACACTAGTTGCAGCAAACAGTTTGGACCACATTTATTTATTGACATTGACTCACGTATTCCTTATGATTTCAGCATTATAAGATTATTAACATTAATAAATTAGCAATATGATGGAATTCAAAGAGTGATGTTGACGGAAGTGAAATTACCTGGATGCGTCAATGAAGTAAATGATGAGCGACGCTATACTGAGAATGAACACCAACACGACCTGGAACACAGAGAGAAAAGGCTTGTGAATAACTTTAGAAGAATACCAGGACATACTTTTAGGGATAATATTCATCGGATGGGACCGCGTTAATGTATACCGGCAGAAAAAAAAAACAAGGCAAAGATATTAAAATCATACTGAGAAATCTGATACCTGAGTACCTACCTACTTAAACTGCATCATAATACATGATGCTAATTTCAGATCACTTAGATCAATTAATATTCCACCAATTGCTTATTCAACCAACGTTATCTCATTTATCAAGCGCATGTAGCATCGGGTTTCTGATGCCATCCATCATACAGTATGTAAATGTTGACCCTGATGCTAGACATGGGTCTTCAGTTGAAGTTTTATTAAATTGTAACCAAACAAAAAGGTGAAATTTTAGCGAAAAACTTACTATCCTTACTTACTACTGCAAAGTTGTATGTTTCAGGCAGTTTCAGGGCTTTGCTATGCTTTGAACTTCAATTTATTTATTCAATAAAATCATTTTGAAGTGTCTTAAATGTGCATTGAATTCTTGGACTTAAAAAGATACGATATTCATTTACATGCCATATTCCTGTAACTTAATAGATAAATGCAAATGCCTTAAAAATGCACTGCGTATTATTTGAATTACTATGCATCTCTGTACCAATTGAAGACAGATTGATGAGTTCATTGATTAATATTCATGACTATTGTATTCATTTTCATTTAAAGTAGCATGGAATGTTCCTGATTGTTCCTATAATTTAATAGGTGCTAAATACAAAAGTCACGTAAATCCACGTAATATTTGAATTACTATGTAATAAGCAAAGATATTTGAATAGTCGCATCTCAATGTCAAATAGAGATCAACTTACATTTATTCATGACTGGCTGCCGCCCGCGGCTTCGCTCGCGTGGTACCCGGATAAAAAATAGCCTATATGTTAATCCAGTACATGTTTTATGTATATTCCGAGTTTCGTTCAGATCCGTTCAGCTGTTTAGGCGTGATTGAGGCACAAACATCCAAACATCCAAACATCGTTACAAACTTTCGTACTAGATGGCAGCACCGGTAAAATTAGTACGCGCTATCGTTGCGTTTTGAGCTTTATGCCGGTAATTTCAAGCAAACTAAGACTTTTCAAATTTATAATATAAGTAAGATATTTCCGAGTATGATGCAACGTTGTACCTAATTGTGACCTGAATGTACCTTAGATTAAATTATTTGTCTCTTATTTATTCCTTTATTAGATGTTGATGTAGTGTAGATGTTTTTTTCAGGAAAACCAACAAAACCTTTCATGTCTCTCATTATTTATTCTCAAAGTAATATACAACTCTATTTTTTCTTAAACAAAGAATGCTTGACCCTTGACCCGACTTTTGGCACTAATATTGCAACAGAAGAAAACACACAACAAGAATCGTAAGTTGTTAACAATACACTGAACCCTAACTTGGCACAAGTCGAGCTGAATACCATGGCATAGACGCTATGTGGGGTAAGTAGCTACGAAAAGCTCATTCAACTTTTTGAAATAATTTCACGGTTGGATACTACGAATAGTCCAGAAACGAATTGCACCAACTTGTCACAAGTGGTCTAAGTTGGCCACTTGCCAAGTTACTACTGTCTAAGTGGAATGTGTGGGTCCTGGCAAACCAGATGTTTTATTTGTTGACTTCCAATTTTCAGTCGTATTTATCTTCATTTGTACTTTTTGGGAGCTGAACCATCATCTACTCAGAATAGGAGTAACGGACAGTAGGAATAGAAGTTTAATAGATGCTTTTTAGCAACTTTGTACACAATATATTTTAAACATTATCTGTATTTAGAGTTCAGGGTTCAAACCAGCCCAGGCAAAACTTCGTCTGCTTCAACTTCCAAATGTTTAGCTACAACGCTTAGAACAGTCTAACTTTGAGCTACCTACTGGTAGGTACAGTAAAGTTATGAACGGGAATATATTTTAGAAAACTTAACCATCCTCTGGTTTTGTCATGTAAATTTTAAGAATCTTTGGAGACAGTGAACTTTTCATCAAGTTTCAAAATGTATTCTTATTTTCGTGTAGGTTCTTTAGAAAGTTGATTCGAGTGACCTTGCCACACGCGATAAAAGGCACCTATAGTGAAATAGTCATCGAGAACTGATCGACGATATAATAGTCAGATATAATAGTCAGCTAGACTATTATACTTTCTTAACTCGACTCTGTTTTTTTACGATTCCAAGTAAGTAGGTATTACTAGTACTCTATTTCTACGAATGCGGCCAAGATACCCGTGTACCATTATTGGATTGTAAAATAACTGCGTGCAACAAGGCTAATCCATTTACAGTATCCAATTATGCAGCATGCTGGCATCCCGAAGGTAACGCCTTGAAGGCGGAGCAAGGGAAGATTTGCTAACTCGAGGCTAATCTATCTTGTAATTGGTTGGCTCTAGGTTAGCTCCTTCGCTGAAGGTTTTGATGAAGCGACTTGCATAATGTATGAAATTACGTAATGCCAAGAAATATGAAGCAAGAACGAAATATTGTATTGGGGGTTGGAAATTGTTGATAAGACCAGTGCTGATGGCAACTTTTTAACTTTATATCATAATAAATTAACTTGATACGGCGAATATCCATCGAGATGTGCAGTTATGTATTAAAGTTTATGTTCATATCAAATGTAATGTTACGACAGCCCGAATTCGGAACATAACATCGGATCGATCAATATACAATTTCGTACGAGTAGGTAGTTCAATAGCCCACTAAAATCCACAGAAGAACAGTAAATAAACAATAAATTTAATGACCCGCCTAATTGGAGCTTTATGTCAGCTCCATTACGTCACATTACAAGAATTTCAGACTCATAAGCCGACGTCATAGTTCGTTTACCCTTATTGCTCCTTTGAATTACGCTACTCTAGTGACGATTTTTTTTTGTCATTGTTGAGCAGTGTTTTTTTATGCCGAAAATTCTATGCAAAAACGCACTTTAAAACCTTCAACAAATTTTTGTTAATGTTATCTTATCACTCATAGTGTTATTGTTATATAGCGAGAGAAGTTGCTTCAATGATGGGTCACGATCCCCAGTATTGGGGTAACGACGCAAGGAGGAGGTTATGTTATCACAATTATACAATGTTATTCTCAGTGACAAAATCTATCAGAAGTCGAAACTTTCTAAAATACTTCACTTGCTCCATATCAACACTGAGTGTCGTTAGACTTCAGGAAAGCCATTGCTTCGACTTCCAAGTAACATAAGTTTTAATTGCTGTGCAGTAGGACTACTTGGAAAATTGTGGGTCTAATTAAACTTCTTTTCATGAACTAGATAATTTCACACTTTGATTATATACCTATCTTTCACCAATAACCTTGTGACTGTCTCCGGGTCATTGTTCAAAGTCTTTGTCTATTTATTGGCCCTTATTACTTTTCCGAACAAGATAAAGGTCTAAGAAATATGACACCAATTTGCGACAAAGTTGAAAATGTTACTTTCTTCAGATTCCGATAAACTTTGTAACATGCTCATAAGGTTTTGGTCACAAAAACTAACCCTTCTCAAAGGTCAAGACTATGAAATCAAAAATGTCATTAAACGGTTCTTTCTCTGTTATTTACTCAACTTTTTGTTAAAGACGAAAGCTCTAAAAATGTGGACCTCTTTCCGAACCGATGGCGCCTATAAAAGGATAGAGCTAACGGGGCGGAAATCTAATGCCTTATAAATTTCCACTAGAAATAACGCAACTACCTTACATGGAGCAATGTGTTCTAAAAGAAACATGTACAGGGCACTAAGGGCACGGGCCAAAAAAGTGGGTCACCCAAATTCATAATAGCAACCGGAGTAAATCTTCAAGGCCATGTCTGGGAGGAAGGGCTTTTGCTGATAAAATCAGGATTAGATTTTAATCAGTTCAGATACTTCAATTTATCCCTACTATTCATTCTTAGGAGGTTTTATAAGGGCCTAATAAAGGAAAAAAGATGATACTTATCTATTGTTAGATCAGATCAAGCGTCGAGTAACTTTATAACTAAAAAAAGAATTAGAGCATTTAGTTTTAATAACGCGGAAATGTTTATTTAAACCACGCACTCTATTTTATAATAAATAAACAACAAAACTAGGACAAATAGACATTATTACACCAAAAGGAAGCATAAATATAGAATACCAACGACGGAATTCTTCGTCACAGGAATTTCATCACAAACGCATGAAGGCAACATAAGGGTATTACGTGTCTTCAAGAATTTGAAATTAAAACTCACTGGAGCTGAAATACGATTGCTAGAAAAAGTCACGTGCAATTGGAATGTATATAAATCAGTTCTAATGAGATGTCAACACGGTTCGGATGAACTTTGAGGTGTTAGGTGAAGCAGGTAATTTTATCTGGCAGGTGAAAGCCAGGATGGAATTTCAGAGTAGATAAATCTTAGACTGTTCCATGACACATACATTTTCTTGAAACCTTAGCATATTACAGCGGAGGTATGAATAATACTACGATGTCCAGATAAAATAAAAACAAAATGAGAATATTTTGGAACTGACATAGCAGCAAATGCCAAGGTGAGAAGATACACTCAAAAGAGTTAAAAGTCAACAGCCGCTATTGCGGTCTTCAGAAATTATTGTTGAACAGAAACAATGCATAATTAGTAGCAAACCAAATTGCCATTTTGGTTGGATACGAATGCAAATTAAGCTCTGCACAAAGACCGGGGTGGTATTGTGGACGGGACAATGAAAACGTATTCCGGTGGCTAGTCTGAGAGCATACAATCTAGTCTAAACAAATATTTAGATTATGTAAGAGAACCGTTTATTTTTATGAATGAAAATTCGCGAAATAGACAAAGCTTACTAGTCTAAAAGTTTTAAAAATAGATGATAATACACAAGAATGAAGAAATTAAAACTCAACGTGAAAAGTAAAACACGTAGCAGCAATAGCAGAAGAGTCAACAACAAGACATTAGTAAATACATAAAACTTTTGAGTCTCTTGATAAAGTCATGCCCGACATAGTCGAGAAAAAGCATATCATTCATAGTTAGTCAGAATGTATCTACTTGCGTACGTATGATAGATACCTAGGTACCATTGCCTACAGCTGTGAATGAAACCGCTTCAGAATGTATAATATTTTTTCAATACTCCAGATGAAACTTTACATCCTCTCGTTAAAAATCAACATTGCGAGAGCTTCTGCAAAAATATTTGAAATCTGTTCACGAATGATAATAAATCGTGTTCCAGTTGCTTTCGAAGCGGAGATAAAAAGTTTTAAAATATAGATAACGATCACTATCAGATGCAAAATAAACAGTTTATAACGTAGAGGTAAATAAAACTGGTCAAGTGATTTCACGAACTGAATTCGCAAATGAAGGGTTCTGTACCATCGTATATGTACATAAATGTTTCTTGTTTGCCACTTATTATAGATAGCACTAAGTTATCTATTAAAATCAAGCAAAAAATGCAATATGAAACACGTCTCTTCTATGATTTTTTTTTACAAATCAGTAAATTTTAGATCGTACGAAAAAGATAATTAAACTCACAAAAAAAATTATAGGAAACGTGAAGAAGGTTCTGCCATCTAGTGACGCCAATCCAAAACGTTAGGCTGTTATGTTGGTTGTAGGTACGCTATTATAACAAACATTTCGAAATGTCCTGGCTAATAGGTGGCAGCACGTTCCCAAAAAACAAAAATGTGTAAAAGGACTCTCGACCCATACAAATTACTGACCGCGCTTAGCGTTGCTTAACTTCGATGATCGATCACGAACGTTAAAAAATGTTTCTTATATAACGCCCCCTTTTAATTTATTTGTATTGTATTATAGCGCACCATTCGGGAACGAAACCATAAAAAAACAAGAGTAAATTAAACGTCTATTGAAAGTAGGTGGACGCTACCACCTACGTTTTTACTAGTAGTGAAGAGTCACCGCGTCGGTAATGAATAGTCATATAACAGAAGACTAGAAAAATTATGTTTTAAAAAGTCTAGAGAAATCGAAACTGTTTTTAATATAGTTTTATGTCGGTAAACTTCTCGGTAAATCATTTTATCTGAATTACACTTTTTAGGGTTCCGTATACCTGAAGGGTGACAACGCGACCCTATTACTACGTCTTCGCTGTCCGTCTGTCCGTTTGTCAGCGGCTATCTCATGAATCGTAATAGGTAGAGAGTTGAAATATTGACAGAGTATGTATTTCTATTGTATTCCGCTATAACAACAAATAATAATAAAAAAAATTTTTTTAACGTTCGTACAAATAAACAGATTGTGCTATTGCTGCTATAACAACAAAGAATAAAAATAAAAAAGAGGCCCAATCATACAAATAACACTTTTTAACGTTTGTAATCGTCATTGAAGCTACCTTTTTAGAAAGTACATAGAGTAAGTCATATAAAAGTACATGTACGATGGCACGGAACCCTTCAAGCGCGAATTCGACTTGCACTTGAACAGTTTTTAATATTTCATTACTAGAGTAGGCGCTTTACGCGAGTGTTAAGACACTTCTATTTTAATAGTGACACAGAAATCTGGAGTTTCCGAAGCGAATGACAAATGTTACGGTATAAATAAAACGAATTCCTTGCCCGTCTCAACGCTGCGGCTTTACCAATTTTAAACGTACGCTGCGAAGAGGAGGATATAAATTCAGTTTGGTGGTAAAGTTTCGTTTAATAATCCGTTTTGAGTGAAATCTACTTGTTTTCCGCAAATCGACTTGAAATATTTTCATTGTTTTCGAAATGGATTTGAGTGGTTATCAATAGATATAAAAGTCACAAACCACATATGTATAGCGGTGATTTGGGTTAATGAGATGACTGAATGAATAAATAGTTAAAAATTGATGTTATAAAAACCATACATAAGAAACCTACCTTAACTGTGGACTTTTAATTAGCTATAAAAAAAAACTCCGTCACTAGAGTTGGCCACTAGCTCATACGAACATACATAATTAGCTATTTAACTATTTTTTTATTAGGTACTTTTCGTTCTACTCTTGTTTCATTGGTATCATCATGTTTATTATTAGGTTGGTTTCTTTAATACACACTATTTAATTATGTTGTTTCCTGTGGTTTCCCTTGTCCCTTATTCCTAAGCTTTTCCCACGAAAATCTCAAATGTTTTCTACACTATTAAACACTCTGCTTTCCTTTGATTTATGCTACTATAAAACTAAAGCATGGGTTTACGTTTTACTGCCGTTTTAAAGTTCTTATCCTGTATGTTTATATTGATCTTGATCCAGATGGGCATGGCGGCCTCGTGTGGTTTTATCGACTTTCTTGTATTTTTTTGTAAATACCTACTATATAATTATTTGCCCTGCAGTGGAACGGGCTATCGGGCTTTAGATAAATTATGGTAACATTAATCATCATCATCATTCCCCTGCAATTGTCCCACTTTAGGTGGGGTCAACACAACATGTATTCTTCTTCCATTTCCTTCTGTCAGAAGTCATCTCAACACTAACTCCTTTCTTACTCTTACTCTTTCTTACTCATCTTTCACACTGTCCATCCAACTTTTATTTGGCCTAACCCCTACCCACATATCCTACCACGTTCATATCTAACACTCTTTTCGTCACATGACATTCTTCCCTTCTCATGACATGTCCATACCACGCTAACCTATTGCTCCTCAACTTACCCGTCACTGGCGCTACTTTCAGGCTTTCTCATACATACTCATTCCTTACCTTATCTATTTTTGTTACCCACACATCCACCAAAATATTCACATCTTTGCTGCATGCACTCGCCTTTCATCCGTCCCTTTGGTTGACCAACGACCCATACAGTACGACAGGTCTTTTGAGTGTTTTGTAAATCTTCACCTTATGGCAATAATAATAATTAAAAATAAAAAGACAAAACCAGGAAGACAAACAATCGTGATAAGTATCTTATAATAAAAGCGTCAATTTTTTAAAGGAAAATAAAAAGTCACGAATATTTCGTAAAAATAAATGCAAGTCAGCAGGATATCAACTCATTAAACGCTATTTAGGCGATTAACAAAAATTCAACAGGTTGTCAGTAAGTTGATAGACCTGTTATAACAGAAACCTTAGAAATAGCCAAGTTTGGAAAACTTGGAAAATGCAGCGGTATAGAGTTATTTTATTATTTTAGACAACCATTAGCAGTAAATAAGAAAGAAATAAAAACGGTGTGTTTGAGACAGACGTGCTCAGAGTCTATAAAAGTTGCTGAGTTTGCTCTGTTTTAGAACTCAATTTCAGTCATTACAACGGCAATATTTCTCAAACCACGTCACAATGTTTCCAAAACTGGTGTTATTAATGGAACATCGTCACGCATATATAATAAGAGTAAGGGGCGTTGACATCCTCTTCGTTTTCGGTTTTATGCGTGAGCTTGATTGCAGAGCAAATCAAAACAGTTTTTGATGCAAGGCCAGTTACGTTTTAATGCGAGTTTTTATTTTTGTTCAGCCTTGGTGGAAGTGGCCCTTTAGTATTGACACGCGTGGTTATAAAGATATCACATTAATGTTACCAGTATTCTGACACGTTGAAATCGGAACAATATTGAGTCTGGCATGAATATTCTAACAATTTCGAAGAATTGAAACTCCTGGTTATTGTGTAACTTTGAATTGAATTCTCACCATGCCAATAACAAAATGTCAAACTGTAAGGAATCGTATCGAGATGTAGCATTGTATCTAAAATACGTGCACTGGCTGAATTGTATACCCACGTTTTGATCGTATTTCTCAAGAATATTTCGAAGCAGAAACGATCAGGTACCTAATCCCTTTATGTTTCTAGTGGCATGTTCCGGATCGAAGTCCCGGTTTCCTCAAAAAGGAATTATCATAATCTCCACATCGTTACCATTGTCGAGTCAAAGCACTCATTAACCCAATTAGGCGTGCTGCCAATATCCCTACGACTAGACATTGTTTCATGACCATTATTATAGTTTTCGTCGTTCTGCCGCTTTTAATTTTATTGTTTTGCGACTAGTTAGCTACTTCAATGACAGCTGTTCACCTGTTTTAAGACAGTAGGTGTGTAGGTATGCAACATAACCTGGATTGTAGGTACAGTGTAGTCTCAAATATAGCATTGTTTGATTGAATCTGTGTGCTTCCGACTTCTAAGCTTATCTCTTTGACGGAGCTTTCCTGGGAGAAAGGAGCTTGCATTTTCCGGCGTAAGCAATTCACTGGTTTATATGTTTTAAAATGAAAAGAACATTGGAGAGGAAAACTTTTTGATGGTAAGTTTCGGTCGATGGCCCAGTTTTTCCTCGTTGGTACAGGCAACAGCTGCGGTAACTTGATTCATTATACTATATACTAAGTACGTATTCAGCGTTCCTCGTTGCGTTGAACTACTTTTTATCGAATAATTTTCTTTTCTCTATAATTTTCCGCAGTCAATTTAACTTTATTACTTCCATAATTACAAAGCGTGCTACTACAGAGCCCTACTGCTCCGCAAATGAGGTCATTACTGAACTGACAATTTCAGCTCAATAAAGCCTTCATTCCATCGTGCTATTCGACTTGACCTTTATATTCAGGTTGATAAGACTCAGCACACCTTGATAAAGGAGCGGGCGTTCACCAAGTTCGCGAACTTGACATTTATGCGGACGGGTTAAGGTTCGAATTGCCTTGTACAGTAACCGTAGCGGTAGTAACGCTACCGCAAAGTGGTGGGTCGGATGGTCTTTATTTGTGTGGTGATAGGGTTTGAATTGATGAAGCAGATGGGGCTGACGATGTCGCGTTAGGTGACATGGCCGTTTTATATTTAGCCAGGCAAGAATAGCCGGAATGGAGCGCGGTCGCGGCTGATGGTCCTCACAAGTTTCTAAATGATTTGTTGTTGGGAACTGCTGCTTGCGATCAATAAACAATCGACATGAGTAGGCGTTCAATAATAACTGTGGCTCAATGGTTTCAGTAATAGAGAAAGAAACCCTACTGTAATTATTGTTACTAAGTAGACTGTCTTTGTTTTTATTCTTCAACAGTATTTATTTAATAAAGACTTTTGAAGAAAACAAAAAAAACTTCACCCATAGTATATACTTAGATACTACTCAACAATCGTATACCATACTTTTTATTTTCGAAAATCTACTCTGTTTTACGAAAGTACCTAATATCTTAAAACATCGCCATTGCTTTCTAGTCCGGGTAGTCTACATTATCTATTGATATTGCCTGAAGTTTCGCATTCACGGCGCCAGGTCACGGAATCCTAGCGGAGGGTCAAGGCTTCTATTCAGCCCTATTATTCAGTGCTGTTGGAATGCCTTTGTGGAATGTTTATTACTATTATCATATTCTAGCTAATAGTCTAACTAAAAAGCTTAAGATAGTTGATAATGCATTACACGTGCGAGATTATATAGCTGAAGAAAAAGACGCACAAAAAGTTACTCCCAACGAACCCAAAAGTCGGTTTTGTTTAAAAAATATTTAGTACCAAACCGAGTTTCCAATCCATGAAATCCAATACTAAACTGTAGAATGATTGTTTCTAGAATTCAAAAACATTTATATTCGCTATCCGTTGAATAGGAGATACCTACTACCTAAATGCATTTAAACAAGAAAGAATAATCTAAGAGAATGCAATGCTTTGCCGAGCTTTTCCGGAATGTCGCAAAACGAAATACATTAATGGAATAGAAACTGTAGTAAAGCAAATCTTGTAAATGCTATAAAGGAAAATAGCTACACAGACAGAAATAGCGAGGTTTTTGCTAATTGAACGATGTCTTCCGTAATTCGGATGCCAAAATCGACCAGCGGTGTCGCATTTACCACGTGGAAAACTTATATGGACTAATTTTGCCTGGAATTTTGTTACTTCACATATTTTCAAATACCTATATTTATACGGTTCAAATTGATCTCACAGCTTGAAAACCTAATTTGACTAGTCGTCAAAAAACCATGATCAAGTTCTGCTACAAAGTACTACCCAGTCGTTGTAATTTACAAACTGACGTGGAATGATGCGGTCGTAAATGAAACGCTCAAGTTGCACTAACAGGTCTACTCGTAATAGCCTTAACCCTCAGCTAGCTTTTCCCAGTAAAACAGTTTGCGTAGCGTAATCGCAGCAGTTTCGCACCGCCAACCGATTTCACCCCACAAATTGTCGATTCACGCCGCAGGGAAGTGTTCGGAAAGCCAGTTTCATGACAAAGTGCGCTGACCGATAGTTCATGAGTTTCATGACTCTAGTACTCGTAAATAGACTTTTTGAGTCCATGATAAATGTGCTTTCAGATTTGAGGTTCATGAGTTTCATGACTCTAGTACTCGTAAATAGACTTTTTCAGTCCATGATAAATGTGCTTTGAGATTTGAGAGATTGTATTGATTTACATGTGTTTTGCGTTTTTAAAACTGTTACGTCACTACTAACTGACGATCAAAGCACAGCCTAAACCAAGGATCCTAGAAGGATAAAACTTGGAGGATGTAGAGGTTTTGAGGTGCTAAAAATTTAGACTTATGGTTTAGAGGTGCTAAGAATGAAATTATCGAAGTTGTTCTAATAAAGGACGCAGCAAAAGAAGAAAAGCTAAGGTTAAATTTGTTTAAAAAAAGTTCAACGGGGACAAGGTCGTGGGGCGACTTGTCTCTACTTAATTTTTTTATTTTGTACAAATTAGTAAAAATATTCAATCATTTAAAGAAAAAATACTTAAATATACTATAAAAATGTGCGAAAAAACACTCGACCCATCTAAGTACGGACCGCGCCTAGCGTTGCTTAACTTCGATGATCGATTACGAACGTTAAAAAAATGTTTATTTTATGGGGCCCCTTTTATTTTCTTTTCATTATTTGTTGTTAAAGCGGCAAAAGAAATACATACTCTGTGAAAATTTCAACTCTGTAACTATTACGGTTCATGAGATACAGCCCGCTGACAGACGGACGGATGGACGGACTGATGGACAGCCGAGGCTTAGTAATAGGTTCCCGTTGGCAGGTGCTATATTTATACGAAGGGGTTTCGGGTACGGAACCCTAATGATCAATAAAATAGGAGACTGCACGACGATTCACACAGAAATAAGCCGTAATTAAAAGCACGAAGCTACTGACGCCTAGTTTCCAATGGAATAGCTTTTACAGCCAGGATTAATTGCATAGAACGATAGTGCTAATTGTCTATTTTCCAATCTGAACGAGTTTCAGTCAGCAAACTGCACCTATTTGGCCCACAAAGTGAATCGCTGAAGTGAAGTCAACAGTTCGAATGCGTTGGCAAAGCGATTGGATTGCATGACAATCAGTTTGGCTGTTCGACGGTAATGAAGCCAATCGGTATGCAGGCGTTGCTGACATTAGAGAACTGTTTTCAATTTTGTCTGATGAAATGGATCAAGTCTGGCTTCTACCGAAACTTTGCAAAGCAGTCTTTAAATTGGAGCTTCAAAGTAAGATCTTCATCATAAATAAATAAATATTTGTAGACATTTCACACAGCGCCATCTAGCCCCAAACTAAGCAAAGCTTGTACTATGGACACCAGATTTTTTATTTATTTGTTTATTTTATTATGACGGAACTTTAAACCCTGGTTTCCTGAAATACGTATGGTTCTATTTAATAGCGGGTACGAACCGGAAGACGTAGGGTATGACGGTCCCCATTTAATGGATCTACATAATTATGACCGTAACCGGAAGTCATTCGAGGCTTAAGCTCCCTACTCCCAGCATCTTACGGCTGATGAAGAACATACAAAATGACATTTAAAACATTTTCAAGGAATGAACGAGCATTTATTTGAAATTTTCATTTTGATTAATAAAATCTTACTTCTATTATAAATGAGAAAGTTTGTGAATTTGTATGTTTGTGCCTCAATCACGCCTAAACGGCTGAAAGGATTTTAATCAAGACGTGTGCTGGATTAACATATAGGCTATTTTTCATCCGTGCACCACGCGAGCGAAGCCGCGGGCGGCAGCTAGTAGATTATAATGCGACCACCACAAACATTAGCATAAATAAGGTAATAAGCTTTGATCGTAATAAGATACATACACAATCATATAAAAAAAAGATACAGGTAAATTAAATAAACTAAACATTATTTAAAATCATCAAATTATTATTAAATTATAAAAATAAACTATGATGTTCAATGTGGTGACGAAAGGGTCTTCAGCGTATGCTGCATGTTACCATGCCTTTGACCATTTTGACTTCGAAACTCATCAAGAGTTAAGGTAGCCGTTATATAAAGACAAAATTAACACTTCTAATATTTTCTTTTTAGTTGATGTTATGCTGCATTCTAATCTATTTTCTATATGATTGTACTTTTCTTAATAATCCAATGGGCACTTCAATATAATCTTTTAGGAAGGTCGAATGGGGCCCACAGATAAGGTCCAGTGGGTACAGTTGCAATAGGGTCTAATCTTGAAGGTCCAGTAGGTACCAGGCGAATTCAAAAAAGAGGTCCAATAGGCGCATTGAATATAATTTTTTAAGAAGGTCGAATGGGCCATGTTATTGAGGTCCTATAGGCACTTTTTGCTTTTGAGTCGAATCTTGTAGGTCCAGTGGGTACCAGATCCATAAAACACAAACACAAGCAAGATACATATGATTATTAAGAGGCTAATGGCTTTTGGATGCGATAGTACCGCTTCGTGTGCCTGTAATGCAATTCATCCGTTGTAGGTACAAATTGCTGATAGTTTGAACGTCTTTATACTACACAAGGACCGGATTTTGTTACCTACAGTTCTATAATTACTTTTTATTAAGGTGTAGTCTATAGTCGCAAATTATGTAGATACTTATTTTTTTATTTTCATTCGGTTAATAATAGTGAAAATAATAGTAAATAATAGTTGACTAAAAGTTGCATACTCGGACGAATTCGCTTTTCATACAAAACACGAAGTTTGCCGAGGCACACAATATTTGTAGTACTACTGTACCTAACCTACATATTTGAACACGTATACCTAATAATTAATCCACTTTGTATAGGTAAGGGACAAGTACACAATTACCTGCTAACAGGGCAAGGATAATGGTTAAATTCATATTACCATTTGCTCGCCGCAACGTGTAATAGGAGAATTAAAATTATGGCCCATAATTGCGACAAAGGAACATTAAATAAGCTGTTAATTTCTTAAAGGTCCATTAAGTAAGGCCCTACTCTTAACCGGTCCTTAAGTTCTCAACAACGATTTTTCACATAATTGATTCATATTTCGTTTTTAATAAAAGCAATTCCCATTCGTGGGAGAATTGTTGCAATGATATTTAATCTATAATAAAACAAATTTAAAGCCAATGACGAATATTAAATGGATGATCTGCCTCAACTAAAAACAGCAAGTTAACACATTTTCAACAGCCCATAAAGAACATCACGTGTTGCGATATGATTCAAAACAAATACAAATTTATAAATAAAATCTAATATTCGGTTTGGGGACAGTGAACATGGCATTGCGCCAGGAGTACTGCTAGTGACGTCATTGGTGGAATCGGAGTCGTCCACGTCACGGCCAGGCGCCCCGTATGTCATCGAGTCGAGACTGCGTGTTCTGCCTCTACAATCATAAACGGAATCCGGGATAGTGAAACTAAGATGGGGGAGCGAAGCGACCTGCAGATATAATATTAAATGGAATATATTTTTTTTGCAGCGCCACTCGTGACCGCTCTGCCCTCGTAATAATAATAATAATAAATTCTTTATTTGAGACACAGAGATCCATATTTAAGTAGGTAGGTACACAGAAAACAACAAACAAAAAAAAAAAAATACATCTAGCTAGGTGAAGTCTAGATGGAAATATTAATCCAACGATGGTATGTTGTTGTCAGACTAATTCTATCTGCCAGGCTTTGGATGATTGCATTTTTACACCTGCCAACTCTGGACAATAATAATACAACTCTGGTAATAGCAAATGCAGTACTTGCAAAATGGCGGTTTTGAGAAAAACGCGGTTATCATAATTTTTAAATATCTCTGCAGCAAATCAATGTTATAAACTTATAGTAAAAAATATAATGAAAATTATTTTTTTATGTAGGTATAGATTTAGCCCCTTGGAAATACCATTTCTGCAAAAAAACGAAAAACCCAAAAATGACGATTACCTACTGCAAGTGCGATTAGTAGGGCAGCGCTGTAACCCTAGTTTTCAGTGGCACTAAGAGTAGTTCAACATTGGATAAAAAAAAACCGGTCAATAGCGAGTCGAATTCGTTCCGTCGTAGGTACATTTACATAAATGTTTCTTTTATGGGGCCCCCTTTTTTATTTGTTTGTAAGGGAAGAATGTCAGGTGACGAGAATTGTGTTACGAGATATTAATGTGGAAGGCTATATGGGTAGAGGTAGGCGATAGAAAAGATGGATGGACTATGTGAAATTATGACATGAGTAAGAACGGAGTATTGAGATGACCTCTGACAGCGAAATGGAAGAAGAATACATGTAGTGCCAACCCCACATAAAGTTGGAAAAGAGCGATATATAGACGATGGGCTGATCACCTGTCACCACCATCATCATCATCATCATCTTCCAGCCCTTATCCCACTCTATGTGGGGTCGGCACGGCCTAATCCATGGATCATGCTGTAAGAGTTTTGGCTAAGGTGTTCACCACCTGTCACCATGGTTCACTATCCTGGGAGTCTTGGATCAGGAGTGGCTGCAAGTTTTCTTGACTACTTGTGACTCTGCCCGTCTCGTTGTCATAGTTAGTTAAATACAGTGTTTGCAACCCGTTCAGCGTAAATAGTTATCCTTCACCGCGGCAAAGTAGCAGGCTCCTGTGAGTTGAACAAGTAGCGGCAATCGATAGGACGCCACCTACTGACCTATTTTCGAGGATTAGGAGATACTGGCGCTCATTCGTAGCCTCTCAGAGGTTCTACGCAAGACGATACTTCTTGCTTCCCTGCTTTAGAGCTAATGGACAGTTGGAGAAATCGGACATGACTTATCCCTCTCGTGTTAATAGGTGAACAGTTTATATTATTTCGAAATGATACGAATTTTATTAGAAATAAATTAATAGTAATACAATGTTTTCTAAAAACAAGCTTTTATATAAATGCTCTAAAAAGAAGAAAATAATCAAACCCATAAATATATTACATTACACAACTTATCTTACTTATGTATAAAATATATAAATGCGAAAGTTTGTGAGTTTGGATGTTTGTGCCTCAATCACGCCTAAACGGCTGAACGGATTTGAATGAAACTTAGAATATATATCGTACATGTGCTGAATGAACATATAGGCTATTTTTCATCCGCGAAGCCAGTCATTCATTTTAGCGAAGCCGCGGGCGGCAGCTAGTATGATATAAAAGCTTGTCGTGAGGTTTATCTATTTTATAAACAACATTGTATTCTTGTTTATCTTGGTATTGGCCTTATTAAAATTGTAAAGAGAGATCCGAAGCATTAGCTTAAAAAAAAAAATTTGACAGCCTCGGTGGCGTGGCGGGCGATTGCTCGGCAGAGACGCAAGAGGCGCGGGTTCGATTCCCGCTGCGGAAGAAATGTTTGCATGATCTGTAAATATTTCTTCCGGGTCTGGGTGTTGTGGTACCATGGTACTCGTAGTTTCTGATACTCACGACACAGGGAATCCTAGTGTGGGGTCAGGACTATGTATGTGACTGTTGGGTGTTATTATATTATTATTATATTATATATTATTAGCTATTAGAGAAACCATTTATTTTAAAATTCTGACATATGTCAGACACATTCAAGGTGTTCCATGCACAGCAGTGGAAATTATAGTGGGATATTCCAGCTCCCCAAACAATATACCTACTAAAGTGCCAACAATAAAGTAAGAAGCTGAGGTTACCTCTACAGAGGGTAACTGATAAACAATTATGAAAATCTTGATTTCTTGATCCAAGGATCATGCTGTGCCGACCCCACATAGTGGGATAAGGGCAGGAAGATGATGAATTATGAGGACGCTCAAGCCGAAGATAGGGCGCAATGAGCGCATTAGCAGAAGCCTATGTCTAGCAGTGGACTGTTAAACGGGTATCTATATTCTCGTAACTGATAAACAACTCGTAACTAGCCAAACAAAAAAGTATTTACGACGAGGGATCGAAGTGCCCACTTGGGCGAAATAAGAGCTTATAACACAGGGTGTAAAACGAGAAGTGCCGATAAGTGGAACCGTATTACAGGGCCATTAGAGTAAAAAAATAAAGAAACAATTATTTATTTCAGTAGCTAAATAATATAATTTATAAACAAACTTTTTTAAGTACGAAGTACTTGTGCCAGATAAGATCCCGCTCTTCAATATCCATTATTAATGGTAATTACGAGTAAGTTAATGCATAAACTTAGTTGAAATTAGATTAAATTAAAGAAATATGTTATAATATCTAACGAACGCGAGATTTTTTATTTATCACTCATTATCTAAGAACTCATTTCTTTCACAAAATGTCGGACTCAATATAATAAATCCGATGGTTTGGAAGTTTGTGGCTCAGCCGCGGCGTAACAACCTATATTGTTTAGGTCCTAGACAATACAGTACTTCTCAAATGACGCAATATTTTAACGAAATTGTATTCTTGACAAGAAACCAATACTTTTTGCAGTATACGTAAAAGTATTTTTCTTTATTTGGCTCGACAAACAGACGTCATAGTACCTGCAAAGTAAATTGTGAATAAAATATTCACGCTACATGGAAACTTGCCCAAACAGTAAACCTACGAGTACTCCAGTACTCTAGCACACTAGTAACACAACGTAAGTTACTACCGAGCTCAAGAGCACTTTACTGGGGAAATCGCATTTTCATTTGGCCAGAGACGAAACTGTGGGACCATAACGAAGCTAATGGATTGCGTTGTCAAATGCTCGAGAAGCAGAAAGAATTTGCCAGATTTGGCGCAAAATTTTCTGTCCTGGCATCACTCGGTTAATTAGAAATTCACAAAGGTATTTGGGTGCTACGCACGTAGCACTGCTACGCGCTTCTTGCTCCTGCTACGGCGATGCTACGTGCGTAGCGATCGTCTGGCAAAGGTTTCATACTTTTTTGAGCAAACTTAAACCTTATGCCAACGCAATAACTCAGCTGATATTTGCTTTATTACTCCTCGTAACAGATAAAATATTATAGTGAGTTCGTGGCCGAAACCCTCTGTTGTTCAAGTTTAGATATGGCTATTTACTCTTGTTGCTACCCACTGTTTGTTACGATTCGTCAAACACGGACCCGTCACGCTAACCAATTAGACTGGAAGTAGTTAAATGGGTCACTTGTTCGCCAACAACTGCGGGTCTATCGAAATATGAGTGGCTATTGGTTTAGTTTTCTACATAAAAGTAATAAACAAACCTACTGGTTTGAAACCTTTTTGCCGCATAGTCGAAAAAAGCTAACTTCTAACCCCACACTAATATTCCTTGTGTCATGGGTGTCAAAAACTATGAGTACCATGATACCAGAACACAATGGTCACAAATACCTTAATGTCTTGCATTCAATTAGGGCGCTATTTTTCTCTCATAAAGAGTATTTTTTTATTAGTTCTTAGGAAAACAAACAGTCCTCAAAAACTTATCAAAATTAACTATCGACCATTAAACAGATTTTGTACATTGAAACTAAAACCGGCTTGATAAAGAGAAGAAAAATAAGTATTTATATGAACAAAAATCAAGAGTTTATTAGACTACTTAAAATGTTCGCGTCGCGAAGAGACGTTTTTAAAATATGACCCTTTGAATGAATAAAAAGAATTGCATTTTGTTCGTGACGCATTCAGCGTTTCGCTGACGTAAGGGTTCTGTGGTATACGGTGGCAGCTTCGTTTTATGGTTCTAGCGGTGAGCAGTTTTGATGGTCCACGCCGGGATATTGATTTGAGAACGTCGGGAAAATTGAGGAGCTGACTCAATATGAATCCTAGCGAAATATTGAATCTTGTAGGTATGGTTCGGCAGTAAGTGATAGAGTATCGTAAAACCTTTTTTGGTGAATAAATCGTATGAAATGCAGGTAAAAAAGGTTACGTGGCGGGCGAGTGCTCGGCTGAGACGCAAGAATCTGGTTGGATTCCCGCTGAGTAAGGAAATGGTTGCATGTTCTGCAAATATTTCTTCGGGATCTGAGTATTGTGGTACCATGGTACTCGTAGGAGGCCCACGACACAAGGGGTGACCCCACGGTTGGGGTCAACACTATGCACAAGTCTGTTGGATGTTATTATTAAAACATAAAGAAACACACTTCTCTGCACACCAAAAAAATCCAAACGCTCATTCCGAAGTAGCTACAGCAGGTTTACGACCCTGGCTTTCCGTACCCTTTAGCCCTAGTTTAGGGGGTGTGTTTGATAGGGAGGGGTTGATTGATTGCTTTGGAAGCCGTTTGGCTTGAACTAGACCTGAAGACTGATCCCATGACCAATCCATTCTTTAAATACGACGATATAGCACTTAAAGTGGAATATTTACGATTTGTTGACAGAAATAAAAACCGTCAAATAAATGAAAAGGCAAAGTTATAAGAGCTATTAAAGTTTATAACCATAGTTATAACAAATTTCATCTTCCCGCTGCGTTCTCTAGGATTTAATTTAGGAAATTCCTTCCTTAGTGCACCTCTACGCTATAAAGCAAACATAACTTTCAAATTTCATGTTTTTAGAAGTTATGGTTTAGGCTGTGTTTGATTGCCAGTCAGTCAGTAACATAAGAGTTTCATTGATGTATTGATCTTAGTGGTAATTTGGGCGATTTAGCGTTGTATGTTTGTTAATTATGTTTGTCAGAGCATAACATTAGTTAGGACCGTTTATCTAATCTGTATGAAACTTGGTAGGTCAATAGATTGTTCTATGAAGATTTGCTGGGAACCATAATGAGCTTAATCGGTTAAGGGGTTGTAAAGATATTAAAAAATAGAGGGATTCTTTCTTCAAAATGTATCGAATGCGGTGCCATATGAAAGGGCTTTATTTGTACATTCCAAAATGGCTTTTATTTTTATTCTAGGATGTATAGTTTTAGAAATAAAATGAAAAAGGTATAATGTAGAAAACCGTTGTAACCTGAATGTCATCGTAGTTCATGTTAGACTGGATTTTATACAGGTAATAAGCGCACAAGATATCAGTTCGGGGCAAACTATAGTTTTATTTAGATTTTACTAGCTGCCGCCCGCGGCTTCGCTCGCGTGGTATCCGGATAAAAAATAGCCTATATGTTAATCGCTTCGCTAAAATGAATGACTGGCTTCGCGGATGAAAAACAGCCTATATGTTAATCCAGTACAAGTACTATGTATATTCCAAGTTTCATTCAAATCCGTTCAGCCGTTTAGGCGTGATTGAGGCACAAACATCCAAATTCGCAAACTTTCGCATTTATAATATAAGTAAGATTTAATAAATATTGGGTATGTTGCCTTATGGATGAAGCATTGGTCCCAGACAGATGGTGAGTATCGATCAAGTCGATATGTTGCTAGAATAGACCGAAACCGATATCGTATCTCACGACCCCGATGGAATTGCGACGATCCTATCTCTGCCCTCAAATGCGACCACATTTCTATGCTGTTAATATTCAAAACGATTTATTCAGTAGAACTTTTCAGCGCATTTGTTAAGTACTTCTAGGATCAGTATTTTAGTTTAGCATAAAAGTTTTAGATGAAGGAAGTTATGACGGAATCCAAAGATTTTAGTTTTTTGTGAATTCATGAGCAAACGGAACAGAATCTTAATGATACAGAAAAAGATGGTTTTCATAGCCAGCAAGAAGAAAGAGACCAAGAAAGAAGACGAGACAAGATAAAAGGAATGGCTTGTTGCATAACACAAGTTAATCCTACATTATTATTATTATAAACAATAAATAGATGACAAATAAATAACGAATTCCGAAATCGTTGTCCGAAAGTTTGTTATGTGAGGATTTTTGTGCTTCAATCACGCCATAACAGCTGAACGGATTTGAATGAAACTTGAAATAAAGATAGTTCTTGACCTGGAATATCACAGAAGTAAGTTTTAATTCATGTACTAATGAAAGAAGTCGCTCGAAAGCCAGTATTACTTATTTAAGCTTCTATTTGTTTATACAATCCATAACTACTAATAGTCGTGTCACTAGTTCCTTCAAACAAGTGTGGTGAAAGGATTTAAAGTGCGCCTCAAAGGTTCCTTCCATACACTTGACACAAATTATCGAACTTTTTAGTTACTACATGCCGTTTTCCTCGCGATTATGCATGAATTTATCCTTGGTAAATTATACCGTTCTACGTCCCTGGTCTGAAATATCACAAGCTCTGAAAGGTCAAACTGGCCAGACGATCCAAATATGCCTTTTGAAAGTTCCGTGCTATATTCCATTTCTGTACAGAGCTGAAAGTTTTATAGGTCACTGTGGAGGCTCCAATGCATTCTGCATGTAAGGGGATATAAATAGTTACAATAGATTTATTCCAAGTATTTTTAGTTTGCTATAATATTGTAGATATTACTTTTCAGTTTATTTATGCTTGCAGAATCAACCAGCATTTTACAAGTTTTTACGATTCCGTACCCGAAAAGTGGCAATGGGACCATATTTCTAAGCCTCCACTGTCTGTCCGTCCGTCTGTCAGCGGGCTCATGAACTCATGAACCGTAATAGGTAAAGAGTTGTAATTTTCACGGATTGTGTATTTCCATAGCCGATATAAAAACAAATAATAATAAAAAAGGGGGCATGTAAGAAACATTTATGTACAAGGTACGATGGTAAGGAACCGCAACACTGCAGCAACGAACACGTGGACACAACGTTTGAATAACGTCGTGGCGAAATATTGGTCAAGATTAAATATTGTTTATGAGAATAATTTGTACAGTTTAAACTGGGTGCTTCTAAATTATACTCAGTGTCAGTGTATGGAAAACTTAATAATAATTTGGTAATATGTGTTTTTTTTATTTCTTGTGAAGACGTTCCTACAAGTTACCAAGGCAAACAAAATGACAAACGTCAGATCGGACCTATCCAGAAATTCTCCACGCAATAAAAAGTCGTGGCAATCCAGTAGTATTCTATACTACCTCTGTCACGAGTCTACCATGAAGTTTTATAGGTCACAGTTGGCTGTGTGTGACGGCTTTGATGCATTTTTCATGTTAAAAGAGGGTGAAAATAGAATTTCGGGACCGTAAAGAATTGAATTTGACGACTTTTAAAAGCTCTTTTTAAAAGCTTTGGGCTATAGAACGAGGAATTTTGATGGTGACTTTGTGAGGGTAGTTGGTAAATTTTGTATGTTTACGATGTTTTAGGATAACTTGAGCCTTGTTTTTATAGGTACGTATAAATTAGCTTTAATTAAACTTTCACAGCATACGTAAATAAAGCGATCAAGGACGGCCTTACACGCGATGTAGTTGATGGTGGTAGTTAAAATAACTTATTAATTAACACCCACTAATCAATTTTATTATTCTATAAGCCGTGTGCCCAATAGGAGGTGAATTTTAGAACCCCTTTATAGTTCACTCACGTTTCATAAAGAACTGTGGATTTTACGTTCTATACTGGGTTAGGCTTTAGCCTGTCGGCAAGTAAAGTACTGACACAAAATTTTAATGTACTTAGATTGTACAAATTGTGCAGATTGCTGTACATACGATTGATTACGGTTCATAACAAACACATCATGTCCACTATACAAGAATTACATTAGGGTAAGTACCTATGTAAAGCGTTTTATTTAAAACCGAACATTGTAACGAGTATGTTCCCAACAACTCGAAGTTCGGCACTTTAAATTAAAACGTATGGCATAGGTGTAGGTTATTAAAGTCTACAAGCAGAGGTTGTTGACACTGTGATTGGCGAATGACCAGTGTGATGAACTTAATTGATTTAGAACACATTATCGATTTAGGTCATTCAAAGTTCAATTTACTTTATTTCGTAGGATCTTGTGGGATCACTTGAACATTCGAACATTGACTCTCATAATATAATGAATAGGACTGACTTTTGTAACCTTCAGACAGACAGGTCAGGTCATGCGGGTATAAGTTTTTATGCTCATTTATTTTTACTTTTATTTTCAATTTATAGGTTATTTATTTAAAGATATAAAAAACAAAGTAGGTAAATGCTCGCAGACCAAATCGAATTAATGTTAGATCTAAACAACTTATACAGAAACAAAAAATATGTATTTGTGTTGCTAAGGAAAGTTGCTCCATCTCAATAATGACAAAAAAGCGCAAAAAAGCGTAATACGTAATGTGATTACATTTACGTAAGGAATAGGGATAAAAATATTACAATCTGCAGCTGTCATTATATACGTTTTTTATTTATATGAACTAAACTAAACCGGTCTGGGCCCTTATTCTGTATGTATCTTCAGAATAATGAATACCACAAAAAGCAACGGTTGCAGTCACCATTATTTACCTGAAAGTAATGAAGCAACGGTTTCGGTAACCGTTCATTCCGCCGTGAGGAAGTAATAAGTAATGCGATTATGTTTCCGTAAGGAATGGGGTACCACACGGCGAAGCCGTGACCCAGTTAGAAGTTATCGATGCGCACTCCCTTTCGTTACACCATTGATGTTCTAAGTTCAATGTAGACCGGGTGGCTAGGCTTACGTCATCGAAACACGAGACCGGTAAGAGGAAAGATGAAAGTCGGAATTTTAGATGTAGAATGATGGTGTAACTGAAATTGTAATTTAAACTGAATAGGATGGGATCAAGGAGTGCCTGCAAGTTTTCTTATCTCTGCCCACCACGGGGATACGGGCGTGATAATGTGTATGTCGGTATGTAGAAATACGGAAGGACCGAGATGGTTGGCGGGAGGTTGGCGGATTGCGGGAGATGACGTTGACTTTACTGACAGTTACATTATGTTTTACCTCCTTGCTATTATCACAGATTATGTACTACTCAGTATTGCCGCTACACATTAACATAAACGTCATTTGTTTGGTAGAATGATAAAATACTCCTTGGTCTAGTACAGATTTGGAAGTGGAGAAAAAGATAAAAAAAGGCGGCAGATCCATAGAGAAAGTAAAGCAGATGTTCTAAAATATTTTGAATAGAACATTAAGTAATGAATGTTAATTTATTTAATTTGATGTATTTTGTTGAATATATAATTTTGTGAGTATAATTGTGTTTATATTTTAATAAAGTAGGCATATTGCCTACAACTAGATTTAGGAGTGAACATAGTACATGTTACGTCTGCATAGATACGCATCTTTTTCTATAATCTAAAGATACGCAATAGATATAGCATAGATACTGAATGACAAACAGAAAGCTTATTAACATGATGAACGCCTAAATAACACGAGTCTGCATAACTAAAGTCAGAAAGCTGTGTTAAAAAAAACCGGTCAAGTGCGAGTCGAATTCCCACACAAAAGGTTATCGTACATTAAAAATGTTTTTGTATAAGGTCCCTTTTTATTTTATTTTTATTATTTGTTGCTATAGCGACAATAGAAGTACACGCAGAAAATTTCTACTCTCTTTACGGTTCATGAGAAACAGCTCGCTGACAGACAGATGAACGGACGGACAGAGGCTTAGTAATAGGGTCCCGTCGGCACCCTTCGAGTACGGAACCCTAAAAAAGAATGTATCTATCACTGCCTACACTATTTTTCTACCAAGTAATTCCGATCGTGCACCAATGGATTTTTCTGTTGGAATTTATATATGCGTTATACCAGTACTCTCAGAGGGAAAACACGAGAAAACCGGAGAAAACTAGTATTGAATAGACAAAATATCCAAGATCATTCAAATTACACGATAGGTGAATCATTGAGTCAGTTGACTGACATCTCTGCTAAGAGCTGAATCACGCACTTATCCATTTAGTACTGTTGAGAATTCAAAATTCTTCAGCCAAAGTATGAATCACTGTTAAAGTAATGACCTAATGCCAAAACTAGAGGCAGGTGAATTCTAGTAAACAATATTTGGCTTTCGCCCGTCTTTAACTTGGTATTTCTACTAGTCGTGGCCTTAGATCTGTCGAACTAGTGTAGCGAGAGGAGAAGTGCGTCTTCAAAGCTTCTTTCGTGCACTTGACGCATGTTTTAGAACTTTTAGATTCCGGTTTCCTCACGATGATTTCCTTCATCGTTTCAGAGTATAGAAAAATCCAATGGTGCACGACCGGATTTGATTCCACGACCTCAGGATCGGAAGGCGGGGTCACTAACAGTGGTGGCCTAGTGAACGATTGAATGCTATATTTTTTAACAATGTTCCAAAATCATCATTTTCCTGCCCTATGTGGGGTCGGCAAAATGTTGGCACTGCACAAGGTGATGTAAAAATGATGGAAAAAGATAATTGAAAAGTGTCATGAGAAAAACACTCCCATAAATCTTGAGCGACAATTTTGATTTGAATCAATGATTATCAGAACGAAATCAAATCGAGACCATCCGCGAGCGTCACAAATTGGACATTGATGGACGAGCTCGTTATACCCAAAATGGTTTTTCTTTCTAATCTAAAGTTTGTCGCTGTAATTGCCTTAGGGAATTGGGAGCCTCGTAGTGTTTCAATAAATTAAAGTACCTGTTACTTGGACTTTGAATTTTTAATGGAAACTCCGAGCATGAGACTCGCTTTCTTGATGTGAATACGTCAGCTTCCTTTCAGGCCTACTGTGCTACCGAGAAGGACGGCCAAAAACAAGAACGTATTTTCTAAACCAAAATAGAAAAGATAAAGTTTTTATCCATCCAGCAGTGGAACTTTTTAGTCTTTTTATTAATAATCTATTCTCTTTGCAGATATTTTCGTGCAATCTTTATATGATTTTTTTATAAACAATAAAAAAAGCCTTTGTTTTGTTCAGCCGTTTAAACGTCATTCAAACTAAGAGTGAGAATAGTAATGTCCAAATTTTCACAAAAAAGAGTAAGATAGTTGAAGAATAGAATGAAATTCTATCCCACACTTTGGAGTAAACAATGCCATCAACATAACTTTCCCTATAGATATTTATAAAGTGAATATCTAAGGCTATCACAAGGACAGACTTGTCGTAAACAAATTATGCCAAGCCGGTGTTCTACATACCTATTATCACGCCCGTATCCCTAATGGGGTGGGCAGAGCCACAAGTAATCATAGCAGACACTTCTGATTAAAACTCCGGTGTCGGCGTTCTCATGACATAAAAATAATATGCCGCGTATAAAGAAGAGTCTAATAGTTACGAGTATGTCGCTTAATACCAGCCATATACGAGTAGAACTCAGTTCTATATTCATACTAGCTGTGCCCCGCGGTTTCACCCGCGTTTTTCTCGTTTCCGTGGAAATACCGAGATAAAATATTGCCTATATTATAGCCTCCCTCAATAAATGGACTATGGCCCATAACTCATTAATAGGTACCAACTCTTAACATCTTACACACGTGATAACTTTTAAACGAAATATCCGATTGAGATGAAACAAAAAGTATTTTACTTCTACATAAATACTCTTGATAACATAATGCTTAATTTCGATAAAGATTAATATTACGATACATATTTAACGTAGTTTTTTTTTCTTCAGACGATTTAATAATTATTTTGAACACAAAATCGGTTATTGTGATTAAACCATGATAGATATATGTTCCCGCGGACTTTTTTGTAGGTCTTAATGGGATCTACAAACCCGTACTACATCATTTGGTTCTATTGTCAATAGTTTTTGCAGCGCACGCAAAAATAGGTTTTCGATTTTACACCTTGTGTTACAAAATAGCAATTTTATTACGGATCCCTAATTTTGAAAAAAAAAACATAGCCTATAGCCTTCCTCGATAAATGGACTACCCAACACTGAAAGAATCATTCAAATCGGACCAGTAGTTCCAGAGATTAGCGCGTTCAAACAAACAAACAAATAAACACTGCAGCTTTATAATATTAGTATAGATTCCATGCTGTATGTACGAATGCATTGAATGCATAATTTATAATGACCTCGGTGGTGAGGGGCGTGCTCGGCTGAGACACAAGAGGTGCGGGTTCGATTCCCGCTGCGGTACAGTAACTTACTGCGGTAAGTGTTTTGGTGATACCTAGCTATTTCGAACCAGTGTGGCGAAAGGATTTAAAGTGCGCTTGACTCCTGTTTTTCAGGTTCTACGGCATGTTGGTTTTCTTATGATATTTTTCTTCAATGTTTGAGAGTACAGGTATAGCACACATCAACTTTTCCAACAGAAAAATCCATTGCACGGCCCGATTTGAATTTACGATCTTAGAATCGGAAAGGCAGAACCGCTCCCACTAAACCACTAGTGCTCGGTAGATAGTAGTAGTGGGTAGATATAGTTATTGATGTATTTATGGCCCCTAGCGACGGGTAGTTACGTCACTGTCCTAGAAGCCTGATCATTATTGGGAATCTAGAGCAGATGAAATAGTATTTTCATGGTGTTTTCCACCACTTTAATCAGTAGATTGTGAATAGCAAACTAGATGAATTGTAGTAAAAAAACGAGGATAATATCTATCAAAATGTTGACAATGCAATACGAAAGGAATACCTCCAGTTATTACAAAAACAAGTAACAATTTTTTTTTTAACTTATGACGATAAAATTGTTATCTACAACATATCTAAGAGCTTTATTTAAAATTAAACTACCATAATGCAAAAAACTGCATCGAAATCGGTTCAGTAGTTATTGAGTTCCAGAGGTGCAAAAAACTATGGGGCTATCGCCGTAAAACATATCTAAGAACCATCCCTAAAATGACACCAATAAAATGCGAAAAACCGAATCGAAATGGTTTCAGTAGTTTTTGAGGCAAATGGTAACAGACAACACACAAATAAATAAACATACAACCTCTTAGGCCAAACGCATACACCTCCGTTCCGTCGAGGTAAAAATCTAAACTGATTAATAGTGTGTATACTATGTACGAAAGTAGCTATTAGTCCTTTCACCACAATGGTTCATTCACTATAACCCGGTCTTAGTTTATGGATTCAGAGAGGCGAAATAAAACCATTTATAACAGAAGGATTTTGTGTACCCGAGACTTCACCAATAAACTTCACTTTTAAGTTGAATAACATTGTGACCTTGCGCCAACAATCAATTATGACATGTTTTTGTCCGATTCTTAAATTTATGAATCATACGAGTAGACAGACACTAACACATACTTAACAAAAAGTGGGTACGTGTGTACTTTGTTTAATATGAAAAGCTTTTAATAATAAATGACGTCAATAACATTATTATAAAACAGAAGATACTTCTCTGCTGGACTGGAAGTAAAGAAAAAGCTGGAAGTAAAGATAATTATCCTCTCCAACACGATGAACCATCTATATGGGCGATGTATGTAGGTATGTATGTTCGTATGAGCTAGTGGCCATTTGGCCAACTCTAGTGACGGAGTTTTTAGGCCGCCTAAAGGCCTCCGTCATGGCTTAACGACTTAAAAGCCGGGACCGACTGTTTAATGTACCCTCTGAAGCACGGAAGCGCTCAGCTCGTAATGCCACTTGCGGTCACCCATCCCAATTTGTGACCGCGCATATCGTTGCTTAACTTTAACGATCAATTAAGAACGTCTAAGCAAGCTACGCCACGAGCGCTTCAAATGGGCGATGGACTGATCACATGTCATCATAGTTCATCAATACCATATCCATCTTAAGACTTTAAATCAGAAGTGGCTGCAGGTTTTCTTATGTTTACTTGTGGCCTACTCTATTAGGGATACGGGCTTGATAATGTGTAGGTTAGGTATGTATGTAAAACATAAAAACCTTATGCTTAAACAATGTCTACATTTGTTCATCAAGTTCATTTTTAACATCGGTGTTCATCACTATTTTGCTATAATAATAATAATGGTTGCACATTTAAATAAAAAGCTGTAAAGGTACCTACTCAGGCTATATGTAACAGACAATACAGAAACTGTGACATAATTGACTTGAAAGTTTTTTACAATACAAAAAAATCAAGTTATATACAAAAAAGTGCTTCAGCCCCAATGATAGTTTAAAAGCCCCCCTTTCTTTCCATTGGGTTGAACTAAGAATTTTACCCCTTCGTATGTAAAGGCTTAAAAATATTGTGTTTCTATTCCAGTCTAGTTATTCCGTGGTTCTGCTCTGATGGTCCCATAATCGGTTTCCGTCAGTGTGCCAAATGACAGAGCCACAGAGGGCAAGTCTGACGTAATGAGGGTAGGAGCGAACTCGGTAGCGCGGGAAATTTGCAGCTACCCGCATTTATTCGCAAAATATCTGCGCTGGAATAAATAATTTAGGAAATTTTGAGCGCAGCTTTTTATGGAGTTGGAAGAACTTTTTGATAGTCGATAATATTTATTGAGGTATGATTATATACCTATTTTATGCCCGGTAGTAAGTGAATTTAGATTTTAAATGTTTTATGGGAGACCCTTGCATAATTTAACGTATTAGTAGTAATAATAAATAAGGTAAGTTTGCATTTATTTAGAAGCATTCGAAAATTTCCACAATAGAAAAAGAAAACGCTGTCCCTACTTTGTTTTTTGACTTCATGCTATAATAATGCTATATTCAATAATAAATCAATGCTGGGCCAATGAATAGGCTTAGATACGTGACATGGAGAAGGACTGTTACAAACAACTAATATGTACTTAGATGAAAGTGAGCTTAGAGATTTTAAACTGAAGAATATACATTCGAGAGTAAAAATTCCGTGTCAATTATAAAAACTTGAATATCTTGGAAACCATTAATGCTAGCTAAGTAAAATAAATTGTGTTTGATAGACAATTGAATACTCCTTAAATTGAAGAATAAAACTTCATGCCATCAAAAATGACAATTCAAAATTCGTGGTTTTCAGAAACAGATTTACGAATTCACGATTACTGTGGACTGCACTATATTTTTTTCCAAGAACTCGAGAGTCCTTTGTCTGTCCTTTAGAACGATTACTTAAGGTCACTTTCCTTATCAAACTTATTTTGATGACCAAACAATAACGTGTGTTAAGGAAAATCAATGCAATAAGTTACGGAATCACTTGTTTTTGTAACCTACTTACTTGATTAGGAAAGAACATATAGATAACGAGATTTTTATGGGTCAGAGCTTTTGATAAGTAACTGTCGGTTTACGATTGGTAGTTTGAACCTCTTGAGCGATTAAGTTCTAGTTCGATTTGTAGTTTAAGTATGCCTTTGTAGTGCGGTTCTTTTCAGATTTTCCTCTTTATCAAACTGGAATGTCCAAGCTGGACTTATACAATGAAAACCAAAATAGTCGGGTAGACTTACCAGAATCCGGCCGGTGGTGGTCTGGCCGGAGATGAGTTCGCCAGCCCAGTCTTTCGCTTCGGTCATGAACGTCCCCTCGAACTCCTGTTTCCCCTGCCGCGCCGCCTTCTGCTCCTTCTGCTTCGGATCGTTGGGGGCCAGCTCGGGCTCCTTGTGGCAGCAGACGAACGCGCACGCGCGCCATACCAGCACCACGCACAGCCCCGCAAGGAACGTGAAGATCGACGAGAGGAGAAAGCACCACCATTTTCGGACACTGAGGCATTCGACATCGTCAGGGAGCGACGCCGTAGTCGTCTCTTCCTCGGACGAAGCCATTCCCCTCGGGCGCGAGGCATCCAGTCAGGCGTGCCATGCAGCCGCGACACGCACGCGCACGTCCCACGCCGGTCCGCGCGCGACTGAGCAGGGAGCAGCACCGCGCACGGCCCGCGCCCAAGGATCGATCGCGCCGCGCCGACCGCACTACCGACTACCGACTACCGACCCTCGCCATGCCTCGCTCGACCCACCGCCTCGCTGACTCGCCTCCTCACCGACTCCTGCCTGATGATTCCCGCGCCATCACACCCTCCGAGAACACCTCCGACGATCTTGCAATGTCGCAATCTCTGGATAGCCGGAGCGCTACGCCGCGCTGTCTCTGCGTCAGCGAACGCTACGGAACTCGTAGACGTCTACGAGTGCGCTACGATTGGCCGCGAGTCGACTGCGCTTTGTGCCTATGTTCAGGCGGGTCCCTACGAACCTATTTGTTTTTTCTTTGTTAGGTAGGTACGTATGGAGTTTTGTGTAAGTTACCATACAAATGAGCCAATTAGAGGGTAATGGTAGTTTTTGTCATCGTTAGAGCAAATTGGAATTGTTATGTAAGTACCTCTAACTGAAAAGTTTTTTGGCACTGCTATCAAACGTACAGTTACCTACGAGACTATAAAACTTTATGATTGCAGTAGTAGCCAGCTAGTACTGAAGCACTAAGTGATACCTACCGTACTTTGCTGGCACTCGACTTGAATGAAAAGATTTGGCAATGACTTAGAATCGGTTATCTCCTATTATGTGAATAAAGAAGCGCCTAAATTTATTTAATGTCAATTTATCCAAGTGAATTGTAAGGGCAATACTTCTCAAGGATGCTAAAATAATACAACAGTATTACCTGGCTCTATGTACCTAACTTTACATAATGAAACTTGTCTGAAAACAGTGTAAATACACAACACAGCTAGGAGGCTGGTCATGAATCATTTAGCTAATGCATGTTCCGAGATCCGGCTTCAAGTTTCGATGTGTCGAACTGTAAATAGTGAATGTGAACGTCGAATACCTAAGGCTGTTGTGTTATACTCCGACTTTTAATTGGATTTATAAATCTGACATTGCAAAAAATGTTGCTCGTATATTCGAATGCGGGAATAAATTCAAAATGGCTTATGGTTAGCGTGGTATGGACATGCTTGGATAAATAAAAACACGGGCACGTCATGCATAATTATCACAGTTGCTAGGTTGCTAGTTGAGAGCACTGGTGGTCTAGTTGGTAGTGACCCCGCCTTCCGATCCTAAGGAAACATCGTGAGGAAACCCGCGGCTTAGTCAGCTCCGCACGTATTGACCATGTCTTTCCTGTGGACAAATCCGACTAAGCTGAGAGGATGGAATAGGTGCTGGGCAAGCTTACTCCATCTTAATTCGTCCCGGGCACTACAGCGTCCCGCTTGTGAAGGTAAAAGTTGCCTCCTGACGCTGTACAAATCATCTACTACTCATGGCAAACGGCCTTAGTAATATGTCATGAGGAGGGATGAATGTCATGATGCGAAGAGAGTTAGAATTATGCTGTGCTGACCCCACATAGAGTGGGATAAGGGCAGGAAGATAATGATAACCTATGAAACTCTCATCATCAAGATGAATCCAACGACACCTCATTTGTTAAAATCCATCCAGCTGTTTGGACTACAGCTTCAGAAAAAGGAATGCATACCCACTAAATATAATGTATATTATGTATGTATGTTATGTACATACACCCCAGACACAATACCCACCTTCTTCACAGTCGGGTAAAAAAGCTACAATAAAAAGCGATCAATAAAATGTTCAGACAATCAGCCGAATTTCTTGTACCTACATACTTGGTTGTAGCGTTGCCTGCCAGACTGCCGATCCTATTTTTAGAATTTCGGATTTATCAAGCAGAGTTCGTCGACCTCACTTAGATACCCTTGCCAATCTGATATGGAGCCGAAAGGAGTGAAAATGGGAATCTGTCTCGCTTTTCAATATCTGTAGGTAATCATTTACCATCATTTACCTTAGAACTTAGTACCTTTTTATATTTAAAATATTTATTTGGGTGTTATTATTATTATTATTATTATTCTATTCTATCGTCAATTTAATAGTTGTTTCGAGTTCCTAAATCAACAACGAATTGTTAAAAATAAATATCAATGTTTTGCAAAATGTATATTGGTCAGTTTTTATTCTTATCCTTGAGTATCGTGCTTCTAAATTTCAGTGCCATACTGTAAGCAGAATCAAAGTTATTAAGTTTGAAAGTATTGGGAGTACGTCCCTTAAAAGAAAGAAAAACTGGTTTCATCAACTAAAGAAATAGTTATTAGGTACTTACCTACTTATCAAAGTAAAACTAGTATGAAAATATGGTAGGGATCCCGAAATCTAGATCAAAACATACTCAAAATATGTATTTTCAAGTTTTTTTTCTCTTATCGTGTTTTCACCTTGAGGAACCATAAAAAAATTAAAAGTCGACTAAGGGAATAATATCCTCTCCAACATGATGGACCACTTAAATGGGTGATGGGCAGATCACCTGTCACCATACCCATCTTAGGATTTTAAATCAGAAGTATCTGCAAGTTTCTGGTTTGTGGCTCTACCCACCCCATTAGGAATATGGGCGTGATAATATGTATGTAAATCCTTATTTTATCTTTGAATCAGGAGTGACTGCAAGTTTTCTTATGATTGCTTGTGCCTTTGCCAACTTCATTGGGGATGCGGGCGTGATGATATGTTCGTAGGTATGTAAATATTGAATCCTTTAATCGGTTTATATGTCCGCCCAGACTCAGAGACGTTTTAGGTACTTTATCTATAAGCACGCATTGTGCTGATTGTAATTGAGTTCGTACGTTTTAGGATCATAGCGGTCACAATTGGTCACCCAATAATCTTGACATATATACATACATATTATCATGCCCCTATCCCTAATGGGGTGCGCAGAGTTGCAGCCACTCTTGTTTCAACGTCCCAAGTTATGATGTATGTTATATCCATCCTGGGACTCATGGATCTATGAAGGCTCTGCCCACCCCGTTAGGCGTACGTTGAGCGAGCGTTCAGTGTAGCAACTAAGTTGCTACCAACAAAGACTATAGAAGCATATTGGTAATTTTGCACATTTTTTTTGTCCTAAAAGGGTCAATAAAGGGAGTGAAAATATGGACAAGCTATTGGGAAATCGCGTCAGGCACACATAGCAATTACTTCTTTACGTACCGTATCTACGTACGTTTGGGGTAGATGGCGCTGTGCGAAATGTTCTTTTATATATTTACTACTAGCTGCCGCCCGCGGCTTCGCTCGCGTGGTACCCGGATAAAAAATAGTCTATATGTTAATCCAGCACATGTACTATGTATATTCCAAGTTTCATTCAAATCCGTTCGGCCGTTTAGGCGTGATTGAGGCACAAACATCCAAACATCCTCACAAACTTTCGCATTTATAATATACTAGCTGCCGCCCGCGGCTTCGCTCGCGTGGTACCCGGATAAAAAATAGCCTATATGTTAATCCAGTACATGTACCATGTATATTCCAAGTTTCGTTCAGATCCGTTCAGCCGTTTAGGTGTGATTGAGCCACAAACATCCAAACATCCAAACATCCAAACATCCAAACATCGTTACAAACTTTCGTACTAGATGGCAGCACCGGTAAAATTAGTACGCGCTATCGTTGCGTTTTGAGCTTTACGCCGGTAATTTCAAGCAAACTAAGACTTTTCAAATTTATAATATAAGAATAAGTAAGATGAATGTAAGTAGTCAACAATCTAAATGTTCGATGAAATGAAATGAATCCAAAATGAGATCTACGATTAAATTTGAAGCCCAGCCCTGTGCCGTTATTTTTAGCAAGGGCGCGGTAGACGCGATAAAAATCTGCGCCACAATGCCATTGAATTTAGAGTTTTCTTTTCATATTAGGTATATAGAAATAAAACTATCTACTTCGATAGTATACAAACCTCCTTATCGAAAGAATAATAAAATTGTGGAGGCCTTATCTAGCACTAGGTTGTGATCTTTATATTTTAGATAGGGTATTTTACTATCTATTTATGTATCAAAAACGGTACCAACTATACTGATATAAAAATGCTGACCCACCTATATTTTATTTTATGATTCAGCTTTTCAATTAGGTTGGGTTTTATATTATTCTTTCGGACTGCCGCTGCCGCTCTATCTGTCGGGAGCATATAAAGCACTAATGAAATCTTCCTCGTCCTACATTTAGTACGGCAACTACTCAATAGATGGCGCTGTTATCAAAAAATTATACTGAGCCTACTAGCAAATTAAAAATGTAAAAGTAATCCTATTGCTTTTAAAATTTTTAATAATTTTTTATAAATTAACAAAATCTAACAGTTTTTCAAACAAATTTATTTTTATTATATCTTAGTTTGTAGTATGTATTATGATTAAAATAAACAACTCTAACCATTATTTAATTCTAGTCTTTGCAACCACTGCATGGAGTTTCCGGAACAACCTCTCCAATCCATTTCAAGTAGGGTGGGTTCCCGTTCTTAATCTGAAGAGAAATCACTTCGCAGACCTCATAGGGATGGTTAGAACGGACATATTCAGTGAGCCGGTCAACCTGAGATGTGCGAGTTTTGATCATTAGAAGTGCCTGCATAAAGAAAGAAAAAAAATTAGTAATTAATTGTCCAATATTTAATCCATCTTTTACCTACTATAGTGATTTATATAAAGGTAGCCTAAGATTGTTGGTATGTAGGCCACTCTATGGATTTTCCTATGAATATATTTAAATCTTTGTCATTAGTAAGTAATTATTAGTTGTTGTATATCCTAACTCCAGAAGGAAAGTGTCACTTGTGCACTCAAGTGAAAAATAAGTATATTATACAACGTGTAACATAATGTCCCTATAAGCCCGAAACGGGGGTGTTCTATACGTCATTGCGAACAACGTTTGTTCAACGACTTTTAAAATTTCAATGGTTTTCATTCATGAAATGTCTCTTAAACTTTGCTCCAATACGTAACTTGACACAACATGAGGCATCCCTATTTACAGCTGTTTTTTGACCTTTACGTGTGAACTCTAGATGAAACAGGTAACAGAACAGACACCATTAGTGAAATGCCTACCTACTTACCTAATAACGAGGTGGCTTAATAGGTAATTTCTAATTTTTTTTGAAGGCCTAGTGGTACCTTGGTATTTATTGGTAATTAAAATGTAAGGTCACATCACGACTAAAATCCCTAGGCACCGTAAACATCCTTTCAGATCTCTTTGTTAAGTACCTAGTATAGGAGATAGGTACCTTACCTACTCAATTTTGTACCTACCTACTCGGGCCTTAAAGGTATCCTCAGTGGGTGCCAAGGAGTATGAGAGGATGTCTACCGTGCCTGAGGATAAAGCCGTGATACCTACTCAATTTTGTACCTACCTATTCGGGCCTTAAAAGCATCTTGAGTAGGTAACAAGAAGTATGAGAAGAGGTCTACCGTGCCTGAGGATAAAGCCGTGACCCTATTCCACTTTAGTTTTTCCAACGATGTATTATTCCAATATTCATTGGAGCATTTTTCAATGCAATTTTGTACCTACCTACTTGGGCACTAAAGTCAAAGGTTGTGACTTATCTGTCTTACTAATCTTCATTTTCATCGTGAACAGCCTATTTGTCATTGGTTGCATTGAAACAACAACAACAATAAGTGGGATGGCACCTTGCCCTAATTGGCTGTCGGTGCCTTTGCTAAATTCAAAATCCGCAACCGTCAACCGACACCGCACCGCAAGCGTTTGTTTAATAAAATCAAATTGGTTCCGTAGGTTTATTTGTTTTTTACTTTTCTTGATTGAACTACGTAATTGTTGGTAGGTTATTATGTAAGTAGGTAGGTACCTAGTAGCAAATGGGGATGGAGCACATGGTAGCATATTGGTATGAACCCCGCCTTCCCATCCTTAAGTCGTGAGTTCGAATCTATGGATTTTTCGATTCGAAATTTATGTGTGCAATATCAATGCTCTCAAACGGTGAAGGAAAACCTCGTGAGGAAACCAGGCATGTCATAGACGTGTGTCAAAGTGTACGAAAGGAACCTTCAAGGTGCACTCTAATCCTTCCACCACACTGGTTCAAAAGAGCTAGCGACACGGACACGACGACAGTAGTAGTAGTAGTAGTAGATGTATGGTGAAGTTTTTTTCCTTTTTTTTTCCCAATCGGTATTTAGTGGGTTACCCCAGACAAGGAACCCTAAAAATTCGGCTTTCGGCAATAGGTACCTACTTTTGGTCGCAAAACAGATCGGTTTTTATCAGTCGCAATTAGCATTCGTTCCTTGCAACAACTGCAACAAGCAATCTCTCGGTTCGCGTAACTAATTAACGATACGATGTCGGCTTTGTACTCAAACGGTGAGTATTATGATATGGTGTTGTGTGTGTGTGTTAGTAGCTACTTAGTAGCGGCGCGTCAGCTCTACAGAGAGCGTTATCCAGGGCGGCCATTGCTATCTTACGGGCTATTTTCTGGGATTGGTGAACCGTCTTCTCTCGACGGGATCTTTCCACCGGCGCACCAGTGAGGGAAGACCGGGAATTCGGTGGTGTGTTGTACCTACTTCCCTTTGATGGATACCGAGTGCCTACTGTGTGTGTCAACAGTGATAAAATTCAGTGATAGGTAGGTATGATGATAGGTACCTAACCTATCACCCTACCTAGTAGGTACCCCATTAGTACCTAGCTTACTAATAAAAAATGACAAAAATAATTTGTGATTGTGAATGTGAATGTGTACCAGTAATACCAACCTAGGTACCTACATACCTACCATGTCAATTAGCCGTGTTCCGAGCCAACCAAGAAGAAGGGAGAAAAGGTATAACTTAACTTTTCCTGTACCTAATGTGGTAGGTAGTTGTTTTTTTATGTGTGAAAGATATCGTGATTTTAATCTTCGACTTTAATTTCTACGTAGAATTAAAAAAATTGCAAATTCTTACGAAAACTTTGGTGATTACACCTAGGTACTTTTTGAAACTTGCCGCGCGTTCAATTGTCTGCGTATGTGTGGGTCCGACGCGATAGGAGGGTGGGCGTGTGTTTGTTACCTACGCAAATGGTAAACAAACACATAGGGTTGTCACAAATTTCTCATGAAATAATTTGTTTTTAATTGTATTGGAATTTCAAATATGATGTATTGAACTTTTGCACACGTCAATGTATTCAAGTGCTCGGTCTGAATACACCCCTTTCGGGCTTATAGGGACATTATGTTACACGTTGTATAATGAAATGAGTATTCTTCCCCTTCCCTTCCTACCGCCGTACAGTGACAAGCTCCGTAAAATTGCTCCTCACTATTTAAATCATATATCACTGTAAAGTTGTTAAAGTGCATATTTTCTTAATATATTATCTACTATAAAACATTTGCTCCATATACAAGTGTTTGCAACAGTGCTTAGTTGGAATATTACGTGAATAAACAGATAATTTGTAAAAAACAATTCTGCATCTCATAGTCAGCTTCGCATTCGACGTGCGCAAGACCGCTGCTCGCGAAAACGCGTAAGCGACACGATCTCCACGGCGCTTACGACTTTCTTCGCCTCGACGCGCTAGTGACCTGCCGACGGCGATTAACGCTTTAGAGGTTTGGTTTATTCCTACCCACTACTACCACACAGCAATCCTTTCTGATTCGAAATATTTCAACGCCTTGAATTGCTACAAAATGCCAATAAATCGCACACCGCCACCTGCAACAACACCTACAGATTATGTTCCCAACTTGAACATCCCAATATTACAGCACAGCTCATCGGAACCTAGCCTCGCTGCGGAATTTATTTCCGAACTCGGTACCCCTAGAGGCAGTACGCCTACTCATACCTTCAGAAAAGTTAAGCGCACACGCGAAGAGCTTGTTGATGCGACTCTCGATTCATTCATGAGTGACATGAAAAAAATGATGGCAGATTTCCAAGAGCAGCAAAACAAGAAGTCCGAAAAGCTGGTTGCTGTGGTAGAAGAGCTTCGTAGTGCAGTGGATTTTTTCATCCAAAAGAACGAGTCGCTTCAAACGCAAATAAATAAGCTTGAAACTGAAAGGACGGCTAACATTCAGTACATTAGTGCTCTTGAAACCAAAGTGGACAATTTTGAACGCAGTACAAGGTCTACTTGTCTAGAAATACGGAATTTTCCATCATCCCAGACTGAGACTAAATCTACTCTTGTGGATAGTGTTATCCAGATTGGCAAGGTGCTAAACGTGCCTATGCAGGCGACAGAGGTCAAAGACATCTTCAGGATCAAAACCAAGGATCCGGCAAATAAAACAATTATCGTTGACTTTACCAGCGTCCTCCTGAAGGAGAATTTTGTCGCCAAATATAAGAAATCCAGCAAGGAGAACAACCGCTTGACGACTGAAAAACTCAGACTTCCGGGGCCTCCTAAGCCTATTTTCATCTCTGAAAACCTTTCGGCGAAACTGAAGAAATTGTTCTTCCTGGCTCGGGAACATGCCAAAGCAAACGACTTTAAGTTTTGCTGGGCTTCAGGCGGCAAAATCTTTCTGCGCAAGCGGGAAGGCGGGCCCCTTGTAAGGGTCAACAATGAAGCAGACCTCACGAATATGTCCGGAGACAAGTGACTAGTTCTCGTATATTGGTTGCTAAACCACTGTATATCTAAACCACTTGTATTTATTGTCGTTAATTTTGTTTACATTTGTTGGCCTTCATGTGAGAACACTGAAACGCTAACGCACATCACACTTTCACACTCCCCCCCAAACACACACACAAAATCACTTACATGTAACAACACCCCTTACACATTTGTATTCTTCCAACCCAAATACGTATCTCAAACAATGATGCTCTCTCAACTAAAAATCAGTCAAATTACGCTTTATCTGCATCTAGTCCCTTTGCTAAATCTTGGGTTCAATAATGGATGAACTTATTTCAATCACTAGTGAAATTGAAAACATTTCCTTATCTGACTCTTACACCTGTTCCCCCGAAGAAACCAGTCAGTACTTCCACCATAGTAATGATACACTTAAAATACTACATCTTAACATTAGGAGCATAAACTGCAACTTTAATGGTTTTACTGTACTCCTACATAGAATACAATCTGATGTAGACATTATAATATTGTCTGAGTGCTGGTTGAGTAAGTGCCCAGTCCTTCCTGATTTACCTGGCTTTAACTCCTTTGCTTCTGACTACAAGACACAAAATGAAGGCGTAGTTGCCTATGTCCGTGTCGGTCTAGCATTCAGCGTAGATACTTTAGTATTTACAGATGCAAATTGCCTACTATTAAAAAATCAAAAAAACATAGCGATTGTAGTGCTTTATCGTTCCCCGTCAGTAAAAAATATTGAACCCTTCCTTTCCTGTCTTGACAGTACCTTAACTTCATTAAAGGATTATCCAACGATCGCTGTGGTTGGTGATATAAATATAAATATTGTCCCAAACACTAATGAAACCGATTGCGATGATTATCTGAATCTTTTAGCCGCGCATGCTATGCTCCCCACTTATGTTTCCCCAACTCGACTCAACAGCTGCTTGGACCACATCATCTTAAAGTCTCCTCATTCCGCGGTATCCTTAGTACTAGACTCTATGATAACTGATCATGCCCCGACTCTTTGTTCTATTAGTATGTCAACTGAGCCAAAACCACCAAAGCCAAACACAAAATTAGACATCACTGCAGCCATAAAGGAAATCGAAAATACTGACTTTTCTCCAATAACTTCATCCCAAGATCCTAACTACACAACCCAAGTTTTAGTTGAAACTCTCTCTAAAATTGTACAAAAACACTCCCAGACTATAGCTGTACCTAGCAAAAAGCGCATCATTAAACCTTGGATTACTCCTGGCCTCCTGAAGTGCATCCGTCATAGAGATAAGCTTTACAGGAAATACAAAAAAAATACACATAATGAAATTCTCAAAATCTCTTACACTCGTTATCGCAATTTTTGTAACAACCTGTTAAAGAAAATAAAACGCGAATACGAACGCAATGAGCTTCAGAAGGTCAGGAATAATCCTAAAGCTACTTGGAAACTCGTTAAAAAAATTGCAAATCTTGTACGCAAACCTTCATCTTCTGAGGAACTACTAAAAATAGCTGTTACGCCCCAAGTTTCTGTAAACAAAGTAAACAAGTTCTTTGCCAATGTCGGTAAGGATCTTGCTTCTCGAATCAACCCTCCCTCCCTGTTATCTAATAGCCACTCCTCGACACCCTCTCCTCGTGATTCCATGGTTCTTCTCCCCACTGATCTAAACGAAATTGAAAGTATAATCTTAAACCTTAAAGATAAATGTGCCGTGGGCTGGGACGGCATCCCCACCTTGGTTATCAAAGGTGCCAGAAATATTTTGATCCCTATTTTGCACCACATTTTTAATCTCTGTCTTTCTACTGGCACTTTCCCTTCTGTATTTAAAAAAGCTATTGTCCACCCTATACACAAGGGTGGGGACAAGCTAAACATTAACAACTTCAGACCGATTTCAGTATTATGTGTTTTGTCTAAAATTTTAGAAAAAATTATTAATCGTAGACTCCTTACTTTCTTGAATCAGAACCATACCTTTTCTGATAACCAGTTCGGATTCCGAAGCTCCAGATCCACCGAGGATGCTGTCGTCGAGCTGACATCTTCAATTGTTAACAACTTTGAGAAAAAACTCAAGACTGTTGGTGTCTTTCTTGACCTCTCCAAAGCTTTCGACACTGTCTCTATTCCCATCCTGCTTGATAAACTAGAGAAAGTCGGAATCAGAGGCAGTGTCAATAACCTTTTCAGGACCTATCTTTCTGATCGCACCCAAGTAGTCGTCATTAATGGCATCTCCAGTACTGAGGAACTGGTCCATTTCGGCGTTCCTCAAGGAAGTGTTCTCGGCCCCTCCCTCTTTCTTGTGTACATCAACGAGCTGTGTAAAATTTCTCTTCCTAACTGTCAAATAATCACTTACGCAGATGACACTGCGCTGCTCGTAGGTGGAAAAAGCTGGGAGGAAGCGCAACTGCTTGCTGAAGCATCCCTAAGAATTATACTAAACTGGCTTTCCACTAACCTTCTAACCCTCAACGTTAATAAGTCTAAATTTATTACCTTCTCCCCAACTTCTCGCACCCAACCACTCTCTTTTAATATCTCCGCTCATACTTGTCCACTACCAGGTGTTTCCCCATGTCTCTGTCAAACTCTAAATCGTGTCACTTCGATCAAATATCTTGGCGTTCATGTTGATAGCTTTCTCTCCTGGACCCCCCACATGGATAATACAGTTGCTAGAGTACGTAAACTTATATTTATCTTTAAGAATCTAAGGAGTGTCGCTGATCTTCAGTGTCTGAAAACAGTCTACTTTGCTCTTGCACAATCCGTCTTGAACTACTGCATTACGGCATGGGGCGGTTCCATCAAAACTCAGATGCTCAGAGTGGAGCGAGCACAAAGGGCTGTCCTAAAAGTAATTTTATCAAAACCAAGAAGGTTCCCTACAAGTCTTCTTTTGTCTCAATGTGAAGTTCTCTCTGTTAGACAACTATTTGTCTTAGCAACCATCTTACGCAAGCACCGGCACTTGTTCTTTGATACAAATTATTCTGTTAACAAACGTCGATCAGATATTGTGTGCAAAATTCCTCCGCATAAAACAACTACAGCTAGCCGCCACTATTATTATTTAAGCTCTTCACTTTATAACAGAGTTAATAAAGCTACCAATATTTATCCTCTTCCCCTACATAAATGTAAAACTAAATGTTTATATTGGCTCTTATCCCTCTCATACGAACAAACAGAAAATCTCCTCATTCCTTTCACATAAACTGGTATTGTTACACAACCACTTACAATTATTAGTCCACTGATTCACATTATTCACACTAACACATTCACACTACAAAACACACTCAGCATTCAAACATCCTTTACTCACATCACAACATTATCACACTCACACTACACAACACACTTAGCATTCACACATCTTTTAATCACATTACAACATTATCACACACACACTACACAACACACTCAGCATTCTCACATATTTTACTCACATTCTCATAGTTTCAGTCATTCATTGTATTTTTATTTCACTTCATTATTTTCTTTAGTAGCATCATAGTTTATAGATAGATAATGTTACTTCAGAACCAACTCCCATGTTTAGGAGGTGGGCGTTGAGACTGCGTCACAGTTGTAAAACTTTTGCAGTCTCATCGTTTTTACTTGTACTTGTCCAACTTGTTTTGTTCTGAATAAATAATTTTTAATTTAAAAAAAAAAAAAAAATTATATAGATATAGGTAAGCAGGTAAGCTGACAATATTATGTACAGGTAACTAGGTACAATATTTGAAATTTTGGAGGGGGTCAATAATAATAGAATAATGTCGAGTAGGTAAATTAGATTTTATTGCACACATTATAAAACAAAAATGGAAGCCTTCTATTTTTATTGGCATCGCGGCTAGGGACAGAAAATTGTTTTTTATATTTAGTAAATGTTTAGAAGATTTTTCAATTTGACGTGTACGATTTGGGGGTCACAGGGGACATGATCCCCTGGTCATGTCCCCTGTGACCCCCGACTTCGGACCGCGCCAGTTAGTTTTAGTATTATCTATTTGGTTCAGTTAAATGTTGCAGCGTTTTATTTTTCTCATTCCCAAAGTTATCAATTTGTCATGCATGCGCAGCAACTGGGTAGATGAAATGGCAACTGCGCTACTGTATGATTTTTCGCAACTATCAATATGGTCCGGTACACATACTTCTGAACGCATTTGCTTTCGTGGTCAGGCGGTAAGGTTAGGAGAGAGTAGCAACCGCGTTCTCTGCAAAAAAAAAAAATTTACCCCCGAATACTCAAACGGGACTCAGAGTTGAACACGTCTCAACTCACGGTTTTTTGAGCTTCTGATGAAAATGTGTCAAAAAAAAATCGTCATTTGAGACGTGCTCAACTTTGAGATGCGTTTGGGTATTCGGGGGTTAGTTAGGTAGTCACTGAAGGAATTGACGCAATGTGTTAATTTTTTTTCTAATTAACAATCGTTAACGTCATCGTCTAGAGCGTCCGATTCTAAGGTCGTGGGTTCAAATCCAGTCGTGCACCAAGGGGAGAAAAATGTTGATACATTTTCTGTCAAACGGTGAAGGAAAACATTGTGAGGAAAGTTCGAAAGTTCGAAAACACGTGTCATGCACTTTAAATCCTTTCACCACACTTGTTCGAAAGAACTAGTGACACTACTAGATATAGGTACTTAGGTAGATATATCTACTTTAGGTAACCTACTCTTGATTGTTGGTCTTGCAATTTACGCCTCTGTAGCGTTGTGTAATGTTGTTTTTTCTGTCCTGCGGAACGAAATGCCATTTGCCGTTTCTATCTTTTACAGCTTCTGGAACTATAATCTGGAAATAAATACATTGCTTTAGTATTTTAGTTTAAAAAAAGGTTTTCTTAATGTCATATTGAAAGTGTACCTATCAACAACTCCATAGGTACCTACTTTCCAATGCTGTCCCTGTGTGTCATACCTTATGTAACACTAGTGAATACCTACCATACCTGCTGTTATAATAACTAAGTAATTATACATACATACATACATATTACCACGCCCGTATCTTTAACGGGGTGGGCAGAGCCACAAGCCAGTCACTCCTGATTCAGTATATTTATTAGTTAAACTATGAATAATAAAGTATGTGTAAAACTTAAGTCTCTGACGTAGTTCAAAAGGTCTCAAAACTGAAATGCCGGATGAACTGCGGGCCAAAACTATTACTGAGAGGAGCCCTGAGACCGGGAGACGGCATCGCGGCAGACCACGCAAGCGAAGGCGCAACGAGCTTGACACCTTCAGCGACTATCAGTGGCAGACCTTTGGACCGAAAAACCTGGAAAACTCGAGAAGAGGCCTTTGCCCAGCAGTGGGATGATACAGGCTGGCAACAACAACAACAATAAAGTAGGTGAATAATTTACTTCTCCAATGGCGTCACAGAGCTCTGAGAATTCCTCCGAGCTATTCCTCGGCGCGGTTTGAACGTCGCCAATATCCAACTCCTCCGCAACAAAACTTTTCTTCAAATCATCTCCAAGCTGAGGGAAAGAATGTAGGGAACATTTATTTATTTTCACTTTTTGAATGAAAAAGATTTAATTCAGTTTTAAGTGCAAGCTCCATTATTATGTAAATACTTGTGGGTAAGACAAACCGTTTTAATAAATGCCCGCATCTGCTTCACAAGATAATTGGGTACCCTCTCGCAGTAGTCCAGTTCTGGCTTTCTGCACTCATCCGGAATCTGAGGCTCGAATTCAGCCCTGATGATACGATGAGGATCAAAAACTACTGAAAAGTGCATAAGTTTTTTAATAATCTTTAATTTTGAGGGAAATTCTTAAAGAGCGTGGTCTCTGCCTACCCCTATGTTAAACAGTTATTTTATGCATGTACGTAACGTATGTATCAAGAAGCCTGAATCTACTTTAATGTAAGTACTTAGGTACTTTTGTGTCAGTTTACAAAAACTCCAGGAATATTTATTATACCTACTTGATTTGTTCTATCTACCTAGTCATGTCACTTAGTTCTTTCGAACCAGTGTGGTGAAAGGTTTTAAAGTGCACCTCAAAAGGCTTTCTTGCACTTGACACATATTTTAGAACTTTTTAAGTTCTAAGACACGCTGGTTTCGGTTTCCTCACGAAGTTTTCCTTATAGCTTTGTTAAATAATGTGCGTGAGGCTTGGACGAATAAACGCGAGAGGTTTAGTTATGGGAATTGCCTCTTTGTATGCGCGCTGATGTTACCTGAAAAGGTTTTTAGTAACTTCTGCATAATTTGTGCCTAGGTATTGATGACTTTTTCTGAAGTTGAACAGCCCAAACAAAGTTTAGGTACCTAATTTACAGTATAAGTAAATCTTATTCAAAATCTCTTTATAAATGGTGTTTATTTTGTAACGGTAATAAAAATAATTTGTGCCACGGACCAAGTCTAGCCCTGAGGGCTCGACGTGGCTTCGGCGGTAGTAGGTATGTTCGGCCAATGTTATAATGTGACTTTTAGTAGGTAGAGGTACCTAGTACTCGTAGGTACTCGTACTCAGGCCTGAAATTTTGGAGGGGGTCACTAATAGAATATGTCGAGTAAATCAGATTTTATTGCACAATACACAATTTTATTGCACACGTTATAAAACAAATGGAAGCATTCTATTTTTATTGGCATCGCGGCTAGAGGCAGATAATTGGTTTTTTATATTTTTAGAAGATTTTTCAATTTGACGTGTACGATTTTCGGGGGGGGGGGGGATCATGTCCCCTGTGACCCCCCTATTCGAAACGCGCCTGCTCGTACATAATGTTAATAATTAAGTTAAAAATACTTACACGCAGGTGACAGCTGGTTGAGATGGCAGATGGCAGCGATAATTAAAAACTGCAAAAATCGATCCATCTTTAGTTAGTGATTACTGCCAAATGAAGTTTTAAAAGTGATTGCCGACTTAAAGCGTGTAAATAATGAAATAAATTTCCTCTTTTGGTAATAGTTATTTGCAGCCATTAGATAAACAATACCTACCATGACATAAAAGGAGTTTACGAATTATACCATGACGTATTTTGGTAAAAGTAAATTTATGTTGCTAGGCAAAGGTTTTTGAATTTGCAAGAAGTCGGGTCTGTTCTTATGACTTTGCCGTAATTTCAAACAATTGCTATCCCTACCTGCAGGTATATTGACTGTCGGTCAGTTACGATTTCATACATCAAGTGCCTAGATCGATACCTAGGTATAGTACATACCTACATATAAATAAAATTAATAAATAAATAACACCCAACAGTCACATACACATCCTAGTGTGGGGCACTAGGATTCCCTGTGTGTATCAGAAACTACGAGTACCTACCATGGTACCACAACACCCAGACCCGGAAGAAATAGGTACCTACCTATTTGCAGAACATACAAAAAATTTAGATATTATCTTCCTTTTATGCCGTAGGTCTAAAAAAGGACATGAATAAGCAAATTTGCGATTCATCATAATTGTAAGTCTCTATGTATCATGGTTTGTACGCAATATTTCAGTGTTATTTCACCAAGTATTGGTAAATGTTTTGTTTTCACTAAATAAACTAAACTAAAGCCTTATACCATCTACTATATAGTACCTAGATGATTTATACTGCGTCAGGAGGCAACTTTTAGGTACCATCATTATCGGGACGCTGTAGTGCCCGGAACGAAATAAGATGGGCTTGCCCAGTACCTACATATCCCATCCAATCAGCTTAGTCGGCCATGTCCACAGACATGGTCAATACGTGTGGAGCTGAATAAACCGCGGGTTTCCTCACGATGTTTTTCTTCACCGTTTGAGAGTACCTAGGTATTGGTATAGTGGGTTCAAACCCGGTCGTGTGCCGCTCGATTTTTCTGTGCGAAAATTTACGTCACAGGATAAATATTTTGGTAATTATCCTTTTAGGTCATTGTGTTATTATCGCCTTGGACGAATTTCGTCCAAGGTTATCACGTAATAATGACATACAAGGTATTACCAATTATAATTATGAGGAAATTTAGTTCATTATTATTATGATCTAAATATAGGAATCACTTTTAAAATTTCATTCAGCAGTTAGCACTGACAGAAGATGGAACGGTTTTTGCTATTTTTACTTCTCGCCGTTATCGCAACCAGTAGTTACATGCATGTAAGTTTTTCTAACTTAAGTAGATTATGCACCAAGGGGGTAAAGTAATGTCTTATGTTACGGGTGCCATATTGAATCCCGAATGCAACGAAGGATACTAGAGTTTAGAGTTTGGATTTGTTTGAGTTAAGACTAAAATCCAGAGTGAAGCGACGGATCCAAGCTGAAAGACAGCTTTATCCCCGTAAGTATTTAGGTATAACTTAAATACCTTACCTACTTTAAAAAGTCACATCATAACATTGGCCGACCAAACTGCCGTCGATGCCGTGGCCGAGTCTTCAGACTTTTTGCTCGTGTCTCGTTTAGAGTTTACTGGATCCTGAGCAGAGCGAGAGCTTCCAGCTCGCCCAAGACAAAGACAGCTTTATCTATATCCGAGCAAAATACTTTACTTTTCACACCTTCAACGTGCCATCATAGGTATTTATTTACGTTCAGTCACCCCTGTGACTCAACGAAACTTTTTTCCCCGTTCAGTAACACCAATTTATTACGTTAACCAATAATAACAGTGTTAGGTAGGTACTCAACGGGAAAATAAAATTCTCGTTGTGTAACAGGTACTACCCAAGAGTATTTTATTTCACGTTTAGTCACAGACACACAAAGGGTGTGACTCAACGGCCCCAGCTGGATACTTAGTGTTTTAACACTATTAAAAATATAATTTACAAAATACAAAAGAGACAGTCAGGCTGCCTAAAGATGGTCTATATTACATACCTATCTGTAACACTAAAAAACCTTTTCAGATATTATCATCAGTGTGCAAACAAAGAGGCTATTCCTACAGTCACCAAACCCCACGCACACAATCATTACAAGACACAAGGAATAAAAACTACGAAAACTTCGGAAATAGACAGACAGAACAGAATGTACACTCGGATTACCAAGACTCCAGAATACAGAGGATACAGCATAGAATTTCGGAACTTAGAAAAGCTAAAAACAGATCAACGAGTGTAGCACAGTTGAACAAGAAAGGTGGGCACAGAAAGCATTAACAAATATGTGTGTATTTATGTTCGTATGAGCTAGTGGCCAACTCTAGTGACGGAGTTTTTAGGCTGCCAAGATATTCCTATATTCTCTCCAACATGGTGGACAATCTATATGGGCGATGGTCTGATCACCTGTCAACCTTTGGTAAAAGAAAAAAAAAAATATGGCCCGTAATTTGAGAGAGGATCAGCCTAAAACGAAGTGATTATTTGCTCAGTGGGATCTGTCCAAATATAACCAAAATGATTTTTTTATTAAGAAAGAGACATCACAACATGTCTTAGAACCATATTGTTTGTAGATATTTACATAAAAAGACATTGTTTAGTAGGAATGTACAGTAGGTACATTAGGAATTTACAGCTTATTTTTTTTTTAAATTACATAAAATAGAATTCATATGGCGGGAAAAGATAAGGGATAGAAAGACATTTAGGTACGGGAAGTAGGACGGGCGATGTCAGTTGGGAGAATATCATGTAGGGAGCTTCGCAATTTTAGGCAGTTGAAAAAGATGTGGTTTAATGTCCAACAGAATCGATTCGATACCAACTTTCCAAACCAAAAATTTGAAACCAAATATTGTCAATCTTGACTTTGACAACATTTGCGTAAGTCGAAAGCACGGAAGAGCAAGAGTGCAAGAGATAGATTTATTTCGTTCTAAAACAATACTAAAAACGTGACAAAGCATTGTTTCTCATTCTTCCAATCGAGTACAAATCTTTAAACATTAGACATGACATAAGTAATAAGTATGAAACAAGGTATGAAACTAGATTTAACGCTTGATACAATTTACTCACTTTCCAGGAGCGTCAGATCCCGTCCTTGTCATTAGGGCCGAGTTTGATCCTCAGAACTCAGAGGAGTGCAGAAGGCTAGGCTACTGCAAGAGTATACCTAACTATCCTCAAGAACAGGTGCAGGAACTTATCGAAACGGTTAGTCTTACGAGTTTGCACATCAAATAATTTAGCCCATATACCTTAAATTTCTCCTTTTTCAGTCTTTTCAGTTGAAAGAACTCGAAGACCTCGGCGCCGTGGCGGGCGAGTGCTCGGCTGAGGTGCAAGAGGCGCGGGTTCGATTCCCGCTGCGGGAGAAATGTTTGCGAGTTCTGCAAATATTTTCGTCAGGGTCTGGGTGTTGAAACATTATGTATGTAAACATTATTATAAGTACCACATCTATCCCATATCACAATCTCAACTAGATAGAGCTGTGTAAAATGTTCACAAATATTTATTAATTAAGTAAGTTCGTATAAGCTAGTGGCCAACTCTTGTGACGGAGTTTTTAGGCCGCCTAAAGGCCTCAGTCATGGCTTAACGACTTAAAAGCCGGGACCGACAATTTATCGTGCCCTCCGAAGCACAGAAGCGCTCAGCTAGTAATGCCGCTTGCGGTCACCCATCCAAATAAATGAATGTTTCTACATTACGCACTCCTTTTCTTTTTCCTCAGCTTGGAGATGGCTTGAAGCATTGGTTTCTAACAGACAAGTTGGATACTGACGACGTGGAAATCGTGCAGAGAGAGGCAGCGGAATTTCTAAATGGACTCTGCGAGGCCACTACAGAGGTAAAATTATTCATCTGCTTTACTCTGTACCTACCTACATTTACAACTAGGTACTACTAGTCGTGTCACTTCTTAGTCAAAACCCCCGGCTTAGTCAGCTCCATGTCTTTCCTGGGACAAGGCCGACTAAGCTGAGAGGATGGAATAGGTGCTGGGCAAGCCTACTCCATCTGAATTCGTCCCGGGCACTACAGCGTCCCGTTTGTGAAGGTAAAAGTTACCTCCTGATGTATAAATCATCTATTAAAGATGATAAAAGACCTTAGTTTTTTTGTCGTGTCACTTGTTAATCGAACCAGTGTGGTGAAAAGGATTTATGTGATTTGATGCGTTCAAACTTATTAGGTTCTACGACATGTCGGTTTCCTCACGATATTTTTCTTCACCGTTCGAGAGTACTGGTATAGCGCACACAGATTTTTCGAACTGAAAAATCCATTGGTGCACTGCCGTAGTACTTAAGAGGAAAGGATACCGGCTCTTTCTCCATACAAACGTAGTCGGCTGTTTCCTCCCTGGATATTGACACTAGAGCAAATATTTTTCTACCATAAAATCTTTAACTGCCATGACCCACAAGCTTAGGATCAGAAGGCGCTGGCTATCACTAGACCACCAGTACTCTAATGACACATTAATTGCGACAACCAAACTTAAATTATCTACCAACCTGAGTTATATGTTTATTTTCAGACTTTAACTCCAGATTCTTTACCAGATAAAAACGGCAAATGGTGTACAGTTCTGCAGGACAGAAAAAATAACAGGGTACAAAGCTTCAGAGTTGAAAGTTGCAATTCCTGCAAACAAAGGTAGGTACTTAAATAACAGTAGTAATTCCTAATTTTTGAGTAAAGCGCAATATCCCTAGCAGTGTAAATTTAAATACACTAAAAGTCTTATCGGCCAAATTATAATAGAATCAAACGTAGGTAGGTACCTATTCTAAAAGATTTTTTTTTAATCCCGGCTTTCAAGTCGTTAAGCTATGACGGAGGCCTTTAGGCGGCCTAAAAAAAACGTCTATGTAAAAAATAAGTCTTTCCCTAATAATAATGTGCAAATATACCTAAGTGAAACAAATTTCACTGTACATTGCGGTGATCACTGTATTTAAGAAGGTATAAGTACCTAAATATGAAATGAAAGGAGTGAGGGTCGAGATATTTTCTGACAGAGGGAAATGGAAGAAGAATAAATAAATGTTAATTACCCTACCTCCTTACCGCCGAATACTCAAACGCGACTCCAGAGTTGAGCACGTCTCAACTCACGGTTTTTTGACAGTTCCTGATAAAAATCTGCCAAAAAATCGTCAATTGAAACGTGCTCAACTTTGAGATGCGTTTGAGTATTCAGGGGTTAGAGTGGAGAAAGGGCAGGTAAATGATGAATGATGGCTGATAATTAATATTGTGACAATCTCTACAAATATTTCTTGTTTTTTTCAGAGAATGCGGTTGTAGTGATATAGTAAGCTTCCCACCTGATTACATACACAGATGCTTTCAGAAGTACATGTACCGGCCCCTGTTGATCCTCGAAAAGAATTGGACGATAGAAGTGAGGTCACTCAAAATACCGAGTTGCTGTTCATGCATGATAAGAAAAAAATTACCGGTCAAATGCGAGTCCAATTAGCTCACGAAGGGTTCCGTACCGTACATGTATTAAATGTTTCTTGTATGGGGGTCGCTTTTTTATGCCGTGATTTTTTTAACTCAACATAGGTAGCTTAAAGATCTACATGAATAGTCATGCATAGTGGTAATTGAAAAAGTTCGCTTCGCTCGCTACTTTGTGGATTTTTTGTGTTTTCTTATTTTCCTTACCTTTTTAATTGCTTCGAGCTGTAAACTCGCCAATTACTATGTAGTATTCAAATAAGTGTTTTAATAATTATTGCTACATTTAAAAGCTTGTTTCATTCGACTATTTATTTCGGAGTTCCAAGTAGAATAAATAAATACCTCTGTTCGCAAAAGTCCAACTTAGTAAAGTACAACTACTTAGGTGAAGGTCCAGTCTAGTTTGTTTTACCCATAGACGTAGGATTTTTCGCTAATGGCTTTACGGAGACCTACATAGTACCTACTACATATTTTTATACAGGTCTGGCTGCCGCCCGCGGCTTCGCTCGCGTATAAAATAACCTATTATGTTAATCCAGCACATGTAGGTACTCTAGGTTCAGCCGTTTAGGCGTGATTGAGGCACAAACATACAAACATCCTCACAAACATTTACATATAGAATTTATTGAGGCCTTTTACCATCTTTAATAGATGATTTATACAGCGTCAGGAAGCAACTTTACCTTCACAAACGGGACTATGTACCTAGTGCCCGGGACGAATTAAGATGGAGTAGGCTTGCCCAGTTATAATTTCAATAATTTATAGTAGAATAAGATAGGATTTACTTACCCAATTATACTACACAGTTCGAAGGTACATTGCAGACACAATATACAATTATGTAGGTACCTAAATACAATAAAAATAATATAAAAGGAATACTTAAAAGGCTTTTATTTAACTTTAACAAACACTTTAAGTGTAGACAGAGTAGGTATTTAAGTGTCTACTCTTCCGTTAGACCCTGATCCAAGCAGTTTATTTTGTACTAGCGGCCGCCCGCGGCTTCGCTCACGCGGTACCCAGATAAAAAGTACCCTATGTCCCATTCCAGCACACGTAGGTACCTACTATCCTCATTATTCATTATAATTATAGTGTACGCTAAACGATGACTAAAGTATTGCCATCTCTTACCATTTCATAATGACAAACAGTGACAGGGCTAACTTTAAGCAATGGCTAACTTTAGCGAACGAATATGAATAATAGGGTATGTAAGTATATTCCGTAGTTTTTGCGTGAAAGAGTAATAAACATACCTAAATCTAAAAATTAAGAAATTTCTGTGAATTTAGTAAAAAACTTGAGAGTTAAGGTAAACATTTCAAAACGCAACGATAGCGATCTTTAATTCGATATAGGTTATGTGCAGTTTTAGACCAAAAATTGATTCCAGGCTTTCATCCCTTTTCACCCCTTTAGAGGTTGAATTTTGAAAAATCCCTTCTTAGTACACCCCTACGTACCAAGGTTTACCTACACTGAAAATTTCAAGTATCTACGTCCAGCGGTTTAGGCTGTGCGTTGTCTGTCAGTCAGTCAGTCAGGCAGTCAGTCAGTCAGTCAGTCAGTTAGTCAGTCAGGACAAAGATTCTTATACTTAATATAAGATTCTCGAGGCAAGAGAATAGGTAGATACTATTACCCAAACTACATAATCCTAAAAAGTTGATGCGGTAACTTATTGAAACGGTTACCCCTGAATACTCAAACGCATCTCAAAGTTGAACACGTCTCAAATGACGATTTTTTTTGACAGATTTTCATCAGAAACTGTCAAAAATCGTGAGTTGAGACGTGCTCAACTCTGAGTCGCGTTTGAGTATTCGGAGGTTAGTCTTACTAACTGAGAGAGCACTGGTGGTCTAGTTGGTAGTGACCCCGCCTTCCGATCCTAAGGTCGTGGATTTAAATCCGGACGTGTAGGTAGGTACCAATGGATTTTTCTGTGCGCTATACCAGTAGGTACTCTCAAACGGTGAAGGAAAACATCGTGTTGTGTTCCCTACGTTAACCACTCATTTTCTTTTTCTTCAGCTTGGAGACGACTTAGTGTTGCCTTGCGACACATCCTATCTGAAAATAGGAGAAGTAGGAAAGTACGCGTCACGTTTTTTGGCTGATGTGTCATAGGTTACCTAGGTAGGTACTTTAAAAACATTGCGAGCATATTTAGCCAAACTTTCAGCAGATGTGTCGCGACACTAAAAGTTTTTAAACAGACGAGTTGGATTCTGACGACGTACAAAAAAAAAACATCGTGTTTGATATCAAAAATTAAAAGGTTTTACGTATGACCAAGGTAAATAAATATAGTACTTAATGTCAGTAAAAGGTTTTACATGACCAAGGTAAATAAATATGTCAGTTTTTTTTTTTAGCTTTTAGTTTAGAAACTTGTCAGTCTATTTAGATAAATAAGGAACATTAAACAATGAGTAGCCATTTATTTAGTTCAGACTAGACTACATATTTATAGAATTGACAACATTTTTACTGGTGCGTTGCTGTTCTGATAAGTTCAATCAGGTTCAATCAAATACTGGCGCGGATCTTGAGCGCTGATCTCTCTCTGGTCATCGTCTTGAACCCGTGCCTCAGTCACTCCCAGACCTCCCTCAAGCGCTAAAGATCCGTGGCAAGCATATTAAGAATGATTTATTGAACTTAATTATTTGGTTGGTACATACCTACCTAAATAACATTCTTTATACAAGGTGGTCAAAAAGTACCTTTCCCACATAAAAATCCATAACTTTGTTATATATTAATATTTTTGAGATATCATTTTCTGTTTTCAGTAATAAGACTTGGGAGATTTTAGTTTGGAATCCTACAAAATTTGCCAATTTAAAAAACAAAATATTCCTAACCGTCATATCGAAAAACGGCGATAGAATGGCCGTTGCGGTCCCTAGATCTGTCAGCTCCTGACTTCTTCTTGTGGGGCTACTTAAAGTTTTTTCAAAAAAAAAGTCTTTTTCAATAAACCGCGGACTTTAGAGGAGCTGCGAATCAACATTCGAGCAGAAATCGCTAAAATGACACCGGAACCACTTAAAGTCATGCAAAATGTTGGGAAAAGAGCCAATGCGTGCGTTAATTAAAGGTGGCTACTTGACCGACAAAATTTTCCACACCTAACGTGAAAAATATCCATGAAAATATATTATACTCTTGTTTAGAATTTATTTTGTTTGCTTCTTTCATATTGTTATAAACATATTAAAGATTTACATAGCTAACGTACTTTTTGACCACCCTGTATACCTACTAGGTTGTATCTATGTTTATAAATATAAAAATAATCATTTGCAGGAATAAACAGATGGTTTTTAGTAAGTTGTAGCCTCATAAAAATATTTAAAACATATTTTATTACAAAAAAACTCTAATTAGATAATGATTAGGTACTCATCCATGCTTGTAATTCAATTGATACATTAACCCCCGAATACTCAAACGCGACTCAGAGTTGAGCACGTCTCAAATGACGATTTTTTGACAGATTTTCATCAGAAACTGTCAATAAATCTTCATTTGAGACGTGCTCAACTTTGAGATGCGTTTGAGTATTCGGGGGTAAGTATGTAGTACCTATTTAAGTAGTACATCTATTATGAGCATCAATTAAATAGACAACTGCCCACAAAAAAAAAAACATCTATGGGCCCATTGAGGGCAGAATGCAATATGCAAAAAAAACGAATACCAAGGTGGTATCGGACAGCTCGGATCTTGACAGCTGACTTCTCTCTTTAACCCAAATAGTAAAGCAATTCTATCACCGAGCTCTCAAGATCCGTGCCCCTATTTATGATTATAATAAATGACGAGTTGTTATGGTAAAAAAGGGTAAAAACAATAACACTCTCGCAGCACCGATACAGTCTAGTTTTTAAAAACTCGGCACAGTTATCATGCAAGAGCAGCAACTGGGTACTTTGAGCGGCCTCTGCGCTACCGTGTGATTCTTCTGGACTATCAACACGGTCCGGTATACGTACTTCTGAACGCATTTGTGTGTGTAGCCAGGTGGGAAGCTTACGAGAGGATTGCAACCGCATTCTCTAAAAAATAACATAAAATACAAATGAACACAAATTCTTTATTGTACACCTTCTAATTCTAATTATAATTAAAGTTAGGGGAACAAAGATCTGCACTGACGTCCCGCGGTGGGGTGTCAGACCTTACTTCATAGGATCATTTCTATAGTAAGCTCTTCCTTAGTCGATTGTACACCTTACAGCTAATGAATCTAATAGACAATTTAATAGAGTACAACGAGCGGTCTTATCGATGATAAGAGATCTTTGGATGAAGAAAAATCTAAAAAAAATGAATATTGAATAAAAAAAATAATTTGTAGAGGAAGGAACATGTGTCAAATATCAACTGTTACCTAATTAGTTCGGAGTTACCGGCGAATCTTTGAGGCTGATTGATTTCATTATCCAGGCCCGTAAATCATCAAAAAAATAATTAAACTAAGTATGTAAGTACTATCTGCACAATCATCTTCATAATTGATTATCTTAAGCTCTTTCTTATTTACAGGTCTAAATAGGAGGTTACCTCACAAACACACAAGTTTTTATAAATAATAAAAACTTTATCTAAAGTAGGTAGATAGAGAGGTAGGAGAGAGGTAGGTAGCCTGACTTTTGATCAGCGAGGGTTGTGGGTTCGAATCCACTGTTCAGAAATAATGGATTTTTCGTTTCAAATAAAATGTGCGCCTGCCAAAGCAAACTCGAATTGTTCAAACCAATCACATACAAAGTAGGTATCGCGAGGAATCCCGTGGCTTAGTCAGCTTCGCACTTAGCCACTGACCATGCCTTGATTATGGCCGACAAAACTGAGAGAATGGAATGTTTGTTAGACAAAACTTCCAATAGCATAGAACAGACAACAGTTATTACCTTCTGAATTTGCTGTATTTTATTAATTGGGGTGCTATTTACCTACCTTTGATTGCAGGAATTGCAATGTTCGGCTCTGAAGCCTTGTGTCATGTTTCTTTCTCTGTCCTGCAGAACTGTACACCATGTGCCGTTTTTATCTTGTAAAGATTCTGGAGTTAAAATCTGAAAGATAACACATTTCTCATTAAAATACGTTTTACGTTTTATTTCTATAAAAGGTTTTCACATTTTGATATTGTTCATTAACAATGTCACATGGTAAATGAAGTATTTGTTCCATTAGAGCACTGGTGGCCTCATATTTAGAAGAGTTTTATTGCAACATGCATACATAATTATCATGCCCGTATCCCTAACGGGGTGGACACAGCCGCAAGTACTCATAAGAAAACTTACAGCCACTCCTGATCCAAGAGTACCAAGATGGATAAGTTAAACGACGGTGATAGGTGATCAGTCAGTTGGAAAGGATATTATCCCTTAGTCGACTTTTACGACATGCTCGGGGAGAGAAGCAGCTAGACGCATTCTACATTTTTTCTTTACTCCCAGTCCAGCAGAGAATAAGTCTAGACCTGGTCTAAACTGTTCCGAAGAAAGAAAACGTATATATTTACTATGATTGTCTAACTAAAATCATAAGTTCGAAAGTTTGTGAGGATATTTGGATGTTTGTTTGAGCCTCAATTGCGGCATAACGGCTGAATGGATCTAAATTTACAATATAAAAAGGTTACCTACTTTTTATTCGGTTACCACCTGAGCGAGGCCACAGAAGGAAGCTAATGGACTAAAAACTAGTAAAGTAAAAGATTTACTTCTTCAGTGGCGTCGCAGAGCCCGAATGAGAATCCCTCCGATCCGAATCTCTGCGCGATTTGAACGTCGTCAGTATCCAACTCGTCCGTTTGAAAACTTTTCTTTAAGTCATCTCCAAGCTGAGGAAAAAGAAAAGGAATAAGGAAACATTAATTATTACTTTGAATGAGAAACATTTACGTAAGTACCTTTACCTATAAGTATAAAATATCTCATGCAATATCTTTATAAAAATTTGGCAGTTTTTTTAGATAACTTAGGTGTGCATCAAGAATGGATTTCGGAGAATCACTCTAGAGGAAGTTGAATAAGGAGGAGTTTTTCATCTTAACAATCTAAACTATCCCCCGAATACTCAAACGCATCTCAGAGTTGAGCACGTCTCAAGTGACGATTTTTTGACAGATTTTCATCAAAAACTGTCAAAAAACCGTGATTTGAAAAACCTCAACTTTGAGTCGCGTTTGAGTATTCGTAGGTATGTGATGTAAATACTCGTAAGACTAACCGTTTCTATGAGTTCCCGCACCTGCTCCTTGGGATAGTTAGGTACCTTCTTGCAGTAGCCTAGCTTTCTGCACTCATCCGGAATCTGAGGTTCAAACTCCGACCTTGAGCTCTGTCCGGGAAACACGATGACACTGCTCGGCTCAGGGTCTAATGCTCCTGGAATTAATAAATCATCGTAAATCTACCGAATCCCATATAGATCGGCGTGAATCTCCGAATTCCATGTAGATCTTTATGTCAGTTTTTATTAATTTTACGGCAAACGTATAGTTGATCTCTAATACAAGTGATTCACGTTTAAGACCATTGTTCTTGATTACGAGTCATAACAAAAAGTGTAAAGTACTTGTTATACACAATGATCATCACAATAATAGCTCATTCTGTACTGTTTTCCACTGCCACCGTGTTAATAATAGGTACTTAAGTTAAAGAAGAGTTGAATATAGAAGTATCAGGGTTATTTTCAGAACTAGAATAAGCTCTACTCTATTTATATGAAACAAAAAATAAATAACAGTTTTTCATAGCAACAAGAACTTGAAGACGGAAAAACAGTCACCTCCCGAGTTAAGTACCTTACCTTATAGTTATTTCCTTAAATTATGAAGCATCTTTATACAGCTTACGTTGAAAAACATTTTGTAGTTACCTAAAACTGCTATTAGTTCCAGGAATAGCTTTGTTAAATAATGCTTTCTGTGCCCACCTCTTTTGTTCAATCTCGTATATCCGTTTTCTGTTCTTCTAAGTTCTGATACTCTATTTTGTATCCTCTGCCTTCTGGGGTCTTGGTAATCTGAGTGTACATTCTGTTCTATATGTCTATTTCTGAAGTATTCATAGTTTCCACTCCTTATGTTTGGGTATGATAGTGTGCGTGGGGTTTGGTTATTGTAGGAATAGCCTCTCTGTGTGCGCGCTGATGTCGTCATCTGGAATGGTTTTTAGGGTTTAAACTTAATATTGCAACTTAATACTTCTGTTTTTTTAATTCGGTATATTTTTTTGAAGACAATTTAAGAAAAGACTAGATTATGTTTTATAACTTTGAATGAAGCAGATTCATATAATATCGATTGAACTTCACTTTGCAAGTTTGTTTGATCACATAATATTATAGTTGTACAATATTTTGAAGTATTTTTACTTGTACATTTTTTTGAAAATTATTCATAAATGGTGGTTATTAAGAAACGGTGATAAAAATAATTTAAGGGGCGCTAATGTGCGTTAGGGGAATTTACTGCATGCTAGGGGACTAAAACTAGGGGAGTTTAAAAAGTCTTCCTAGATTAAGGAAATTTAAGTCTTTCTTTAGTCTGAGGGCCACTGGATGGGTCGGCCATTGCTGTGACGTTTTTATAAACATGCATCAAAATTATGAAGTTGATGAATGAAATAATTTTATTTTTGAACTTAACTTGTCTTCCATTACTGTATCCGTTTTGTATTATCTAAATCGTTGATCTGAATGATGCTTGATGATCTAATGATTTTATTTTTGTACATGTTTCACAGGGTCGACCTAGTCGTTGAACCACGGTAGGTATGTAGATTAGGTACCTACCTATATTAGTAGGATGTAGGAATGTATTTCGAGGTAATAAATTATCTTAGCCATGTTTGTACAATAATTTAACCATGAGGCTCATTCAACGGTATTCTACAAGGTTCAATTGGACGTAGTATAAAGAAGCAGGTCCAATTCACACGTTGTCACTTTTGAAGCGCTCGTAGCGTAGCTTGCTTAGGCGTCTTTGATTGATCGTTAAAGTTAAGCAACGATATGCGCGGTCACAAATTGGGATGGCTGACCGCAAGTGGCATTACGAGCTGAGCGCTTCCGTGCTTCGGAGGGCACGTTAAACAGTCGGTCCCGGCTTTTAAGTCGTTAAGATATAACGGAGGCCTTTAGGCGGCCTAAAAACTCCGTCACTAGAGTTGGCCACTAGCTCATACGAACATACAATAATACTTTTGAGTACTTAATGAAAGATTGAAGTTAAAATAAATGTCTGTCATTGTGTCGCGCGCGACACATCTGCTGAAAGTTCGGCTAAATACTTACTAATGTTATTATTTAAGTACTTATGACATCAGCAGATATAGCGTGTCACGTAAAAAATATTGCCAAATTTCGATACCGATATACCTACTTGTCATTATAAATTAAAAATAACACAATCCTTCTTTTCTGCAGGGTTGTTTTGCTAGTCGATTATAATAATACTAGCTTCCACCCGCGGCTTTGCTCGCATGGTACGAGGATAAAAAGTAATCTATATGTTATTCCAGCACACAAACTATGTATGTTCCAAGTTTCATTCAAATCCGTTCAGCCGTCACGGCGTGACTGAGGCACAAACATCATCACATCCTCACAAACTTTCGCATTTATAATATTAGTAGGATTATAACATGAACGATTCCTTTTTGGTATCTCATGTCTGGTAGATTTGATCATTCTAGTTAAACTAAGTACAATTCTAAGTACCTACTTATTTACTACAGGCTTTGAACAAGGTGAGAGAGAAGGAACCAGTGATACAAACACGTACGTAGGAAAAGGAATGGTGAAATTATGATGGCTGTGTGTTCAGCCATAATACTGAGAACTGAAGGAAAGAGATTGCATATGGCCTTCAAATCGCACATTATAGGTAACTACATTGTAATGCAGATAAAACTGTAGTTGAACTGTGTGGAACCTACCTATACCTAGGTACCTAATATTAAAATACAAAACTTTTACTTTACTGTTTGATAGAAAATCAATTAGACGTTCTTATATCGTTAAAGTTTAACAACGTTGTGCGCGGTCACAATTGGGATGGGTTCCGTGTTTCGGAGGGCACGTTAAATTGTCTGTCCCGGCTTTTAAGTCGTTAGGCCATGGCGGAGGCCTTTAGGCGGCCTACAAACTCCGTCATTATAGTTGGCCACGAACATACACGTGCCGTTAGAGCACTGGGCGGTCTAGTTTTAGTGACCCCGCCTTCCGATTCTAAAGACGTGGGTTCGAATCCGAACGGAAGGCGAGGCGACCACTAGACCACCAGTGCTCTAAGGTATTTTACGAATGTGTGACTGAACAGCAAGAGCAGCATTACTTATGTTTAGGTTAGGCACTAGGAAATCAAACTACAATACCACTGATGAGCTAATTGATGGTGGGAAAACGTAGGTAATGCTTGATAATACCAGGCTTGTTCATATGGAAATACCATGAAAAATAATTATTCAGGTCAATCAAATACTACTATAAATCGTGTGACTGGTTCCTTCGAACCAGTGTGGTGAAAGGATTTAAAGGACTCCTTTCCTGCATTTGTCACGTTTTTGAACCCTTTTAGGTTCTACGACATGCCGGTTTCCTTTACCGCTTTCATTAGACCACCAGTTAATCTGATCGTTAACTCTTTGTTGCTTTTGGGGTTTTCAGATTAGGTACAAATCAATCAGATGATAAGATGCATATTTTCGGCAAAACACCATCTAGGAAGCGACTGGGAATCTTGTTTTGAATTTTTCTCATAAATACTGGGTTTTAATATTCTATTGACGGATAACGTTGCTAATCCGTCAAAAACTTAAAAAATGTGGGCATGGCGCTTTTTGACAGATAACAACGTTTGCTATGGCAATTTAGCGAACAATGAACCATCAGTCGTCCGTGAGTAGAGCATCGGTACCGGGCATAATAAAAGGAAAGTTTTCGGTTGATAATCTAATCCCTAAGTTCGAGTGTGGGTCTTGTCCTAAATTAAATATAAATAAATATTTGTGGACATTTCACACAACGCCATCTAGCTCTAAACTAAGCAAAGGTTGTACTATGGACACTGGCTGATGAAAACTTATATACGTTTTGACCCGGAAGAAATACCAATTTGAGAAATATGGGTGATGTGACAATGACAGAGCCCTTAAATAAATAAAAAAAAGCATAAAAGCATTTCTTCCAAAGCGGGAATCGAACCCGCGCTTGCGTGTCAGCCGAGCACTAGCCCGCCACGTCACCGAGGCTGTCACACAGAACTACCATAAGTACCTACTATTTTTAGAAATGTTTTTAATAACAAGTATTAAATATTTTCAGAATATTTATCTCAAAATAAAGCGTACTATTTTAATAAAGTTTTTGTTATATATTTATTTTTAGAATAGTTTTATACTTGCTTACCACCTAGTATGCAAAGTCGTTATATTTACATATCAACTAGTTACGCCATTGTTCCCGCGCGGCTGTACTTATAATACTTGGTTATAGTTTTTGCGCATTGACGGCGTGTAGTGATGCGCTAGTTGAGTTGTTTAACTCGAGCCATTCAAGTCGAGTTGTCAACAAATCAATCCCAGTCAACCTCAACTCAGTCCATCAAAGCACTAAAAGAATGGTTGGCATTGAACTGGTTCTATACAATAGAAGATCTTTTTTACTTTTAATTTAATTTCATATTCAATTTTATTATGATTTGAATGTAATTTGATTGATTTTGTAATTATGTTTTGACATTGCTTTTTTTTCTAATTTAATATATTTTTTCTATAATTTTAGTTCCATAAATAATATTTGTTTCTATGTCATAATATTATGACTGAATATGCTGGACTCCATTGACATTATATATGACAAAAATGTAAAATTACGACCATAATCAAGACAATTCAATGATCTTTATCTTATCTTTATCTGTCGCTCACTGGCATTTGCTTCGAGCTCGATTCGGAGTCGGCACGAACAGCGCGTGTTGACGTTCTCTCGTCACACCACTCGAGTCGACCAGCTGATCGAATCGATCTCAACTGCAGTCGCGATCATTCAGACTGCTTTGTTCGATAATCGGATTGTGAAAGAGACAGTTCGAATACCGATTCGAGACTACCACCATTATCAAATCAACTCGATTTGCTCCAGCAAGAAAATAATTACAAGAACGATAACGCATCGCTTACAAATCTGCCCTACTAATCGCACTTGCAGTAATCGTCATTTTTGGGTTTTTATTTTTTGGCAAGGGGCTAAATCTATACCTGCATAAAAAAATAATTTTCATTATATTTTTTACTATAAGCATTACGAGCTGAGCGCTTCCGTGCTTCGGAGGGCACGTTAAACAGTCGGTCCCGGCTTTTTAAGTCGTTAAGCCATGACGGAGGCCTTTAGGCGGCCTAAAAACTCCGTCACTAGAGTTGGCCACTAGCTCATACGAACTTACTTACTATAAGTACGTATCTATATAACATTGGCTTGCTGAAGAGATATCTAAAAATTATGATTCCGCGTTTTTGTCGAAACCGCCATTTTGCAAGTACTGCATTTGCTATTACTAGTGCGAGGGCAGAAATACTCAGTTAAGTCGAGTTATTGTGACTCGAGACGACAGCCATATAAACTCGAGTTGATGGAGCAGGAAATTAATGAACACGGCTGTCGGTCGCATCGCTAACGGCCGGCGTGTGGTGTGAAAGTGACAGTTCACTTTCGATCCGTGCATGCAAGAGAATGTAGTCCTAAAAAAACGGTCAAGTGCGAGTTCGCGCACGAAGGGTTCCGTACCATCTTACATATAGGTACTTACATAAATGTTTCTTGTATGGGGCCTCCTATTATATATTAGGTAACTGTTGTTATAGCGTGAATAGAAATACACAGTCTGTGAAAATTTCAATTCTTTCCTATTTACTGTTCATGAGATACAGCCCTCTGATAGACGGATAGACGGACAGTGGTGGCTTAGTAATAATAGGGTCCTGTTGACACACTTCGGGTACGAAACCCTAAAAAAATGACGTGTTCTAGAACCTGCCTTGGGGGCTTAGTAATAATAGGTTCCTGTTGACACACTTCGGGTACGAAACCTTAAAAAAAATGATGTGTTCTAGAACCTGCCTCGCTTGGATAGTATTTTGCCCGGTTCCAATATTCTACTAACGGACGATGTTCGTTATCATAGCAACGCTGTTGTCTATGTAGAAAAGCGCCATACATTTATTGTTGAGTTTACACCTTGTTTAGTAACATTGCCTATCAGATAAGTATTTTTTATGGCCGACTGTACAGTGCTAATTAAACTCTAACGAGCCTTTGGTTATTATAATAATCAAAGCCATTATCGAAAAATAATATTAATTATAAATTAGTGCTTCGGAAGGCCCGATTATGATATTTTCCTCTTTGTAATGAACATTTAAAAAACTAAGCAAAACCAAGCAGTAGCATTGGCTGACGACAGCACCGGTCAGCCTGAGCTCTGGCAGGTTGAACTCTCTAAGCAATAAGAGGTCATTTTACACTGGAGATGTGTTTTATTGCTATGTTTACTTCGTAGTCTATCGCTTCTAAAGTTAACTTGTTTGGATTTCGCGTGCAATTGACACTATTACATAGGATACAAAAAACACGTTTGTATTATGTGATATTATTTTTTAATACCGTGGCTTCGCACGCGTGTTACCCGAATACTACTAACTAAACTACTACTAAGGCCTTTTACTATCTATAGTAGATGGTTTATACAGCATCAGGAGGCAACTTTTACCTTTACAAACGGGATGCTGTAGTGCTCGGGAATTAAGATAGAGTAGGCTTGCCCAGCACCTATTCCATCCTCTCAGTCGGCCTTGTCCACAGGAAAGACATGGTCAATACGTGCGGAGCTGATTAAGCCGCGGGTTTCCTCACGATGTTTTCCTTCACCGTTTGAGATTAACTACTGGTATAGCGCTCATAAATTTTTCGCACAGAAAAATCCATTGGTACCGACTGGGTTTGAAACCACGACCTTAGGATCGGAAGGTGAGGTTACTACCAACTAGACCACCAGTGCTCTCGATAACCTGCCTTTAACTTCGAGTACCCTCGAGTAGGTATATTCAATATTTCATTTTTAAATCCGTTCAAATGTTACGGCGTGATGAAGGCACCAACATCCAGACATCCTCATAAAATATAGCATTTATTATAATATTGGGACAACACAGGCTAAAAATAAAATAAATAAATAAAATAATAATATTAGTAGGATGAGTCAATATACTTACGTACCTACAGTAGTACCACAAATATTGTGTGCCTCAGAACTTCATGCTTTGTATGAAAACCGAATTTGTCTGTATATGCAACTAATAGTCAGCCGTCTAATAACTGAACCAACCCTTAAAAAAATCTACATAATTTATTGTAATTATCTTGAGCACGCTTCCACCATCTGATGAGCTGGATCAAGTGAGCTATCAAAACTATAAATAGCTATAAAACTATAAATAGCCCGACTGTTCCTTTTGTATTTTGTAAATTATATTTGTATTAAGTAAGTTTCCTTCTATTATTGTAACATCTCTATATATCATATTAAAATCGCGTTGGTTCGTGCTACTTTAAAATGATACCTATTTAATAAGATAGTTGAAAGGATTCTTATATGCGAAAACATCTAATTGGTAGTTAAGTAGTAAGTATTTTAAGTTGTTTCCTAATTTAGTTTATAATACTGTTTGTTTTCCGAATAAAAAAATATAAAAAAAAAATACCATAACGTCATAAGAATGATGGGAAATTACGACTCTTCCTCACGAATAAGGAAGATGTTAGACCAGTGTGACCACAGAGATTTTTTTTTGCTGTTAGTCACAACACGTCATATTGCCGCACTGCTGGTGCAATTACGAAGAATTTTATTAATCGATAGTCATTGATATGCTGATAAGTAGGCTCAGTTGCGAAACATTCACTTCCCTTTTTCTCTAAATGTCCATTACACAAAATGTTACTTTAATGTTAGAAGTAGTTGAAATTTCAAATTTATTCAAACAATAATAACACAGTATTACAATACTACATCAATGTGCCATGAATAATAAACAATTACAAGGTGTCATAAAAATAATAATAATAATTAGCAGATTGAACAATTTTCAATAAAATTCTATCTATCACCTCACAGTACCTCAGACATTACCTGCACACATTCAACCATCGGTCAGCAAACAAGTCATTACATCCTCATTGGAGAATTTTATTTCGCTGTAGCAAAATGTAAAATATACGTACTGAAGACAAACCTTACTTTTCTCAATCCCGCCAGATTCAACTTCTATCATGAAGTGGCTAAAAAGGAGTTATGTCAATATGACTTCTTATGTCAAAAATGACAGCTGATGTCAAAAGTGACAGCTCATGTAAAAAATTACAGATTCCGAAAGTAACTACCCTGTTTGTACCTAATTTACGTATGTGTTTTTTCGTACCAACGGAGCATGGGATCTTAATTTTTTTTTGCACATACATCTTTTATCCTTGTACCTAACCTACCAACCATGCAAGCGAAGGGTGTTAGTGCGCTGGCGAAAGTTAGTAAAGAAATTCGGTTTGGAGATTTCTAGGGGGAGAGCACTGGTGGTCTAGTGGTAGCCTTCCGATCCTAAAGTCATGGGTTCAAATCCGGTCGTGAATCAATGGATTTTTCTGTTAGAAAAAATGTGTGCTATCAAAAGATGAAGGTAAACATCGTGAAGAAACCGGCATGTCATAAAAGCTAATAAGTTCGAAAGCATGTGTGTCAAGTGCACGAAAGGAGCCTTTGAGACGTACTTTAAAAATCCTTTCACCGCACTGGTTCGAAAGAACTAGTGACACGATTAGTAATAGTAGTCAAGGGGGGTTTAATTTGTCTTGATTTTTAGATATAGGCCAACCATAAAAACATTGATTTTCATAGCAGCATGACAAGAAGTAAGAAAGGAGTGATTTACTGAGATGACGGCTGATAAACGCTGATAACTTCTCTGCTGGCCTGGGAGTAAAGAAATAACATAGAATGCGTCCAGCTGCTTCTCTCCCCGAGCATGTCGTAAAAGTCGACTAAGGGATAGTATCCTCCAACATGATGAGATACAATAAGCAAGTATTCCCAAGGAGGGTTGACGTCAGGCAGGCGGCCGGTCATGAAACACCTTAGCCAAAACTCTTACAGCTTGATCCAAAGATCATGCTGTGCCGACCCCACATAGAGTGGGATAAGGACAGGAAGATGATGATGATGACGGCTGATAAACGTGAGTAGAACATTTTTTTAAATCAAATAACAAAAAACCCGACTGCGTAGAATTTAGTTAGTAGGTACATCTGTCTTAATAGATTTTAGTTCACCATTAAAGGTAACGTTTCATTTAATTCAAAAACGCGTCTTAGCGGCCATAATGTGTCAAAAAAGTGTCATAAGCTATGACGTTCTCGTTACAAATCAAATGACACCTCATTTGTTAATATCCGTCTAGCCATTTCGCGGCTACAGAGGCAGCCAAAGGAATACATTGAAAATGGGTTCTTACAGCCGCCAAATACAGCAGCTGTAAGAAGCCTTTAAGAAGTTATGCAGCCGGCGGGAGTCGAACACCATGTTTCGACTCTTGCGAATCGAAAGTCTTAACAGAAATCTAGAAATTGTAGAGATCCGCAAAGACAGTGTCACAATCACAATGTGGCCGGCTATGAGGTTGCTAAGTTATTAATCGAAAACAAGTTTTTTTATTATGCCTTTTTGTGTTAAACTACATAATCAACTTCTTTCTGAGTTTTTGGGAAAGTTAAAATAAGTTATGACATTTTTAAATATCCAAATAATTGGCCAATGCAAATTGTGAGTGGTACAGTCAGAGCTACAAAAATTTAACAGGCTTGCCAAATCTGTTTTTTTCAAAAACCTACCTTTTTGCAAGGTTTTTGTTTTCAACAAAAGCAGGTTTTGCCTAAATGTACTAATATCACTTGTTATGTCATTACGAATTTGACTGTAGTGTAAAACTCAGTTAACATTCTCAATATTCTGTTTAAGTATTTAAACATTCGCTTTGATAATTGATTCGTAAAAAAACCCATTAAAAATAAATAAATTAGCTATATACAAATTTATGAGTTACAAATTGCTGGCTCTAGAACAAACGACAACACCTACATTATAAAGCACTTACGACTGTTATCCAAACGAGGCACTGCAATATCCGCATCATTGTACACTTGTTCATTCTGCAACACTGCCTGGTACCTCGCACGTCCAGGATCGAGTACCGCTCTCACTTGTTTAACATGTCGATGTCACCGCAGTATTTACGTGCTAGCTAAACGACTAGCTACCCATTGACAAGACGCGTCCACCTGCCGTGGTCGGCAGTCGACAGCCTACTGACTGGACAAGACAATTCCGCCTGGCTCCGATGTAATTATCACCAGCGTTGAAAGACCTCCGTTTTGCGAAATATTCTCACTTCTTTTTGATTAATACACAACTGACGTAGTTCATGGTGTTCTGGTTTGAAGGGCCGACCTAGTGTTTTCAAGTTGAGCCCACCTTTTCGAAGTTTAAAGTTCAATATCGTTGGGTTATTTGTTTTGTTTGTTGATTGCACAGATCACGGAATAGGTGCAACTAAAATTACGATATAAAAATGTACATGGTTAGGAATAAATACAAGCAACGTTATAAAAACAAAAAAACTAAGGCCATCTATAGTAGATGATTTATACAGCGTCATGAGGCAACTTTTACCTTCACAAACGGGACGCTGTAGTGCCCGGGATGAATTAAGATGGAGTAGGCTTTACTCAGCACCTATTCCATCCTCTCAGCTTAATCGGCCTTGTCCACAGGAAAGACATGGTCAATAGGTGCGGAGCACACTAAGCCGCGGGTTTCCTCACGATGTTTTCCTTCACCGTTTGAGAGTACCTACTGGTATAGCGCACATAAATTTTTCGCACAGAAAATCCATAGGTACACGACCGGATTTGAACCCACGACCTTAGGATCGGAAAGCGAGGTCACTACCAACTATTACTTTGGTTTTGATGATCTTTCGAGGTAACGACCCATCGATGAAGTGTACCGTCGAGGCAAAGACCCGTCGAGGTAGAAACCTTTCGAGGTACTGATCTTTCGAGGTAACCACCCATCGACGAAATGTACCGTCGAGGTAGAGACATCGAGGTAATGAACATCGAGGTAACATCATTCGAACTAGAGTATCAGACCCCAACTAGACCACCACAGCTCTAAAAACCAAAAACGAATTCGATACTGGGCACACTAGGCAGTTGGCGTCTCTACGCAGATAGGTAGGGCTAGGCAGAAGGGGTAGTAATCACGTCACTAGGGATGACACAGGCGACCCTCACACACTTTCAAATAAATCACGCCTGTCTCCCATAAAGGTTAGGCAGAGATCGGGGATCTCCATTTACTACGATCCTGACACGAAAGAAGTACTTATCTTTTGCTTCATTCACTCTCATTACATTCCTCATGCATGCTCGCCGGTTTATGGTACTTTTGACCTGGCCCTTTTCAAAAACGTCGTTTATTTGGTCCAGATACGTGCACCTAGGTTTTTCCCTTCCAACGGTACCATTCACTCTCCTCATACACCTGTTTTGTTAATCTTCTTCCATTCATTATCTAAATGACCGAACCATCTTAAAATACCTCTCTCAATACTCATCACTACATTTTCTTTCACTCCACATCGCTCTTTTATCACGCTATTTCTCGTTTCATTTTGATGTTTCTTCTGCCATACTTAAATTTCACTACCATGCCATAAAGTGTCGGCACTAGTACTTCTCTATGTACAGCCAGTCACATTTATCGGAATATAATTCATACGAGACCTATCCCTATAGTTGTTTGTTATATGAGTTCCCCTTTGGGATTGGGATTTGGCAATGGTGATAAAAACCTTACTGCCTAGTCTTTCGTTGCTATCCTCTTGCAGACGACCTCTGTAGCGTGGCGAGCAAGTGCTCGGTTAAGACTGTTAGACGATTCCGTTAAAGGATATAAAATATTAAATTATCATCGTAAAAAATATTTACTTAAATAAATAATAATTACTGCTTCATATTTCACACAAAAGAGGTAATACCAAATTGTGTGATGCCATTATATTGATAACACGGTCACTTAGGAGGATAAGTAAGTATTATCCTGTGACGTATTTTGATAATATAAAGTTAACTAATTATTAGCCGCGTCATTGAACGTTGCGCTCGAAAATGTTCCATGCATTTGCGTAATACATTATTGTTTGCCGTTATGCCGCCTTTTTTGCCGTACCATAAATAGAAGTGAAAGAGGTCGACAAAAAAGGTCATAAATAAGTAATTTATGTTTTTTTTTTCTCCTATTCTGTAAGTACGCTTGAAGTTACCTGACCCTCTGTTCAGTGCAAACAGTACTTTTCATCCCTAAAAATCAATTTACCCTGCTGTCAAATAATAAAAAAAATCTATGCGAGCCATGTCCCAACTTTGTATAGAACCACTTTATTAAATCGTCGTGTACAATTTTGTAAGTTAAAAAAATATTACCAACAATTTTGTAACATGATTTTATAGGTACTTATACTCATTACTTTTCACTCAATTATTATTTAACATAGGATCTGAGCTAGATATTTACAGATATTTACCATCATCAATGACAAAACATACTGGCTGGTAGATTGTCACAGAAAAGGAAAAATAATAGAAACGGGATAGAATAATGCTGTTGCTTTACACAATATTATTGTTAATTTATCCTACTAATACTATAAATGCGAAAGTTTGTGAGGATGTGTGGATGTGAGATGCGATGAGATGATGTGGAGAGCACTGGTGGTCTAGTTCGTAGTGACCCCACCTTCCGATTCTACGGTCGTGGGTTCGAACCCGGTCGTGTACAAATGGATTTTTCTGTGCTAAAAATGTATGTGCGCTATACCAGTACTCTCAAACGGTGAAGGAAAACATCGTGAGGAAACCCGCGGCTTAGTCAGCTCCGCACGTATTGACCATGTCTTTCCTGTGCACAAGGCCGACTAAGCTGAGAGGGTGGAATAGGTGCTGGGCAAGCCTACTCTATCTTAATTCGTCCCGGGTACTAAAGCGTCCCGTTAGTGAAGGTAAAAGTTACCTACTGACGCTGTGTAAATCATGGTATAAGGCCTTTTTTTATACCTAGGTACTACCTACCTCACTATGAAATTGCATTATAGATGGAGTTAGTCAGTTATGTATACGTAGGGGAGTACCTGTCTAACCACTCTATCAAAAAAATCGTAACTAACGGTCAATGTGCCTATAGGTAAAGATAGCAATCTGGATCGAATTTCAATCCGTTTCAAGGCCGTGATTTCACTGAAACAATTCATAAGAAGTCATAAGAACAGACCCGACTTTAAATGATTTTTTACCTAGCAACATTTATTTATTTATTAAAATACGTCACAGGACTTTAATATCCTTATGCCATGGCGTTATCAAAGTAACGGTGGTACATAATTAATACTTATTGTATGGGGAAGTTTTGAAGATAATATTTATCCTTTAAATACAGAGGCACTTTCAAAACATTATCATTCAGCTACAAGAATTCAAGCGAGATGGATCGATTCTTGCAATTATTGGCTCTCGCTGCTCTCGCTACCAGCAGTTACACTTACGTGAGTATTTCTAATAAATAAATAAATAATAAATAACACCCAACAGTCACATACATAGTCCTGACCCCACACTAGGATTCCCTGTGTCGTGGGTATCAGAAACTACGAGTACCATGGTACCACAACACCCAGACCCGGAAGAAATATTTACAGATCATGCAAACATTTCTTCCGCAGCGGGAATCGAACCCGCGCCTCTTGCGTCTCTGCCGAGCAATCGCCCGCCATGCCACCGAGGCCGTCAATATTATTATTTGTTTATCTCTAGCCTTGTACCCAATTAACCCTCTGCATCATCATCATCATCTACAGTCTTTGCCCACACCTGGGCGTAGACCTTCATTTGCCCGTGCTATCCAACATGACATGGTCCTGTGTAAGCCTCATCCATGTACGACCCGTGATCTTGACTATTTATAAATCTTTAACCCTTTTATGGGGCATTTTTTATTTTATTTTTTAATCTAAGCATTTGTCTGTCAAATTAATAGTTAGGTACTCTTAACAAAAAATACATTGTCTCACGAAAGAAGTCCTTGGGAATTGCGCCCCTAAGGAGTAACTTCTTTAGTGAAAAGGACTATGCTCTCGTTTTACACCCTGTTCTAAGTCTAGTTAAGTATTTCACCCTTAATTTCATTATTCTAATTTTACCTATTCATCAATAGATATATCTACACTAATATTATAAAGAGGAAAACTTTGTTTGTTTGTTTGTACTGAATAGGCTCAAAAACTACTGGACCGATTTTAAAAATTCTTTCACCATTCGAAAGCTACATTATCCACGAGTAACATAGGCTATATTTTATTTTGGAAAAAAATAGGGTTCCGTAAGATATTTGGGTTTTTCGGACACAAGGTGTAAAAAATCAACCAGAAAAGTTACTTATTTTGCGTACGCTGCCTAAACTATAAAAGATAGAACCATAAAATGTTCTAATTAATTGTAGATCTTATAAATATCTACAAAAAAGTCCGCGACACACTATACCCATCTATGTCGAGTGAGGCACAGCAACCATTTTTTTATTTAAAAATCTTGAATTTTTTTTGGACTACATTTAAACGCGTTTATTTTACTCATGCTATTAATCCTTATCAAAATAAATGATTTCATCACTAAGAACAGTTTATGGAGATAATATTTGGTCTTTGAATGATTAAAATTGGACGTTTGGTTTTGAAGTTATGGCGAAATTAAAATATTACGATTTCTGCTGCACGACCGCTGCGTAGGGAGCCGACCTCGCGACTGACCGTGTCTTTCCTGGGTAGGCTTTTTGCAGCGGTAACCGACATCCACGCGGGCGGAGCCGCGGGCGACCGCTAGTAAGTAATATTTTAATGGCATTTCAGCCTCAAAAAATGCCACAGTTGGGCGCGGAGATTCCCATTGAACTAGAAGAGAATAAAAATGACTTCTACCCTGCTGAGTATATCAATAAACTTCTTACAAAGGTGAGTAAAGCACTGGTGGTCCATCCCCTAAGGTCTTCGGTTCACACCCGGACCACCTACCATAGGATTTTGATGTCAAAAAACATTATGAGAGCTTTATCAGTACTTTTTGACTGTGAAGGAAAACATGGTGAGGAAATCGGCATGGAGATGAACCTAAAAAGTTCGATGTGTCAAGTTCACAAAAAGTGAAAGGAATCTTTGAGGTGCACTGTAAGTCCTTACAGCACACCCGGTTCGAAAGAAATAGTGACATGTCTAAAATAGTAGGTAGTACGGTAGGTACTTAAATATTAGGTAGTAAATGTACATTTTTTTATTAACAGAAAGAAACTTACAACTAATCTTACTTTTTACTTATATTATAAATGCGAAAGTTTGTGAGGATGTTTGGATGTTTCTGCCTCAATCACACCTAAACGGCTGAACGGATTTGAATAAAACTTGGAATATACATAGTATATGTACTGTATTAACATATAGGCTATTTTTTGTCCGGGTACCACGCGAGCGAAGCCGCGGGCGGCAGCTAGTACAATATACTTAATTTACAAAATACAAAAGAAACAGTCGGGCTATCTAAAGGCCGTTGCAAAAGGACTTTATATGGCTCACCTGATCCAGCTCATCAGACGGTGGAAGCGTGCCCGCATTGCTAGAAAGTAATTTACCGATTTGTCCACAGTATAGCGCTGAAGAGCTGGAAGCGCTAAGGAGTGCCACGATCGACGTCGGCCAACGAGAGGGCGACTTTGACACCACTTGCAACTCGTACATTCATGTAAGTAAACCTTTCGTAAATAACACCCAACTGTAACATACACCACAGGCCCCACACACACCCTACAGGCTTTCCCCGTGTCATGGGTATTAAAACTACGGGTACCATGGTAACACAATATCCATAACCAACAGTTAATACATACACAATTTTGACCTCACACTAGGATTTACCCTGTCTGTTCAGAAACTACAAGTATGTAACTTGGTACCATAACATCTATGGATGAAACTCAGATGAAATATTTGCAGTATCAAAAAATGTTCTCCCGCAGTGATAATAATCATCACTACATAGTATAAAACAAAGTCGCTTCCCGCTGTCTGTCCCTATGTATGCTTAGATCTTTAGAACTACGCAACGGATTTTGATGCGGTTTATTTTAATAGATAGAGTGATTCAAGAGGAAGTTTTATATGCACTTATAATACATGCATAATATAGTAGAGAAACACTGATAATTTTAGAGGTTTCTAATGTGATGTCGCAAATAAACACATTTTTTGAGCTTACAGTATTCTGTAGTTTATTTAGTATATTTAGCTTTGCACCCGTGCGAAGCCAGGGCGGATCACTAGTAAATAAATAAATAACTGCCGACCCCGATAACCCGATTAACTGTCGATATCGAAATTGCATCGGAAAAGCATCCCTATGGGGTTGACAGAGCCAAAAGTAATCATAAGAATACTTGCAGCCACTCATGATTCTAACCCCCGAATACTCAAACGCAACTCAGAGTTGAGCACGTCTCAAGTCATGGTTTTTTGACAGTTTCCCATGAAAATCTGTAAGAAAAAAATCGTCTTTTGAGACGTGCTCAACTTTGAGATGCGCTTGAGTATTCGGGGGTTAGTCAGCTATTTCCTTTTCCACCTAGATAACAAATCGTCGTAGATGCAGGTCGCTGAAACGCTCTTGGCTTATTATTTTATGTTTTATTTATTTCGCAGAAATATATACCGCTGAAAGCACAAAACGAATTCGGTGTGGAGTATTACATCATCGCCCAGAATGTCTCTGAAAGCATAACCGTACAGATTTGCAAGTAAGTGCCTGCATAATCTAAAAATAGGGAAAAAGTAGGTATAATCCAATCCCATATGAATACACTATTTTAGCATTAGTGCGCGACCTTAGGATCAGAAGACGGCGTCTCGACCACCACTGTCCTCCATGGTATAATGGTATAACTGGTTTCCTATCAATTATTGTGTCCATCGTTTCATGAATAAGTAACTAATTCTTTGCTCCAAATTAAGATCCCGTATAATCAATCCATCCTACGCGTTTATTGACGTTGTAAATTGGGCTGATCACCTGCCACCATAGTTTTCAAAATCCATCCTAGGACCTTAAATCAGAATCAGTCTAAATGTATGTGCGTTAGACCAGTGGGTATTCTCAAACAGTGAAGGACGGAAAGGAGGAAACTGGCGTGGCGTCTAGTAGAACACTAAAAAGTTCGAATACATTGTGTGAACGGAAAAAACCTTTAAGACGCAGTTTAAATCCTTTTATCACAGGTTCAAAAGAACGAATGACAAGACTAATCGTAGTAGTACCATGTCAACTAATATGGGAATTTTTGTTTCAGTTTCACGTTAGGCAACAACTGCAGTAAATACCAAAATCTAGAGTCTAAGAGTTGCTGTCTTGCTGAAAAGGGTCAACACAAATTCAATGTATTGTCAGCTTCTGTCGATGACTACCTTAAACGAGACCCGAAAGAAAAAGAATGTCCAGGGGATTCAATTGTTCCTATGACATTGTACGTGGACACTAAATGCTCCTGTAAAGAACAAATGCTAGACTACTATACTTTAAATGGAGAATGTAAAAATACTTTATTTAGTTAAGTACAAACATAATTATTGTAATACTGGCAAGTCCAGCAACGCCCAATGTCGCTCGACATCTCTAGCGACACATGTCCCGGTGCATTTGTCTCCTAGTGATATTAGTTCTGTTGAAGTTTAATACGAATTCATATGAGTAAGAAGGAAGGACCTTTGCCCTACAGTTTTATTTATTTATTTACTACTCTTAACTTGGTTGTATCAGTCTAACATAGAATAAAGTAACTGTTTATTTTGTTATTCATTAATAACATTTGTAAATACTTGTATGTAGGTAAGGCTTCGATCAAATTTGATCGAAGATGTACCTAAGGATATTTTTTAAATAAAAATGTTGTTTAATTTTTTGTTGGTTTTTGTCGAATGAATGAATGAATGAATTAAAATTCTTGAAGGCTTCGAGATGGTTCTTAGCTATCTTACTTCATACTTATATTATAAATGCGAAAGTTTGTGAGCATGTTTGGATATTTGTGCCTCAATTACGCCTAAACAGCTGATCGGATTTGAATGAAACTTGGAATATACATAGTACATGTACTGGACTAACGTATATTTATCTAGGTATCATGCGAATTAAGCCGCGGGTGGCAACTAGTAGTTTATAAAGATCTTTTGAGGCGTTTGAAGATCATCAGCTCATTTTCTATTTGACAAAAGGATCTTTTCAACTTTCACAGGTCTGATTTATTTGTGGTGTTATGTTCGGTGGTTATTTTAATTTTATTTAATAAAATAAATCCGTATATATAGGTAATTATAATTCTGAAAATTACGTTAAGATTGAACCTAATTTATTTTTGTCTTTTTCCATGTAAATTCTCGTTAGTTCATTAGCATTTTCTACATAGGTACAGCGTTAGTGTAAAAGTTGAAGACTTTTTGACTTATAGATTTCTTTTACTTTTTTACTAAAAATGTAATCCATTCGGCCGTTACCCGGATTAATGGGTATAAGCGTTTTCATATACTCTCTCCCTCACACACAAAGTTTCGCATTTATAATATTAAGTAGTTTCACTACTCGCAATCGCAAGTAATACAAAAGTATACTATGATATACAAGGTATACTATGATGTAGGTAGGTTTATAATAATTATAATCTCGTTTATGATTGTATTTTTTGAAAATAATAGTGTTAGTTTTATTTTATCAATTCTATTTTAGCAATTGACTAAACAACACTCACCTTGCGGGGTTTTTCATAAAAATAACAGCTTTAGGTATAAAAATGGGTTTATTCCTAAATAATCTTATTCATAAGTAGGTATTAATTCTAAACAAATGTAACAATACGAGATTAGGTAAATTCAGAACGGACAGATGATAATGAGATTTACTAAACACAATTTTTATGGCATTTTCATAAGAGTTACCCTATTAGGATTGGCCCGAAGGGTGTCAACGGGACCCTATTACTACCTAAGCCTCCACTGTCTGTCCGTCTGTCAGCGGGCTGTATTTATACACCGTAATAGGTAGAGATTTGAAATTTTCAGAGTGTGTATTTCTATTGCCGCTATAGCAACAATGATACCTAAAGATAAACTAAAAAGCTAAAATCTTCCGCCCGACGCACATGCTCAAGCTCGCATTTAGTTGTGGATAGTTTCCCTTTTGGGTAGGTGATGGTGACGAAGACTTTCGTTCACAAAGCCGCCATCTTTTTAGGGTTCCGAATTTGAATGGTTTTTTAAATTTTCCGTTGATTTTCCACTCGCATTGGTTGTCACGAGCCAAGGGCGAATACCGCTAGCTTGATACCTATGGCGAAGTGTCGAATACCGCAATTAGAGCGAGCAGATGTCCCGGATGGATTGAATTAATGAGTACTGATGGATTGAATAAGGCATGTGCAACAGGCTTGAACATTATACTTCAGCCAAAATGGAGATACAATTTATGTAAACAAACCGTTGCGTATTTTTCGTTATTACGTATTAAGTAAGTTTTAATAGGTTAAGTACTGACGGTTTGTTTACATAAATTGTATCTCCAGTATTATTACATTATAGTTGTGTATCAAACAGGAACACTATTGGTTAAGGAGGTGGGCGTTGGTAGTTGCGACTTAGTTTTTCTAAAACTACTGCTCACCTGTCATCGTTTACAATAGTTTACGATTAGTTCATAAAAACCTTTGTAACATGTTCTAGAATAAAAAATATTTGATTTCATATTTGAGTATTGGATCCAGGATTTTGGATTAGGAGGGGCTTGACACCGCTGAGGGTATGTTTTATCAAGGTAAACACTAGGTAGTAGCTTTTTTGAGGTGCGCTGAGCCCTTTAGCTCTTCCTGGATCACAGAGCACTATTACTCCCAGCGGAGCCCTGGATCGTCTACTGTAGTCATCACTAATCCCTAACGCAAAAAGATGGGTGTTATAAGTTTACCATGTGTATATGTTTGTGGATCCTTGTAAGCTGATGTGATCAAATAATTCTAAGTTATAATGAGGATACTAGCTTGAACCCGCGGCTTCGCTCGCGTGGTACCAGCATAAAAAGTAGCCTATATGCTATTCCAGCACACATACTATGTATGTTCCAAGTTTCATTCAAATCCGTTTTGCCGTTACGGCGTGATTGAGGCACAAACATCCAAACATCCTCACAAATTTCGCATTTTCTAATATTAGTAGGATGTTCTGGCGTTTAAAAATCATCAGCTCATTTCCTACTTGACAAAAGGATCTACTACTTTACTCTCTTTCACAGGTTTGATTAATTTGTTTGGAGGTCGAGGGTAATTTAATATTATGTCAGTAACATAAAAGTGACAATTCTAAATAACGGTTTTGTAATGACACGAGCAGCAGATAGGCAGTTCAGTCTTGACCTTCTCCGTGCCGCCGTTGTCGTCGGAGACCAAAAACTCCCAGACGCTGTACTTCTGCTTACAAAAAGTCTTCAGTTCCGGCAGAGATGGAAACGCTGTGAAACAGGCCCCTTCGTCTTGACTGAAAGGAGAAATAAGATCTTCTATAAAACTCCTACATTACTGATTATTTATTTATGGGGTAGAAGTGCACTAAAAAAAGAATTCTCGAAATTCAATTTCCAGAGGACAAAAATATGAAGTTTGTATAAAATAAAAACAACGCGGACAAAATTCCACTAGCTTGTAGTGGTAACTTAAAATATGTTATTTAATTTACCTAGGAACTTTTTCATGTTAAAACTGGGTTCACAAATTTACCAACAAATGTGGTTTAAGTTAGAAACGAAGGTGAATCATTGTTCTGTGGTTTTTGTCTTATCTAACACCTTTTTATTAGCTCTAACAATGAAACATTTGGTACTAGAGTTGTTACATTCATTTAACTAAATGACTACATTGAAAATGAAACTACTTCGTTCAATTTAACTCATCATCATCAGCCTATAGCAGTCTACTGCTGGACAAAGGCCTTCCCTAATAAGCGCCATCGCGCCCTTTATTCGGCTTGACGTATCCAGTCTCTGCCATCAGCCGTTTGCTTAGGCGTCCTTGATTGATCGTTAAAGGCGTGGTCACAAATTGGGATGGGTGGTCGCAAGTGGCATTACGAGCTGAGCGCTTCCGTGCTTTAGAGGGCACGTCAAACAGTCGGTCCCGGCTTTTAGGTCGTTAAGCCATGACGGAGGCCTTTAGGCGGCCTAAAAACTCCGTCACTAGAGTTGGCCACTAGCTCATACGAACATACATACCTACATCAGCCATTTTTAAATCGTCACTCCACCGAGTCGCAGTTTTAATAAACACTATTAAAAACCAAACGTTGATGCGTAAATTAACAGCTTTGTCAACCTGTTGGTCAATGTATAAAGCGTTACATTGACCGATGAATCGTCAATGACTAATATTCCACGCTTGAGTTTCGAATTCACGTGATCGTCACGTGAGAATCACGTCATCTCTGTCCTTTCTTAACCATATCATCCTTCACTCTATACATCCATCTTTTCTTTAGCTGCCTTTGTTCCATCCATATTCATAACTCTTCTCACATGACTGTGCGTTTTCTTGAGCCTAAAACAGTTTATTCTAAATGTATTACCTGCAAGTCTCCAGTCTGACCATCTGAACGTAGTTTTCTTCAGGCGCCTGCACTACCGTATGCCAGCCTCGCTTGCTCCTCACTTTGTATAGGGGCTCATACTGGAAATAATAAAGCATTAACACTGAGACAATAGAATAGAACAAAATAATCTTTATTGTTAAGTGATGAAGGTATAAGTTGTTAGGTTTTTCGGAAGTACAATCAGTACAAATCAACTCGGAAAGGACATAAAAATAACATAACAAAGGTAACTACTTGGTTGAGTAATTGGCACCTCAAAACTTAAACTACAGTGATAGCACTCGCATTGCGAGAGACCAAATGTAAGATTCTCTCTAATTTGATAGATTCTCTTATACTTTGATTGAATACATAATATCTACATTGTCCCCGGTTATCCGCCAGAAAACCAACGTTTTGGACGCCTACTTCTAATACTAATTACCTTTAAAAAAATCTGAATAGAGTAATCTGAATAGTTAGCAAAAATACATATTTATAATCATTTCAAGCATAATAGCGAAGCCTCGGTGGATATTTTATGACACTACGAATAGACTGTATCTGAGTATCCCCATGTAAACAAACATAGATTATGCAATGTTTTGCTATTTATATTGAGGAAAAACTTATAACCTTGTGGTAGAGTTAGTGATGCATGCAATATAATGTTGCTAAAGCAATAATTACTGTACCTAGTTGTCTGATCATAGTAGATGATAACAAACAAGAGACGTGATCGAGAAATGTTTGCATGTCCTGCAAATATTTCTGCCAAGTCCGGGTGTTGTAATATTATGTACTAGCTGCCACCCGCAGCTTTGCTCGCGTGGTACCCGGATAAAAAATAGCCTATATGTTATTCCAGCACATGTGCTATGTATATACAAATGAATCTTGGAATATTCCAAGATTCATTCAAATCCGTTCAGCCGTTATGGCGTGATTGAGGTACAAACATACTCACATCGTCACATCCTTACAAACTTTCGCGTTTATGATATTAGTAGGATTGTTTTATCATCAGTTCCTAGTAAAGGAGGCTGAGTAATAGGGTCCTGTTGGCAACCTTAAGGTACGGAACCTTAAAAAAGGTTTCGCAAACTTTTGACAGAAGTTTGGCGGGGTGACGGACCGTTGATGGAATTCTCCAGGGAGACCCAAAGTGCCTATATAGTTCTTTCGAACCAGATAGTGATAAGATTTAGACCCAAAATGCGACCCCATTACTTCAAAAATGGTACGAAACGGGAACTAAAATAATATTATTTTGCCGTTTCTTTAACTCGCACAATGTGGTACGAATTTTTTAGTGCCAGTTGACGAACGAGTCTTGATTTTAAATTTGACCCCAGGATTTACGTCCCATAATTGCGCATCAAAAGCTCTTTTCTTGCACTAAAAGTGTTGATAAATATTTCTTTACCGTCACAACGGATTCACAGTTGTCCAGATCGTCTGGGTCACCTTGACGGTTGGGAGCGCCCGCGAGGTCGTCTATCACCAGCGTCGGCTGTGAAAGTACTTTCTGCAAAGAAATTACATTACAATTAAAGCTAAATATTGTTGTTTTTCATTACTTACAGTTTGTTCGAGATTACCTTTATATCTTTGTTTATCTTTTGTTGATCTGTAAACTATAAAGATTTTGTTAAAATAGACACGTTTGTGTCCTGTCTTAAAAATGTGGCTGTAAAATTGTTGGTAGGCCCTATAAACTCTTTTAACCTACGAGTACTTTTGTTTACTTTTCTAGGGGTCATTGATGAGGTTTTTGAGACCTGTAACTTTTCTGATGTTGTCTGAAATAAAGTTATTGTAATTAAATAGAAGCGTTGTCAGGACTTTAGTGGTTCATTTTCCGATGCTAAATTGAGGGTTCGGTTTCGGTTACGTTCAAACTGTTTGGCTAAGTGTGATTTCTTACCAGATCTTTTGAAGTAGGTACCTTGGTATACCACTACTGTAAAGCAATGACCTTTTTGCACATTAACAAGATTCCTCGGAACAAGTATGTTTACTTAGAGTTCAACTCGTTTCATTTCTTATAGGACTAGTTCTCTAACAGGTTTCATTATGAACTTGCTTAAGAGTGTAGTTACCAATAAAATGTTATCCTTACTTATCGTAAGTACTTCTGTTCGAAGATGGAGGTAATAAAATAAATATTTCGTAAAAATTTGTACCTCATGTACTCGTACTTCTCTTTCTCCTCTATCTTTTTAGTCCTAAGCGAATTTAAGCGAGTTTATTATCGAAGAGAGCACTTGTGGTATAGTTGGTAGTGACCCCGTCTTCCGATCCTAAGGTCGTTGGTTAAAATCCGGTCGTATACCAATGGATTTTCTGTGCAAAAAATTTATGTGCGCTATACCAGTACTCTCAAACGGTGAAGGAAAACATCGTGAGGAAATCCACGGCTTAGTCAGCACCACACGTATTGACCATTTCTTTCCTGTGGCCGACTAAGCTTAGATGATGGAATAGGTGCTGGGCAAGCCTACTCCATCTTAATTCGTCCCGGGCACTACAGCGTCCCGTTTGTGAAGGTAAAAGTTGCCTCCTGGCACATCATCTACTATAGATGGTAAAAGGCCTTAGTTTTTTATCTAAGCGAAATCCTATTCAGACACCGTGTGTTTCCTGCCTGCTACGAGAAAAGTGTTTGCATGTTCTGCTAATATTTGTTCCGGGTTCCTGGTTGCTGTGGTACCATGGTATTCGTAGTTTCTGATACCAATCTTTGACACGTAATCCTAGTGTGGAGTCAGAACTATTTATTGTCGGTGATATTTATTTAGATTGTCCAGCGTTATGTCGGGTTGTTGATGATGGAATCTCACCGTGCCTTTGAACATCTTGTTGAAGAGCTCTTGAGGGTAATCCTTTGGTTTCACAGTGCAGTAGGTCTTGTTCGAGCACTCGTCGGGCACGTCTCCATAACGGTTGAAAATTACCTCCTGCACCGGCCCTGGGTACTTGATGGGCACGTATTCATCTGGAAAAGGCAAGACAGGAACAATCTTAAAAGAGTTTTACTTCTATATGCCATACTACATGGCGTTAGCATAGTCTAGTTGGTAGTGACCCCGCCTTCCGATCCTAGGTCGTTGGTTCAAATCCGGTCGTGTACCAATGGATTTTTATGTACGAAAAATTTATGTGCGCTATACCAGTACTCTCAAACGGTGAAGGAAAACATCGTGAGGAAACCCGCGGCTTAGTCAGCTCCGCACGTATTGATCATGTCTTTCTTGAGACTCCGACTAAGCTGAGAGGATGGAATAGGTGCTGGGTAAGCCACTACAGCGTCCCGTTTGTGAAGGTAAAAGTTGCCTCCTGACGCCTTATAAATCATCTACTGTAGATGGTAAAAGGCCAGCAATGCCGTAACGTATCATGCTCGCCACGAATATTACATTACGATAAAATGCTCCGGTCAGTCGTCTTCTATAAGCGAATGATAAACCGGATCGCTCAGTACCAAATCTCTCAGTATAGGTAGTCAGTACTTATTCCTAGTCTGAGGTTTATTTGATATAGATGGCGCTAGGATGTATGCCATAGGCATAGACAAAACCGAACACATCTATGCTCGTTTGCTCTCTGTGGCTCTACGAGTTTCTGATAAAACTTCATTTGTGAAGCGACTAGGAATATTTTTTTTAGAATGTTTACCATTGACAAAACAAACATGTACTTAATTTACGTACCTATGGCATATTTATATTATCTGCTTGATTATTATCTTTTTTTTTTTAATTAAGGTGACATTAATTTGCTAATAATGTGAATGAACCTAATTAGCTTCATATAAATGTATATAATAATTTCTACCTAATAATTGATAACTACAAATATCTACTAAAGCTATACAAATCATATTTATTAGTAGAGCTTGTATTATGGCTATTAATAAAAAATACATGATAACCTAGGTTTATCAATCAGGGTCATGATAATTTTACTTTAATTAATTTTTCCTATGCAATTTAGTAAATAAATATATATGACAAATTTTTGTATAGTACCAGGCTGGTATAACATTCTATTGATTCACTTAAACAATTACCAAACCAGAGTTTTTGTCATAATTTTTAATGGGGCATTAAGCAGATATACCTATAACAACTGTTGCTATGGTTACCTTCCATCGCTCGTTTATTGAATATACGAACTGGACGTTAGCGACCGAGTAGACAGTCGATATTTCAACAGAAAATAGTGTTTATAGACTTACCTTTTTTAGTTACTGCCCCATTCGCTATTCCACATGTAATCTGAAAATAAATACATCTAAATAGTGGGCTAGGATAATAGTTAGAGTAGGCATAAATTGCCTCCTGACGCTGTATAAATCATAGTACTTATAGATGATAAAGGCTTACTTCTTCGGTCTGTAAATATACATACAGGTGCCAAAATTATTTACAAGGCTCGAGGTCGATACTTGTTTCTTTGTCAAGAGACAAAGCCAGGATTAATGTTTACGTAGGTACTTAAAGGCCTAGGTAGTATTTTCTTTGCAAACCTGTATTGAACGGAATCGGATTTTTTTTCCAAGTGATAAAAAGTCACCAAAATGAAAGTCAGAAAGTGACTTCAAAATAAAAAAAGTATGATATTTAAAAAATCGATGGAAATGCGACCATTTTCGAGATTTTTAATGACTCGATGACTTTTAAGATAAAATTGATACTAAGGACCGGAAAAAATGGCGGTAACAAAGAGTAGCCTACATCCAAACCTAATTTCAAGTAGGATAGGTACTAGTAGGCTTGGGTGACGACTAGGCTGACGACCTCGGTGGCGTGGCGGGCGAGTGCTTGCCTGAGACGTAAGAGGCGCGGGTTCGATTCCCGCTATGGCAGAAATGTTTGTATATTCTGCAAATTTTTCTTTCGGGTCTGGGTGTGTATTATGTATTACAAGTAGGTATGTACCTACTTATTTACAAAAAAACTTAGTACTTATTTTATCAGCCATCTGGGTGTCCATAGTTTTGTTTAGTTTGGGACTAGATGGCGGTGTGTGAAATGTCCAAAAATATTTATTTATACTTACTATGAACTTTGGATGACGATGATGAAATTCAATACGAAACATGTTACAAAATTCAATTCAGCTTATGATATATTACTCATAATAATACTTACTATTAACATAACTGGTTTCGCAGTTTCTTTAGATAATTTTGTTGTTGAAGGGGCCTTGAGACAGTGCTTGCTTTTTTTTAAGATATTGTGACAAACTCTACAAAAAGTTGTCGCAGAAAAATCACATCTAGTGTTAGTCAAAACTCAAAACAAACAAAAATTACTTACTGACTACCGATATTCAAAACCTGTTCATTTTGTATCTTTATAATTATTTTTGTTTAATCTGTGGCAAGAGGAGACCAAAAGATTTCGATTGGTTTAAGACAATCATATGAGAATAACTTCATATTGGTCGATTCGCATTGCTTGTGACTCAATGTATGAAGTTTAAAATTCAGAGAACAATAGATTTCGCATTGCTGGGACCAAGCCGAATTAACTTCCAAGAAAAAGCGGTAGAAGATCGCTAAAGACAGACATAATAAATCTGATGATATGTATATTAAATAAATAAATATTTGTAGACATTTCACACAGCGCCATCTAGCCCCAAACTAAGCAAAGCTGATATAATAGGCACTTATATACTTGTTTTTAAACACATACTTATAATACATAGGTAAATACTATAACACCCAGACCCGGAAGAAATATTTGCAGAACATACAAACATTTCTCCCGTAGCGGGAATCGAACCCACACCTCTTGCGTCCCAGTCGTGCACTCGCCCGCCGCGCCACCGAGGTCGTTACATTGTATAACACTGGTTTGGCGAAATTCCCAGATGCTGCTACACAGTATGTGCTACACCATAAGTATAGGAAGTGAAATGATTTCTGATTTCTATTAGGTATCTTATCTACTAGGTGATTCCATTGACGTTTTGGTGTCTCTTGATGTTAAGACAATGTAAATCTTAAATACCTACCTTGTACTAAAAAAAATTACGAAAACCTTGACCAACACTGAATAAGTATGGATATGATTTGTTTTATATATCTACTTTGTAAAAGTTATACAAAGTCTTGAATTAAGACAATAGTATAAAGATTAACGAAATGTGATCTCCGGTAGGTAAAGAGATGAGCAGATAGTCAAAGTTCTAGATCCTGGACTTTGGAAACCAGGCTAGCAGAAGACTATGTTGGATGGCACAAACAAAAGGAAAACCTATATCTAGCAGGCTGTGTAGAGTGCCTATATGACGATTACAGTAAGAAATGTAAAAAAAATATACAAACTCACAAGTAAAAGGCATAATCCAAACATTTTCACAAATAAAGATCACAACACAACAAACGTTTCGACCGCTAGTTCGCACAAGCGTTCACGTTGTCTTCTACTTGCAAACTGAGCAGCAAGTTAAATAGTGACATCTTGTGTTTGAGCGTCTTTTGTATGCGTGCGACGTTAGGCTCCGCACTTTCAAGGCAGGGCGGACATTGGAGTAGAAAACTGCTGTGAAATAGCTAAGTAAAAAACATTTTCAAGATCATAATAATATAACAAAAAGATTGTGAAAGGTGTCAGTGAAAATGTATTGTACTTTATCGTTATTTATATCTACCTTTCTTTACATAAGCAGTACTATAGCGCGTTAGCGTTGGCAAAAATTGCCTTTTGTCGAAGTCGTAAATAGCCGTAATTTTCAAAAGCCCTGAGTATTTAAAGCGTTTATCACAGTTTCGTGTGCGTCTACATTTATTTACCTTGAAATGTTACAAGTACAATAGTTAGTTACTCAGAAGACATAATGTAAAACTGGACTAGAATACTTTATTTATTGGGATTCCCTAAAATTTTACTCAGATATGACGTCATGATTAGGTTTATTACAATCTAGGTAACAATGCATTTGTAACAGAAATACAAGTAAGTAATTTCATTTTCCTGTTGAAAAACTGGGTTTATAAATTTCGTTTATACTTACAATTACATTTTGTGAGTCGTGTATGAGTCATGTTTGTATAATAAAATAAATAACCTGGGTCTGTTGCACACGGTATCTTATAACTCTTTTAAGGTAGAGTAGCGATCGAGGAACATTGCTGTTTTAGTATTGCGCTTGGCAAAACAGGCAGGTAGGTAGGTAGGTACTTGCAGGCGTATACACAATGTATTTTTGATTAGGTACATTTATGAGAGATTGGTGGTCTAGTGGTAGCGGTACCGCCTTTCGATCCTTAGATCGTGGGTTCAAATCCGGTCGAGTACCAATGAATTTTATTATTAGAAGTATTAATGTGCGCTTATAGGAAAAATCTATGGTATCTACCTAACTACCAGTAGGTAGGTCGGTAAAGAAAAACATTATGATGAATGCGTGTCGTAAAATCTTAAAAGTTCGAAACATTGTGTAAAATCCACTGACCACACTGGTTCGTAAGTACTATATTGACACGACTAATGTTGTACCTATGTTTTTGAGACGATTCAGAATTATTGTAATTTTTAGTGAACAGATTTGAAATCGGTCACAAGGTTTGATACCAATATAATTTAGGCTCATTCCGGGTCCTACAGCCTCCCGTTCAGCTGTTCATGTATGCAATAGTTGCCTCCTGACTCTGTATGAATCCTCTAGTATTATGGTAAATGGCTTAATTAATATAGGCTAGCACAATACAGGGTGTGTATTTGTCACCGTAAAATTGTAAATTTTAGATTTTATAATATATCTCGTGATATTGTGAACCTTACCCTACTAATTTCGATCTAAGCAGATGTTCGACAGTTTACAATCTCGCGTGATTGGTGGAGTGTCCACCAATGCAGGAGTGAAAGATTGATGAATGAATGTTGATGAATGAAAGAAAGAAACAGTATGAAGAAAGCACGATGAAGGAAGAAAGAGTACAAAAAAGACTCGGATCATTTCCGAGGTACGTAGGAGTAAGCTAGCTCGCGGGCTGGGCCGCAGTGCCCAGACAGGCTAATTAAAAAAAAAAAAAAAAAATCTCGCGTGATTATAATTTAACGGTAGGTATTTACAATTTTACGGTGACATATTTAATGTATCAAGATAAGATTGTTGCATCTAAGAAAACCATATTGACGTATTATACTTACGTATGTAGGACCTACATACGTAAGTATAATACGTACGTAATAGTAGGGGAGATGTAGGCAATTGGAGTCAGTTGGCAATGGTGATCACACCAATATCTCGAAAACCAAACGCAATCGGTCGGTATCAATGATCACACTCTCTAGCTGTGAGCCCGTAACGCACCCGGTCGACCAATCACTCAATTCACTCCACGCGTTATAGAGTGACAGACGTTATAAGTTTTTGCGCCTTTTTGATGTATTTTTTCGAGTGGACAAATCTGAAGGTGGGGCTCAAACTATTTATTGTTTATTTCTATGCTTGTGATATTTTATGACCGTATAATTTTAGATTATGATTTTAAACGCAGTTTGCAATAAAGCTTGCCACTTTTTTTTTAAGAATTTTTTATTTACGTTTCTGCCTTTGTAGGCAATTAGAGTCAGGTGACCCCCATTGCCCACACAACCTAAATACTATGAAACAATCTTTGAAAGAAAACAAAAAGAAAGCTAAAGCACTGAAAAGTAAGGGAAAAGGCATAGGAAATAAAAGCAAGCCACAGAAGATGTGTCCTGGGAAAGTAAAGAAGAAAATTCTGCAGAAAACAAATGATACTTCGGTGTCGGACATTAGCACTGATGGCTTGTACCAGGATGACGAAGACGATGATGCAGAAAACGCTGGTAATCAGTGTCTGGTGTATGGCGAAATTTGGACGAGATAATGAAATGTAGAGGGTGGGATTCAGGTCGCAATTATGTGTGCGATATGTGTTGACTACCATTGCCCACATACTGATCACCATTGCCAACTGATGTGGACAATGGTGATCAAACCTGTTTTTTTTTTAAATAATTATATTTCCTAAAGTATAAAGCCAAAGTGATTAAAGGTGATTCCAATTGATAGTCCGATAACTAAAGTTTATAATAGGCTTAAAAAATAAACAGTTGATTTAATAGATTTCGTTTTATTTTAATTCCCGCTTAGGTGACCCCCATTACCTACATCTCCCCTATAATACCTACATTGTAGGTACTTTAGCTACATAGTTGATATCATTATGACTATAACCTACCTTACCTACGTCATCGTTTATAACACTAGGTACCTATATACAATGCAAGTGCGGTGACTGAAAGATGTTTTCCTTCACCTGACAGTACTGGCAAAACACGTCAGTTTTCTCGAACAGTAAAACCCATTTGTGCACGACTGGATTTGAACCGACGGTATTAGGATCAGAAGGCGGGGCTACCACTAGACCACCAATGCTTTGATTAGTTTGGTGAAGGAAAACATCGTGAGAAAACCGGCAGGTCATAAAGTCTACAAAATTGAAAACATTTTGTCAAGCGCAGGAATGTGGTCACTGGTTCATCATACATTCTGAACTATAGTGACACGACATGTAAAAGGCGACTGGGTGATGACAATAATATATTTTGTATAGAATAAAAAAACAAGTTTTGTTAATATATTTTGATACTAGATGACCCCGCGAACTTCGTACCACGTTAGATAGAATCAATAATACAAATTTTCGAATGTTTTATTAGTTGTTGTTGTTAATCAAAAATCATAAAATCGGTCCAGCTAGAGGCCCTTACCCACAGCCCTGTAAGAAAAAGAGCAGCTGACGACTCGATTAGTATGAATGACATTGTCAATTTTATTAAGTATCAAAATTTGATTAATGTTTAATTAACTGTCTTGTTATAAATTAATGTTATGCGTTATCCTATTACATCCTTTTTTTCCATTTTGGGATCGTTTTACAGGATAAAATGTAGCCTATGTCCTCCCCTGGGATGGAATCTATCTCCTTGCTGAATTTCATTAAAATCAGTTCAGCAGTTTAGTCGTGAAAATGTTACAAACAGAGTTACTTTCGCATTTATAGTATCAGTATGGATAGAAAATAAAACAAGTTTTGTCAATATATTTCGATATTTCGACCTAATCATCCACAACAACACAATCGCAGGCCACTGGGACCCCGTTCTTACTCTTCACCATCTCCACTCCGGTCCAATTCAGATTCAGGACTAGGAACTGATAGTCCAAGCTGGTCTGCCGGCAGTTCAGGTGGAACGTGTTCACAATGTCTTCGCTGAAGTGGACGGTGGGGTGAAGGATCCGACCGGGTTTGCTGAAAATGAATAAGAACTTAAAACTAAAACCCGACTACGTAGAAGCTTATCAGCAACTGGCCGTGTCACTAGTTCTTTCGAACGAATGTGGTGAAAGAATACACTTCAGTGCATTTGACCCATGCTTTCAAACTTTTTAAGTTCTACGACATACCGGGTTCCTCACGACGTTTTCCTTCACCGTTTGAGAGTACCCACTGGAATAGCGCAAATAAATCCTGTAAAACGCTCCCAAAATGGAAAAAGGATAACCAGGATAACACATAAAAACTTCAAACCCCCGAATACTCAAACGCATCTCAGAGTTGAGCACGTCTCAAGTGACGAGTTTTTGACAGATTTTCATCAAAAACTATCAAAAAACCGTGACTTGAGACGTGCCCAACTCCGAGTCGCTTTGAGTATTCGGGGGTAAGACATTAGTTTATGACAAGACACTAATTTTAATAAATAAAAATGTCATTCATAGAGGGTAAGGGCCTCTAGCTGGACCGATTTAATGATTTTTAATTTGTTGGATTTGTCTCCGCCCCGAATAGCAGAATACTACATAATAAAAAAATAGCATTAATTATTCTTAGGCGGTATGAAGTTTGCGGGGCCAGCTAGTAAAAAATAAAAAACTTTTAAGTTGTCAATTGAGCGCCCGTTAGATAAAACTCAGCAAATTTAACTATTTATATTGCTGTAAAGTTTTAGAAGGCGTCATCCTGTTCTAAAATATAAATAAACTAGTTAACCGCGGTTTCGCACGCGTTGTACACGTATAAATATTAGCATAAATGTCAGTCGAACACACGTATTATGTATATTTCAAGTTTCAGCCAAATCCGTTCAGCCGTTACGGCGTGATTGAGTTGAGAGGCACAAACATAGGTACATCCACACGAACTGGCATTTATAATATTAGTAGGAAAACACCCAACAGTCACATACCTAGTTCTGACCCCACACTAGGATTCCCTGTGTCGTGGGTATAGTACCGATACACCCATCAAAATAATCCTCAAAACGCGAGCGAAGCCGCGCAGGTAGGTAAACTACGTACGTAATAGTCTTCTTTAGATTTGGAAGGAATTACACCGTAATTAGTTCTAGTGTCCGATTCCAACATTTATACTACTTACAGAAAAACAACGTTGTTATGTTACTAACGTTCCTTTAAAGAATAACCGGGAATTAGTCAAGATAAGTACAGACTCACCTGCATTTTTCGATTTGAATGATCTGCTTGATGTTTTGTTCAGACTGCACTACAACATGTACATTGTCGTTCTCATCAACTATTTCGTAGATTAAATCCATCTGTAAGCAGAGATGGTTGAAGAAATGAGGTGAATTGTCGAGAGTTGAAATGTGGTGTTAGAGATTTGAGATGTGGTGTTGGAGAGTTGGATTATGGTGTTGGAGACTTGAGATAAGATGTTGGAAAATTTTGATGTGGTGTAGAGAGTTGAGATGTGGTGTTTTATAATTAAGATGTGCTGTTGAGTTGAGATGTGGTGTTGGTGGAGGAGAATGCTACATATACCCAATGATCATATACCTTAGATAGACTGACATAAGAGCAAATAATGCCCTCCACTCGTCACTTAATAATAGAGTGATTACAGGTAAGCCAATATCCAAGTCAGTGTTTAGTATTGTGAGAAACTAGTGAAAAAAAAACCTTACTTGTGTGGATTTTTCGCAGTCATTTTCATATTCACGCTTTGATAGTTCAGATCTTTTCAGTTCGAGAGTCATATTTTGTATCTGTAACTAATGAACTTTTGATAAATAATAACCAAAAAACCGGTCAAGTGTCGAATTAGCACAAGAAGGGTTCCGTACCATCGTAGATAAATGTTTCTTGTATGGAGCCTCCTTTTATTTTATTTTAATTCTATTATTTGTTTTATAGCGGCAATTCAAATACACACACTCTACCTTATTCGAAACATGAGAAACAGCCCGCTGACAGACGGACTGACTTACGGACAGACAGCGGACTCTCCAGTTCATAGTCTGGGTATCAATTCTTGAATATCACCGAGTGATAAAAAGTCACCAAAATGGCCCATTTTTTTTTTGCAGTTACCATCGAGGTTACCACCAGTTACATCGTCTAGGCCGATTTCGATAGAGATAGCGCTACGGATTTCGGGTGTGTAAAAGAAAGACAGAGATAGAGAGACCACGCAAAATATTGAAATCAAATAACCCGCCAAATAGCCTCTCCTCTCCTTTTATCGAAATCTGTTCAATGGTTTAGGCTTGAAAAGGTAACAGACAGACAATTCTTGTTGCATTTATAATAATCAGTGTAGCAATAAACATACAAAGCAAGATAATTAAAATCTTATAAAAATAGCCTAATTGAATACTTACCAATTTTAGCACCAATTGATCGACTATACCTTGCGGATACATGGCATGCTTTTCCAAACAGTATCCACTTTCATAGCAGGACTGGGATACATTTAGCTTGAGCACTGAAATAGATATATTTTATGCTTTTTACCTTGGTTTTACCCGATTGCGAAGAAGGATAATAAATACTTAGGTTTCAGCATCTTCCAAAACAAAAACAAAAGAACATAATGTGTGTTCCATCGAATGTAAGATCTACTAAATAGCATAGCTTTATAACATACATAGATATTATCACGCCTGTATTCCTCATGGGATGGGCAGAGCCACAAGTAAACATAATAAAACTTGCAGCCACTTCTGATTTAGTCCTAAGATAGATATCGACGCTTGAAAGGCAATAATTACTAAGCGACATGTTAGCAACTTTACAGGAGAGCATTTTAAAGTTTTTTTTTTCGGAAAAAAATTCGTCAAAGATCGCCTATTAGTCATAGCTACTTGATTCCAACGAATTTTAAATGCTATTTAAAAGCTCTATATACTGGCATTTAAAAAATATGAATTTTCCCAATACTTTAAGAAATAGTGTCGGTTAGTAAAATTTTAATCAAAATCACAAACAGGTAAAAATTACTTACTGACTACGATTTTTTATTATAAAATAAGTAAAATTAACTAAACCCCAGTATTTTATAATTGTGTTTTAAGCAAAATGATGCATCCAGAAGTAACAGATGTTTGACATATAGGTAAAATGATCGAAATAAAAAGCATAAAAATTATTCTGCCAAGCAATTTCAACCATAGAACAAATTAAGTAAGGTAAGTGTAAGGCATTTTTGACCAAGTAACAAAAAAATTAGGTTTTAGTACGCAAAATTAAAGAGTTTCGAACAAAGGTTTTCGATGGATATCGTCATCATCAACATCAAAACAGCCCTTGTAGTAATCTACAATCACTAACTACTGAGCATGGGCCTCCATCTGACGAGGGACGAATTAGAGCATATTCCGCCACGCTGCCCTAGTGCAGGTTGGTGGAGGTTTTAGGCCTGTGACTAACCTTTTGTTAAAGATTTGTTTAAAGCTACATTGAGTTAAAAAATTCAGCTCTCTTCGCTCGCATTGGCTTGAAGCTCGCTGCGCTCGCTAACTATTAGTTACGATTGAGAGAATAAATTATTACTTTGATTATTTAACAAAGCAGGTAGCACATTACTAATGTCAAATCCCTGCTATTCACATTGGTGTTTGACATAGCTTGCTTAATGATGGTATCTACTCACTTATTTCGATTCATTATGTACCTAAAATCATAAATTTAAATCAATAAAAATGCGTATTAAATAATCCTATACTCATAAAATCTTTATATTGCATTTACCCAGTACAATTTAAGCTACATGATAAAGCACTAAGTGCGATGCGCGTGAGCACACGGGTTACCTATGCGACGGTTCAGTGAAGACGTAATCATTATTTTGTTCCCAACCGCCACCCAAAATCTACTTTACAGTGCGGATAAGCGACAAAACAAAATACGTGCATCAGGGATAAGCTAACTTTTATACAAATTTCATAACCAGAAATAGTTTATATAAGTAACAAAAACAGTAAAAGAACGGCAGGTAAAAAATTACCAAACGACAAAATAATATACTTTTTAGGTAGGTAAATATTACTACTTTACTTTTTTAAATCCATTGCATTTAGGTAAAAAGTACTAAATGAAAATGAATACATAATTAAGGTGTGTTAAAAAGTCTTAAATTACAAGAAAAATTAAAATTGTACCAGGTAAAATTTCTTAAGCGATGTTCATACCCTAGGTACCGCAAGGCAAAAAATACTAAATGTTTAAACACATTATTTCGAGTCTAGGCAAAAATTACTAAGTGTAAAGAGTAAAAATCGAATACATACTAAGTGAAAATTATTCATAAATCGCTAAAATTATAGTCGCTTGGACGCCGAAAACTGAGAAAATGTGCTTTTTTTTCAGTTACCAAACGACAACAAACTTCGTCCTAGCGGCATGAGAGTGGGACCAATCGACGCAGAATTTTTTTCTGATTTCAATGATATATATAACTCAATATCGCCCAAAATGTCGCTTGGTAATTATTGCCTTTCAAGCGTCGATATGGTGAACCATGGTGACAGGTGATCAGCCCATCGCTCATAATAGGTCCATCATGTTGGAAAGGATAAAAGCAATAAGGGATATACGAGTAAAGTGTGCATTTACCATTTTGCACAGAAGGCATTGTTGTGATATACGGAATCAACCGTAGAGTCATCTGAAAAATTCAGAACAGTCATATTAGTAAAGACATAGAATAAAGGTATAAAGATTTATAGTTTTGTGAGCTTTATATACCTAAATGTATTGCAATGTGTAATTAAACTATGTGGGTAGATATTTTTCAGTTAATATTTATTGTTAATAAATTGTTATTATGTTCGGCTTATTGGTTTGTTATGATGTAATAGGTGATAATTATTTATAAGTTTTTAGGTCAAATACAATACAATCATTATTATAAATATATATTATATTTATATATCCTTTTATAAATATATAATTATTAATTTACATGTCTTTCCTGTAGACAAGGCCGACTAAGCTGAGAGGATGGAATAGGTGCTGGGCAAGCCTACTCCATCTAAATTCGTCCCGGGCACTACAGCGTCCCGTTTGTAAAAGTTATCTCCTGACGCCCTATAAATCATCTACTATAAATGGTAAAAGGCCTTAGTTAGTTATACCCTATTATTTAAAATTATTAAATAGTAAAGAAATAAAAAATGTATTTCATAACTAACACCAACCCCTTTTACTTTAACCGCGCGCTTCTTAAAAATATTTTTTATTAACAAGTTATTCTTGGTATTAGTAAAAATATAAAAAGAACAAACTTACCAGTAATATCGTATATAGCTGATAGCTGTAAATAGATGTAGCCATATTTGGAGATTTTTGTAATATTTCTTATTAGAACATTTTTTTATTAGCTTCCTAAAACTTTCTGTGAAATGTCTGTCTTACTCTGAGATGTTCGATAAATGAAACACTTATATGATACAAAAACTGTTAAATACACACTAGGTACTTGTTATTTATTTATATAATTTTCCTTTTTGTTGGTTTATGGTTTAGGTAGGTACCTATACTAAAAGTACCTAGTGAAGTTCAGTAATAAGTTATTTTTGAATTTTATTTGTAGGTAGTGCTTCGTACTTCAATTAATTTATCTATTAATTACTTCTGGACCGAGAAGTGTTTGTATGTTCTTCAAATATATTTTCTTCCGGGTCTAGGTGTTGTAGTATTATGTATTATAAGTATCTACCTACCTATGTATTTCCAAAAAATTATATAAGTATTCTTTCAGCCATCTGGTGCCCATCAGTGCTCAGCTACCAGCTATTGTTAAACCCTTGTTTCGCAAAATAAATTGATTTGATATGATTTGATTTGAGCTTTGCTTAGTTTGGGACTATTTTAAAAGTTGTCAAAATCAAATAAATACTACAGATTTCAGTGTTTTTCAATATATTTTTAGGCCTCTGATAAAGCACTAGAGGTGGCTTCATATTTTGCAAAATCGATCAAGTTTAATTATATTAATTTGAGAGTTTGAGCTTATTGACAACACGAATGAATAGTGTTTTTCAAAACGCCTCCAGTTCACTATGTGGTAAAGCGACAAGAATGAAATGTAACAATACCTACCTACCTACATACCTAAGAGTGAAACGGCAGGGTTCGCTTCGTTTTTGTCATATTTATTTTGTTTTTTTAATCATAATAAACATCACATAATTCCCAGAAACAGAACAATAAATAAATAACAAAAATAAGATAAGATATTTCGCACAGTTGTAAAACAAGAGGAAAATATACTTATCTACATAAAAATACGTAGCAGGGAGTAAAATAGTAGAGTCAGTATACTTATCAAGCAGTACCCTACGAGGTATGTACAGTATCAGCGTGCGACCGGAATTGGGTAAGGGCAATTACTTTCTTGAAGTCACTACGAAAGGCTGTACAATTTTATATCACGCCATTACATTTGACACGATGGCGCTATTGTGATAGACAGATGAACAGCGGAGGCTTGGTAAAAAGTCAATTTGTAGTAGTGTAATAGTTGTGTAAGTAACCTTAGTAGGTTGTAAGTTTCCCTCAGACGCACTTTTGTGAAAAGAACTCGTGAAACAGGTAGTATGTAGTTGTAGTTTGAATAAACCGTGTCAATAAGCCATGTATCCTTAGGTGATGGATACATATTAGTGCCTTTTAGCGTGAAACTTTAGGACCCTGGGGTCCGGAGGCGTGGCTTCTTTTCAAGGAAATACCCAAGAAGCTGATGGATGTGACCAATGACCAAAAGACTGGCGTTTACCTCGGACAAAGGATAAGTATAGCTATCCAACGAGGTAGCGTCGCCAGCCTTTTGGGGACCCTATCTGCGGTCGGTGATCTGAGCTCTGTTTTCTATCTGAAGGCGAACTTAGATAGAAAACTGAACTCATTTTCATTTCTCATTACCTTAAAGTTTTTAATGCTATTTATAGTTTGTCTATGTAAATAAAAATAAATAAATTTTAGCCATGTATTTCAAGATTTAAAAAAAACTTTGCAAGTGCATGCAACAGGGATCTTGAAAGGCTGCGGTGTGATTTCTCCGTCTTCGAATACGTATAATGTGACTGTGGAGTATGACTCGTCGCACTTCGTTTCGAAGCTGTTCTGTTGCGCCTTCATTTCTTCGAAGCAGGAGAAAGTTTTGTCTCTGTAACAATTTTAAGATTTGCAAAAGTCCCAGACGTTTATTCCGTTTACCAAACTAATCCTAATCTACACGAGGTAGGTACTTTTAATTATTATTATTATTATTCCAAATCACTCCCAAAAGGGGTGCATCAAAGTATTCAGATCTGGATATAAACTAAAAAATATTTTAAAAGATTTTAAATATTCTCCAACAGAAACACTGGTTGGAATTTTTAAATTCGTGAAGGTGTCAACAAGTAAGTACTTATTGTACATTTCTTTAATGAAAACGCGCGGGTCAGCTGGTATCTTAATAATTTAAAACATTTTTCCCCCTAAAACATTACCCTGCTTTGCTTAAAATACTCACATGCACGACGTAGTTGGTATCTTCTGAGTAAATAACTTTGACTGTACGACTAGTTTCTCAGGGTTGGTCGAGTTTACTAGCGCTCTGATTATGAACGGCTGTTCTACCTGGAAAAAGACAGTCAATAGGTATTAGAAGCATGAAACTTTTTCTCCATGGTGTAGAGCTGCACTAAGAAAGGCACTCCCGAAATTCAACTCTTATAGGACGAAGATTTTTTATGTAGGTATTGTTCTATATATACTTAGGTACATATTATCACGCCCGTATCCCTAATGGGGTAGGAAGAGCCACAAGTAATCATGAGAAAATTTGCAGACACTCCTGATTCAAAGTACCAAGATGGATATGGTGAAATTGGTGAACCATGGTGACAGGTGATCAGCCTATCACCCATATAGATGGTCCATCATGTTGGAGAGGTTGCTACCCCTTAGTCGACTTTTATGACATGCTCGGGGAGAAAAGAAGCTGGACGCATTCTATGTTTTTCTATACTCCCAGTCTAGGAGAGAAGTACAGGCACTCTACTAGTCCAAACAAAATATAGCTATTTTTACTATACTTGGCTAGTTTTACTTACATTCGTGATAGACCCACAGTTGCTACCATCAGTAGGCGTGTACATCGGTTCGAAATTCATTTGAGAGTATATTGCACCTATTCCCGTCCAATACTGAAGGACAAAAATAATTTAATTAAACCTTGTTTAAATTACTTAGCACTCACATTCCTTTAACGGCATAAAGTAACTTACGCGTCTCGGTCTAATCGTGATAAAACAAAGGAATGTTAGTGCTAAGATCATTGAAATAAGATCAAAAATCATCATGAAAAAAAAAAACATTCTATGCCGCGCAGTCTAAGAGCGCATGCCCTTATATACATTGTTTTGTAAATACATACTTAAAAATGGTAACAGAATATAGGTACCTTGCTTGCTTTGATAGCTCTGTCCATTTCCCCAGCATACTTCGAATAATCATCTGGTTGTATTGTGCAATATGGCAAGCCTTCGCATCCTGGAGGCATTTTGATTTCTTTACTACCTGTAAAATAAAGTATATTATAGATAAGATAAGACATGAGAAGATATTAATTTATTGGGAAGACTTAGACAAAGTAAAAATACAAAGACTAATATTAATGAAGCAGAAATAAGTAGGTAATGTTTTACATGGCTTACAGGAATATTATTTAGAGTTTGTGCAGTAAACAAGATAATGAGTTTGTAAGTATTATTAAACTTACCGTATGCAAATTCACTTAATGTCAATGTTATCTGGAAAAAGTAAATAAGGTAACTTTAGCATTACAGTTAAATTTTAATATTGTAGTACTACACTATAGACACATTTGTATAAGCTAGGAATTGCACCAAAAAATTGCAAAAACTTACCGCAACAAAAAGTGAAAAGTCCATTGTTAATAATGAAAATTACTGTGATACTTAAAGTAGGTACCTACAAAAATTTTATATTTTGAATAAAAAATATTGACAGACGAATATAAAAATAACTCTGTACTAGACTCAATATCGAATGATGTGGGCTTTGATTATATAAAGGACGTGGGTCACAAAAACAGTTCAATGTCAATAAATTGTGAATCACAAATATTGATTTTGATCGAGCGCAATGTCTACGCCGATATTTATGTATAAAATACTTAATTCGCAACAGGTTTATTAACTTATATACTTACTAGCATTTGCCAAGATTATTTTCCTGTTTTAAACAGTTCATGCACGTTAGGGAGGTCCCTCACTTGGAGCATTCGCCTGTATCGAGATCGATCGCAGATTCGATTTTGACAGTACGTAAATCAAAATCGCATCTTGGACAATATTACAGGCAAATGTTCCCGGTGAGGAAACCTCCTTGCGTCATCCATCAACCACATAATTTATCAAAGGCTAGTGTCCCAATGTACTGGGTCTAGTTGGTAGTGACCCCGCCTTCCGATCCTAAGGTCGTGGGTTCAAACCCGGTCGTGTACCAATGGATTTTTCTGTGCGAAAATTTTATGTGCGCTATACCAGTTCTCTCAAACGGTGAAGGAAAACATCGTGAGGAAACCCGCGGCTTAGTCAGCTCCGCACGTATTGACCATGTCTTTCCTGGGGGCAAGGCCGACTAAGCTGAAGATGAAATAGGTGCTGGGCAAGCTTACTCCATCTTAATTCGTCCCGGGCACTACAGCGTCCCGTTTGTGAAGGTAAAAGTTGCCTCCTGACGCTGTATTAATCATCTACTATAGATGGTAAAAGGCCTTAGTTATAGTGTCCCAATCGCGGTTTATAATGTTCAACGTTAAAATATGTTCGATGGAACACACGTTGCGTTCTTTTGTTTACGTTTTGGCAGATGCCAAAAACGGAAACGGAACATAATAATATAACATATTAATGCAAATTTAATCAAATTCAAAATACAGTTTGATTAAGTTTGCATATACCGTTTTGCCTCACAAACTTTCGGATTTTTAATATTACCTACCTAGTAGCGATTTGGGATTTTACGATAAATCTTGTAACGTAGCACTCTGTTGATATTACCTAGACTTGGGTATTTTTATCGTAACTACCTACCTAAACATATATTATTAAAGAACACAGTAATATCACAAACATTGTGCTCCTCGGCAAACTTGGTGCTTCGTATGGAAAACCCGAATTTGTCATGCAACTAATAGTCAGCCGTCTAATAACTGAAAAACCCTTTAAAAAAATCTACAACATAATTATTGTAACATCTCTATTATATTATTACGTATATCATCATCGCGTTAGTTCGTTTTTAAATCGCTAGACGTAAATTGCCGAGGCGCACAATATTTGTGGTACTACTGTTACTTAGTAACGTCTCATCTTTTTTGTTCCTTTATCAGGTCATTTACATTTAGGTATTATTTTTTCATCTTATAATAAGTAAGTATTATGATATCTTTGGTTTTGCGAACTGCTATTCTAGGTCACATGCTATGTCTCCAAGTTGGCGTAAAATTAAAACACAAATATTCATTCGGCGGCGTGACGGGCGAGTGCTCGGCTGAGACGCAAGAGGCGCGGGTTCGACTCCCGCTACGGGAGAAATGTTTGTATGTTCTGCAAATATTTCTTCTGGGTCTGGGTGTTGTAGTATTATGTTATAGTTATAAGTATTGTATTTATAAAAAAAAAGTGTTTAAATATTCTATCAGCCATCCGGTTCTCATAGTACAAGCTTTGCTTAGTTTGGGGCTAGATGGCGCTGTGTGAAATGTCCACAATTATTGGTTTTCAACTTTCGAACTGCTATTCCAGGTCACATACTATGTCTTCGAGTTAGAGTAAAATTAAAACACAAACGATGCCTCTTTGCAGACAGAAACCTCTTTGGAGAGGAGCTCACCATGGCCAGAGAGGCTCGAGGGCCATGGAAGATTGAGAAAGCGTATCCACAGCCCCGACTCCTGGCGTTGAGAGGAACCCTAAGGAATCCCATCAGAAGACCCACTGGGCACTCTGGGCAAGTGCCCAGGGCCCCGTGATCGATAGGGGCCCCCTAGTTCCTGCCAGATCACTATGTCCATAGAACATCGATTTTGAAGGAGTGATTAACGATTTTGCCCATCTCAAATCCTCTTCAATAGATTCTTAATATACCTGTGAATGCTAAAAGAGTTACTTTTGTGAACTCTATCACATTATCTATTCATTGTGATTGTCAATAAAAATAAATATAGAAGCTTGCTTATCTACTTATTCCTTTGTTTATTCTTACAAAATAGTGTTCTGTCAAAGTCGACATAAGTGTGCCGACCCCACATAGAGTGGGATAAGGGCAGGAAGATGATGATGAGTGTTTCCGTCAAAGTCATGGGGGCCCCATTATCCTTATATGCCCAGGGCCTCCAATAGGTTAAAGACGACCTTGCCCATCAGGTTTTAGTGGGTATGAGTCCGACACACAACTTTTTCTGCCCTTGCAGTAGAAGGACGTCCAATATGTCCATAAGGATTTTCTGATGTTAAAAAAAAGTGTAGGTACTTACTGATACAAGTTATGTCGCCAACTACTTGCGACAGTGTTTTAAAACTAAATGACATCACAAAGACTTAACATTAATCGTCTATATTATTATGACAAAATCATTGCAATGATGATGATGATTGATGATGAAATTATTGTGCGGTCAGTGTGCAATCCGTAGAGTAAATGTAAACCGGCTGTAACTTAGATCTAGTTACCTAATGTTATATATTAAATTAGAATAAGTGACTAAATAATAACCAAAAGAAGTAGGGGGATAGACGGTCGTCAAATAAAATAGATTCATATAAAAGTCTATGTTTAGTAAGCTGTCCGTCGTCCCGATAGATGCCAACGGGAGCCTCCGCTGTCCGTCCGTCCGTCCGTCTGTCTGTCAGCGTGCTGTATCTCATGAACCATGGTAGGCAAAGAGTTGAAATTTTCATAGTGTAGGTATGTATTACTATTGTCACTATAACGACAAATAATATAAAAAAGTGCTTACCACGGATAAAGGATAAGTAAAGCTATCTAACGAAGTAACGTCGCCAGCCGTTTGGTGATCTTACCTGCGGTCGGTGATCTCTGTTTTCTATCTCTAGGCGAACTTAGATAGAAAACTGAGCTCATTTTCATTTCTTATTATTATGCCGATTCCCATAAATTTTCTACAGTGATAATAGTTTGTCTTTGTAAAAAAGGGAGCCCCGTAGAAGAAACATTAATGTATTTACATATTGTATCATCATCATCACGTACCATGTATGATGGTACGGAACCCTTGTGTGCGAATTCGACTCACGCTTGACCATTTTTCTGATACCACACGAGAAAAGCTGCTGCTAGTGGAGTCATTTCAATAGAAGGCTACAATGCCTCTAAACGCCCAGTGGCCACATCTGTTGTCAAGAAATAAATGACTCTTTTTGACTTAATACAATATTGCTATAGTAACTTATCTGCTACCATCCGTTAGTTAAATACCTATATTCACTAAAGTATTTAGTTTCCTAAAACGCGAGAATATGATGGGGTATTGTTTTGGTGAAAAAAACTTAGATCAAAGATAACTTTGTCTGACTAAACGGTTCCGTTACAATGTACCTCTCACAATCACATTTCGAAAACTTCCAGCAACCCTCTCAGAACTAGAAAACTGTCAACAGCGCGATAAAGACAACTAAATACGTAAGATTCTGCAACTGCCACTTAACCCTTCAAAAGTAAACCATACGGTCAAAACAATACACGTCATTTTGCAATGAAGAAGGTCACATCTTCCGCGTGTCTCGCCCTGTTTAATACAAAAATTGTGTGCATTATAACAATTGGATGGTAATGTTAACACATTCTTCGGGTTGACAACATTTTGACGACATAGTGCGTTACAACATGACGGCAACGATTGCATACTATTATTTTTAAAGTGTGACGTACGTAGTAAAGTCATTATCCTTTTACGCTGGGGCCACATTATCGGGACGTACGTCACACTTGTGGTTGTCATTTCCAACTACGAGAAGGATGGTGATATAACGTAAGCCTATGTCAAAAAGTACGTAAACCGAGAGCCGTCACCGTTCCGGTACAGAAAAGCAAAGTCAATTCTTGTCAAAAATTTGCTTGACAGCTTTTCCTAACACTCAACTCGATTTCGATCGTAACTTCACTTGGGAGCCAGCACAAAAAACAAGCAAATAATTACTTCTCGGAAGTTTGCTTGTCAAATATTTTGCTTTCCCTGCTGTAAGCCGAGGATAAGTACTTAGTGGTGTAATCTACCACTACTTACCGATCCAAATCTTACGCTAGTGCTAAATCCCTAGTGAAGTTGGAATTGGAAAAAAATACTAGATGAACTCTGGTAGCTTAATTCCCAATTAAATTAGCCTATAGCACTAACGAATAAAGGTAGTTTTCTACCAGTGAAATAAAATGATAAATAAATAAATAAAAATTTGTGGACATTTCACAAATATCTAGCCCCAAACTAAGCAAAGCTTGTACTATGGGCACTAGATGGCTGATAGAATAGGTACTTATATAGGTACTTTTTTTTGTAAATATATACTTATAAAATACTACAACACCCTGACCTGAAAAAAATATTTGCAGAACATACAAACATTGCTCCCGTATCGGGAATCGAACCCGCGTCTCTTGCGCCTCAGCCGAGCACTCGCCCGCCACGCCACTGAGGTCGTCAAGAGAAATAATTTTCAGAATTCGTTTTTTAGTTTATAAAATTACTTCCTACAAACAAACATACAATCTTAACAATAGTAATGATAGGTAGTTTGTAACTTTTTAACCATAATTAAATAACGAGTCTTATTGTAGGCGTACAAACTCTTTCAGATTTCGTGTTGATACCGTTAGTCCCCAGCCTGGCTTTCACGCTGTAACGTACAAACACAAAGTGCGAAAAGATACGGAATGAGTATAAAAGTGGATTATATTAAAATAGCGTCTGTGCAGGAAAAGTTGAAGAGTAATAGCTTAGCATGGTATGTGCATGTCATGAGGAGGAATGAAGGTCTTGGGATGTGAAGATTATTAGATATGAAAGTGGATGGATACAGGGTAGAGGTAGACCAAAGAAGGAATGGATGGATTGCGTGAATGATAATATGAGTAAGGAAGTAGTGAATACTGAGATGACGGCTGACAGAGGGGTCAGGAAGGAGAGATCATGCTGTGCAGACTCCACTTATGAAGGATAAGGGCAGAGTGATGCCAACAATGTGGCCAAGCCTTGACTATAGCCAGGCGTGGTCGCAGCCTGAAATTTTGGAGGGGGTCACTAGTAATAGAATATGTCGAGTAAATCAGATTTTATTGCACAAAACAAAATTTTATTGCAAACTAATAAAACAAATAGAAGCCTTCTATTTTTATAGGCGTCGGGCAGAAAATTGCTTTTTGATATTTTTAGAAGATTTTTCAATTTGACGTGTACAATTTTAGGGAGGGGGTGGTCATGTCCGCTGTGACCCCACCCTTCGGATTGCGCCTGACTACAGCGTTAGTTCACAAAAGCAATTTATAAAGAGTTTAGAAGCACAATTACATGTCTTGTGTGACATTGTGATGTGACCGATTAATTATGTCTACAGCTTCTGTTATAAAACAACATGGTTTCCTCGTAATTTTGTCTTACATAATTTTTTTACACACGTTTCGGTGGAATAATAAAAACTTGTTAAACGTTTATTGCGTATAAGCTCACTGGTAATCAGTTTCAACTATTCCCACAGTTTGACAGTTTCACAAGGAAGTTTGACAAATGAAAATGACTTTTACCAATGCACAATTGCGCTATTCTGGACGTAATTTACCGAAGGATAAAACATAAGTGACGTTTCGTTACGCAGTAATGTGGAATCGTGTAATTTTCTGTCTACCGTTTTTGACATCTGCCAAAACGAAAACAAAAGAACGTGTAATATCCATTAAATAGCGCAATTAGGGCACTAGTTCTATCGAACCAGAGTGCTGAAAGTATTTAAAGTGAAACTCCAAAGGCTCCTTGATTCGAAAGTTTCGTAACTTTAGGAAGTTGAACCCACGACTCAGTGACAGTGCTTGGCACTATTCCACTAGACATAACAAAAGGTAATAAATGAATAAAACATACAAACGTAGGCAGTTCATAGGTTAAAGCTTTAACTTCCTTAACTTATAATGCTATTAATAGGTAATTAATAATACTATTCTTGCTACAGTCATCCTGTTAAAAATACATAAGTACATACATTATTATCACGCTCGTATCCCTAAAAGAGTAGGCAGAGTCACAAAAAATCATAAGAAAACTTGTAGACACACCTTATCTAAGAGTCCCAAGATGGGTTAAAAATACATAAGTACATACATTATTATCACGCTCGTATCCCTAAAGGAGTAGGCAGAGTCACAAGAAATCATAAGAAAACTTGTAGCCACACCTTATCTAAGAGTCCCAAGATGGATACATACAAATGAATAAATAAATATGTGTGGACATTTCACACAGCGCCATCTAGCCCCAAACTCATCAAAGCTTGTTCTATGGGAACAAGATGGCTGATAGAATACTTATATACTTTTTTTGTAAGTATAATACTTACAATACCCAAACCCGGAATAAATATTTGCAGAACATACATACAAACATTTCTCCCGCAGCGGGAATAAAGCCTATCTGTTAATCCAGTACATGTACTATGTATATTCCAGGATTCATTAAAATCCGTTCAGCCGTTTAGGCGTGATAAAGTAACAAACTATAGATTCAAACTTTCGCTAAAATTGTATAGTTTTAGGTGTTATTTTTATTACCGTGGGGATTAAACCTTCACCGTCCACACCACCAAGGTCGTCAAATGGGAAAAAACCAGTGTCATAAGCCGGGATCACGTTTCTTATTGCGCAGCCGGACAGCCGGCTAGGATGTGCAGCTCGTTACCTAACCGCTGAATGTGGAACGATTGTGAATATTGTGCAATCTCGGAAGTCCCGTATTAATGGACTCTGACCTGCTCCAACACCTTCCAAAATAATGAGTTAAAAAAACTAATAAAACCGGTCAAGTGCGAGTCGAATTCGCACACGAAAGGTTCTGTACCATCGTACATTGTACATATAGGGCTCCTCTTATTTTTTTTATTTGTTGTTAGAGCGGCAATAGAAATACACAGTCTGTGAAAATTTCAGCTCTCTACCTATTACGGTTTATGAGATACAGCCCGCTGACAGTTGGCACCCTTCGGGTACGACTCCTAAAAATAGGACCTTCAATAGTGAGTGATAATGTACTCGTAGCATCTAACATGTAGTTGGCTTTTCAAATACCTACGTAAGTATCATAAAGTTACGTCATATAGATCTCTTAGGATGTGACAGGCCATCACTCTTTCGGATAAAAAAGTCCTGTAATGAGTTTATGTAGGATCATGGGACTATTCTGACATCAGCGAAAACGCAACATAATCGGTTAACGATTAGCAGAGATTTCCAAAGACCTACATAAAAAAATAGAAAATATATGTGTAACCTACCTGCACCCGAATGGAAAAAAAATCCCCTGAAGTAACGGTTACTATACTTCAGCCAAACTGGAAATTCAATTTATGTAAACAAACCGCCTATACTTAACCTAAAACTTACTTTTTCATTACATGTTTATGAAACTTTTAAGTAGTACTAATAGTTAAACTTCCTAAGGCGTGAAATTTATTTTGCGAGGTTTATTTACCTAAAACTAAAGTGATTCCATCGTAATAACAAAAAAATTGCGACGGTTTGTTTACATAAATTGTTTCTTCATTTTGGTTGAGGTGTTAGTACCTACCACGTTATACATTCCCTAAGGGTCGGATAAACGCGGTTTTACGAAGCACATGAAAATCTCATTCAATTTCACCATTATTTTAGTTCTTAAGCTGATCAAAAACGATCCTGGACTATTTATTCATTTTCGTTCCAACTTCTCTACTGGACTCTCTCTAGCTCTCTCTTGTACCACGGAGGACATTGATTTTCGGAAAACAGTATAATTCATACTACCACGGACATCACCGTTTTTCATATGTTTTAGATTAATATTGTTCATGTTGGTTTCAAAAAATAAAGATTTATTTATTTTCTGCTGGACTGGAAGTAAAGAAAAAGCATAGAATGCCTCCAGCTGCTTCTTTCTAGAAGCATGTCGTGAAAGTCGACTAAGGGATAGTATCCTCTCCAAAATGATGAGCCAGCTATGTGGGCGATAGGCTGATCATCATCAAGGGAGAGGCCTTTGCCTATGACTGGGACAATACGGGCTGATAATAAGAAAAATAATAATAATTACAGATAATAACGATAACAGTAATGAGCGGTAATGACAGATTTGTCGTCCATACTTGTTAATTGTTTATGTAAAGTCAAAGACAAAGTAAAAATTTCCTCATTCCTTAAAATCACGGGGATCATTTGGACACGTCTTAAATCTACGTGGCATGTACACCTGTTCGTAAAGCGACCAAGGGTGGAAGATACAGGTAAGAAACCACGGCTGGCATTTTTTTTGGAAAATGATCCCTTTACAATCATTTTAAAAATGGAATTGTACCATGAGCACAGTTGCGGATGAGATCTTAAATAAACTCTGGTTTTGGTGGTGGCATTTACATATCTAGGGCTCTTGCATATGCCCAATTATCTTTATCTTTTATGTAAATTGGCGGAAACTAGTGAAAATCGATCAAGATGTGCTCGAAGGCCGTATATGAAGCCTGTCTAAGTTGCCCAACAACGTAGTAAAAGTAAGTGGCCAACACTATGATGTGTGCAAAAAAAAATGCTGGTATTTTTCCAGTTTGGGTAATAGTTTTATTATACAAGCGAATGCAGTTTTAATCTCGTTTAATGGATCGCTTGTAAAAGTTTTGCCTTGAAAAAGTATTTAACCCAGGTCAATTAAATAAATACGCCTATGAAATGTACATTACAAAATCAAATTAGCATCGATCATATTCATTATTATTAGATTAGTTACAAACTTTTTATACCACGATTTTATCTAATAATACCTACCTACTTTTCTAAATGCCAATCCTTATTATGAAGGGTTAAAAGATTGAAGTTGTAATGTAGTGTTATAATCAAATTGTATACTTACTTACTCAGTTTTTACAATAAAAACAGAAACTCCTTAGCATAAGCAGGGCTTTTTTAAATTTTTTTTAAACAAAATAGATCTTAAGAGTACGTTAACAGATCCTTCCGTTTGCCCTTAATATTAATTTAATAACCTCTGATGCGATAATTCACAATCACAAAGAAGCGGGGATAGTTTAAATAAAACCACAACACGTTCTGAGGTGAGAGTGAGAGCGTCTTGGTCGCCGACGCACGTTTCGCGCACGGGAAAGCATTCGAAATACGAAAATTGGCGCCATTTGCAAACGTCATTACGCCATCTTGGATATTTTTGAACCCACGAAAACGGGAAGGGAAACAATCGATATTTTGTGAATATCGATTATCGATAAAGTGAAATTGAAGTGTCCCTTTCGCACTTCAAGTGCGCAGTGTTGAGTGACTTTCGCCGACAACTACACTAAGGATGATGGATTCACGTAACCTAAAAGTAAGAATGCATTTTAGTAGACATTAGTAATTCCCGGTGGGAATATAAGGTAGTACCTATAATACAAAATGCAATAGATATTGATCAATAATAATGAAAATATAAGCCTAAGGGGTTGTAAACAAACTTGCTCGTTTTTGAGATAATATGGATTTTTGTATGGTATACTAATAACAATAAATAAATATTTGTGGACTTGACACAGCGCTATCTAGCCCCAAATTTAGCAAAGCTATGGGCACCAGATGGCTGATAGATTACTTATACACTATTTTTTTTTTTTGTAAATCATTCTATTAATACATAATACTACAACACCCAGACCCGGAAGAAATGTTTGCAGAACATTCAAACATTTCACCAGTAGCGGGAATCGAACCCGCGCCTCAGCTGAGCACTCGACCGCGCCACCGAGGTCGTTAAGAAAAGTCCAATGGATTATTGAATTTGTGCCAATATTTATAGTTTCAAGTTTCAGTTTTTTGTCAGTTCTCCAAATTCGTGACTCTTATCACACAGCTATTGGAAGATGAAATTCGGCGTATAGTACCAAGTACCTAGGTAGGTACTAACCTCGGTACAATAGCCGGCTTGTGACCAAAATCTGCTACAACTTCTAGCAATCTTTTGATAATTTTGCAGATAACTAGTGGCCTAGTGGTAGTGACCTCGCCTTCCGCCGTGGGTTTGGATTTGTTAGAGCACCAATGAATTTTTCGCTATACCAGTAGGTAATTCAAACTTTCAAACGGTGTAAGAAAACATCGTGAGAAAACCATGTCGTAGAAATCTAAAAGTTCTAATATTGTGTTAGGCGTACGAATTGAGCCTCTTTTGGATGCACTTTAATGCTTTCAATACACTGAATCGAAAGAATGACACGATTAATACTAATCATTGTTTAAAGCATCGAACAAGAAACCTGCCACCTACTTAGTGTTTAGTTCCGGCAAATTGGAGATCACTGGATCCTGACAGTCTATTAATTGACTTTACCGGAACAAAACTAGCGAAGAAAATCTACAAGAATTAAAAGAAACAAGATAGACGAATACTCAGCAAAAATATACTTATAGGTACCTACATTCTTAAATACATAATGAAAATCAAAATGTTTATTTCTTTAACATGAAATAAAAACATTAGAGGGTTTGGAATCTCCTTTTAAGGAATAAATTATGCATAATAATGTTAGTAGAAACGACTCTTAAATAACAGGTTTTATATTTGTTCCAGAGTGTAGGTACCTCTATTATTATAAACATTTATGAGTTTCCTGATGCGCCAGTCCCATAAATATCTGGGTAACAGGAAACACGAGAAACTATGTGCATTTAAACTATGCGTATGTGCGTGTGTGTGTGTATAATATCACGCCTGTATCCCTAATGGGGTGGGCAGAGCCACAAGTAATCATAAGAAAACGTGCAGCCATTCTTGATTTATACAGATATACTTATAGTAAAACAATGTTCAATCAAAAAGTACATAGTTAGCTAAAAAGTAAAAACAGTTTCACCATAACAATGCATTTGCAAAAAGGTGTGATTGTTTGACGTACAGCGCCACCATCTTAATAGCTTACGTAGATTTCGTAACTGAAAGTTATAATAAGTACTCGTACGTCAACAATTTGTGGAATATTTTTCGTGATCAATTCTTTTTTTCGTCTCCAACACGGTGGACCATCTATATGGGCAATGGGTTGATCACCTATCAACATGATTATACCATATCCATCTTGGAACTTTGAATTAGGAGGGCTGCATATTTTTGTATGATTACTTATGGGTCTGCCCTCTTACTTCTGTCTTACTTCTTCGCTGGACTGGGAGTTAAGAAAAAACATAGAATGCGTTGCTGCTTCTCAGCATAGCGGCAATAGAAATAGACTCTGAAAATTTCAAATTCCCTACCTATTACGGTTCATGAGACAAACGGACGGACGGTCAGACGGATAGACGGACGGACGGATGGTTCCCGTTGACACCTTTCGCGTACGGAACCCTAAAAAGAAAATTACTCATTAGGTAAAATTAGTACCGTGTTCAGTATAGTTTTGAATGTAGATTAGATTTGAAAAAAAAATCCTCTTGCACGTCGTATTTAATGCTTCGGAAGTGTATGCTACTTCCGTAAATAATTACAATATATAAGATAACATCAGTAGAGCAAGTGCTAAAATGCTATGCTCATTATTACATGATGTTCCGGTGGGCTCGCCAGACAGGAAAGCTGTTGAATCTGAGGGCAATGACCGTCGCTTAACCATAATCACGTTCTTCTGCAATGTGTGCATCAATCACGATGAAATTTCAAATATTACCTGCAAAGTCCATTAGAGAATCTAGGCTTGTTTTACACGCTAAAACTAAAAAACTAAGGCCTTTTACCATTTATAGTAGATGATTTATACAGCGCCAGGAGGCAACTTTTACCTTCACAAACGGGACGCTGTAGAGCCCGGGACGGGCTATAATAAAATATCTGACTTGTACCATTATTCTATAAACAGGAGGTAACTTTTGCCTGCATTTACGGGACTTAATAAGCTTGCCCAGGGGGTATCAATTCTGGAAAATCACCGAGTGATTTAAAATCACCAAAATGGTCAATTTCTATAATTTTTTTCCAATTTCGTATGCTTAAGTCATTTGGTGATTTCCAACTATAAAATTGAAAAAAAAAATACCAGTAGAAATGTGTCATTTTGGTGATTTTCAAAAATATGATACCCAGCACCTATCACATCTTAGCTTAGTCAAATAATAAATAAATAAACGCGTGGAGATGACTAATGCCCAGTACCTATATTCAACTAACGGACGACGGATGCTAAATGACCATATCGTTGTTATCTGCCAAAAAGCGCCATACATCTTTTGACAAAAAATAACATTGCTGCTGTAATTTTCCACATGTTGCCCGTTAGTTGAATATAGAAAACGGGCATCATTCGCGGTATACAAATACAAATAGTTTATTTAGGAACAAAATATACATTATTTAATCATTCGCGGTTTTTTACACGTATGATTAAATAATATACGAGAAGAGTTTTAAAGAGTTGTAGAGTTATCCAGGTCAAGTAATAATTATTGTTGTGGCTGTATGAATTGAACGCAGTTTCTTTGACAATTTCATAATGACCAAAATAAAGTAATTAAAAAATTCCACTGCACAAATGTTACAGTAGGTTAATTATATCTATTATAACAATTAAAATGTATAGAAACTCATTACACTAATATAGTAAAATGCAAAAGTTTGTGTGTGAGTTTGCTAGTGTTTGTTAGCACTCTCGTATTTGGCTGGAACTTTGAATACCTACTTATTTACACATAGTTTATGACTTGGAATAAACCTGGAATATTTATATCTTATTATGTATTATCTTAGTAACACGCGAACAGAGGATTTAACTAGTCCGTAAACATTATAAATAACTTATATTCATATTTTTGCAATGTCTAATTATATTTTTATTACTGTGTTTCACCACATTATTACCATATGCAAAATTGGCTGAAACATGCTATGGTGGGTTAGGATATTGGAATTGACTAATCTATACATATAAAACTCTTTGCGTTATTGACTGACTGACTATCAAAGCACAGCCTAAACCATAAGTCCTAGAAACATGAAACTTGAAGGAGCTATTATTTTATCTTTTCTTTCTTTTTAGTACTTTTTATATTTTTATTTTGTATGTGTAATTTGTTTTTGAATGTGTTTGTTTTTTATTGTGCTATGGATTAAGTTGTCTGAGAATAAAGATTTATTATTATTATTATTATTATTATTATATGGTATAGGGCAGCACTAAGAAAGGAATTCCAGAAATTTAATTCCTAGAGGACAAAGCCGGAAGATGAAAAATAAACTTGACGTGAAAAAAGTCGCGGGGCATGTTAATTATGAAATTTGTTTTAGTGAGTTGATTAAAGCTCCTTTGCGAAACCAAAACTTGTAATTGTGTAACAAATATTAGGTACATAAAATATCAATTCAATTTGTTACAGCAGATTTATATTTATTTTGACTAATTGATTGGATTTGATGGATATGCGTGTTGAAAATTTAGGGTTCTACTAGCAGAGTCGGTAACCAAAAGTAATGAATGATCAATAATATGTAGCTCAAAAGTTTGTTCTCAAGATGTAGATAGCATTTGGTCATTTTTGTTTTACGCTCTCTATGGTGTTGTTCAAAAATCTAGTCTTTTTAAGTTTCACTGATATAAAAGAAAATATCACTACGAATTTAAATTCTATTGTGAATTTTTATAAAAAAAATATTCTTTAAGCGTTTCGTGCTTCGGAGGGCACGTTAAATTGTCGGTCCCGGCTTTGAAGTCGTTAAGCCATGACAGAGGCGGCTTAAAAACTTAAAAACTCCGTCACAAGAGTTGGCCACTACAAACTTACTTTTTTTCTTAAAACGTAAGATGTCAAAGATCTTAGATAGATAAAGTAGACATGTCTATCATTAAACAACATTATATTTAAAAATACTCAAACCGTGCCACCAATTTTGCAAAACATTGCTTTAAATTTCGATCGGTGGAATCATACGGAACCCGAGTACTCTTTGATCTGCGACTAGAGCAATGTACCATCTTTCTTAAAGTGAATGTGGGTTAACTAATAGTGAATGTTGTTTAGTAGCGAATTACTGCTCAATTTATTTCAACAGTCTGTTTGTCAGTGTAATATAATTTCATTCATACGTAATCATTTTGTAACAGAAAAATTTGGGACCTGCTTACGTAATCAGTATCAGTACGTATTTTTTATGCAAATAAATCTAACTAGGACTTCTATTACTCTAGATACACAATTCAGATAAACAAGTACGTAAGTATTTAGGTAGGTACAGTTTTTATGCAAGTGTTCATGTAACATTTTTTGTTTCATCTCTGTTTATGTTGAAATGCGTTTGAATTTGTGACTGACTTGTCGATCAACATTACAGATTCTGTATTATCGTGGTACAAATTACAAGTACCTACAAGTCTTCATCTCGACAATCCAAACATCAGTAGGGTTGACATTGCAAAATTTTTCTTAATGCGTTTTGTACAATTTAATATTTTATTTTTATTCATACTACTTCGTCCTACTGCTAGGCAAAGTTCTCCCTTAATGGATAAGTTTTTAAAACTAATTTATTGAAGAAGCTGTTATAAATTTAATTAATTTTAAATACATTTTCTATTTATAAGTAAGTACTTGTAAAAATATAAGCCTAAGCATAAGGTCTAGAGATTTTAAAATATTTTTGAATTAATAAATAGACTAAATAAATAAATCATCATATCATCAATCATACCCATCTCTCATGTTGCTGGACAAAATCTACATTAGCGATTGGTCATACATTAGCCTATCTACATATCTTGTCGTTTCACTAGTTCTTTCGAACCAGTGTGATTAAAGGATTTAAAGTGCGAGTAATGTTATAGCGCACGTAATTTTTTCGAACAGAAAACTCATTGTTGCACGAATTTGAACCCACGACCTTAGGGTCGGAAGGCGGGGTCACTACCGCTTGACCACCAGTGCTCGTCGTACTATTAGTCATGCATTATTTTGTCACATAACATGCGGTTCAGGTAAAGAAAATAAAACAACCATGCCCATACATAACCGATCGAACGAAAGTGAAGTGGATCCGTTTTGCTTTCTGAATAGCACGCAGTCAGCAAATTATAAGCATTTTGACGTAGCCTTGCCATCACTCGTATGTTAATTTTATAGATAGAAAGTGTCCCCTCCCTAGTATTTTTTTTCCTATGTTATTATGACTGTTCATGCAATCTGCCGGTAATTTATGCAAAGTTTTAAAAAAAGTATACAAAAATAATGTTTTGAACTAAATAATATAGAAGCTTTCGCTTTGAAATTCCCTTGGAGGTCCCAAATTAGAATTTCAAATTTGTACCCAATAGGTCAATTACTTTTAAAAGTTTTTTATACAAAAAAAGATCTTGACCGTACAGACCTTTCCTTTATTGATAAGTTGTATTTGCTTCTGAATTGAATTTATTGATATGGATACACTTCCCTTTAACAGAAAAAAGTACATTATATATTAAGATGTAAGTAGTACGAATCTAGCTAATGACGAAGAGCTTGCTTAGATGTTCTTGATTGATCGTTGAAGTTAAGCAAAGTTGTGCGCGGTCACAATTTGGATGGGTGACCGCAAGTGGCATTACGAGCTGAGCGCTTACGTGCTTCGGAGGGCACGCTAAATTGTCGGTCCCGGCTTGTAAGTCGTTAAGCCACGGAGGCCTTTAGGCCACCAGCTCATATATTTTTTGCTAGCTGCCTCCCGCGGCTTCGCTCGCGTGGTACCCAGATGAAAAATAGCCTATTTAATCTAGCACATGTACTATGTATATTCCAAGTTTCAGTCAAATCCGTTCAACCGTTTTTGCGTGAAAGAGTAACAAACATCCATTCATCCATACATACAAAGTTTCGCGTTCATAATATTAGTGTGATATTAAGCTTTATTTTCATGCTTTTAAAGGCGTCGGGAAGTCCACGTCATACGGACAGTTAAGTAATTAGCAGAAAAAACGTGTTCTCAGAAAAATCTATGTCCACTTTCTTTCCTTAAGGTGAGGTCCGGTCTCAGTCCCAACAATTTTACACTCACCTACGGTTAAGAAATCTGATATTAAACTAGGTATCTCTTACGGCTTCGCTCGCGTTGTACCCGGATAAAAAGTAGAATATAATAATTCCCCGATACACACTATCATTTAAAAAAAAAAATGTCGATCCTTTGCTCTCTTGCTGTATGCAAGGACAAACTAACAAACACGCTCTGATTTAGATGAACACATTAGGTTACTACTAACATTGATTGATAGGTAATTTAAAATTCAATGAACAGAGTGCCTATCTATGTTGTTTATTTATTTGTAAACAGAAAACCACAAAACTGTACAAGTAATATCATAATAACTTGTGTATTACATAAAATAAAAACATTTATGATTTTGTCAATTTAGACAATGGGTTAAACTACATTATTTACACAAAACCAAGTTATAATTAAAGAACAATATTATTACTTATTAAACTTAATAATTACTAGCTGCCGTCCACAGCTTCGCTCGCGAGTTACCCCGATAATAAGTAACTTATATCTCATTCCAGCATACATACTATGTATATTTCAAGTTTCATTCAAATCCGTTAAGCCGTTTAAGCGTGATTGAGGCACAAACATACAAATATCCTCACAAACTATCACATTTATATTATAGTAGGAAGTAGGATGATGTGCGTGAAAGGATTAAATACTGAGATGAAGAGTGATAGAAGAAGATGGAAGAGGGAAACATGTTGTGCTGACCCCACCTAATGGAATAGTGGCAGAGAAATGATGATGAATTTTAATACCAAGTTGCGATATAAAAAAATACCTACAAAATAAGTTGTAGGCACTTTTTATAGAGCCGTTTAGGAAATAAGGGGTGTTGCATACATTTCGCAAAAATATAACGTTGCTATTTGCACTCACCCATGCGTGCTATTAGCATAGCCAGATATATTGGCCATTTCCTTTTGAAGCATTTTTATAAAGGGGCTTACATACATTTTAATGGTAGGCACATAATGTAGACTAGCTTCCTTAGATCCTAAGGACGTAGGTTCACACCAGGTCATGCACCAACGGATTTTTCTGTTTGAATTTATGTCCAGTACTCTCAAACGGTGAAGTAAAACATCGTGAAGAAACTGATGTCGTAGAACCTGATAAGTTCGAAAGCATGTGTCAAGTCCTCGACTGTTTTTATCTGGCGTGCGAGGTCTAGTGGGCTAGGACCCTTAGACGTTACGTATTACCCATGTGTTTACCGGTCACGATAGTATACCGGTAAATATATGGTTTTAAACATACACCGGTTATATTTCCACCATGTTCGTGTAATATGTATAATAATATAAATCGGCGATGTCTTCCTGTATGTCTTCTACGCTTGACGTGAGATTTAATAACATAAACAGACTGTAAAGTGTTCAATACAGTATTCTTTTAAGGGGATGTAGGTGTATTTTTGTAGTAGCATATTGTTTGAAACTAATCCCCGAATAGGTACTCAAACGCGACTCAGAGTTAAGCACGTCTCAACTCACGGTTTTTTGACAGTTTCTGATGAAAATCTGTCAAAAAATTGCAATTTGAGACGTGTTCAACTTTGAGATGCGTTTGAGTATTCGGGGGTAACTTTCATATTTACATGTTTGGATCACAATCTAGATCAAAATTAAATTGTTTAGATAAGTTTACCCTAGTAGAATTGTAATCTGTTTTGTAAATTTTTAATAGATAAAAAATAAATTTCTACTTATAAAAAAACCATTTTCAGAGATGTCTGGAAATCCATGGGGGAGACCTTTGCCCAGCAGTGGGACGAAATAAAAAAAAGCTTTAGCTATATATAAATAGTTAGGTTTGATAGATGTTTTCAACCAACTTTTAAAAGAACCGTACACATTGTAAACAATGGTATGCGATTGTTAAAAGGCTTTTAACAAAGGTTACGTAGTCGGAGATTCCATCAAATATTTTGAACGCTCACGCACGAAATATTATGTTTGTAAATACGAGATGGCCACAAAAAGAGCGACTTTATGAACATTCTAAAACTAATTCATATTATTTATGTATGGGTTTATATTGCGTAATTTTCCCTATTATTTAAAAAGTTTAAAAAGGGTTATTTCAGAACTAACTGGAAGGTTGCATTAGAAGAGATAGCTTTATACAATAAGTTTTTTTTTAGCTTTATATGCTAAAAAATGACTTTTCTGCTGGAAAGCAAGCAAAATAAAACCCTTTAAAAAAACATAGAATTCGTCCAGCTGCTTCTCTCCCCGAGCACGTCATAAAAGTCGACTAAAGAATAGCATCTTCCTCAACATAATGAACCATCTAAATGGGCGATGGGCTGATCACCTGTCACCATGGTTCTCCATATCCATCTTGGGACTTTAAATCAAGAGGGGTTGCAAGTTTTCTTATGATTTAGGGATACGGGCGTATGTATGTTCGTATGAGCTAGTGGCCAACTCTAGTGACGGAGTTTTTAGGCCGCCTAAAGGCCTCCGTCGTGGCTTAGGGATACGGGCGTGATACGTACCTATGTATATATGCAAAAAATTATCTTGAGAGTAAAACTCAATTCGGATATAAATAAATTATAATTATAATTACAAAGCCGACATCCAAACAAAATTTAGTTTCATAATTCACAAAAGGATTCAAAGAATGCTCATCTTAATTTATGAGCTACTAAATAAACATTTTTCAAATAGAAAATGAGAGTACAAATATACTATGAACTAGCTTCTAGCTCGCGGCTTCGCTCATGAAGCAGATAGGTTAAATAAAAAGTAACCTGTTATTCAAAATCATGACCAATTTATGTTTACTTTATTCGATGACAGACGGACCCTAAAAAGGAAAAATAAGGGGTTATAAACTAGCGAGCTGTAATTATAGTTTTTATTTTGTTCAATTTTAAATTAAAAAGGTTAAAAAATTAAAATAGGGGAGATTGACCAGTTTATTGTACCTAATCGCTGCTCAACTGAATATAGTATTTCTATAAGATCAAAAGTGCATGCTTACCCAAGCCCGCTCTTACCATGGCCTCCAGTAACGGAAGCCGATGACGTCACAACTGCGCACACAAAAACTTTCGCTTTTCACTGCCAAGGCTCGCTGTCTCTGCCGTAACGCTAACGTAACTAGCGAATTGGTTTTTGTCTAGTAATAAAATATATGGGATTTTTTCTTTCGAACCAGTGTGGTGAAAGGATTTAAAGTGGGCCTCAAAGACTCCTTTCATATAACAACTTGACACATGTTAATCGAACTTTTTAGCTTATACGACATATCGGTTTGCTCACGATGTTTTCCTTCACTGTTTGAGAGTTACTGGTCTATAGGGCACATTATTTTCCGAACAGAAAAATCCATTGGTTCATGACCGGACTTGAGCCCATGACCTTAGATTGGAAGGGGGGCCTCTACCACTAGGCCACCAGCGCTATAAAATTATACTGGAATAACATAATAAACTACTTTTTACCAGTACCACGCGAGCGAAGCCACGTGCGAAAGCTAGTCTCTAATAATATTAAATAAACACGCATCAGAAAAACTTGCGTGTTGGAGATTTTTATTGAATATCAATTTCAGTTTATTATTATAAACATAAAATATCACTTTACATACTTATTCTAATCGTAATATTTACGGACACCATACAACAAACCACATTAAAAAATACTAGCTGCCGCCCGCGGCTTCGCTCGCGTTGTACCCAGATAAAAAGTAGCCTGTATGTTATTCCAGTACCTACACGTATTATGTATATTCCAAGTTTCATTCGAATCCGTTCATTAGGCGTGATTGAGGCACAAACATACAAACATCATTTTAAACTTTCGCATTAATATAATGTAAGTTGGATTAAGTTCTAACTCTTTAATTATTTTTGGAATTTCAAAGACAATTCAATACCTAGGTACTTATTATAGGAAGTCAGCTTTTATGTGAAAAAGAAAGAAAACTGTCGATTTAACGATTAGATTTTTGCTACTTATAATTGCAATAGGAAATCAATTGTTTCTTCTTTGTGCGACAATTGTATCCGTAGTTATCGAATACTTAAGTATTAAAATTACGAGAATATTAATAATGACTTAACCCGACTTTGCCGACTGAATTTCATGAGAAATGTACAAAATGTTTGTCTCACTAAATTTGCATAATCTATGAAAATGTTCTGCAAATATTTCTTCCGGGTCTGGGTATTGTAGTATTATGTATTATTAGTATGTATTTATAAAAAAATAGTATAAAAGTATTCTATTAGTGCCCATAGTACAAGCTTTGCTTAGTTTGGGGCTAGATGACCCTGTGTGAAATGTCCACAAATATTTTATTTATTTGAATTAAAAAATAATAAAAGAGGGACAATAATGACACAAATGACAGATATGACACAACGGTCGTGCCGGTAGACGGAGCATGTTATGTCTTTGCACCATGGAGGAAATGAGGCCTGCGGTTATCAATATTATAATCCCTGCCGTGCGATTAAATGATCGCTAGCCGGTCAATGCCTTGTTTTGAATTGTTGGTTCTGCATTACTACTACTCAAGCCTTTTACCATCTATAGTAGATGATTTATACAGCGTCAGGAGGCAACTTTTACCTTCACAAACGGGACGCTGTAGTGCCCGGGACGAATTAAGATGGAGTAGGCTTGCTCAGCACCTATTCCATTCTGCATTCCATTGGTTCTGCATTAGTTCGGTGAAATTTCAGCTGGTCCTTTGCACAGACTTATCCTTGTTTGAGCCACGGTCTTTTGCTAGATTCAAGTCTTTTATCTTCTCTGTAACTAACTGTTTATACATTTAGCCATGGACGCCTTACCACGAAAACATTTTTCTTTGAGACTCATATCAATCTTTTTTTCAGGTTTGGTTCTGCATAGCATGCCTGGCCTCAACCATGGCACTGCCGGCTCCAAGCTCCAAGCCCCAACTTTACCTGGACATCATAGACATGGCAGCGATCAGCAGGATGTCGCCACAGCAGCTGGAGACGCTCGCTGAGGGTTTAGCTGCGGAGGAAATCATGAGGTACAACAACTATTACTCCTGTCACTAGGTTTTCAAACCAGTGGCAAAAATTGTAAATGCATCTGAGAGAGTCTGAAATGGATGAAAAAACCATTTTGGTAAACGTGAAAACAGAATTTCATAACTCGGAAACCAAAGAAGAATATGCAGAAAATCATAAATAATAGTGGCCACTCATGCTATTTTACATTATTGTTATCACAAAGTTAAACAACAATGCAAAAACACGATGATTTCCTGTTACATCACGTATTAATAAATAGTGTAATTCCGATACATGTTCGGATTAAAGGAATATTCCTATTCATCATTGACTTATGGAATTTCCTATCGGTTTCCTATGGTGTCAGTAACAACTCTGGGCTTACTTCCGGCAATTGATTCGATTCAGAATTTTACATGAGGTGTTACACGAATTCGTAGTATTTTACACCTTTGAATGCTTCAGTAGCGCATACGTGGGATCAGTAATGGTCGAATCCACCACTTTCGATCCGAATCATGCAAAATCCTAAGGCGGGATTCAAATAGAGTCGAGTATTTGAAGTAAGTCAGCTCACTGGTCGTATGAACTCTTTAGCCATACCGAACCTGCTTTTGATTAGTAATTCCTACAAAGTACTTAGGTAGAGCATATAATCGTGAAACTTTTGGAACCGTAACACTACGTGGAACCTAAATATTTTGTCTTGACAGGACCAAGCGTTCTTCGGCGCAAGCGCTAACGTCAGTGGTCTCCAAGGCATCATCAGGTCTGCAGAGCAAAGTGGGGCTGCTGGGGCAGGCGTCAGCATTTATATCATCGGCGTCCAGCAAATCGGGGGGTGACGAACATACTGGATACTCTTATGAACCGGTACGTTTAATACTCAAAATACTTTTAAACTCAAAGCCATCAAAAGAAGCAAAAAAAACTCAGTCATTGAAAAAGCTTGTGGGAGCTCATTTCAGCACAGTTGGTAATCTAGGAGCTTCTGCCAAGCAGCGAGATAAAAAGATTACTTACTAGTAGAAGTAGTGTTCTCTTATCAGAGAAAAAAGAAAAAGAATAAACTGAGAACTATGGAAAGAGCTATGCTCGGAGTTTCTCTGAAGGATAAGATTCGTAACGATACTATCCGATAGCAAACCAATGTCATCGACATAGCTCAGAGAATTAGCAAACTGAAGTGGCAAGTGGGCTGGCCAATTTGGTCATAATCTGCCGAAGAACTGTCACAGTTTTAATCATAACTTATTTCACAGCATAGCGAAAAGTACGACTACTGGGGCCTAAAGAAGTCCATCCTCTACACACTGTTCCAAGCAGTGAAGGCTATCACCGGTGGAGTGACCATCCTCAAGGGGCAGCTGATCAAGGGAGGTGGGGCGCTGGCTTCGACCCTGGGCAAGGTCATCGCAGTCAAGGGTGATGCTGTCAGCAACCTTGGCAAGAAAATTGTCAGCTCAGCAGCTTTGAGCCACAAAAAACCACACGGTGGTGGTAAGTAGAGACAATTTAGAGAAAACATTGTTTTTTTCAAAGCTACACAGGTATAAGTTTGACCAGAAAATGTTGCCGAAAATCTTGCTATGAATCATTGTCAATTTCAAGACTTTTAACTAGAATATGTTGTGTAAAAGTTAGATTTTGTGTATTTCTGAAAAGCTTATCTGCCTATTTGAAGTTGATTGTAAGCCCACAAGAAAAGTATAAGTTGTTTAAATTTAAACAACTTATACTATAAGATATTTCTTGGACAATATATAATTTTGTATCTTCTCACTGAACCTAAAACTAAGTCACTAAGCACTTACCAACTTACTTGCTTATTTAAAATTGTTTTAATTAGGTATTTAGCTACAGGTTAAAATGTAAATTTTAATTTTCTAGTTTTCACGTCACGGTGCAATAGTAAGTAGGTATCAGGTGTGAATAACATTTTGTTTACTTCACAAAGTAGGTACAATTTTCCGAACTATTACTCGTATATCGAGGAAGTTAAACTGTTAGTTTTCTAGCAACGCGTTGATGTCTTTTGAAAGCGTTCTACTACATTATACAATAATTATAAATGCCTCAATCACGCCCAAACGGCTAAACATATTTCAATGAAACGTGGAATATAATGTAGATTATTAGTTTAGATATATATGATAAGATAGTTTGTGACAGGCTACTTTTTATCCGGGTACAAAGTAAGGCTAGACATTTCTGTAAAAATATCAGGAAATGTTTAAAAGTATTTTGAGTTGAAGTAATAGGTATAATTATAATTTTTAGTAATACTTATAATTTTTTTTTCTTTTTAAAACACTTCCATAATCGGTCATTTTAGCTGAAAAAGACAGTCCTCATCGTCAATATGAACTCGGCCCATCAGATAAGCTGGCATACTTCTTCGTGCCAGTTTTGGATCCGTGTCCGGATTATCTAATAAGTGGTACAAGTGGTACATATAGTGTACGAGTGTGTCAGATATTTGCATAAATTGGGCAAGCAACGATATTTCACTTGTGATGCAACTGCATCCTAGTGTGCAATAAATATGCAGAGTATAGCATTTTGTATTCATTCCTTTGAGACATTTTGGTTTGGTAAACGTGACACAATAAAAAACTTGAAACGGTCAATTTCTTCTTAAATTAACGTGAAAAAAATTCTCGTTTGTCAAAAAGTATGAAATGATTTTACTATTTTAAACCTTCTTCTTCTTCATGCGTGTCAAAAGAAGAACATTTTTTGATTTTTATTACATCTCTACCAGAGGACTTAATAGATAGATCAAGCATAATAACTGAGATGCTATTCGTGGAATATGCTTTATAAATGTTTTTTTTTTATGATTTCTAGGCATCACGGGACAGATGAATTCTCGAGCAAATTAATAGACTCTGGAACTGAACAGGTCACACCACTATTGATGGATACTAGCTCAATCCAGCTATAAGCAAAGCCAAAATGTTATCACGTCATTTCCACGCGTTTTTATTGGTTTATTCTCCTAATTCCAGCGACAGTGTACGGACCTCCCCCGACTGCCCACGTGGAGTACGGGCCACCTCCGTCAGCGTATGGTGCTCCCACCGCGCCAGCACATTACGTGGCGCCGTCGCTACCCACTGGATACGCGGCTCATAAGTACCCTTCTACTTTAGACGGTAAGTTACCGACTTAAAAGAACGTTACCTTCTTCGCAGTCGGGCAAAGGTCAAAGGTTGTTTGAAGATGTGTTTGGAACGTTTTGGCAGAGAAGGTAGTCGAGGAGACGCTGCTAAAAAGGTTCATGAACTAAGTAGATTTAAGTCTATGTAACTCATGTCAGGGTTCTGATATCTATAGCGATTAAATAGGTATGTGATGATGTGTATGATTAAAAAGAGAGTAGTTAGGAGGTCAATACGAATATCTCAGTCAATTATATTGACATGAAAAACAACAGCTTAAAAGTAGACACGAACAAAATATTAGTATTGTTACAATAAGAATAATAAGCGCATAATAAGAATCAGTAGTAAGGCATTACGTCAGAATAAATCAAAATTAGAACAACTAATATCCCAATGAGCAGGTAAACGGACCATTTATTTATACCACAGACTGAGTTTTGAATAACATTCAATTTAAATTAACTCTCAAAACCTAAGATCTTAGACAAAAACACGAAAGATAAAAAAGGCAGTCGAAAGGAAAAAGTAACATCACAAAAAGTGCGCACCACTTGGACCAAAGTGTAACGACTTATGTAACAAAACAAGGCTAACAAACTGGAAAGACATAGCGAGCGATGAATGCAGGTTGCGCAACTAACTTTTGACAATACACATCGGAAATGTTACGGTAGAATAATGCGGCAAAATGACCCTTAATTCGATAGGGGTAAAAAACAAATTGCTTTTTTGTTTAATGTCGCGTATAGAAAAACATTATCTAGCAGCTTATTTTTATTATTCAACGTACAGCCTAAAGCTAGAAGCTTGGAGAGTAAATTCTTCATATTTCACTTATAGTGAAAGGGTATACTAAACAAGGGATTCCCTAAATTCAATTCCTAAAGAACGAATCAGGAAGATGAAGTTTGTGTAAAAACCTCAACGCAGACAAAGTCGTGGGGCATTATACCACTAGTCACTTGTGGTATAATAGTACTAGTAGTACCAGGTATAGTACTAGTAGTTAAGCGATACACTAATGACTAGTGTATCGCTTAAGTAGTACCAATTGCGTGCATTTATCAGTAAGACGATAAAGAAATCACTGTTTCAGACATTTTATATTTGTATGTGATTAATAGTTAACCAAAAGCTTAAGTAACTTAGAAACCTCAACTGTTTTATTAGTACTTTAACTTTAAAGATGACTATAACTAGTACGTGTTGAAATTATAAATGTGAAAGTTGAAGACGTTTGTATGTTTGTGCCTCAATCACGCCTAAACGACTGGACGGATTTGAACGAAACTTGGAATATACATAGTACATGTGCTTGATTAACATATCGGCTATTTTTCATCCGAATAACTTGTGAGCGAAGCCGCGGGCGGCAGCTAATATATATACATTATACTGGTGTGGTAATCGTAACAGAAATAGGTTAAAGTTTGGTCAAAAATAAAAAGTATAAAATTGATTTTTAAAGCAGAAATAGGTGGTAACATTTTGACAGCGTAACACACAAAACAAAATCAATGAATAATTTTATGAAAGAAATCAATGCGTAACCAAAAACAAAAGCCAGTTCAAAGAATATAGATACAAATTGTGCAACTATTCAAAGGTCGTCCGATGTTCACCGGAACTAAAGATTACATAATCGTGACACATACACTTGCACAATGAACGGGCAGTCTGAGTTAATTATGAGAAGTCATCAGACAACCTAGATCTTCGGGTCGATGGCATTAAGAACAAAGATGAGAATCCTCATTGAAATAAATTATAGACAGACTTAGAAATTTAGCTGATAAAATCAATGGTATATTATTTATTTATTTTAAAACTATTTAAATAGAAATTTGTTAGCAGTATTATAGAGCCAATTACACGTTAAATATGGCGCCTAAAAAGGAATTGATTAAGAAATTTAAAATAACATTTTTCTTCCGATTCTTTCAGGGATCATTAACAAATTAAAGATTACCACCATAATTGGTGTGAGTATTTCAAAGTCATATTCTATATTGTGTGAACAAGTGGTTAGAGATTAGGGCATGTCGAACATAAAAATGCTAATATTTTTGTATAATGATAAAACATGAGTAAGAAAAGAGCGAATACTGAGATGAAGGCCCCACTTAAGTGGGATCAAAGCAGGGACAAAGTAATTTGTTGTTTTTTTTTTCAGAGAATCATAAAATCTAGAAGATGACAATACGCACGTTCAAACATTGCCGGGCATAATAAACACTTCATTACAACGCACTCCTCAATGTGTAAAGTGTTTTAGAAGCAATTACTAGTGTCATTGTTGTGCGTTCGCTAACAAAAGTTTTAATACATTGTCATGGGTTTATGAACACTTACGTAGAGTCGTAAAGTTTTGAAATTACTTTGTAATGTAACTTGACTGACAATTAAATAGTTTGTAGGTAGAAAAGAGGTTTTAGGTCATGAGTAGATATTATACAAAATAATGATGCGTTTTTAAAACATTACATATAATTTAAAAAATTTATATAATTATCAAAAATTATATATAATTAAAACATTTTCAAATGCGTTAAAAAATGTTTTTATGATTTCTTATTTTCATTTTTTGATAAAAAATATGATACAACAAAGTTAAAGACACTTAAATATAATTAAAACTTATGTAATAATACAATATTCTGTATGTTTAAGAGCCGTTCTAAACATAAAATTAGCCTACTTCTAAATTAGTACAAAACGGAAGCATTACTCAACTAATTACTGCATCAAAGTAACAAGTTGATAGTATCTTGTCAAATAAACAAGTGTGTTGAATCGTAAAATTGAGTAACGCCTCCTCGGCAATAATATATCCTGATAATAAGATAGTGAAGAAACTTGAGTCCACTAGCAGACATCTTCCGGTTGGTTGCTACTACTACTATTAGTACTTAGTAGAAGGTAGTATGTATTTCTGTTATATACCTACTCACAGAAGTCTATCGCTCTCTATTTTCCATTATAAAAGATCGAAATAGATCTAATTTAAAAATAGGTTATAGGTATTATTTTCGAACGTTCTGTATAGTGAAAGAGAATCGTAAGTTTAATAATCTAATGAAATACTTGTCTAATAAATCTATATAGGATGAGTGAGGTTTTACGGGACACGAAAAATATACAGTTCAAAAAGGACCGGGATCAGTGAAAGCTCATGTGGGAGGCCTTTACCCAGCGATGGGACAAAATTGGCAGATATAAAATGAGCAGAGATTATCCAAATATTGAAACTCTTACGTTTGCGACTGATAATAAACGCACAGCTTAAACCATTAGTATGAAACTTAGAGGTTAAATCTTTCTTATGGTGTAGGGGTGCCCTAAGAACGGGATTCCCGAAATTCATCTCCTATACGACGGGGAAGATAAAGTTCTTCATATCAAGCATAATACGACAATGATTGTAAAGGAAAGTGTTGATACATCATCAAAACAGAATGCATTTCAAAAGTTAATTATGTAAAACTAATGGATTTGAAAGTCCATGCGATAATCTTATGCGATCTTCGGATGTGGCCTAGATACTTAAGAAATATGAAATTCTGACTTGCTATACACACTGACCAAGTAAAACTAATTCATGTAACGAGGTTTAAATAATATAGAAGAGAAGATTTCAGTACAAACGAAATAAAAAACTATATAATTACTTTTGTGATATATATTTGAAATCATATAATAGGCTGATAGGAAAGCTGACGTACAAAGAAGGCCTTTACCTCTTTACTAAATGATTGAACAGCGTCATGAGGCCAGTTTTTGGCTACACTTACGGTACGATGTAGTGCCCGGGACAATATTAAGATGCTGGCATACAGAATATTACAGTACACGTATTAAATTGTGTAATTCTTATTTTCCAGAGTTAATAGTAATGTCGTCGGTCGCGGATACGGTTGTAGAAAAACCCGGCCCTCCGTTACCCTCTTTGGAGCTAATGGAAAGATATTACGATCTTATTAATGAAATATGATTGTGGTAAGAAAGTTCAATGTAAAATGTCATCACAATCTGTGATGCTTTTCTTGAGAATGTCTCCTTTCAGAGATTTCTTCGTCAATTCCGTTGATAATTGCTCTGTTTTGTAATTATTTTGTATATCTATTTCGAAGTCTTCTCCTTGCATGTTATCTTTGAACACGATATAAACGGAATCACTCTATTGTTCATCGTGTATATTTGCATTGTTTACTGCATATTTATACTTCGTTCTCTCAAGCACTTTCACTCTTTGTTTACCGATGGTTCTGCTTATTTCATATGTACACAAATTAGGAGACTTTGGACATAGCATCGATCAAAATATCCAAGAAGTGCTAATTGACGTCCTAGTATTTTATTTTGACTTTTACAGACTTGGTTCTTATATAAATACCTAAGTATTTATAGACATTTCACACAGCGCCATCTAGCCCCAAAGCAAACTATGAAGACCAGATAGCTGATAGAATATTTTACATACCTACTCTTTTTGTAAATATATACTTACAATACATAATACTACAACATCCAGACCCGAAATAAATGTTGCAGAACATTTCTCCCACAGCTAGAATCGAATCCGCGCCTCTTGCGTCTCAGCCGAGCACTCGCCCGCCACGCTACCGAGGCCGTCATATATAGTTTAATCACGCCGTTTTGCAAACTAGAACATAAACTTTCATATGAAACTTTTTATTGAAATTATGCTAAGTTTAATTAACTTTAACTTACTTTAATTATACGTTTCCTCTTTTCTCGAACATTTTTAAAACTGCCTTTTCTTCGCTGGCTGATGCGATATTTTCTATCTTTGAAATATGACCCACTTTGTAAGTCGGCCTTTGAAGCATGTCCAAAACGATCCTCGCCTCATTTGCATAGACTTTCCCTCAAACGGAAATAAACGTTTGTTCTATTATGAAATAACCCAAAACTAGTGGACAGAGCTAACTATGCATGTAATTTTGTAAAACCCTTCAATTTTGTATTTAGTAACAGACGTTGTTCAATGAAGTGAGAAAATTCTTGTTTATGTTTATAGAAAGATAGAAAATAATACTATTTCTTAGATCAAATAATGTAATAGTTTAATGTTGGTTTTGACAATTATGCCAATGCGATCAAACAAAGTGCATCAACTTTCAAATTGATTCATATCTAAAACATTGCATCACAATGACCTAATCCACTAAGGAAGAAGCACATAACCACCTTTTACCTTAGACCATCAAGGAAGCAATTGAACAAGGAACCACTTTATGGCTGTTCTCTGAACATTACATTTTATGGACCAATCAAGAAATGAGGACAAGCATAATCAAATCTTACATTCAAAAAAACATCGCTTGTTTTTGCAATGCAGTTTTTTAATTGACAACATGTAACAAAGATTAGCCAAATATTTCCTTAAACACTGTAGCAAAACGACCTAATTTCAAAGAGCAAGGAAGCTTAAACTTTAGTGATGCAATGAGATCCCAACAATTGCATTCGCTTACCCTTTAGTGAAAGTGTTATGTCATGGAACCTGTTCGATCAGTGGGTGTAACCAGGTGCAATTGGATCTTTGGATATTGGCGCAATTCGATATGAAATCGTAACTAGGAAGTCCATAATCACGGTAGTGAAGGGCTATGATTATACTCCTCAATTTTATATTATTTTACAATGTTTTACATTAAGGATATTAAAACACCGATGTTCTAGTAGCTTAAAATAGTTACCTAAATACCTAGGTGCCGACAGCAAGGTGTAAGTTATTTTACAGACTTTACCTATTAGGTACTTGTTTAAAAGAACTTGTATCTAATTATTTTCAATTGTTGTTTGAGCTCTAATGAAATTTTCTTATTTCAAACTCCTGCTTCCTGCTTACTTGTATTGTGCAAGTCAAACATTGCCAGTATCGTTTACAAAATATTTAATTATTTGTAATATGAAAATGGTATAACGCTCTACTGAACTTTTCAATTGCATTTAAATATCTCGAATATGAAATGCTTCGAAATGTCGTTAACCTTTGCCGCACCCATCTGTGATAGGGTTGTCAGATATCCCGAATCAAGTCAAGTCTACAAAAATATATTTTATTCTTATTTTGTCGATATCCTCTTTTTCCTCTTGAGCTTTAAAGATTCTGTGAACTGGTAGAGCTTTTAATTTAGGTGTCCCATGAGTAGGTACATAATTTTAATGTAATTTGAGGATATAGTATGAATGAATGAATGAATGAAAATACTTTATTGTACACCTTACACTAGCAAAAAAAATATATAAAAACTAATTACGTTAAAAAGAGTACAATAGGCGGTCTTATCGCTTAAGAGCGATCTCTTCCAGACAACCATGCAAGGAAAAAGAGAACAGAACGTAAGGGTGGCCGGGGGTGTACGAATTCGAGCTACATGATTCGAATAAAATAACATTAAACAAATATATATTATATATTTAGTTAAATATACATATAATACACATATACCTACTATTTAATATTTAAAGAATATATACATAGCCTACTCAGGCATCTGCGATAAATATAGGTTTTTTACCCGAGCTTTAAAAATCGCTGGAGAAGAGGATTTCCTAATCTCGACAGGCAACGCATTCCACAAGCGTACGGCATGTATTGCGAAGGAAGAGTCGTAAAAGCTGGTTCTATGGGCGGGAGTTCTTAAAAGGAGATTTTGAGAGGATCGCAATGTGCAGGGGTTGTCATTGTGGAGGAATTTAAATTGGTCTTTCAGGTAGGAGGGGGTCAAGGGATTGTAGAGGATGTTGTACAGAAGGGAAAGGATGTGAGTATTCCGGCGAAGACGAATAGGAAGCCATTTGAGCTTAAGGCGAAATTCAGAAATATGATCAAATTTACGCAACCCAAAGATAAACCGTATACAAACATTTTGGAGACGTTCTAGCTTGTTGAGCTGCTCCTCTGTGAGGTCAAGGTAACTGGCGTCCGCATAGTCAAGAACTGGGAGAAGGAGAGATTGAGCAAGCGCAATCTTAGTAGCAGTAGGTAGGAAGTTGCGCAGTCTTCTGAGAGAGCCTGCACACGCAAAAAGCTTGCGGCTCACAGCTTCCATCTGAGGTCTCCAAGTTAAGTGTTGGTCTAAAAGTAGACCCAAGTTTTTAACCTCAATACTGAACGGAACGGACACGCCATCAAACACAACTGAGGGGATAGTTGTCCAGTCAATTTTACCTACAGTACGAGAGCTTCCCACTACGATGACTTGAGTTTTACTTGGGTTTACTTTTAGACCGTAAGCCACACTCCATTCACGAATGTTGTTTAGATCATTATTGATACGATCTATTGCATTAGAAAGGTCAAAGAGCGAACCTTGAGTGTAAATTTGGAGATCGTCTGCATAGAGGTGGTAGGAAGAAGTAAGTTGATGTGAAATAGAATTAATAAAAAGAGCAAATAAAAGAGGAGAAAGAACGCCACCTTGAGGGACACCGGCCGTTGTGCAACACCAGGACGAATAAGTGTCGTCAATACGAATCCGTTGCCGGCGCCCGTAAAGGTAGCTGTGAAACCAGTCAGCTACAGATGGAGATATGTTAATTGAGCGCATCAGACTAAGGAGGATGTCGAAGTCAACAGTGTTGAAAGCATTGCTGAAATCTAACAGGGAAAGGATGGTAAGTTGTCCGTTTTCCATACCCAGTCTTATATCATCCGTGATTTTGACAAGAGCAGTAACTGTACTATGACCAGGACGGAAACCGGACTGAAATAGTACTTCTGCACTAAAAGCTTTTATTTCAATTCTTCAAATGCTTCAACCTTTTTGTCAGTCCTTACTCAGTGTCAATTCATCAGGCAACCCTGACCACAGCGCAGTCTCACCGCAAATCTAGAAAAACAACATTCAGACATAGTAATTATAATTTACTCTGTGGTTAAGACAACTTTCATCACGTGTATGGCGAAGCTTCAGCAAAAAAGCGCCCGGAAGTGCGATTCATCACTTTCTTGGCCATAAAATGTGACGTCTGGTTTGGCCCTTTGTTGTGGTTCGACAAACTTCGACTCACGTCTGGATGACGAATGTTTAACTGTAATGTTGAAGTATTGTAATCATTTCCTATAATTTTCTAATACGTTACGCTTTTCGCTAATATACATAGATACATATAAAAGGCTTATCTAGTAATACTATACTACTTCTTCATATTTATAAATCCTAATATTGATAGCAATGCAAATTATGACGGTTTCTGTACAGAACGACCCATTGAGATTCCTAATTGCAGAGTTTAGTGTAAAACATGGGCGGGGTTTGTTTGACCATTTGGGGAGCATTGTCCATTGTCCATTTATGTAGGTCACAGTCGTAAAGATGTTACATGGTCCAGATCACCTCTGGTTAACTAAATTTAATACAAGTACGTAACAGCTTACAATATAAGAAGCAAGCTATAGAACCAGCTCGAAAAGGTACGAACTGCTTGCACGGGTAAGAAACACAGCATAGCATAGAAATAGCTGACAGTCTTCAATGCTCTTTCGTATCAGGAATTGTAGTTACATATTATCACCTTTCTTTGTCCTCAAAGGTTTGTAAAATTTTTGTTAACTGGTTTTAGAGCTGTATTCGCCTATGTAAAGTACCTGTATTTATTTATTTTGCATGTCCTGTGTACATTTACAGCTCTAAAAGATATTGCTGCCGCTTTTAAGAACAATCTCAAGATCTTGCTTGTAAAATAAAGCCTACAAGCTCATCTAAGCTCCATAGCTTTCCAAATATATTTCTGTTGTAAACCAATATTAGGAAGTGTGGTTATTACGCAAGTAGGTACTTAGTAAAAGTGATACATGTAATTCGAAGGGTCGATATTACATAATCTCAAGATCCGGTTTATGTAAAATCGATGGTGCAGGTCAGTTGGACCATCAAATCGAGCCAATCAGGTTAATGGATGATGACGCAAACTATATGATCAGGTACCTGTGTCTACATAATTCTTGCTCTCTTGTGTTTCTGAAGACACTTGCGCAATTTACCTTTTTAGAATAGGTCTTGAGGATCAAGTGTTAAATCTAATAATTTATAAACAAAAGTTATTGACATAGATTTGCAAGACTTTGTTACCTTTTTAATTTTGAAGTTTTACAATTAGGTTTTAAAAATATATTTTTAACTCTACAATATGCACTTTTTCTTTTCAAGCGGAAGTTACTGTTACTTATTTCTTGGTTTACATTTAATTCTAAATTATTCTTTCTATGGTCCGTTTTCCTACTTATTCAGTCGACCTCGACTAAAACCAAAGATTTTCTAAAGAAAGCTGCCTTTTAAATACAGTTAGCTGTAAATGCAGACGCCAATCAGATACCCTTAACTATGATTTACCTACTACATATTTTATGACCTTATGACAGTACTACATGTTCTCGTCTTCTTCAAAATGTTGGACCATCTATATGGGCGATTGGCTGATCACCTGTCACCATGGTTCACCATATCTTAGGACTTTAAATCAGAAGTGGCTGCAAGTTTTCTCATGGTTACTTGTGGCTCTGCCCACCCCATTAGGGATACGGGTGTGAAACATATGTGTTATAATGACTATTGACTGAATACATTCGATTATTGAGTGCCCGACTTTCTGAGACAGGACGTGGGAAACTGAACGGCGTGCACGCAGGGCTCGTTTTCCTGGCGCCGCTGGGCGAGGCGCCGAGTGAGACCCTCGAGACTGCGCACTCTGGTCACACGGCTCTTGATCCCCCTCCTTCTATCCTGCACTCCGTCTACAGCGCCATCAAAAACGTCTTCAACAGTCCCGTCCCTGGAGGCCACACCGCCCCATCTCATGCTGCCCCAATAGTTCACACCGCCCCAGCCACCCACACTTCTTATTCAGGATACACAGCTGCTGCTGCCCCCACCGGCCCCTCCGCCCCGTCTTATATCGAAGAGCCCTTCTCTCACCAGCCTCCACCGCCACCACAATCCATCCCACAGTTCAAGCCCATGTCCTGGGGAGCGGTTGATTCATACGGCCAGCCAGCCGCAGCCGATACCTTCCCAGAATACGACCCTCACAACCAGCATCCTACCTTTGAATACTCGCCTGTCAAAAAAAATGCACCTACCGTATATTCTACACACAAAACGGGGCTCACAGCTGATAAGGTGCAAAAGATAAACTTCAATCTGAATAAGTTGAAAAAGTACATGAATCAACAGCAGAGATCTTCCGAAGTGCTACCCCAGTTCAATGGGTTAGATGCGTACCGGGAGATGCTCAAGAAAGGTCCTTTTGTCCCTACTCCTGTGGTCACCGATAACGAGATCGGGGTCCTTCCCGCCGAACTCCTTCCCGACTTCGACACGAATACGACCACGACCTCGACGACGACCACTTCCACGACCACAGAAACACCAAAGACGACCACAGTTGAAACGAGGAGGAAAGACGTCAAGTATTTCCTGAGAGGCAACAAGATTGTACAAGTCTGATAGTGACTATGACTGACTAAGGTGACTGAGGTATGTGATGACTGGGGTGACTGCTAATTCATAAACCGACTCACTAAAACATTTGTACAGTTAACATGACTAAGCCTTCCTACGATATTATCAACTAACCAGTTTGATCTACGATTACGCAAAACCTTTTACTTCTTAATACTTTTCCGTAGTAGACATTAGACGTTATGATACAACTTAAAAATAACTTATCAAGCATGACTGTAATTTGTAAATAGAACTTTGATATCGACCCATTTAGTCTTCTTATACATGACTTCACCATAAAGCTTTAAATGCTCAGATTCTAAATAATTTACTATCCTATTAATATGTAAAATATATTGTGTAAAAATAAACTTTTTACATAGGTTTTTCCAATGCAAACTGTTTATGCTCTTGTAATTCTGGTTTATTTTTCTGTTTCATCAACTGTTACTAATTTTGTAGTTTTCATGATTATAAAATAATTGTTTGATTTTTCAGAAATTCCTGTAGAGACTGCAGTGCTGGGAACTGAAGAATTGCAACATTACTACCCCCACGCTTGACCATATCAATAAAAAAACCGAATAAAAAAACTATTTCAAAATATTTAAAAAAATATTTTTTCAAAGTTTTGTGAATTTTGTATTAACTTTAGATTGTAAAAATACCGTCAATTTGAAAAGTTACCATTAAATTAACAAGTTTACACAAAGTGTATGTAGTGAGAATGTTGCAATAGTGCAGTCAATTCCAAGTATTGATACCGTTATAATAGTTAATAAGGGTTCAGTGTAACAACGACTTTTGGCACTGGCTGTACCTTCAGAGTTATTCCTAGACTAATTTTAAGCCATAAGTAAGAATTTTATTTATTTCTATTCAAAGTAAGTTTCATTAAATGAAAATCGTTGCGATTGTATTCATGAATATAATTCAAATAAAAAATATTACAATAAATTACGACTATGTAACGAATCATTGCTACATAAAAAAAACATATTTTTGCAAAGATTAGGAGTGACCAAGAACTTGCCCATTTCTAAAACAGCTAACTTTGATGTAAATGCTCAAGTACCTAACTTAATTAGAAAGATTATGTGTGTCACATTATGTAAAGTAGTACTTCTGTAACTGTAAATAATTTAATTTATATTATTGTACCTACTTGTAAAGTTTTTTTATTTTTGTAAATAAATTGTGATGGATGTGTGAATTTTGTCGTTTTAGATTATAATCCTTGTCAAAAGACCGTTATAAATAATTTTAAAATGCCCTGCATGCCTCTTGATTTTATAAATTAGGTAAAAAACAATATGATTAAAACACAGTCTAACTCAACCTGCAAAAAAAGAGAAGGTAAAGTATAATTATTGTTTGTAATCACAGCGACCAATGAGTCGTTTGTGAAAATTCTTTCACTGGTCAAAGAATCAGGCTCAGTATAATACCCCCTACCCGAATAATACCGCTCAGGTACAGCTAGATAATACCACAGAATAAATAATAGTACGTAAGTATTTTCTAAGCCAAGCCACATCACGAAAAGTTGACATCCTATTTTCCAGGTCATTTCTATCTAGGTCAATGTCCAAGTTAGGTATTGGGCCCTTGAAAAAGGGCGACGTGATAAAAGAGTCAATGTGCTCAAAGTATAAATGAAAACACATGTAGGAGGCTCCTATCGCACTTTTAATAACCACTAGCTAAGTAAAATTTTTAGTACCATAAATACTGTGCGCCTCGGCAATTTCAACTAATAAGAACTGAACAAACTCTTTAAAAAATAAATATCTATATAATTATTGTAACATCTCTATATTACATAGTCATCGTCGCGTTAGTTCGTATTTCAGAAGCTAGACGAAAATTGTCGACGCGCACAATATTTGTGGTACTACTGCATCGAGCATTTAACTAATGCTCGATGTACTACTGTTACTACGCTGAGAACATTGCTCACGTGTTATGTCCAGGCGTTGTATTACCATTATTATTGAAACAAGGACGTCGTGCAAAGGTCGTGGACGTGGGTATGCGGATCACGAGACTGAAATGGAGATGGGCAGGATACTTGGCTAGAAGGGACGGTGGAAGATGGCCGAAGGCGATCACTGAATGGTGGCCCCGAAACGCTCAACGGCCAAGAGGCAGGATCAGAGAAAATGGCGTGATAAAGAAGAGACCTAGATCTAGATTAAGGTACTAAACTCAACCAATTCCTAACAATTTAACTTAAGCCATCTTATTATGAATAAACTGAATATTCTTTTACTGACTGCGAGAAAGAAGCGCGTTGAAGTCTTCTTCAAGTTAGCAGCTACCTACTTAGTTAAAAACGCTGGCTTTCAAAGCCAGAATTTATCATTGTGGTTTGAATGCATTCGGACCTCTCGTCTGTCGGTCAAATTAGTCATTGTTTTCTAAAATACTTCACTTGTGAACTAACAGTTGACCGTAGAACTCATAATAAACAAAAGCCTAATTACCGCAGGTGCTCAAACCACCAAGCAAAGTTCATCACCCTCATAATTATTAACCCCAGGCCTCAATCATACAGAAAGCGAGAGCAATGAGGCTTGTCTGCCGACCAGGAAGGACTAATGACACTGCGCAACTATAGCTCTACAACGCATTTTGTTATATTTCTATGTTCCGCTTCCGTGGGTGTTAAGCAAGGGAGGAAACAGTTGATGATTGATTTATACAGCGTCAGGAGGCAACTTTTGCCTTCACAAACGGGACGCTGTAATGCCCGGGACGAATTAAGATGGAGTAGGCTTGCCCAGCGCCTACTCCATCCTCTCAGTTTAGTCGGCCTTGCCCACAGGAAAGACATGGTCGATACGTGCGGAGCTGACTAAGCCGCGGGTTTCCTCACGATGTTTTCCTTCACCGTTTGATATTACTGGTATACCAGCGCTATAGCGCACATACATTTTTCGCACAGAAAAATCCATTGGTGCACGACCGGATTTGAACCCACGACCTTAGGATCGGAAGGAGGGGCCGCTACCACTAGACCACTAGTGCTCTCTCCAATACAGTGATCTACAGTCATAATAGTTGTCTGATGTGTGAATGCCATTCAAATAGTACTTACTCGTATACAAACCGTCACCGCTCATTGACACCACTTTTACAGTCGCGTGTGCAGGTGTCACCGACTCTAGTGAAAAACACACTCTCACTTCTCATTTTGTATCCAACGTACTCGTAATTGGCTGAAGACGATTATATATCACGAGTTTAGCAGACAGAATTAAAAAATGTAATCAATTTATCAACTAATTTAAACTGTAATGGTCGAAACTTCAAACTTCATTATTGCGACAATTATTTTAAATAGACAATTTAATGTCACACTTGACATAGCACAGATAGACAGAGAAAAACAATAAAAGAGAAGCAGCACAGTAGATATATTTTAAATAGTCCTAATACTGTTCTTTGGGAAAGAATCCTTGAGAAAGGGCGTCATAGAACAGAACCGTGGTATATCCAGGTAAATTGAAGAATTCGAAGTCTCCAGCACTTTTTACTTCAAGCACATTAATAATAAAAAGTTTCTAGGTACGGTCGGATAAAACAAAAAGGTTGATTTTGCCTTACTATCATATTATATTCTGACTGTTGCCTACTAAGGTTTTTTCTTAGCGCGATTTTGGTTTTACAGGAAATGACAAAACTGGTAGACCACTTTATTGACCCATCGTACATAGGTATTTTAAATGCAGTTTTCATTCATGTGACTTCTAAAATCATTTTTGAAAACATCTATTTCATTTGTTAAAACTATTATTTTTATTCATATTACTGCCTCAAGCTCATCATTAGTTGCTCAAGAAATCCTGTACATTAAAATCTGTCTTACACTTCACTGCTACAATTCATTAACATAAATGTTTATCTTTTGTACAAAAATGCATGATCAGATAAGTTCAGCTATAAAGCCAAGGAAATAGTTAATAAATTAACGTAATTTATGAAGAGTTACCATACAATATACATTAAAACAATCACATTTCCCTAACCCGGAAAACGTGGTATCTACACTTCTTGGTTCCTACAATGGACTTTCAAAATACCGAAAACATGCCAACCTAACCGCAGATGACAGATGTGTACCTTTGTTGGTTTATCCCTCTTCCAAGCAGAAATGGAGAAACAAATCGACTTGATTTTGCACATAAAGATAGTTTATGGGCCAGACAGTGACAAAGGCATCGATTTATTCGGGCATCAACGCCAAGCCGCAGTCGAAAGCTTGTAAAAGCTTGTAAACGATACTTCAGAGACACGAAATAAGACATAATACTGTCATAACTTATCAGTAACCTAGGATCGTATCGAAATTCCGCCTAAATCGTAGTGGACTTCTTGCTTGTTTAATCTTACGGATGCCGACAAATTCTACCTCTGCCTACAGCTAGCCTTTTCCTAGATACACCCACTAATCGTTAATCGTTCATTTTCCTAAGCTTTTCCGCACAGCTAGCAGTGGGGGCTTCTATAAAAGTGTGCGAGTGACCTATATCGCGTTCCATACTGTCTTGACCACTGGCTACGTCTCACCATTTTCTATTTGATACTGTTTCTAAAGAAAAGTTGTAGATCGGGTCTAGAGAAAATAGGATCTAGAATATCTAGAATTAGAGTAAAATTGTTGACGTTTTGAAATTTATTTTGTGTGCTGATGATGTGACTGTGTGTGAAAAACAAAGTGTTTTTTTTGTGTAATAGGTGATTGATTGTATAATGATGAAGGTACGTTATAGATTTAAAATTTAGCTTAATAAGCTCCCGGTGAATAATGTTGAACCTGGGACGAATCTTATCTGATCGCGGGTTTAAATCCTGATTTACATACTGGCTGTTTAGATGTTAGTACTGTAGGTACCTAGTACCCAAAATAAACAAAATGACAAAAATCATTTTACGGTGGGGTAACTTAATAATTAACATTGTGTGCTAAAGAAAAAACTAGTGGATTCTAACTCCACTTCAACAATTCAGGACGAAGAAAAGAAAATAAAAAAAAAATATTAAAAATCATTTACCTACTGAGACGACGAGTGATAGAAGATGGAAGAAGGAAACATATTGTGAGGACCCCCACCTAGTGGGAAAATTATGTATATTTATAATTAAAAAAATATTACGACTAACTCCACTACACATAATAAAGATCTTGTCAATGTTTCTGCACTTTCCCGATAAAGTTTATTATCTATCAAAACATAACTAACTCTCTCCTAAGAATCTTGTCAAAGAATCTGGTCTACCAACCCTTCAAACGCCTACGATCTATTCAAGGCAATTAAAGACTAATGGACGTGTAAAACTAGAGAAATTTTATTAGCATAGCCGGGCTCAGAGCAATTATGTCTACTATGATTTAATCTGTAGTCAAGGCCGCAAGGTTAATGAACTTTGGAGAGCATTCGTTTGTCGTGCAACATTCGCTGAACGCAGAACGTAACGCGACGCGCTACATTTTTGCACAAATTTATACAATACAATACAATGTTATCAATTTCTTAGACAGTATTATTATGTTTAGGTACCTACCTACCTATAAAGGTGATGGTTATTGACCTCGGTGGAGGCACGGGTTCGATTCCCGCTTCGGGAGAAATGTTGGCATGTTCTGCAAATATTTCTTCCGAGTCTGGGTGCTTAAAAACATGTATAAAAAATTGTTAGTACTTACAAGCTTTGCTTAGTTTGGCGCTGTGTAAAACGTACACAAATATTCATTGAAATCGCCAATTGCTTCAATCAATATTAGGACCCATACGAAAATATCCCATGCGGGACGTTATGATATTCTGATGTCAGAAACTGTGTTGTGAATAGAAGATTTTGTTATTTCGACTGGATACTATTTATTTTAAATATTGAAACGACTTCAAAGTTAAAAACACAAAAAAAACATCTGTTCTTACAGATGTTTTTTTATAAACTCTTGTTTACATAACATCTTAGTTTATCAGCAAAAATATCTTGTTTTCATGAAATGATGATGATTATGCCCGATGTAGTGACGTCATAGCTTGTCTTGTTACAAGGGCTTCCCTTTATAAACCGAGCTCATATCTTGTATGGAGAGTTACCGACCGAACCGGTCTGTCTAGATTTCACGCCGCTAATGTCAGTCTCGAGATAGCAGTGTCAACTGATCTCTGAATATTTACGGAAAATTGATAATCTTCTCTAGGGAAAGTTACCAGCAACTTATGACAACAAAACGGCATTATGATAGCAATTTAAATATTGTTTCTTTACTTGTACCTGAGATCAGTATAATTACTACTTGGAAATTATTCACCCGCACTATGCAACTTGCCCTTACTTCATAAATTTACTTGGAAAGTGCAGGAGGTGGGATTTTTTTGTTAGGACTACTGGACTTTACTTTATGACATAGGTAGGTAGGTACTTGAAAAGTAGGTACAGGAGAGGTGGGATTTTTTGGTAGGACTACAGTATAGTCCTACCAAAAAATCCCACCTCTCCTGTACTTTTCACTGGACTCGAGTCAAGGCTATGAAACCGTGGGACCTACATAATCAAGACTCCTTTACATTTTTCTATAACCTTTTCCAATCCAAAGAGTTTTCCATTGTCCCTTCACATTACTCGAATAATATTAAAAATGCTTTCTGTTACAAAGCAGCGTAAATAAAGCAGAACATTAACGGTTCTCTTCACTCTAATTGCTGTAGATCCGTTAAAGAAGATAATTAGCAAGATTCTAAGTTATGCTAGTGCCGTGGTAAACATAGTGCTGTCAAAGTACCTAGTCAGTAGGTAACACTTGTCTTCTCATGAGACTACTAACCGGGATATCATGTAGGGCCCCTCCTACTACCCCGCTTTAACAAGTCCGTTCTATCACAAAAATGTTCACATCGCCTTCGTTTGCTTTTGTTCACTTTGTGGGTGTCACAATAGTAAATTGTTACACAAGGGTGGAAAGGAACGTAAATTAGGTATGAGATGGTTTGGCGTCAATAGTTCGAGTGCCTAAACAAGTCTTTCATTCGATAAAAAATGGTTCCCGTCCGTTGCATAATAACAGTTATCGCTGTTCATCTGTCGCGGCGTGAGTCTTTTTACAATAACATAGGAAAGGACCATACCTACCTATCTAAAACAGAATTGCAACTCAATAGCTCAATTTTATAAAGCAGATTTGCTAAACGCAGTGCCGATTACGAAATTATTCGTTTTGCGTGTTGTTTGTTTGACAGTTTTGCTTCCAAAGTCACGCGATCGGTGGGTTCAATATTTTTTAAGTAGGTAGGCTGTACTTCATTATGCCGGATTCCTTGTTTTTAACAAGAAATTCAAACGTTTCTTTGCAGAGGTAAAGGTTTTTCTAGATATTCTAAGCTTTTTTATGAGTTTTACTTCCTCAAAAATTCCCATCAGATCCCATTTCACATAACATACTAACTAAAATGGGATCTGATGGGAATTTTTGAAGCGGAGCAAAATGGGACCAACATGGTCGTAGTGCGACAAAGTTCCCAAAAAAAATAAAGAAAGAAGAAGACTAGATAGGTACTATTCCATCGTGGGGCTTTGAATCAAGAATCGCTGGAATTTCTTATGTATGATTAGGTACTTGTGGCTTTGCCCACCCCACTAGGGATACAAGCGTGATAATATTATGTCATCATCATTTTCCTGCCCTTATCCCACTAGGTGGGGTCGGCACACCATGTTTCCCTCTTCCATTTTCTCCTATCACTCGTCATCTCCGCACTTACTCCTTTCACACGCATATCCTCTTTCACACAATCCATCCATCTTTTACTTTGCCTAATTATGTTAATAAATAATATTATGAATAATAATATATAATAATATATAATAATATATAATAATATTATGATAATAATAGGTATGTATGGTACCACATTATGGTGTTTAAATCATTCTAATTATTTCTAGCTCTCAGTTTTCCTTTTTCACTGTACATGCTTTTAATTAGAATTCCGTGACAGATTAGCTTAGCTACCTACCAGCGCTGGTCTTAGAAGCTTGTGTTTCTAACAGCGATTACCAGTAAAATCACTCATTATATCATAACAGTAATAATAAAACAAAACTTGTATTGCATGATCGCCATCATTAACATAACGACAGAAGACAGGAGGCATTATAGTGAAACTCATATACTACAGAGAAAATATTACTGGAAGTCATTACATTTAGTAGTAATAATAGTAGTAGTAATCTTAGAATTATACTACTACCCTCCTTGATTGAGGAAATCCGTTAGTTACCCACGATAAGGTATTTCTAAAGCAAGCAAGTAGATACCTAGTACCTCGTAACGATAGGAAGTAGTTTGGCTTTTCCAGAATTTATAAAATGTTTTATCCTATGTAACTAAAGGAAACATCATCATCTTCCTGCCCTAATCCCACTCTATGTGGGGTCGGCACAGCATGTTCCTTAGATCATAGGTAGGTACTATAAGAGTTTTGGCTAAACTAAAGGAAACATAAAAAATAAATCTTAGCTGTATTTGATTTTACAACTCTATAATGGGCCATTTACACCATCGCCGAACCCTGCAACGACGAATGTGTAAATGGCCCATAATATTAATAAGATTCATCAGGTAATAAGCAGTCTTTATCAAAAACATCCAAATTCAATAAACTGAAATGTTTCACAGATAAAAAACCCTATTGTCGTAAGTATAACAGTAGGTCTCATCCATCACTTTACCTAGAATCATTTTCTAAAGTTGGACCGGTATCGAGTAACACCGTCTTTCCCCGACTTACTTAAACGGAATGTAGACGAGACTGGTGTGCTTCCGACACTATTAATAAATAATGGGAACAATCCAACAGGTTCTCTAGCTGTTCTTCTTCCTAGGTAAAACAGTACCTACCTAAGTACCTACACTTAAACAGTAGCGTAGCCAGGGTTTTGGTTTGGGAGGAGCTTGACCCTGCTCTGCTCTGCTTGTGTTACTAGTTCTTTTAAACCAGGTGAAAGGATTTAAACTGACTCATCGTTCTGTTTCATTCCAGTACCCATTGATCCTGACGCTGGTCACCATCACACAAGCAGCGTACATCAGTCGGATGGCGAACGTGAACCGAATCAGAGCTCCATCTGTCTTCAGGCCCGGTGTGAACATGAGACCGTGGCACCATAGGATAGTGCCTGCCGCTTCGTATCGCGCGCCATCCTATGTGCTATATAGAAACCCTTCTCACAGGTAATACCATACTCTACGACTATCGGGATTTTAGGCAAAGCCCAGTTCAGTAGCATCGGCAAAGATTCTTATTTGTGTCTGTCTATCCTACGATAAATTATATGGTTACCACCTGTTAATCTATTCGACGCTACAACTCTGCTAGAGCCCTGATGCACTCGTTTTTTGGACGAATAAACTATGTGTTCGTCCAAGACTCGTATATTGGCATATTTAAAACCATCGAATTATATGGTTAAGTTTCCAACATGATGGACATCGATAAATGTAGGTAATTGTAATGTACCTAATGGTAATTTGTCTTCTGGTCAAAGAGTTAATTTAATTCTTCTAGACGAGTGTAACATGTAGATAGGTAGGTATACAACAGGATGAGGAACTTTTCTACCGTTGACGCCATGTTGAGTCTATAACGTATGATTATTTCGCGTTTCTGAATAAAAACTCCTTAAAACAAATCTCGTCTGTCCACAGGTACTCGGTAAAACACTTCGGGCCCAACACCCGCACCGTCTTCTCAGGCGGTCCGTGGAAGACCACAGCTCGTCTGCCAGGCATGTCGCCCGTCACCCCCGAGTACGAGTTCGTGCGAGCCGCGTCCGCCCCACCAGTAGTCCACAACGATGGTGGTACAGTTTGGTTACATACGCACTGGCACAATCTTTAGCTGACGTTACTTTTTCAGTATAATATATTTATGCAGACACACTTGGTAAAAACTGGAATTTCCTACCATGTTCATAGCTGTTTTATGTAAACTATCATTTTCTTTTCATTTCGTGCACTGAAGCACCGAATCGCTTAAGTTCGTCCACAGCATTGATTGTAATGTCACAAGTTATTTGCGTTCTTCTGTATCCTGCCTGTGACAAATCATACACCTGTCGTTCTATGCTAAGTTCAACGAAGTCCGAAAATATAACCGCGGGGTTACAAGATATGTTTTAAAGGTACCTGATGGTTTTTATCTGTGACATTATAAGTGCTGTGGTCGAACGCAAGACATCTCAGGGTTTTATGACCGACAGGTGCCATCCATACGATACCAGCGCCCAACCTCAGCCTGTCAGAGAAGCCAATTGTTGTCATCGAAGCGACGGAGCATCAACAATTGCAAAACAATCCTGTGACAGAATTCGTAAGACAAAACAATATTGTAACTTTTGGCCATTGCCAGTACCTACCAGCTTACCAGCTATTTGATTCGGTATATTTTTTGTTCTAGTCTAACTCTAAGCCAACATACGAAGTAACCGAGAAATACCCAGAAAACGTTTTCCATGTCGCTAAAATAGAAGCTCCTGTAGGATTTTCAAAACCAGTAAGTAAAACAAACGAAATTGTGCTCACAAAGTATTTCTGTAATTCCATGAATATATAAATTCTGTAATTTCAGTCCGTACAGACGTCTCCAGAAATTCTTCAACAAGGAGCCGCATTTCAGCAAATGGCAAGAGAATACGAACTATCGTCGATAGGAATACCGCAAAATCTCAACATCCCACAAACGCAACACTACACAATACAAGTAAAAATTGCAGACTGAAATCGTGGGGTTTTTCGACTCTAATGACTTGACTTTTTGTTTTCTTTACAGGGATTCAACGGGATACAAAACCCACAAGTGTTCAACGGACTACAAAGTCAACACACATTCAACGGCATACAAAGCCCACATGGGTTCAGCAGCATACAAAATTCACACGGGTTTAACGGCATACAAACCCCGCAAGGGTTCAACAATATCCACACTCCACAGAGTTTCAATTTAAACAATCAACCGACTTTCAACGTACCAACTCAACAAGAGCTCCTTAATTCAGGGGCCGATGGTATTATGATATCTCCAAACGCGTTGTACCAATCAGACCCAATGTTCTTGCAAAAGCTTCAAACCCAGCTTTTACAAAGATTCCCTTCAGTTGAATTTATCCCGTACATGACGGAAGTACAGAGCCCAAACATACAGCAAAACAATCAACAGCATCAAACTCAACAATTACTGCTTCTCGAAAACGAAGAGTTAAAGCAAGATTCGATTATTCCAAGCGAATCGAAGAACGTCTTTCAGAGAGAAACATCGGAAGGCTCTGTAGTTGCCCTAATACCTCAAAAACTGGTCACCAATGTAACAGAGAAACCGGAACCAACAACGACCGTACAAAGTATACAACCACACAACATAACTTTAGAACTAGTCGCTGCTGAATCTAGACCAGTAACAACAACGATCAAATACGTCATCGAAAGTACGGAGAAGGAAAGTTCAGAGAAACAAAACACAACCCCGATATACTATGCACAGATCGGTCAAAGCGTGAGTAACATGGTAGCCAATGGGTTTTATTCAGCCATTAATGACGCAAGAGCAGCGTCCGCTGCAGAACAGTTAGAGAAACCCAATGAAACTACTATAACGCAGATGAATACCACTACAACGCCTGATTTGCAGCCATACTCCGCCCAAAATGATCAAGACAACAGCAAAAATAAAACAATAAGACTACCCGGTGTCCCATTCTCAAAATCACCAGATTCAGTAAAAATAGCTTATACGCTTCTCAGGTCAGAAGAAAAAGAGCCCAAAACTACTAAAGAAGGAGCTATCTACGCAGGTCAAATTGTTGAAGCTAGTATCAGTGAAGACCAAGATTTCAACAAAGAAAAGGCCAATTTGCTGAAAAGGCCGCCGCTTAGACTTTTTGCTGTGACGGAGAAAAAAGATGGGCCGAACTCGGCGACAAGTTCAATACCAAAAGTGACTGTGGTGAAAGCAAAGATCCCTCCAAAAAGTAAACTGACGTTTGATGAGGAAACGGGTGAACCAGTGTTGAGGATATACGCAAGTTACATCAATGGTCAAACACAGGTAAGACAACACAATATTTAAAATCCATTTTGTATTAGTGCATGAGAGCTCCCAGGCAGATTACAAAAACTGATACGAAGTAACTAGGGTACTGAGACAAAATCAAGGTAAAATAATTCAATGACCGGCCCCTCAAAATAAATCGAAGGGGGAAGAACAAAACTTTTCCCTTTTCAATAACAATGGTGAACAACACATAACTTCCCTTTAGTCGCAAAGTAGGTCAAGCTCACTAGTTCACAAAATGAATACTAGATGTCTCCACAGGAAAAATTAGAGCGCGCTATCGTTGCGTTTTGAGATAGGATCGGTGTGAGAACGAATATCTTCATGAATTTAACTTTGCGCAGAGGCAATATCGTAACCAATGAGGTTAATCCGAGGTGCGATTATTGCTAGTTGAAAACTTTACCAATACCCCGCCATGTGGACGTGAAATACCGTCCACTACGGCAATTTTTGTACGGCTGTTAAAGCCTTATAATGAATTTATAATAACCAAGAAAGAGTATTTGGGTACCCAATTTTTAGAAGTCATGGGGTCGGCACAGCACGTTTTTTTCCAACTGCTCCCTGCAACCCTCTGTCAGCTGTATCTCTGAACTCACTCCTCTCTTAACCATAATTCTTATAAACAAACCATCCAAATAATTTACAGAATATTCAAATTAAATGCGGTATGGTTTTCATAAATTGACAGGCCGTAGGTAAATATATTACTACTAGCTGCCGCCCGCGGCTTAGCTCGCGTGGTACACGGATAAAAAAATAGCCTATAATGTTAATCCAGCACACGTACTATGTACCTATATTCCAAGTCTCATACAAATCCGTTCAGCCGTTAAGCGTGATTGTGGCACACACATGCAAACATGCAAACATCCTCACAAACTTTCACATTTATAATATATTAAGAAGTAGCATTCTTGTTTCTTTTGTGTTCACGTATTGTTCATTTCCAGAAAGAAATGACAAAACCGTCAACAAAGGTGGTAAGACAAGCAGTTACACAGAAATACACCGTAGACAATTGGAAAGCCGCTACGTTGAGGACCGCAGCCACTGACAAGACGCAAGGGTATGATGGCAACCAGGTCACGCAGTTCGGACTGAAGCTGAGGTCACGGAGCGATGACTACATACCACTGTTTGAGGATTATGAAGAGTAATGTTCTGACTTTTATAGTCTTACTTTGTTAACGTTTCTGCTGTAAGTCTTCCATGAGTTTTACATACTATACTTGCTAAAGACTGCAAAATATGTAATAACGGATATAATTTAGAATGGATACCCCTCCCGCCGATCTGTCTTGTCTTAACCCGTCCACGATTTCGTAGGACAAAATTTTATACATAATTTTTAATAGTTGCTAGCTAAATTGACCAAGTCATCATGAGAAAAAGAAATGCCCAAGTAGGATAGGTCCTAGAATATCGTTCCATGTAAGACTGTTAAATTGTAGAATATAATTGAATGTAAGTATTCTTTATATTTTATTTCCCTTATACAACAAAAAATGATTCAAATTTAGTTTTTTAATGTGTACATTACATTTTTAAGAAGGTATATCAGCACATCACATTTCTTCTTTAGAAACCTTCCTATATTTTCCGCCTTTTAAATAGGTATCTACACACATTCACTTCAATTTATGTAAGAATCATTTATTTTAGTATATAAAATTGTGTAAATAGCTAATAAATTATTTTATTCCTAACGTTATTTAAAAATAAGATTGTGTTAGCGCATTTAGTATTGTTATTAATTTTATGCCAAATTATTGAAAATAAAAACATTATTCTGTATAATTCATTTATTCTTTCTCCAAAAACTATAATAAAAATTTACAAAAAACTTAATTACAATTTCATGTTATTTCAGTAAACACTGTTTAATTGTTTCAGTAAGTCTTGAAAAATACTGAAATGAGTGTACTTTTTAAAGATAATATCATAATATTTCGGTGAGACGTGTATAACGGATAAAGAATACCTTTCGACAACCAGATTTTAACAAAAACGCAACATTATAACACAACAGACACTCAACAACACAATGAATTGTCATAGGACCTCAAAAAGACATGACTAAACTCTTTTCACCAATCATGGTCATGAAACATTCCCTTTTTTGATATTTTTTAAAACCTATTTTATAATACGAGTTGTATTTTAAACACTCTAAAAGGCTGTTTATGACCGATTCATATATTCTGCTAAATGGCGACGAATCTTATATTACCACAGCAATATAGTAAACTTGTTTGTTACTATAAGTAGGAAGTTTATATGAGCTAGTGGCCAGCTCTTATGACGGAGTTTTTAGGCCGCCTAAAGGCCTCCGTCATGGCTTAACGACATAAAGGCCGGGACCGACAATTTAACGTGCCCTCCGAAACACGGAAGCGCTCAGCTCGTAACGCCACTTGCGGTCACTCATCCTAATTGTGACCGCGCACAACGTTGCTTAACTTCAACGATCAATCAAGAACGTCTAAGCAAGCTAACGCCACGAACGCTTCACGAGTTTGTTACTATAGTAACCTACCATCCGTTGTCCGATAGTCAAATATAGGAATCGTGCATAAGCACTG